>JAUIMM010000136.1:0-1200000 GCA_031769625.1 Taudactylus pleione
TACAAGAGGAGATATCACAAACTATGCGCTTTTCATGTTTCCATTGCTTTCAATGCATTTTGGCCTAAAACGAGCATTTGATGTTTTCTATTACACACAACATGGGAGAAAAACCATTTCACATCACATTTGTGGGTCTTGGTCTTCAACACATTCGGTGAAATTTTGAGCTGTCTGTGTTTGCTACAAGAGGAGATATCACAAAGTTTGCGCTTTTGTTGTTTCCATTGCTTTTAATGCATTTTGGCCTAAAATGAGCATTTGCTGTTTTCTCTTAAATGCAAAATGGGAGAAAAAACATTTCACATCACATTTGTGGGTATTGTTCTTCAACACATTTGGTGAAATTTTGAGCTGTCTGTGTTTGCTACAAGAGGAGATATCACAAAGTATGCGCTTTTGTGTTTTCCATTCCTTTCAATGCATTTTGGCCTAAAACGAGCATTTGCTGTTTTCTCTTAAAAGCAACATGGGAGAAAAACCATTTCACATCACATTTTTGGGTATCAGTCTTCAACACATTTGGTGAAATTTTGAGCTATCTGTGTTTGCTACAAGAGGAGATATCACAAAGTATGCGATTTTGTGTTTTCCATTCCTTTCAATGCATTTTGGCCTAAAACGAGCATTTGCTGTTTTCTCTTAAACGCAACATGGGAGAAAAACCATTTCACATCACATTTGTGGGTCCTGTTCTTCAACAAATTTGGTGAAATTTTGAGCTGTCTGTGTTTGCTACAAGAGGAGATATCACAAACTATGCGGTTTTCTTGTTTCCATTGCTTTCAATGCATTTTGGCCTAAAACGAGCATTGGCTGTTTTCTCTTAAACACAACATGGGAGAAAAACCTTTTCACATCAAATTTGTGGGTCTTGCTCTTCAACACATTTGGTGAAATTTTGAGCTGTCTGTGTTTGCTACAAGAGGAGATATCACAAACTATGCGCTTTTCTTGTTTCCATTGCTTTCAATGCATTTTGGCCTAAAACGAGCATTTGCTGTTTTCTCTTAAACAAAACATGGGAGAAAAACCATTTCACAACACATTTGTGGGTATTGGTCTTGAACACATTTGGTGAAATTTTGAGCTGTCTGTGTTTGCTACAAGAGGAGATATCACAAAGTTTGCGCTTTTGTTGTTTCCATTGCTTTCAATACATTTTGGCCTAAAACGAGCATTTGCTGTTTTCTCTTAAAAGCAACATTGGAGAAAAACCATTTCACATCACTTTTGTGGGTCTTGGTCTTCAACGCATTTGGTGAAATTTTGAGCTGTCTGTGTTTGCAACAAGAGGAGATATCACAAAGTATGCGCTTTTGTGTTTTCCATTCCTTTCAATGCATTTTGGCCTAAAACAAACATTTGCTGTTTTCTCTTAAATGCAACATGGGAGAAAAACCATTTCACATCACATTTGTGGGTCTTGGTCTTCAACACATTCTGTGAAATTTCGAGCTGTCTGTGTTTGCTACAAGAGGAGATATCACAAACTATGCGCTTTTCTTGTTTCCATTACTTTCAATGCATTTTGGCCTAAAACGAGCATTTGCTGTTTTCTCTTACACAAAACATGGGAGAAAAACCATTTCACATCACATTTGTGGATCTTGGACTTCAACACATTCGGTGAAATTTTGAGCTGTCTGTGTTTGCTACAAGAGGAGATATCACAAAGTTTGTGCTTTTGTTGTTTCCAACGCTTTCAATGCATTTTGGCCTAAAACGAGCATTTGCTGTTTTCTCTTAAATGCAACACTGGAGAAAAACCATTTCACATCACATTTGTGGGTCTTGGTCTTCAATGCATTTGATGAAATTTTGAGCTGTCTGTGTTTACTACAAGAGGAGATATCACAAATTAAACAGTTTTCTTGTTTCCATTGCTTTCAATGCATTTTGGCCTAAAACGAGCATTTGCTGTTTTCTCTTAAACAAAATATGGGAGAAAAACCATTTCACAACACATTTGTGGGTATTGGTCTTGAACACATTCGGTGAAATTTTGAGCTGTCTGTGTTTGCTACAAGAGGAGATATCACAAAGTTTGCGCTTTTGTGTTTTCCATTCCTTTCAATGCATTTTGGCCTAAAATGAGCATTTGCTGTTTTCTCTTAAACTCAACATGGGAGAAAAACCATTTCACATCACATTTGTGGGTCTTGGTCTTCAACGCATTTGATGAAATTTTGAGCTGTCTGTGTTTGCTACAAGAGGAGATATCACAAAGTATTCGCTTTTGTGTTTCCATTCCTTTCAATGCATTTTGACCTAAAACGAGCAGTTGCTGTTTTCTCTTAAACGCAACATGGGAGAAAAACCATTTCACATCACATTTGTGGGTCTTCTTCTTCAACACATTTGGTGAAATTTTGAGCTGTCTGTGTTTGCTACAAGAGGAGATATCACAAAGTATGCACTTTTGTGTTTTCCATTCCTTTGAATGCATTTTGGCCTAAAACGAGCATTTGCTGATTTCTCTTAAACACAACATGGGAGAAAAACCTTTTCACATCAAATTTGTGGGTCTTGTTCTTCAACACATTTGGTGAAATTTTCAGCTGTCTGTGATTGCTACAAGAGGAGATATCACAAAGTATGCGCTTTTGTGTTTTCCATTCCTTTCAGAGCATTTTGGCTTAAAATGAGCATTTGCTGTTTTCTCTTAAACGCAACATGGGAGAAAAACCATTTCACATCACATTTGTGGGTCTTGGTCTTCAACACATTCGGTGAAATTTTGAGCTGTCTGTGTTTGCTACAAGAGGAGATATCACAAAGTTTGCGCTTTTGTTGTTTCCATTGCTTTTAATGCATTTTGGCCTAAAATGAGCATTTGCTGTTTTCTCTTAAATGCAAAATGGGAGAAAAAACATTTCACATCACTTTTGTGGGTCTTGTTCTTCAACACATTTGGTGAAATTTTGAGCTGTCTGTGTTTGCTACAAGAGGAGATATCACAAAGTATGCGCTTTTGTGTTTTTCATTCCTTTCAATGCATTTTGGCCTAAAACGAGCATTTGCTGTTTTCTCTTAAAAGCAACATGGGAGAAAAACCATTTCACATCACATTTTTGGGTATCAGTCTTCAACACATTTGGTGAAATTTTGAGCTATCTGTGTTTGCTACAAGAGGAGATATCACAAAGTATGCGATTTTGTGTTTTCCATTCCTTTCAATGCATTTTGGCCTAAAACGAGCATTTGCTGTTTTCTCTTAAACGCAACATGGGAGAAAAACCATTTCACATCACATTTGTGGGTCTTGGTCTTCAACACATTCTGTGAAATTTCGAGCTGTCTGTGTTTGCTACAAGAGGAGATATCACAAACTATGCGCTTTTCTTGTTTCCATTGCTTTCAATGCATTTTGGCATAAAACGAGCATTTGCTGTTTTCTCTTACACAAAACATGGGAGAAAAACCATTTCACATCACATTTGTGGGTCTTGGACTTCAACACATTTGGTGGAATTTTGAGCTGTCTGTGTTTGCTACAAGAGGAGATATCACAAAGTTTGTGCTTTTGTTGTTTCCAACGCTTTCAATGCATTTTGGCCTAAAACGAGCATTTGCTGTTTTCTCTTAAATGCAACACTGGAGAAAAACCATTTCACATCACATTTGTGTGTCTTGGTCTTCAACGCATTTGATGAAATTTTGAGCTGTCTGTGTTTGCTACAAGAGGAGATATCACAAACTATGCGCTTTTCTTGTTTCCATTGCTTTCAATGCATTTTGGCCTAAAACGAGCATTTGCTGTTTTCTCTTAAACACAACATGGGAGAAAAACCATTTCACATCAAATTTGTGGGTCTTGTTCTTGAACACATTCGGTGAAATTTTGAGCTGTCTGTGTTTGCTACAAGAGGAAATATCACAAATTATGCGCTTTTGTTGTTTCCATTGCTTTCAATGCATTTTGGCCTAAAACGAGCATTTGCTGTTTTCTCATAAACGCAACATGGGAGAAAAACCATTTCACATCAAATTTGTGGGTCTTGGTCTTCAACGCATTTGGTGAAATTTTGAGCTGTCTGTGTTTGCTACAAGAGGAGATATCACAAACTATGCGCTTTTCTTCTTTCCTTTCCTTTCAATGCATTTTGACCTAAAACGAGCATTTGCTGTTTTCTCTTAAACGCAACATGGGAGAAAAACCATTTCACATCACATTTGTGGGTCTTGTTCTTCAACACATTTGGTGAAATTTTGAGCTGTCTATGTTTGCTACAAGAGGAGATATCACAAAGTATGCGCTTTTGTGTTTTCCATTCCTTTCAATGCATTTTGGCCTAAAACAAACATTTGCTGTTTTCTCTTAAACGCAACATGGGAGAAAAACCATTTCACATCACATTTGTGGTCTTGGTCTTCAACACATTCTGTGAAATTTCGAGCTGTCTGTGTTTGCTACAAGAGGAGATATCACAAACTATGCGCTTTTCTTGTTTCCATTGCTTTCAATGCATTTTGGCCTAAAACGAGCATTTGCTGTTTTCTCTTACACAAAACATGGGAGAAAAACCATTTCACATCACATTTGTGGGTCTTGGACTTCAACACATTCGGTGAAATTTTGAGCTGTCTGTGTTTGCTACAAGAGGAGATTTCACAAAGTATGCACTTTTGTGTTTTCCATTCCTTTCAATGCATTTTGGCCTAAAACGAGCATTTGCTGTTTTCTCTTAAACACAACATGGGAGAAAAACCTTTTCACATCAAATTTGTGGTTTTGTTCTTCAACACATTTGGTGAAATTTTGAGCTGTCTGTGTTTGCTACAAGAGGAGATATCACAAACTATGCGCTTTTCTTATTTCCATTCCTTTCAATGCATTTTGGCCTAAAACGAGCATTTGCTGTTTTCTCTTAAACACAACATGGGAGAAAAACCTTTTCACATCAAATTTGTGGTTTTGTTCTTCAACACATTTGGTGATATTTTGAGCTGTCTGTGTTTGCTACAAGAGGAGATATCACAAACTATGCGCTTTTCTTGTTTCCATTGCTTTCAATGCATTTTGGCCTAAAACGAGCATTTGCTGTTTTCTCTTAAACACAACATGGGAGAAAAACCTTTTCACATCAAATTTGTGGTTTTGTTCTTCAACACATTTGGTGAAATTTTGAGCTGTCTGTGTTTGCTACAAGAGGAGATATCACAAACTATGCACTTTTCTTGTTTCCATTGCTTTCAATGCATTTTGGCCTAAAACGAGCATTTGCTGTTTTCTCTTAAAAGCAACATGGGAGAAAAACCATTTCACATCACATTTTTGGGTATCGGTCTTCAACACATTTGGTGAAATTTTGAGCTGTCTGTGTTTGCTACAAGAGGAGATATCACAAAGTATGCACTTTTGTGTTTTCCATTCCTTTCAATGCATTTTGACCTAAAACGAGCAGTTGCTGTTTTCTCTTAAACGCAACATGGGAGAAAAACCATTTCACATCACATTTGTGGGTCTTGTTCTTCAACACATTTGGTGAAATTTTGAGCTGTCTGTGTTTGCTACAAGAGGAGATATCACAAACTATGCGCTTTTCTTGTTTCCATTGCTTTCAATGCATTTTGGCCTAAAACAAGCATTTGCTTTTTTCTCTTACACAAAACATGGGAGAAAAACCATTTCACATCACATTTGTGGGTCTTGGACTTCAACACATTCGGTGAAATTTTGAGCTGTCTGTGTTTGCTACAAGAGGAGATATCACAAAGTTTGTGCTTTTGTTGTTTCCAACGCTTTCAATGCATTTTGGCCTAAAACGAGCATTTGCTGTTTTCTCTTAAATGCAACACTGGAGAAAAACCATTTCACATCACATTTGTGTGTCTTGGTCTTCAACGCATTTGATGAAATTTTGAGCTGTCTGTGTTTGCTACAAGAGGAGATATCACAAACTATGCAGTTTTCTTGTTTCCATTGCTTTCAATGCATTTTGGCCTAAAACGAGCATTTGCTGTTTTCTCTTAAACACAACATGGGAGAAAAACCTTTTCACATCAAATTTGTGGTTTTGTTCTTCAACACATTTGGTGAAATTTTGAGCTGTCTGTGTTTGCTACAAGAGGAGATATCACAAACTATGCGCTTTTCTTGTTTCCATTGCTTTCAATGCATTTTGGCCTAAAACGAGCATTTGCTGTTTTCTCTTAAACACAACATGGGAGAAAAACCATTTCACATCAAATTTGTGGGTCTTGTTCTTGAACACATTCGGTGAAATTTTGAGTTGTCTGTGTTTGCTACAAGAGGAAATATCACAAATTATGCGCTTTTGTTGTTTCCATTGCTTTCAATGCATTTTGGCCTAAAACGAGCATTTGCTGTTTTCTCATAAACGCAACATGGGAGAAAAACCATTTCACATCAAATTTGTGGGTCTTCGTCTTCAACGCATTTTTTGAAATTTTGAGCTGTCTGTGTTTGCTACAAGAGGAGATATCACAAACTATGCGCTTTTCTTCTTTCCATTGCTTTCAATGCATTTTGGCCTAAAACGAGCATTTGCTGTTTTCTCTTAAACACAACATGGGAGAAAAACCATTTCACATCACATTTGTGGGTCTTGGTCTTCAACACATTCGGTGAAATTTTGAGCTGTCTGTGTTTGCTACAAGAGGAGATATCACAAAGTTTGTGCTTTTGTTGTTTCCAACGCTTTCAATTCATTTTGGCCTAAAACGAGCATTTGCTGTTTTCTCTTAAATGCAACACTGGAGAAAAACCATTTCACATCACATTTGTGTGTCTTGGTCTTCAACGCATTTGATGAAATTTTGAGCTGTCTGTGTTTGCTACAAGAGGAGATATCACAAACTATGCGCTTTTCTTGTTTCCATTGCTTTCAATGCATTTTGGCCTAAAACGAGCATTTGCTGTTTTCTCTTAAACACAACATGGGAGAAAAACCTTTTCACATCAAATTTGTGGTTTTGTTCTTCAACACATTTGGTGAAATTTTGAGCTGTCTGTGCTTGCTACAAGAGGAGATATCACAAACTATGCGCTTTTCTTGTTTCCATTGCTTTCAATGCATTTTGGCCTAAAACGAGCATTTGCTGTTTTCTCTTAAACACAACATGGGAGAAAAACCATTTCACATCAAATTTGTGGGTCTTGTTCTTGAACACATTCGGTGAAATTTTGAGCTGTCTGTGTTTGCTACAAGAGGAAATATCACAAATTATGTGCTTTTGTTGTTTCCATTGCTTTCAATGCATTTTGGCCTAAAACGAGCATTTGCTGTTTTCTCATAAACGCAACATGGGAGAAAAACCATTTCACATCAAATTTGTGGGTCTTGGTCTTCAACGCATTTTTTGAAATTTTGAGCTGTCTGTGTTTGCTACAAGAGGAGATATCACAAACTATGCGCTTTTCTTCTTTCCATTGCTTTCAATGCATTTTGGCCTAAAACGAGCATTTGCTGTTTTCTCTTAAACACAACATGGGAGAAAAACCATTTCACATCACATTTGTGGGTCTTGGTCTTCAACGCATTTGGTGAAATTTTGAGCTGTCTGTGTTTGCTACAAGAGGAGATATCACAAAGTATGAGCTTTTGTGTTTTCCTTTCCTTTCAATGCATTTTGACCTAAAACGAGCAGTTGCTGTTTTCTCTTAAACGCAACATGGGAGAAAAACCATTTCACATCACATTTGTGGGTCTTGTTCTTCAACACATTTGTTGAAATTTTGAGCTGTCTATGTTTGCTACAAGAGGAGATATCACAAAGTATGCGCTTTTGTGTTTTCCATTCCTTTCAATGCATTTTGGCCTAAAACAAACATTTGCTGTTTTCTCTTAAACGCAACATGGGAGAAAAACCATTTCACATCACATTTGTGGTCTTGGTCTTCAACACATTCTGTGAAATTTCGAGCTGTCTGTGTTTGCTACAAGAGGAGATATCACAAACTATGCGCTTTTCTTGTTTCCATTGCTTTCAATGCATTTTGGCCTAAAACGAGCATTTGCTGTTTTCTCTTACACAAAACATGGGAGAAAAACCATTTCACATCACATTTGTGGTCTTGGTCTTCAACACATTCTGTGAAATTTCGAGCTGTCTGTGTTTGCTACAAGAGGAGATATCACAAACTATGCGCTTTTCTTGTTTCCATTGCTTTCAATGCATTTTGGCCTAAAACGAGCATTTGCTGTTTTCTCTTAAACAAAATATGGGAGAAAAACCATTTCACAACACATTTGTGGGTATTGGTCTTGAACACATTCGGTGAAATTTTGAGCTGTCTGTGTTTGCTACAAGAGGAGATATCACAAAGTTTGCGCTTTTGTGTTTTCCATTCCTTTCAATGCATTTTGGCCTAAAATGAGCATTTGCTGTTTTCTCTTAAACTCAACATGGGAGAAAAACCATTTCACATCACATTTGTGGGTCTTGGTCTTCAACGCATTTGATGAAATTTTGAGCTGTCTGTGTTTGCTACAAGAGGAGATATCACAAAGTATTCGCTTTTGTGTTTCCATTCCTTTCAATGCATTTTGACCTAAAACGAGCAGTTGCTGTTTTCTCTTAAACGCAACATGGGAGAAAAACCATTTCACATCACATTTGTGGGTCTTCTTCTTCAACACATTTGGTGAAATTTTGAGCTGTCTGTGTTTGCTACAAGAGGAGATATCACAAAGTATGCACTTTTGTGTTTTCCATTCCTTTCAATGCATTTTGGCCTAAAACGAGCATTTGCTGATTTCTCTTAAACACAACATGGGAGAAAAACCTTTTCACATCAAATTTGTGGGTCTTGTTCTTCAACACATTTGGTGAAATTTTCAGCTTTCTGTGTTTGCTACAAGAGGAGATATCACAAAGTATGCGCTTTTGTGTTTTCCATTCCTTTCAGAGCATTTTGGCCTAAAATGAGCATTTGCTGTTTTCTCTTAAATGCAACATGGGAGAAAAACCATTTCACATCACATTTGTGGGTCTTGATCTTCAACACATTCTGTGAAATTTTGAGCTGTCTGTGTTTGCTACAAGAGGAGATATCACAAACTATGCGCTTTTCATGTTTCCATTGCTTTCAATGCATTTTGGCCTAAAACGAGCATTTGATGTTTTCTATTACACACAACATGGGAGAAAAACCATTTCACATCACATTTGTGGGTCTTGGTCTTCAACACATTCGGTGAAATTTTGAGCTGTCTGTGTTTGCTACAAGAGGAGATATCACAAAGTTTGCGCTTTTGTTGTTTCCATTGCTTTTAATGCATTTTGGCCTAAAATGAGCATTTGCTGTTTTCTCTTAAATGCAAAATGGGAGAAAAAACATTTCACATCATATTTGTGGGTCTTGTTCTTCAACACATTTGGTGAAATTTTGAGCTGTCTGTGTTTGCTACAAGAGGAGATATCACAAAGTATGCGCTTTTGTGTTTTCCATTCCTTTCAATGCATTTTGGCCTAAAACGAGCATTTGCTGTTTTCTCTTAAAAGCAACATGGGAGAAAAACCATTTCACATCACATTTTTTGGTATCAGTCTTCAACACATTTGGTGAAATTTTGAGCTATCTGTGTTTGCTACAAGAGGAGATATCACAAAGTATGCGATTTTGTGTTTTCCATTCCTTTCAATGCATTTTGGCCTAAAACGAGCATTTGCTGTTTTCTCTTAAACGCAACATGGGAGAAAAACCATTTCACATCACATTTGTGGGTCCTGTTCTTCAACAAATTTGGTGAAATTTTGAGCTGTCTGTGTTTGCTACAAGAGGAGATATCACAAACTATGCTGTTTTCTTGTTTCCATTGCTTTCAATGCATTTTGGCCTAAAACGAGCATTGGCTGTTTTCTCTTAAACACAACATGGGAGAAAAACCTTTTCACATCAAATTTGTGGGTCTTGCTCTTCAACACATTTGGTGAAATTTTGAGCTGTCTGTGTTTGCTACAAGAGGAGATATCACAAACTATGCGCTTTTCTTGTTTCCATTGCTTTCAATGCATTTTGGCCTAAAACGAGCATTTGCTGTTTTCTCTTAAACAAAACATGGGAGAAAAACCATTTCACAACACATTTGTGGGTATTGGTCTTGAACACATTCGGTGAAATTTTGAGCTGTCTGTGTTTGCTACAAGAGGAGATATCACAAAGTTTGCGCTTTTGTTGTTTCCATTGCTTTCAATGCATTTTGGCCTAAAACGAGCATTTGCTGTTTTCTCTTAAAAGCAACATTGGAGAAAAACCATTTCACATCACTTTTGTGGGTCTTGGTCTTCAACGCATTTGGTGAAATTTTGAGCTGTCTGTGTTTGCAACAAGAGGAGATATCACAAAGTATGCGCTTTTGTGTTTTCCATTCCTTTCAATGCATTTTGGCCTAAAACAAACATTTGCTGTTTTCTCTTAAACGCAACATGGGAGAAAAACCATTTCACATCACATTTGTGGTCTTGGTCTTCAACACATTCTGTGAAATTTCGAGCTGTCTGTGTTTGCTACAAGAGGAGATATCACAAACTATGCGCTTTTCTTGTTTCCATTGCTTTCAATGCATTTTGGCCTAAAACGAGCATTTGCTGTTTTCTCTTACACAAAACATGGGAGAAAAACCATTGCACATCACATTTGTGGGTCTTGGACTTCAACACATTCGGTGAAATTTTGAGCTGTCTGTGTTTGCTACAAGAGGAGATATCACAAAGTTTGTGCTTTTGTTGTTTCCAACGCTTTCAATGCATTTTGGCCTAAAACGAGCATTTGCTGTTTTCTCTTAAACGCAACATGGGAGAAAAACCATTTCACATCACATTTGTGGGTCCTGTTCTTCAACAAATTTGGTGAAATTTTGAGCTGTCTGTGTTTGCTACAAGAGGAGATATCACAAACTATGCGGTTTTCTTGTTTCCATTGCTTTCAATGCATTTTGGCCTAAAACAAGCATTGGCTGTTTTCTCTTAAACACAACATGGGAGAAAAACCTTTTCACATCAAATTTGTGGGTCTTGCTCTTCAACACATTTGGTGAAATTTTGAGCTGTCTGTGTTTGCTACAAGAGGAGATATCACAAACTATGCGCTTTTCTTGTTTCCATTGCTTTCAATAAATTTTGGCCTAAAACGAGCATTTGCTGTTTTCTCTTAAACGAAACATGGGAGAAAAACCATTTCACAACACATTTGTGGGTATTGGTCTTGAACATATTCGGTGAAATTTTGAGCTGTCTGTGTTTGCTACAAGAGGAGATATCACAAAGTTTGCGCTTTTGTTGTTTCCTTTGCTTTCAATGCATTTTGGCCTAAAACGAGCATTTGCTGTTTTCTCTTAAAAGCAACATTGGAGAAAAACCATTTCACATCACTTTTGTGGGTCTTGGTCTTCAACGCATTTGGTGAAATTTTGAGCTGTCTGTGTTTGCAACAAGAGGAGATATCACAAAGTATGCGCTTTTGTGTTTCCATTCCTTTCAATGCATTTTGACCTAAAACGAGCAGTTGCTGTTTTCTCTTAAACGCAACATGGGAGAAAAACCATTTCACATCACATTTGTGGGTCTTCTTCTTCAACACATTTGGTGAAATTTTGAGCTGTCTGTGTTTGCTACAAGAGGAGATATCACAAAGTATGCGCTTTTGTGTTTTCCATTCCTTTCAGAGCATTTTGGCCTAAAATGAGCATTTGCTGTTTTCTCTTAAACGCAACATGGGAGAACAACCATTTCACATCACATTTGTGGGTCTTGGTCTTCAACACATTCTGTGAAATTTTGAGCTGTCTGTGTTTGCTACAAGAGGAGATATCACGAACTATGCCCTTTTCTTGTTTCCATTGCTTTCAATGCATTTTGGCCTAAAACGAGCATTTGATGTTTTCTATTACACACAACATGGGAGAAAAACCATTTCACATCACATTTGTGGGTCTTGGTCTTCAACACATTCGGTGAAATTTTGAGCTGTCTGTGTTTGCTACAAGAGGAGATATCACAAAGTTTGCGCTTTTGTTGTTTCCATTGCTTTTAATGCATTTTGGCCTAAAATGAGCATTTGCTGTTTTCTCTTAAATGCAAAATGGGAGAAAAAACATTTCACATCACATTTGTGGGTCTTGTTCTTCAACACATTTGGTGAAATTTGCAGCTGTCTGTGTTTGCTACAAGAGGAGATATCACAAAGTATGCGCTTTTGTGTTTTCCATTCCTTTCAATGCATTTTGGCCTAAAACGAGCATTTGCTGATTTCTCTTAAACACAACATGGGAGAAAAACCATTTCACATCACATTTGTGGGTCTTCTTCTTCAACACATTCTGTGAAATTTTGAGCTGTCTGTGTTTGCTACAAGAGGAGATATCACAAACTATGCGCTTTTCTTGTTTCCATTGCTTTCAATGCATTTTGGCCTAAAACGAGCATTTGATGTTTTCTATTACACACAACATGGGAGAAAAACCATTTCACATCACATTTGTGGGTCTTGGTCTTCAACACATTCGGTGAAATTTTCAGCTGTCTGTGTTTGCTACAAGAGGAGATATCAGAAAGTTTGCGCTTTTGTTGTTTCCATTGCTTTTAATGCATTTTGGCCTAAAATGAGCATTTGCTGTTTTCTCTTAAATTCAAAATTGGAGAAAAAACATTTCACATCACATTTGTGGGTCTTGTTCTTCAACACATTTGGTGAAATTTTGAGCTGTCTGTGTTTGCTACAAGAGGAGATATCACAAAGTATGCGCTTTTGTGTTTTCCATTCCTTTCAATGCATTTTGGCCTAAAACGAGCATTTGCTGTTTTCTCTTAAAAGCAACATGGGAGAAAAACCATTTCACATCACATTTTTGGGTATCAGTCTTCAACACATTTGGTGAAATTTTGAGCTATCTGTGTTTGCTACAAGAGGAGATATCACAAAGTATGCGATTTTGTATTTTCCATTCTTTTCAATGCATTTTGGCCTAAAACGAGCATTTGCTGTTTTCTCTTAAACGCAACATGGGAGAAAAACCATTTCACATCACATTTGTGGGTCCTGTTCTTCAACAAATTTGGTGAAATTTTGAGCTGTCTGTGTTTGCTACAAGAGGAGATATCACAAACTATGCGGTTTTCTTGTTTCCATTGCTTTCAATGCATTTTGGCCTAAAACAAGCATTGGCTGTTTTCTCTTAAACACAACATGGGAGAAAAACCTTTTCACATCAAATTTGTGGGTCTTGCTCTTCAACACATTTGGTGAAATTTTGAGCTGTCTGTGTTTGCTACAAGAGGAGATATCACAAACTATGCGCTTTTCTTGTTTCCATTGCTTTCAATACATTTTGGCCTAAAACGAGCATTTGCTGTTTTCTCTTAAAAAAAACATGGGAGAAAAACCATTTCACAACACATTTGTGGGTATTGGTCTTGAACATATTCGATGAAATTTTGAGCTGTCTGTGTTTGCTACAAGAGGAGATATCACAAAGTTTGCGCTTTTGTTGTTTCCTTTGCTTTCAATGCATTTTGGCCTAAAACGAGCATTTGCTGTTTTCTCTTAAAAGCAACATTGGAGAAAAACCATTTCACATCACTTTTGTGGGTCTTGGTCTTCAACGCATTTGGTGAAATTTTGAGCTGTCTGTGTTTGCAACAAGAGGAGATATCACAAAGTTTGCGCTTTTGTTGTTTCCTTTGCTTTCAATGCATTTTGGCCTAAAACGAGCATTTGCTGTTTTCTCTTAAAAGCAACATTGGAGAAAAACCATTTCACATCACTTTTGTGGGTCTTGGTCTTCAACGCATTTGGTGAAATTTTGAGCTGTCTGTGTTTGCTACAAGAGGAGATATCACAAACTATGCGGTTTTCTTGTTTCCATTGCTTTCAATGCATTTTGGCCTAAAACGAGCATTTGCTGTTTTCTCTTAAACACAACATGGGAGAAAAACCTTTTCACATCAAATTTGTGGTTTTGTTCTTCAACACATTTTGTGAAATTTTGAGCTGTCTGTGTTTGCTACAAGAGGAGATATCACAAACTATGCACTTTTCTTGTTTCCATTGCTTTCAATGCATTTTGGCCTAAAACGAGCATTTGCTGTTTTCTCTTAAAAGCAACATGGGAGAAAAACCATTTCACATCACATTTTTGGGTATCGGTCTTCAACACATTTGGTGAAATTTTGAGCTGTCTGTGTTTGCTACAAGAGGAGATATCACAAAGTATGCACTTTTGTGTTTTCCATTCCTTTCAATGCATTTTGACCTAAAACGAGCAGTTGCTGTTTTCTCTTAAACGCAACATGGGAGAAAAACCATTTCACATCAAATTTGTGGGTCTTGTTCTTCAACACATTTGGTGAAATTTTGAGCTGTCTGTGTTTGCTACAAGAGGAGATATCACAAACTATGCGCTTTTCTTGTTTCCATTGCTTTCAATGCATTTTGGCCTAAAACGAGCATTTGCTTTTTTCTCTTACACAAAACATGGGAGAAAAACCATTTCACATCACATTTGTGGGTCTTGGACTTCAACACATTCGGTGAAATTTTGAGCTGTCTGTGTTTGCTACAAGAGGAGATATCACAAAGTTTGTGCTTTTGTTGTTTCCAACGCTTTCAATGCATTTTGGCCTAAAACGAGCATTTGCTGTTTTCTCTTAAATGCAACACTGGAGAAAAACCATTTCACATCACATTTGTGTGTCTTGGTCTTCAACGCATTTGATGAAATTTTGAGCTGTCTGTGTTTGCTACAAGAGGAGATATCACAAACTATGCGCTTTTCTTGTTTCCATTGCTTTCAATGCATTTTGGCCTAAAACGAGCATTTGCTGTTTTCTCTTAAACACAACATGGGAGAAAAACCTTTTCACATCAAATTTGTGGTTTTGTTCTTCAACACATTTGGTGAAATTTTGAGCTGTCTGTGTTTGCTACAAGAGGAGATATCACAAACTATGTGCTTTTCTTGTTTCCATTGCTTTCAATGCATTTTGGCCTAAAACGAGCATTTGTTGTTTTCTCTTAAACACAACATGGGAGAAAAACCATTTCACATCAAATTTGTGGGTCTTGTTCTTGAACACATTCGGTGAAATTTTGAACTGTCTGTGTTTGCTACAAGAGGAAATATCACAAATTATGCGCTTTTGTTGTTTCCATTGCTTTCAATGCATTTTGGCCTAAAACGAGCATTTGCTGTTTTCTCATAAACGCAACATGGGAGAAAAACCATTTCACATCAAATTTGTGGGTCTTGGTCTTCAACGCATTTTTTGAAATTTTGAGCTGTCTGTGTTTGCTACAAGAGGAGATATCACAAACTATGCGCTTTTCTTCTTTCCATTGCTTTCAATGCATTTTGGCCTAAAACGAGCATTTGCTGTTTTCTCTTAAACACAACATGGGAGAAAAACCATTTCACATCACATTTGTGGGTCTTGGTCTTCAACACATTTGGTGAAATTTTGAGCTGTCTATGTTTGCTACAAGAGGAGATATCACAAAGTATGCGCTTTTGTGTTTTCCATTCCTTTCAATGCATTTTGGCCTAAAACAAACATTTGCTGTTTTCTCTTAAATGCAACATGGGAGAAAAACCATTTCACATCACATTTGTGGTCTTGGTCTTCAACACATTCTGTGAAATTTCGAGCTGTCTGTGTTTGCTACAAGAGGAGATATCACAAACTATGCGCTTTCTTGTTTCCATTGCTTTCAATGCATTTTGGCCTAAAACGAGCATTTGCTGTTTTCTCTTACACAAAACATGGGAGAAAAACCATTTCACATCACATTTGTGGGTCTTGGACTTCAACACATTCGGTGAAATTTTGAGCTGTCTGTGTTTGCTACAAGAGGAGATATCACAAAGTATGCACTTTTGTGTTTTCCATTCCTTTCAATGCATTTTGGCCTAAAACGAGCATTTGCTGTTTTCTCTTAAACACAACATGGGAGAAAAACCTTTTCACATCAAATTTGTGGTTTTGTTCTTCAACACATTTGTTGAAATTTTGAGCTGTCTGTGTTTGCTACAAGAGGAGATATCACAAACTATGCGCTTTTCTTATTTCCATTCCTTTCAATGCATTTTGGCCTAAAACGAGCATTTGCTGTTTTCTCTTAAACACAACATGGGAGAAAAACCTTTTCACATCAAATTTGTGGTTTTGTTCTTCAACACATTTGGTGAAATTTTGATCTGTCTGTGTTTGCTACAAGAGGAGATATCACAAACTATGCGCTTTTCTTGTTTCCATTGCTTTCAATGCATTTTGGCCTAAAACGAGCATTTGCTGTTTTCTCTTAAACACAACATGGGAGAAAAACCTTTTCACATCAAATTTGTGGTTTTGTTCTTCAACACATTTGGTGAAATTTTGAGCTGTCTGTGTTTGCTACAAGAGGAGATATCACAAACTATGCACTTTTCTTGTTTCCATTGCTTTCAATGCATTTTGGCCTAAAACGAGCATTTGCTGTTTTCTCTTAAAAGCAACATGGGAGAAAAACCATTTCACATCACATTTTTGGGTATCGGTCTTCAACACATTTGGTGAAATTTTGAGCTGTCTGTGTTTGCTACAAGAGGAGATATCACAAAGTATGCACTTTTGTGTTTTCCATTCCTTTCAATGCATTTTGACCTAAAACGAGCAGTTGCTGTTTTCTCTTAAACGCAACATGGGAGAAAAACCATTTCACATCAAATTTGTGGGTCTTGTTCTTCAACACATTTGGTGAAATTTTGAGCTGTCTGTGTTTGCTACAAGAGGAGATATCACAAACTATGCGCTTTTCTTGTTTCCATTGCTTTCAATGCATTTTGGCCTAAAACGAGCATTTGCTTTTTTCTCTTACACAAAACATGGGAGAAAAACCATTTCACATCACATTTGTGGGTCTTGGACTTCAACACATTCGGTGAAATTTTGAGCTGTCTGTGTTTGCTACAAGAGGAGATATCACAAAGTTTGTGCTTTTGTTGTTTCCAACGCTTTCAATGCATTTTGGCCTAAAACGAGCATTTGCTGTTTTCTCTTAAATGCAACACTGGAGAAAAACCATTTCACATCACATTTGTGTGTCTTGGTCTTCAACGCATTTGATGAAATTTTGAGCTGTCTGTGTTTGCTACAAGAGGAGATATCACAAACTATGCGCTTTTCTTGTTTCCATTGCTTTCAATGCATTTTGGCCTAAAACGAGCATTTGCTGTTTTCTCTTAAACACAACATGGGAGAAAAACCTTTTCACATCAAATTTGTGGTTTTGTTCTTCAACACATTTGGTGAAATTTTGAGCTGTCTGTGTTTGCTACAAGAGGAGATATCACAAACTATGTGCTTTTCTTGTTTCCATTGCTTTCAATGCATTTTGGCCTAAAACGAGCATTTGTTGTTTTCTCTTAAACACAACATGGGAGAAAAACCATTTCACATCAAATTTGTGGGTCTTGTTCTTGAACACATTCGGTGAAATTTTGAACTGTCTGTGTTTGCTACAAGAGGAAATATCACAAATTATGCGCTTTTGTTGTTTCCATTGCTTTCAATGCATTTTGGCCTAAAACGAGCATTTGCTGTTTTCTCATAAACGCAACATGGGAGAAAAACCATTTCACATCAAATTTGTGGGTCTTGGTCTTCAACGCATTTTTTGAAATTTTGAGCTGTCTGTGTTTGCTACAAGAGGAGATATCACAAACTATGCGCTTTTCTTCTTTCCATTGCTTTCAATGCATTTTGGCCTAAAACGAGCATTTGCTGTTTTCTCTTAAACACAACATGGGAGAAAAACCATTTCACATCACATTTGTGGGTCTTGGTCTTCAACGCATTTGGTGAAATTTTGAGCTGTCTGTGTTTGCTACAAGAGGAGATATCACAAAGTATGAGCTTTTGTGTTTTCCTTTCCTTTCAATGCATTTTGGCCTAAAACAAACATTTGCTGTTTTCTCTTAAACGCAACATGGGAGAAAAACAATTTCACATCACATTTGTGGTCTTGGTCTTCAACACATTCTGTGAAATTTCAAGCTGTCTGTGTTTGCTACAAGAGGAGATATCACAAACTATGCGCTTTTCTTGTTTCCATTGCTTTCAATGCATTTTGGCCTAAAACGAGCATTTGCTGTTTTCTCTTACACAAAACATGGGAGAAAAACCATTTCACATCACATTTGTGGGTCTTGGACTTCAACACATTCGGTGAAATTTTGAGCTGTCTGTGTTTGCTACAAGAGGAGATATCACAAAGTTTGTGCTATTGTTGTTTCCAACGCTTTCAATGCATTTTGGCCTAAAACGAGCATTTGCTGTTTTCTCTTAAATGCAACACTGGAGAAAAACCATTTCACATCACATTTGTGGGTCTTGGTCTTCAACGCATTTGATGAAATTTTGAGCTGTCTGTGTTTGCTACAAGAGGAGATATCACAAACTATGCAGTTTTCTTGTTTCCATTGCTTTCAATGCATTTTGGCCTAAAACGAGCATTTGCTGTTTTCTCTTAAACAAAATATGGGAGAAAAACCATTTCACAACACATTTGTGGGTATTGGTCTTGAACACATTCAGTGAAATTTTGAGCTGTCTGTGTTTGCTACAAGAGGAGATATCACAAAGTTTGCGCTTTTGTGTTTTCCATTCCTTTCAATGCATTTTGGCCTAAAATGAGCATTTGCTGTTTTCTCTTAAACTCAACATGGGAGAAAAACCATTTCACATCACATTTGTGGGTCTTGGTCTTCAACGCATTTGATGAAATTTTGAGCTGTCTGTGTTTGCTACAAGAGGAGATATCACAAAGTATTCGCTTTTGTGTTTCCATTCCTTTCAATGCATTTTGACCTAAAACGAGCAGTTGCTGCTTTCTCTTAAACACAACATGGGAGAAAAACCATTTCACATCACATTTGTGGGTCTTCTTCTTCAACACATTTGGTGAAATTTTGAGCTGTCTGTGTTTGCTACAAGAGGAGATATCACAAAGTATGCACTTTTGTGTTTTCCATTCCTTTCAATGCATTTTGGCCTAAAACGAGCATTTGCTGATTTCTCTTAAACACAACATGGGAGAAAAACCTTTTCACATCAAATTTGTGGGTCTTGTTCTTCAACACATTTGGTGAAATTTTCAGCTTTCTGTGTTTGCTACAAGAGGAGATATCAGAAAGTATGCGCTTTTGTGTTTTCCATTCCTTTCAGAGCATTTTGGCCTAAAATGAGCATTTGCTGTTTTCTCTTAAATGCAACATGGGAGAAAAACCATTTCACATCACATTTGTGGGTCTTGGTCTTCAACACATTCTGTGAAATTTTGAGCTGTCTGTGTTTGCTACAAGAGGAGATATCACAAACTATGCGCTTTTCATGTTTCCATTGCTTTCAATGCATTTTGGCCTAAAACGAGCATTTGATGTTTTCTATTACACACAACATGGGAGAAAAACCATTTCACATCACATTTGTGGGTCTTGGTCTTCAACACATTCGGTGAAATTTTGAGCTGTCTGTGTTTGCTACAAGAGGAGATATCACAAAGTTTGCGCTTTTGTTGTTTCCATTGCTTTTAATGCATTTTGGCCTAAAATGAGCATTTGCTGTTTTCTCTTAAATGCAAAATGGGAGAAAAAACATTTCACATCACATTTGTGGGTATTGTTCTTCAACACATTTGGTGAAATTTTGAGCTGTCTGTGTTTGCTACAAGAGGAGATATCACAAAGTATGCGCTTTTGTGTTTTCCATTCCTTTCAATGCATTTTGGCCTAAAACGAGCATTTGCTGTTTTCTCTTAAAAGCAACATGGGAGAAAAACCATTTCACATCACATTTTTGGGTATCAGTCTTCAACACATTTGGTGAAATTTTGAGCTATCTGTGTTTGCTACAAGAGGAGATATCACAAAGTATGCGATTTTGTGTTTTCCATTCCTTTCAATGCATTTTGGCCTAAAACGAGCATTTGCTGTTTTCTCTTAAACGCAACATGGGAGAAAAACCATTTCACATCACATTTGTGGGTCCTGTTCTTCAACAAATTTGGTGAAATTTTGAGCTGTCTGTGTTTGCTACAAGAGGAGATATCACAAACTATGCGGTTTTCTTGTTTCCATTGCTTTCAATGCATTTTGGCCTAAAACGAGCATTGGCTGTTTTCTCTTAAACACAACATGGGAGAAAAACCTTTTCACATCAAATTTGTGGGTCTTGCTCTTCAACACATTTGGTGAAATTTTGAGCTGTCTGTGTTTGCTACAAGAGGAGATATCACAAACTATGCGCTTTTCTTGTTTCCATTGCTTTCAATGCATTTTGGCCTAAAACGAGCATTTGCTGTTTTCTCTTAAACAAAACATGGGAGAAAAACCATTTCACAACACATTTGTGGGTATTGGTCTTGAACACATTTGGTGAAATTTTGAGCTGTCTGTGTTTGCTACAAGAGGAGATATCACAAAGTTTGCGCTTTTGTTGTTTCCATTGCTTTCAATACATTTTGGCCTAAAACGAGCATTTGCTGTTTTCTCTTAAAAGCAACATTGGAGAAAAACCATTTCACATCACTTTTGTGGGTCTTGGTCTTCAACGCATTTGGTGAAATTTTGAGCTGTCTGTGTTTGCAACAAGAGGAGATATCACAAAGTATGCGCTTTTGTGTTTTCCATTCCTTTCAATGCATTTTGGCCTAAAACAAACATTTGCTGTTTTCTCTTAAATGCAACATGGGAGAAAAACCATTTCACATCACATTTGTGGGTCTTGGTCTTCAACACATTCTGTGAAATTTCGAGCTGTCTGTGTTTGCTACAAGAGGAGATATCACAAACTATGCGCTTTTCTTGTTTCCATTACTTTCAATGCATTTTGGCCTAAAACGAGCATTTGCTGTTTTCTCTTACACAAAACATGGGAGAAAAACCATTTCACATCACATTTGTGGATCTTGGACTTCAACACATTCGGTGAAATTTTGAGCTGTCTGTGTTTGCTACAAGAGGAGATATCACAAAGTTTGTGCTTTTGTTGTTTCCAACGCTTTCAATGCATTTTGGCCTAAAACGAGCATTTGCTGTTTTCTCTTAAATGCAACACTGGAGAAAAACCATTTCACATCACATTTGTGGGTCTTGGTCTTCAATGCATTTGATGAAATTTTGAGCTGTCTGTGTTTACTACAAGAGGAGATATCACAAATTAAACAGTTTTCTTGTTTCCATTGCTTTCAATGCATTTTGGCCTAAAACGAGCATTTGCTGTTTTCTCTTAAACAAAATATGGGAGAAAAACCATTTCACAACACATTTGTGGGTATTGGTCTTGAACACATTCGGTGAAATTTTGAGCTGTCTGTGTTTGCTACAAGAGGAGATATCACAAAGTTTGCGCTTTTGTGTTTTCCATTCCTTTCAATGCATTTTGGCCTAAAATGAGCATTTGCTGTTTTCTCTTAAACTCAACATGGGAGAAAAACCATTTCACATCACATTTGTGGGTCTTGGTCTTCAACGCATTTGATGAAATTTTGAGCTGTCTGTGTTTGCTACAAGAGGAGATATCACAAAGTATTCGCTTTTGTGTTTCCATTCCTTTCAATGCATTTTGACCTAAAACGAGCAGTTGCTGTTTTCTCTTAAACGCAACATGGGAGAAAAACCATTTCACATCACATTTGTGGGTCTTCTTCTTCAACACATTTGGTGAAATTTTGAGCTGTCTGTGTTTGCTACAAGAGGAGATATCACAAAGTATGCACTTTTGTGTTTTCCATTCCTTTGAATGCATTTTGGCCTAAAACGAGCATTTGCTGATTTCTCTTAAACACAACATGGGAGAAAAACCTTTTCACATCAAATTTGTGGGTCTTGTTCTTCAACACATTTGGTGAAATTTTCAGCTGTCTGTGATTGCTACAAGAGGAGATATCACAAAGTATGCGCTTTTGTGTTTTCCATTCCTTTCAGAGCATTTTGGCTTAAAATGAGCATTTGCTGTTTTCTCTTAAACGCAACATGGGAGAAAAACCATTTCACATCACATTTGTGGGTCTTGGTCTTCAACACATTCGGTGAAATTTTGAGCTGTCTGTG
Organism: Taudactylus pleione; assembly: GCA_031769625.1. Lineage (NCBI taxonomy): Eukaryota > Metazoa > Chordata > Amphibia > Anura > Myobatrachidae > Taudactylus > Taudactylus pleione. The sequence continues at coordinate 22,053 of JAUIMM010000136.1, forward strand.
TTTGCTACAAGAGGAGATATCACAAAGTTTGCGCTTTTGTTGTTTCCATTGCTTTTAATGCATTTTGGCCTAAAATGAGCATTTGCTGTTTTCTCTTAAATGCAAAATGGGAGAAAAAACATTTCACATCACTTTTGTGGGTCTTGTTCTTCAACACATTTGGTGAAATTTTGAGCTGTCTGTGTTTGCTACAAGAGGAGATATCACAAAGTATGCGCTTTTGTGTTTTTCATTCCTTTCAATGCATTTTGGCCTAAAACGAGCATTTGCTGTTTTCTCTTAAAAGCAACATGGGAGAAAAACCATTTCACATCACATTTTTGGGTATCAGTCTTCAACACATTTGGTGAAATTTTGAGCTATCTGTGTTTGCTACAAGAGGAGATATCACAAAGTATGCGATTTTGTGTTTTCCATTCCTTTCAATGCATTTTGGCCTAAAACGAGCATTTGCTGTTTTCTCTTAAACGCAACATGGGAGAAAAACCATTTCACATCACATTTGTGGGTCTTGGTCTTCAACACATTCTGTGAAATTTCGAGCTGTCTGTGTTTGCTACAAGAGGAGATATCACAAACTATGCGCTTTTCTTGTTTCCATTGCTTTCAATGCATTTTGGCATAAAACGAGCATTTGCTGTTTTCTCTTACACAAAACATGGGAGAAAAACCATTTCACATCACATTTGTGGGTCTTGGACTTCAACACATTTGGTGGAATTTTGAGCTGTCTGTGTTTGCTACAAGAGGAGATATCACAAAGTTTGTGCTTTTGTTGTTTCCAACGCTTTCAATGCATTTTGGCCTAAAACGAGCATTTGCTGTTTTCTCTTAAATGCAACACTGGAGAAAAACCATTTCACATCACATTTGTGTGTCTTGGTCTTCAACGCATTTGATGAAATTTTGAGCTGTCTGTGTTTGCTACAAGAGGAGATATCACAAACTATGCGCTTTTCTTGTTTCCATTGCTTTCAATGCATTTTGGCCTAAAACGAGCATTTGCTGTTTTCTCTTAAACACAACATGGGAGAAAAACCATTTCACATCAAATTTGTGGGTCTTGTTCTTGAACACATTCGGTGAAATTTTGAGCTGTCTGTGTTTGCTACAAGAGGAAATATCACAAATTATGCGCTTTTGTTGTTTCCATTGCTTTCAATGCATTTTGGCCTAAAACGAGCATTTGCTGTTTTCTCATAAACGCAACATGGGAGAAAAACCATTTCACATCAAATTTGTGGGTCTTGGTCTTCAACGCATTTGGTGAAATTTTGAGCTGTCTGTGTTTGCTACAAGAGGAGATATCACAAACTATGCGCTTTTCTTCTTTCCTTTCCTTTCAATGCATTTTGACCTAAAACGAGCATTTGCTGTTTTCTCTTAAACGCAACATGGGAGAAAAACCATTTCACATCACATTTGTGGGTCTTGTTCTTCAACACATTTGGTGAAATTTTGAGCTGTCTATGTTTGCTACAAGAGGAGATATCACAAAGTATGCGCTTTTGTGTTTTCCATTCCTTTCAATGCATTTTGGCCTAAAACAAACATTTGCTGTTTTCTCTTAAACGCAACATGGGAGAAAAACCATTTCACATCACATTTGTGGTCTTGGTCTTCAACACATTCTGTGAAATTTCGAGCTGTCTGTGTTTGCTACAAGAGGAGATATCACAAACTATGCGCTTTTCTTGTTTCCATTGCTTTCAATGCATTTTGGCCTAAAACGAGCATTTGCTGTTTTCTCTTACACAAAACATGGGAGAAAAACCATTTCACATCACATTTGTGGGTCTTGGACTTCAACACATTCGGTGAAATTTTGAGCTGTCTGTGTTTGCTACAAGAGGAGATTTCACAAAGTATGCACTTTTGTGTTTTCCATTCCTTTCAATGCATTTTGGCCTAAAACGAGCATTTGCTGTTTTCTCTTAAACACAACATGGGAGAAAAACCTTTTCACATCAAATTTGTGGTTTTGTTCTTCAACACATTTGGTGAAATTTTGAGCTGTCTGTGTTTGCTACAAGAGGAGATATCACAAACTATGCGCTTTTCTTATTTCCATTCCTTTCAATGCATTTTGGCCTAAAACGAGCATTTGCTGTTTTCTCTTAAACACAACATGGGAGAAAAACCTTTTCACATCAAATTTGTGGTTTTGTTCTTCAACACATTTGGTGATATTTTGAGCTGTCTGTGTTTGCTACAAGAGGAGATATCACAAACTATGCGCTTTTCTTGTTTCCATTGCTTTCAATGCATTTTGGCCTAAAACGAGCATTTGCTGTTTTCTCTTAAACACAACATGGGAGAAAAACCTTTTCACATCAAATTTGTGGTTTTGTTCTTCAACACATTTGGTGAAATTTTGAGCTGTCTGTGTTTGCTACAAGAGGAGATATCACAAACTATGCACTTTTCTTGTTTCCATTGCTTTCAATGCATTTTGGCCTAAAACGAGCATTTGCTGTTTTCTCTTAAAAGCAACATGGGAGAAAAACCATTTCACATCACATTTTTGGGTATCGGTCTTCAACACATTTGGTGAAATTTTGAGCTGTCTGTGTTTGCTACAAGAGGAGATATCACAAAGTATGCACTTTTGTGTTTTCCATTCCTTTCAATGCATTTTGACCTAAAACGAGCAGTTGCTGTTTTCTCTTAAACGCAACATGGGAGAAAAACCATTTCACATCACATTTGTGGGTCTTGTTCTTCAACACATTTGGTGAAATTTTGAGCTGTCTGTGTTTGCTACAAGAGGAGATATCACAAACTATGCGCTTTTCTTGTTTCCATTGCTTTCAATGCATTTTGGCCTAAAACAAGCATTTGCTTTTTTCTCTTACACAAAACATGGGAGAAAAACCATTTCACATCACATTTGTGGGTCTTGGACTTCAACACATTCGGTGAAATTTTGAGCTGTCTGTGTTTGCTACAAGAGGAGATATCACAAAGTTTGTGCTTTTGTTGTTTCCAACGCTTTCAATGCATTTTGGCCTAAAACGAGCATTTGCTGTTTTCTCTTAAATGCAACACTGGAGAAAAACCATTTCACATCACATTTGTGTGTCTTGGTCTTCAACGCATTTGATGAAATTTTGAGCTGTCTGTGTTTGCTACAAGAGGAGATATCACAAACTATGCAGTTTTCTTGTTTCCATTGCTTTCAATGCATTTTGGCCTAAAACGAGCATTTGCTGTTTTCTCTTAAACACAACATGGGAGAAAAACCTTTTCACATCAAATTTGTGGTTTTGTTCTTCAACACATTTGGTGAAATTTTGAGCTGTCTGTGTTTGCTACAAGAGGAGATATCACAAACTATGCGCTTTTCTTGTTTCCATTGCTTTCAATGCATTTTGGCCTAAAACGAGCATTTGCTGTTTTCTCTTAAACACAACATGGGAGAAAAACCATTTCACATCAAATTTGTGGGTCTTGTTCTTGAACACATTCGGTGAAATTTTGAGTTGTCTGTGTTTGCTACAAGAGGAAATATCACAAATTATGCGCTTTTGTTGTTTCCATTGCTTTCAATGCATTTTGGCCTAAAACGAGCATTTGCTGTTTTCTCATAAACGCAACATGGGAGAAAAACCATTTCACATCAAATTTGTGGGTCTTCGTCTTCAACGCATTTTTTGAAATTTTGAGCTGTCTGTGTTTGCTACAAGAGGAGATATCACAAACTATGCGCTTTTCTTCTTTCCATTGCTTTCAATGCATTTTGGCCTAAAACGAGCATTTGCTGTTTTCTCTTAAACACAACATGGGAGAAAAACCATTTCACATCACATTTGTGGGTCTTGGTCTTCAACACATTCGGTGAAATTTTGAGCTGTCTGTGTTTGCTACAAGAGGAGATATCACAAAGTTTGTGCTTTTGTTGTTTCCAACGCTTTCAATTCATTTTGGCCTAAAACGAGCATTTGCTGTTTTCTCTTAAATGCAACACTGGAGAAAAACCATTTCACATCACATTTGTGTGTCTTGGTCTTCAACGCATTTGATGAAATTTTGAGCTGTCTGTGTTTGCTACAAGAGGAGATATCACAAACTATGCGCTTTTCTTGTTTCCATTGCTTTCAATGCATTTTGGCCTAAAACGAGCATTTGCTGTTTTCTCTTAAACACAACATGGGAGAAAAACCTTTTCACATCAAATTTGTGGTTTTGTTCTTCAACACATTTGGTGAAATTTTGAGCTGTCTGTGCTTGCTACAAGAGGAGATATCACAAACTATGCGCTTTTCTTGTTTCCATTGCTTTCAATGCATTTTGGCCTAAAACGAGCATTTGCTGTTTTCTCTTAAACACAACATGGGAGAAAAACCATTTCACATCAAATTTGTGGGTCTTGTTCTTGAACACATTCGGTGAAATTTTGAGCTGTCTGTGTTTGCTACAAGAGGAAATATCACAAATTATGTGCTTTTGTTGTTTCCATTGCTTTCAATGCATTTTGGCCTAAAACGAGCATTTGCTGTTTTCTCATAAACGCAACATGGGAGAAAAACCATTTCACATCAAATTTGTGGGTCTTGGTCTTCAACGCATTTTTTGAAATTTTGAGCTGTCTGTGTTTGCTACAAGAGGAGATATCACAAACTATGCGCTTTTCTTCTTTCCATTGCTTTCAATGCATTTTGGCCTAAAACGAGCATTTGCTGTTTTCTCTTAAACACAACATGGGAGAAAAACCATTTCACATCACATTTGTGGGTCTTGGTCTTCAACGCATTTGGTGAAATTTTGAGCTGTCTGTGTTTGCTACAAGAGGAGATATCACAAAGTATGAGCTTTTGTGTTTTCCTTTCCTTTCAATGCATTTTGACCTAAAACGAGCAGTTGCTGTTTTCTCTTAAACGCAACATGGGAGAAAAACCATTTCACATCACATTTGTGGGTCTTGTTCTTCAACACATTTGTTGAAATTTTGAGCTGTCTATGTTTGCTACAAGAGGAGATATCACAAAGTATGCGCTTTTGTGTTTTCCATTCCTTTCAATGCATTTTGGCCTAAAACAAACATTTGCTGTTTTCTCTTAAACGCAACATGGGAGAAAAACCATTTCACATCACATTTGTGGTCTTGGTCTTCAACACATTCTGTGAAATTTCGAGCTGTCTGTGTTTGCTACAAGAGGAGATATCACAAACTATGCGCTTTTCTTGTTTCCATTGCTTTCAATGCATTTTGGCCTAAAACGAGCATTTGCTGTTTTCTCTTACACAAAACATGGGAGAAAAACCATTTCACATCACATTTGTGGTCTTGGTCTTCAACACATTCTGTGAAATTTCGAGCTGTCTGTGTTTGCTACAAGAGGAGATATCACAAACTATGCGCTTTTCTTGTTTCCATTGCTTTCAATGCATTTTGGCCTAAAACGAGCATTTGCTGTTTTCTCTTAAACAAAATATGGGAGAAAAACCATTTCACAACACATTTGTGGGTATTGGTCTTGAACACATTCGGTGAAATTTTGAGCTGTCTGTGTTTGCTACAAGAGGAGATATCACAAAGTTTGCGCTTTTGTGTTTTCCATTCCTTTCAATGCATTTTGGCCTAAAATGAGCATTTGCTGTTTTCTCTTAAACTCAACATGGGAGAAAAACCATTTCACATCACATTTGTGGGTCTTGGTCTTCAACGCATTTGATGAAATTTTGAGCTGTCTGTGTTTGCTACAAGAGGAGATATCACAAAGTATTCGCTTTTGTGTTTCCATTCCTTTCAATGCATTTTGACCTAAAACGAGCAGTTGCTGTTTTCTCTTAAACGCAACATGGGAGAAAAACCATTTCACATCACATTTGTGGGTCTTCTTCTTCAACACATTTGGTGAAATTTTGAGCTGTCTGTGTTTGCTACAAGAGGAGATATCACAAAGTATGCACTTTTGTGTTTTCCATTCCTTTCAATGCATTTTGGCCTAAAACGAGCATTTGCTGATTTCTCTTAAACACAACATGGGAGAAAAACCTTTTCACATCAAATTTGTGGGTCTTGTTCTTCAACACATTTGGTGAAATTTTCAGCTTTCTGTGTTTGCTACAAGAGGAGATATCACAAAGTATGCGCTTTTGTGTTTTCCATTCCTTTCAGAGCATTTTGGCCTAAAATGAGCATTTGCTGTTTTCTCTTAAATGCAACATGGGAGAAAAACCATTTCACATCACATTTGTGGGTCTTGATCTTCAACACATTCTGTGAAATTTTGAGCTGTCTGTGTTTGCTACAAGAGGAGATATCACAAACTATGCGCTTTTCATGTTTCCATTGCTTTCAATGCATTTTGGCCTAAAACGAGCATTTGATGTTTTCTATTACACACAACATGGGAGAAAAACCATTTCACATCACATTTGTGGGTCTTGGTCTTCAACACATTCGGTGAAATTTTGAGCTGTCTGTGTTTGCTACAAGAGGAGATATCACAAAGTTTGCGCTTTTGTTGTTTCCATTGCTTTTAATGCATTTTGGCCTAAAATGAGCATTTGCTGTTTTCTCTTAAATGCAAAATGGGAGAAAAAACATTTCACATCATATTTGTGGGTCTTGTTCTTCAACACATTTGGTGAAATTTTGAGCTGTCTGTGTTTGCTACAAGAGGAGATATCACAAAGTATGCGCTTTTGTGTTTTCCATTCCTTTCAATGCATTTTGGCCTAAAACGAGCATTTGCTGTTTTCTCTTAAAAGCAACATGGGAGAAAAACCATTTCACATCACATTTTTTGGTATCAGTCTTCAACACATTTGGTGAAATTTTGAGCTATCTGTGTTTGCTACAAGAGGAGATATCACAAAGTATGCGATTTTGTGTTTTCCATTCCTTTCAATGCATTTTGGCCTAAAACGAGCATTTGCTGTTTTCTCTTAAACGCAACATGGGAGAAAAACCATTTCACATCACATTTGTGGGTCCTGTTCTTCAACAAATTTGGTGAAATTTTGAGCTGTCTGTGTTTGCTACAAGAGGAGATATCACAAACTATGCTGTTTTCTTGTTTCCATTGCTTTCAATGCATTTTGGCCTAAAACGAGCATTGGCTGTTTTCTCTTAAACACAACATGGGAGAAAAACCTTTTCACATCAAATTTGTGGGTCTTGCTCTTCAACACATTTGGTGAAATTTTGAGCTGTCTGTGTTTGCTACAAGAGGAGATATCACAAACTATGCGCTTTTCTTGTTTCCATTGCTTTCAATGCATTTTGGCCTAAAACGAGCATTTGCTGTTTTCTCTTAAACAAAACATGGGAGAAAAACCATTTCACAACACATTTGTGGGTATTGGTCTTGAACACATTCGGTGAAATTTTGAGCTGTCTGTGTTTGCTACAAGAGGAGATATCACAAAGTTTGCGCTTTTGTTGTTTCCATTGCTTTCAATGCATTTTGGCCTAAAACGAGCATTTGCTGTTTTCTCTTAAAAGCAACATTGGAGAAAAACCATTTCACATCACTTTTGTGGGTCTTGGTCTTCAACGCATTTGGTGAAATTTTGAGCTGTCTGTGTTTGCAACAAGAGGAGATATCACAAAGTATGCGCTTTTGTGTTTTCCATTCCTTTCAATGCATTTTGGCCTAAAACAAACATTTGCTGTTTTCTCTTAAACGCAACATGGGAGAAAAACCATTTCACATCACATTTGTGGTCTTGGTCTTCAACACATTCTGTGAAATTTCGAGCTGTCTGTGTTTGCTACAAGAGGAGATATCACAAACTATGCGCTTTTCTTGTTTCCATTGCTTTCAATGCATTTTGGCCTAAAACGAGCATTTGCTGTTTTCTCTTACACAAAACATGGGAGAAAAACCATTGCACATCACATTTGTGGGTCTTGGACTTCAACACATTCGGTGAAATTTTGAGCTGTCTGTGTTTGCTACAAGAGGAGATATCACAAAGTTTGTGCTTTTGTTGTTTCCAACGCTTTCAATGCATTTTGGCCTAAAACGAGCATTTGCTGTTTTCTCTTAAACGCAACATGGGAGAAAAACCATTTCACATCACATTTGTGGGTCCTGTTCTTCAACAAATTTGGTGAAATTTTGAGCTGTCTGTGTTTGCTACAAGAGGAGATATCACAAACTATGCGGTTTTCTTGTTTCCATTGCTTTCAATGCATTTTGGCCTAAAACAAGCATTGGCTGTTTTCTCTTAAACACAACATGGGAGAAAAACCTTTTCACATCAAATTTGTGGGTCTTGCTCTTCAACACATTTGGTGAAATTTTGAGCTGTCTGTGTTTGCTACAAGAGGAGATATCACAAACTATGCGCTTTTCTTGTTTCCATTGCTTTCAATAAATTTTGGCCTAAAACGAGCATTTGCTGTTTTCTCTTAAACGAAACATGGGAGAAAAACCATTTCACAACACATTTGTGGGTATTGGTCTTGAACATATTCGGTGAAATTTTGAGCTGTCTGTGTTTGCTACAAGAGGAGATATCACAAAGTTTGCGCTTTTGTTGTTTCCTTTGCTTTCAATGCATTTTGGCCTAAAACGAGCATTTGCTGTTTTCTCTTAAAAGCAACATTGGAGAAAAACCATTTCACATCACTTTTGTGGGTCTTGGTCTTCAACGCATTTGGTGAAATTTTGAGCTGTCTGTGTTTGCAACAAGAGGAGATATCACAAAGTATGCGCTTTTGTGTTTCCATTCCTTTCAATGCATTTTGACCTAAAACGAGCAGTTGCTGTTTTCTCTTAAACGCAACATGGGAGAAAAACCATTTCACATCACATTTGTGGGTCTTCTTCTTCAACACATTTGGTGAAATTTTGAGCTGTCTGTGTTTGCTACAAGAGGAGATATCACAAAGTATGCGCTTTTGTGTTTTCCATTCCTTTCAGAGCATTTTGGCCTAAAATGAGCATTTGCTGTTTTCTCTTAAACGCAACATGGGAGAACAACCATTTCACATCACATTTGTGGGTCTTGGTCTTCAACACATTCTGTGAAATTTTGAGCTGTCTGTGTTTGCTACAAGAGGAGATATCACGAACTATGCCCTTTTCTTGTTTCCATTGCTTTCAATGCATTTTGGCCTAAAACGAGCATTTGATGTTTTCTATTACACACAACATGGGAGAAAAACCATTTCACATCACATTTGTGGGTCTTGGTCTTCAACACATTCGGTGAAATTTTGAGCTGTCTGTGTTTGCTACAAGAGGAGATATCACAAAGTTTGCGCTTTTGTTGTTTCCATTGCTTTTAATGCATTTTGGCCTAAAATGAGCATTTGCTGTTTTCTCTTAAATGCAAAATGGGAGAAAAAACATTTCACATCACATTTGTGGGTCTTGTTCTTCAACACATTTGGTGAAATTTGCAGCTGTCTGTGTTTGCTACAAGAGGAGATATCACAAAGTATGCGCTTTTGTGTTTTCCATTCCTTTCAATGCATTTTGGCCTAAAACGAGCATTTGCTGATTTCTCTTAAACACAACATGGGAGAAAAACCATTTCACATCACATTTGTGGGTCTTCTTCTTCAACACATTCTGTGAAATTTTGAGCTGTCTGTGTTTGCTACAAGAGGAGATATCACAAACTATGCGCTTTTCTTGTTTCCATTGCTTTCAATGCATTTTGGCCTAAAACGAGCATTTGATGTTTTCTATTACACACAACATGGGAGAAAAACCATTTCACATCACATTTGTGGGTCTTGGTCTTCAACACATTCGGTGAAATTTTCAGCTGTCTGTGTTTGCTACAAGAGGAGATATCAGAAAGTTTGCGCTTTTGTTGTTTCCATTGCTTTTAATGCATTTTGGCCTAAAATGAGCATTTGCTGTTTTCTCTTAAATTCAAAATTGGAGAAAAAACATTTCACATCACATTTGTGGGTCTTGTTCTTCAACACATTTGGTGAAATTTTGAGCTGTCTGTGTTTGCTACAAGAGGAGATATCACAAAGTATGCGCTTTTGTGTTTTCCATTCCTTTCAATGCATTTTGGCCTAAAACGAGCATTTGCTGTTTTCTCTTAAAAGCAACATGGGAGAAAAACCATTTCACATCACATTTTTGGGTATCAGTCTTCAACACATTTGGTGAAATTTTGAGCTATCTGTGTTTGCTACAAGAGGAGATATCACAAAGTATGCGATTTTGTATTTTCCATTCTTTTCAATGCATTTTGGCCTAAAACGAGCATTTGCTGTTTTCTCTTAAACGCAACATGGGAGAAAAACCATTTCACATCACATTTGTGGGTCCTGTTCTTCAACAAATTTGGTGAAATTTTGAGCTGTCTGTGTTTGCTACAAGAGGAGATATCACAAACTATGCGGTTTTCTTGTTTCCATTGCTTTCAATGCATTTTGGCCTAAAACAAGCATTGGCTGTTTTCTCTTAAACACAACATGGGAGAAAAACCTTTTCACATCAAATTTGTGGGTCTTGCTCTTCAACACATTTGGTGAAATTTTGAGCTGTCTGTGTTTGCTACAAGAGGAGATATCACAAACTATGCGCTTTTCTTGTTTCCATTGCTTTCAATACATTTTGGCCTAAAACGAGCATTTGCTGTTTTCTCTTAAAAAAAACATGGGAGAAAAACCATTTCACAACACATTTGTGGGTATTGGTCTTGAACATATTCGGTGAAATTTTGAGCTGTCTGTGTTTGCTACAAGAGGAGATATCACAAAGTTTGCGCTTTTGTTGTTTCCTTTGCTTTCAATGCATTTTGGCCTAAAACGAGCATTTGCTGTTTTCTCTTAAAAGCAACATTGGAGAAAAACCATTTCACATCACTTTTGTGGGTCTTGGTCTTCAACGCATTTGGTGAAATTTTGAGCTGTCTGTGTTTGCAACAAGAGGAGATATCACAAAGTATGCGCTTTTGTGTTTTCCATTCCTTTCAATGCATTTTGGCCGAAAACGATTATTTGCTGTTTTCTCTTAAATGCAAAATGGGAGAAAAACCTTTTCACATCACATTTGTGGGACTTGGTCTTCAACACATTTGGTGAAATTTTGAGCTGTCTGTGTTTGCTACAAGAGGAGATATCACAAATTATGCGCTTTTGTTGTTTCCATTGCTTTCAATGCATTTTTGCCTAAAACGAGCATTTGCTGTTTTCTCTTAAACGCAACATGGGAGAAAAACCATTTCACATCACATTTGTGGGTCTTGGTCTTCAACACATTTTTTGAAATTTTGAGCTGTCTGTGTTTGCTACAAGAGGAGATATCACAAACTATGCGCTTTTCTTCTTTCCATTGCTTTCAATGCATTTTGGCCTAAAACGAGCATTTGCTGTTTTCTCTTAAACACAACATGGGAGAAAAACCATTTCACATCACATTTGTGGGTCTTGGTCTTCAACACATTCGGTGAAATTTTGAGCTCTCTGTGTTTGCTACAAGAGGAGATATCACAAAGTTTGCGCTTTTGTTGTTTCCATTGCTTTTAATGCATTTTGGCCTAAAATGAGCATTTGCTGTTTTCTCTTAAATGCAAAATGGGAGAAAAAACATTTCACATCACATTTGTGGGTCTTGTTCTTCAACACATTTGGTGAAATTTTGAGCTGTCTGTGTTTGCTACAAGAGGAGATATCACAAAGTATGCGCTTTTGTGTTTTCCTTTCCTTTCAATGCATTTTGACCTAAAACGAGCAGTTGCTGTTTTCTCTTAAACGCAACATGGGAGAAAAACCATTTCACATCACATTTGTGGGTCTTGTTCTTCAACACATTTGGTGAAATTTTGAGCTGTCTATGTTTGCTACAAGAGGAGATATCACAAAGTATGCGCTTTTGTGTTTTCCATTCCTTTCAATGCATTTTGGCCTAAAACAAACATTTGCTGTTTTCTCTTAAACGCAACATGGGAGAAAAACCATTTCACATCACATTTGTGGTCTTGGTCTTCAACACATTCTGTGAAATTTCGAGCTGTCTGTGTTTGCTACAAGAGGAGATATCACAAACTATGTGCTTTTCTTGTTTCCATTGCTTTCAATGCATTTTGGCCTAAAACGAGCATTTGCTGTTTTCTCTTACACAAAACATGGGAGAAAAACCATTTCACATCACATTTGTGGGTCTTGGACTTCAACACATTCGGTGAAATTTTGAGCTGTCTGTGTTTGCTACAAGAGGAGATATCACAAAGTTTGTGCTTTTGTTGTTTCCAACGCTTTCAATGCATTTTGGCCTAAAACGAGCATTTGATGTTTTCTCTTAAATGCAACACTGGAGAAAAACCATTTCACATCACATTTGTGGGTCTTGGTCTTCAACGCATTTGATGAAATTTTGAGCTGTCTGTGTTTGCTACAAGAGGAGATATCACAAACTGCAGTTTTCATGTTTCCATTGCTTTCAATGCATTTTGGCCTAAAACGAGCATTTGCTGTTTTCTCTTAAACAAAATATGGGAGAAAAACCATTTCACAACACATTTGTGGGTATTGGTCTTGAACACATTCGGTGAAATTTTGAGCTGTCTGTGTTTGCTACAAGAGGAGATATCACAAAGTTTGCGCTTTTGTGTTTTCCATTCCTTTCAATGCATTTTGGCCTAAAATGAGCATTTGCTGTTTTCTCTTAAACGCAACATGGGAGAAAAACCATTTCACATCACATTTGTGGGTCTTGGTCTTCAACGCATTTGATGAAATTTTGAGCTGTCTGTGTTTGCTACAAGAGGAGATATCACAAAGTATGCGCTTTTGTGTTTCCATTCCTTTCAATGCATTTTGACCTAAAACGAGCAGTTGCTGTTTTCTCTTAAACGCAACATGGGAGAAAAACCATTTCACATCACATTTGTGGGTCTTCTTCTTCAACACATTTGGTGAAATTTTGAGCTGTCTGTGTTTGCTACAAGAGGAGATATCACAAAGTATGCACTTTTGTGTTTTCCATTCCTTTCAATGCATTTTGGCCTAAAACGAGCATTTGCTGATTTCTCTTAAACACAACATGGGAGAAAAACCTTTTCACATCAAATTTGTGGGTCTTGTTTTTCAACACATTTGGTGAAATTTTCAGCTGTCTGTGTTTGCTACAAGAGGAGATATCACAAAGTATGTGCTTTTGTGTTTTCCATTCCTTTCAGAGCATTTTGGCCTAAAATGAGCATTTGCTGTTTTCTCTTAAATGCAACATGGGAGAAAAACCATTTCACATCACATTTGTGGGTCTTGGTCTTCAACACATTCTGTGAAATTTTGAGCTGTCTGTGTTTGCTACAAGAGGAGATATCACAAAGTATGCACTTTTGTGTTTTCCATTCCTTTCAATGCATTTTGGCCTAAAACGAGCATTTGATGTTTTCTATTACACACAACATGGGAGAAAAACCATTTCACATCACATTTGTGGGTCTTGGTCTTCAACACATTCGGTGAAATTTTGAGCTGTCTGTGTTTGCTACAAGAGGAGATATCACAAAGTTTGCGCTTTTGTTGTTTTCATTGCTTTTAATGCATTTTGGCCTAAAATGAGCATTTGCTGTTTTCTCTTAAATGCAAAATGGGAGAAAAAACATTTCACATCACATTTGTGGGTCTTGTTCTTCAACACATTTGGTGAAATTTTGAGCTGTCTGTGTTTGCTACAAGAGGAGATATCACAAAGTATGCGCTTTTGTGTTTTCCATTCCTTTCAATGCATTTTGGCCTAAAACGAGCATTTGCTGTTTTCTCTTAAAAGCAACATGGGAGAAAAACCATTTCACATCACATTTTTGGGTATCAGTCTTCAACACATTTGGTGAAATTTTGAGCTATCTGTGTTTGCTACAAGAGGAGATATCACAAAGTATGCGATTTTGTGTTTTCCATTCTTTTCAATGCATTTTGGCCTAAAACGAGCATTTGCTGTTTTCTCTTAAACGCAACATGGGAGAAAAACCATTTCACATCACATTTGTGGGTCCTGTTCTTCAACAAATTTGGTGAAATTTTGAGCTGTCTGTGTTTGCTACAAGAGGAGATATCACAAACTATGCGGTTTTCTTGTTTCCATTGCTTTCAATGCATTTTGGCCTAAAACGAGCATTTGCTGTTTTCTCTTAAACACAACATGGGAGAAAAACCATTTCACATCAAATTTGTGGGTCTTGTTCTTGAACACATTCGGTGAAATTTTGAGCTGTCTGTGTTTGCTACAAGAGGAGATATCACAAAGTATGCGCTTTTGATGTTTCCATTGCTTTCAATGCATTTTGGCCGAAAACAATTATTTGCTGTTTTCTCTTAAATGCAAAATGGGAGAAAAACCATTTCACATCACATTTGTGGGTCTTGGTCTTCAACACATTTTTTGAAATTTTGAGCTGTCTGTGTTTGCTACAAGAGGAGATATCACAAAGTATGCGCTTTTGTGTTTTCCATTCCTTTCAATGCATTTTGACCTAAAACGAGCAGTTGCTGTTTTCTCTAAAACGCAACATGGGAGAAAGACCATTTCACATCACATTTGTGGGTCTTGTTCTTCAACACATTTGGTGAAATTTTGAGCTGTCTATGTTTGTAACAAGAGGAGATATCACAAAGTAAGTGCTTTTGTGTTTTCCATTCCTTTCAATGCATTTTGGCCTAAAACAAACATTTGCTGTTTTCTCTTAAACGCAACATGGGAGAAAAACCATTTCACATCACATTTGTGGGTCTTGGTCTTCAACACATTCTGTGAAATTTCGAGCTGTCTGTGTTTGCTACAAGAGGAGATATCACAAATTATGCGCTTTTGTTGTTTCCATTGCTTTCAATGCATTTTTGCCTAAAACGAGCATTTGCTGTTTTCTCTTAAACGCAACATGGGAGAAAAACCATTTCACATCACATTTGTGGGTCTTGGTCTTCAACACATTTTTTGAAATTTTGAGCTGTCTGTGTTTGCTACAAGAGGAGATATCACAAACTATGCGCTTTTCTTCTTTCCATTGCTTTCAATGCATTTTGGCCTAAAACGAGCATTTGCTGTTTTCTCTTAAACACAACATGGGAGAAAAACCATTTCACATCACATTTGTGGGTCTTGGTCTTCAACGCATTCGGTGAAATTTTGAGCTGTCTGTGTTTGCTACAAGAGGAGATATCACAAAGTATGCGCTTTTGTGTTTTCCATTCCTTTCAAAGCATTTTGGCCTAAAACGAGCATTTGCTGTTTTCTCTAAAATGCAACATGGGAGAAAAACCATTTCACATCACATTTGTGGGTCTTGTTCTTCAACAAGTTTGGTGAAATTTTGAGCTGTCTGTGTTTTCTACAAGAGGAGATATCACAAAGTATGCACTTTTGTGCTTTCCATTCCTTTCAATGCATTTTGGCCTAAAACGAGCATTTGCTGTTTTCTCTTAAACAAAAAATGGGAGAAAAACCATTTCACAACACATTTGTGGGTATTGGTCTTGAACACATTCGGTGAAATTTTGAGCTGTCTTTGTTTGCTACAAGAGGAGATATCACAAAGTTTGCGATTTTGTTGTTTCCATTGCTTTCAATGCATTTTGGCCTAAAACGAGCATTTGCTGTTTTCTCTTAAAAGCAACATTGGAGAAAAACCATTTCACATCAAATTTGTGGTTTTGTTCTTCAACACATTTGGTGAAATTTTGAGCTGTCTGTGTTTGCTACAAGAGGAGATATCACAAACTATGCGCTTTTCTTATTTCCATTCCTTTCAATGCATTTTGGCCTAAAACGAGCATTTGCTGTTTTCTCTTAAACACAACATGGGAGAAAAACCTTTTCACATCAAATTTGTGCTTTTGTTCTTCAACACATTTGGTGAAATTTTGAGCTGTCTGTGTTTGCTACAAGAGGAGATATCACAAACTATGCGCTTTTCTTGTTTCCATTGCTTTCAATGCATTTTGGCCTAAAATGAGCATTTGCTGTTTTCTCTTAAACACAACATGGGAGAAAAACCTTTTCACATCAAATTTGTGGTTTTGTTCTTCAACACATTTGGTGAAATTTTGAGCTGTCTGTGTTTGCTACAAGAGGAGATATCACAAACTATGCTCTTTTCTTCTTTCCATTGCTTTCAATGCATTTTGGCCTAAAACGAGCATTTGCTGTTTTCTCTTAAACACAACATGGGAGAAAAACCATTTCACATCACATTTGTGGGTCTTGGTCTTCAACGCATTCGGTGAAATTTTGAGCTGTCTGTGTTTGCTACAAGAGGAGATATCACAAAGTATGCGCTTTTGTGTTTTCCATTCCTTTCAAAGCATTTTGGCCTAAAACGAGCATTTGCTGTTTTCTCTAAAATGCAACATGGGAGAAAAACCATTTCACATCACATTTGTGGGTCTTGTTCTTCAACAAATTTGGTGAAATTTTGAGCTGTCTGTGTTTTCTACAAGAGGAGATATCACAAAGTATGCACTTTTGTGCTTTCCATTCCTTTCAATGCATTTTGGCCTAAAACGAGCATTGGCTGTTTTCTCTTAAACACAATATGGGAGAAAAACCTTTTCACATCAAATTTGGGGGTTTTGCTCTTCAACACATTTGGTGAAATTTTGAGCTGTCTGTGTTTGCTACAAGAGGAGATATCACAAACTATGCGCTTTTCTTGTTTCCATTGCATTCAATGCATTTTGGCCTAAAACGAGCATTTGCTGTTTTCTCTTAAACAAAAAATGGGAGAAAAACCATTTCACAACACATTTGTGGGTATTGGTCTTGAACACATTCGGTGAAATTTTGAGCTGTCTTTGTTTGCTACAAGAGGAGATATCACAAAGTTTGCGCTTTTGTTGTTTCCATTGCTTTCAATGCATTTTGGCCTAAAACGAGCATTTGCTGTTTTCTCTTAAAAGCAACATTGGAGAAAAACCATTTCACATCAAATTTGTGGTTTTGTTCTTCAACACATTTGGTGAAATTTTGAGCTGTCTGTGTTTGCTACAAGAGGAGATATCACAAACTATGCGCTTTTCTTATTTCCATTCCTTTCAATGCATTTTGGCCTAAAACGAGCATTTGCTGTTTTCTCTTAAACACAACATGGGAGAAAAACCTTTTCACATCAAATTTGTGCTTTTGTTCTTCAACACATTTGGTGAAATTTTGAGCTGTCTGTGTTTGCTACAAGAGGAGATATCACAAACTATGCGCTTTTCTTGTTTCCATTGCTTTCAATGCATTTTGGCCTAAAATGAGCATTTGCTGTTTTCTCTTAAACACAACATGGGAGAAAAACCTTTTCACATCAAATCTGTGGTTTTGTTCTTCAACACATTTGGTGAAATTTTGAGCTGTCTGTGTTTGCTACAAGAGGAGATATCACAAACTATGCGCTTTTCTTGTTTCCATTGCTTTCAATGCATTTTGGCCTAAAACGAGCATTTGCTGTTTTCTCTTAAACACAACATGGGAGAAAAACCATTTCACATCAAATTTGTGGGTCTTGTTCTTGAACACATTCGGTGAAATTTTGAGCTGTCTGTGTTTTCTACAAGAGGAGATATCACAAAGTATGCACTTTTGTGCTTTCCATTCCTTTCAATGCATTTTGGCCTAAAACGAGCATTGGCTGTTTTCTCTTAAACACAATATGGGAGAAAAACCTTTTCACATCAAATTTGGGGGTTTTGCTCTTCAACAGATTTGGTGAAATTTTGAGCTGTCTGTGTTTGCTACAAGAGGAGATATCACAAACTATGCGCTTTAATTGTTTCCATTGCATTCAATGCATTTTGGCCTAAAACGAGCATTTGCTGTTTTCTCTTAAACAAAAAATGGGAGAAAAACCATTTCACAACACATTTGTGGGTATTGGTCTTGAACACATTCGGTGAAATTTTGAGCTGTCTTTGTTTGCTACAAGAGGAGATATCACAAAGTTTGCGCTTTTGTTGTTTCCATTGCTTTCAATGCATTTTGGCCTAAAACGAGCATTTGCTGTTTTCTCTTAAAAGCAACATTGGAGAAAAACCATTTCACATCAAATTTGTGGTTTTGTTCTTCAACACATTTGGTGAAATTTTGAGCTGTCTGTGTTTGCTACAAGAGGAGATATCACAAACTATACGCTTTTCTTATTTCCATTCCTTTCAATGCATTTTGGCCTAAAACGAGCATTTGCTGTTTTCTCTTAAACACAACATGGGAGAAAAACCTTTTCACATCAAATTTGTGCTTTTGTTCTTCAACACATTTGGTGAAATTTTGAGCTGTCTGTGTTTGCTACAAGAGGAGATATCACAAACTATGCGCTTTTCTTGTTTCCATTGCTTTCAATGCATTTTGGCCTAAAATGAGCATTTGCTGTTTTCTCTTAAACACAACATGGGAGAAAAACCTTTTCACATCAAATTTGTGGTTTTGTTCTTCAACACATTTGGTGAAATTTTGAGCTGTCTGTGTTTGCTACAAGAGGAGATATCACAAACTATGCGCTTTTCTTGTTTCCATTGCTTTCAATGCATTTTGGCCTAAAACGAGCATTTGCTGTTTTCTCTTAAACACAACATGGGAGAAAAACCATTTCACATCAAATTTGTGGGTCTTGTTCTTGAACACATTCGGTGAAATTTTGAGCTGTCTGTGTTTGCTACAAGAGGAGATATCACAAAGTATGCGCTTTTGATGTTTCCATTGCTTTCAATGCATTTTGGCCGAAAACGATTATTTGCTGTTTTCTCTTAAATGCAAAATGGGAGAAAAACCATTTCACATCACATTTGTGGGTCTTGGTCTTCAACACATTTTTTGAAATTTTGAGCTGTCTGTGTTTGCTACAAGAGGAGATATCACAAAGTATGCGCTTTTGTGTTTTCCATTCCTTTCAATGCATTTTGACCTAAAACGAGCAGTTGCTGTTTTCTCTAAAACGCAACATGGGAGAAAAACCATTTCACATCACATTTGTGGGTCTTGTTCTTCAACACATTTGGTGAAATTTTGAGCTGTCTATGTTTGTAACAAGAGGAGATATCACAAAGTAAGCGCTTTTGTGTTTTCCATTCCTTTCAATGCATTTTGGCCTAAAACAAACATTTGCTGTTTTCTCTTAAACGCAACATGGGAGAAAAACCATTTTACATCACATTTGTGGGTCTTAGTCTTCAACACATTCTGTGAAATTTCGAGCTGTCTGTGTTTGCTACAAGAGGCGATATCACAAACTATGCGCTTTTCTTGTTTCCATTGCTTTCAATGCATTTTGGCCTAAAACGAGCATTTGCTGTTTTCTCTTACACAAAACATGGGAGAAAAACCATTTCACATCACATTTGTGGGTCTTGGACTTCAACACATTATGTGAAATTTTGAGCTGTCTGTGTTTGCTACAAGAGGAGATATCACAAAGTTTGTGCTTTTGTTGTTTCCAACGCTTTCAATGCATTTTGGACTAAAACGAGCATTTGCTGTTTTCTCTTAAATGCAACACTGGAGAAAAACCATTTCACATCACATTTGTGGGTCTTGGTCTTCAACGCATTTGATGAAATTTTGAGCTGTCTGTGTTTGCTACAAGAGGAGATCTCACAAACTATGCAGTTTTCTTGTTTCCATTGCTTTCAATGCATTTTGGCCTAAAACGAGCATTTGCTGTTTTCTCTTAAACAAAATATGGGAGAAAAACCATTTCACAATACATTTGTGGGTATTGGTCTTGAACACTTTCGGTGAAATTTTGAGCTGTCTGTGTTTGCTACAAGAGGAGATATCACAAAGTTTGCGCTTTTGTGTTTTCCATTCCTTTCAATGCATTTTGGCCTAAAATGAGCATTTGCTGTTTTCTCTTAAACTCAACATGGGAGAAAAACCATTTCACATCACATTTGTGGGTCTTGGTCTTCAACGCATTTGATGAAATTTTGAGCTGTCTGTGTTTGCTACAAGAGGAGATATCACAAAGTATGCGCTTTTGTGTTTCCATTCCTTTCAATGCATTTTGACCTAAAACGAGCAGTTGCTGTTTTCTCTTAAACGCAACATGGGAGAAAAACCATTTCACATCACATTTGTGGGTCTTCTTCTTCAACACATTTGGTGAAATTTTCAGCTGTCTGTGTTTGCTACAAGAGGAGATATCACAAAGTATGCGCTTTTGTGTTTTCCATTCCTTTCAGAGCATTTTGGCCTAAAATGAGCATTTGCTGTTTTCTCTTAAACGCAACATGGGAGAAAAACCATTTCACATCACATTTGTGGGTCTTGGTCTTCAACACATTCTGTGAAATTTTGAGCTGTCTGTGTTTGCTACAAGAGGAGATATCACAAACTATGCGCTTTTCTTGTTTCCATTGCTTTCAATGCATTTTGGCCTAAAACGAGCATTTGATGTTTTCTATTACACACAACATGGGAGAAAAACCATTTCACATCACATTTGTGGGTCTTGGTCTTCAACACATTCGGTGAAAATTTGAGTTGTCTGTGTTTGCTACAAGAGGAGATATCACAAAGTATGCGCTTTTGTGTTTTCCATTACTTTCAATGCATTTTGACCTAAAACGAGCAGTTGCTGTTTTCTCTTAAATGCAACATGGGAGAAAAACCATTTCACATCACATTTGTGGGTCTTGTTCTTCAACACATTTGGTGAAATTTTGAGCTGTCTATGTTTGCTACAAGAGGAGATATCACAAAGTATGCGCTTTTGTGTTTTCCATTCCTTTCAATGCATTTTGGCCTAAAACAAACATTTGCTGTTTTCTCTTAAACGCAACATGGGAGAAAAACCATTTCACATCACATTTGTGGGTCTTGGTCTTCAACACATTCTGTGAAATTTCGAGCTGTCTGTGTTTGCTACAAGAGGAGATATCACAAACTATGCGCTTTTCTTGTTTCCATTGCTTTCAATGCATTTTCGCCTAAAATGAGCATTTGCTGTTTTCTCTTACACAAAACATGGGAGAAAAACCATTTCACATCACATTTGTGGGTCTTGGACTTCAACACATTCGGTGAAATTTTGAGCTGTCTGTGTTTGCTACAAGAGGAGATATCACAAAGTTTGTGCTTTTGTTGTTTCCAACGCTTTCAATGCATTTTGGCCTAAAACGAGCATTTGCTGTTTTCTCTTAAATGCAACACTGGAGAAAAACCATTTCACATCACATTTGTGGGTCTTGGTCTTCAACGCATTTGATGAAATTTTGAGCTGTCTGTGTTTGCTACAAGAGGAGATATCACAAACTATGCAGTTTTCTTGTTTCCATTGCTTTCAATGCATTTTGGCCTAAAACGAGCATTTGCTGTTTTCTCTTAAACACAACATGGGAGAAAAACCATTTCACATCAAATTTGTGGGTCTTGTTCTTGAACACATTCGGTGAATTTTTGAGCTGTCTGTGTTTGCTACAAGAGGAGATATCACAAAGTATGCGCTTTTGATGTTTCCATTGCTTTCAATGCATTTTGGCCGAAAACGATTATTTGCTGTTTTCTCTTAAATGCAAAATGGGAGAAAAACCTTTTCACATCACATTTGTGGGTCTTGGTCTTCAACACATTTGGTGAAATTTTGAGCTGTCTGTGTTTGCTACAAGAGGAGATATCACAAAGTATGCACTTTTGTGTTTTCCATTCCTTTCAATGCATTTTGGCCTAAAACGAGCATTTGCTGATTTCTCTTAAACACAACATGGGAGAAAAACCTTTTCACATCAAATTTGTGGGTCTTGTTCTTCAACACATTTGGTGAAATTTTCAGCTGTCTGTGTTTGCTACAAGAGGAGATATCACAAAGTATGCGCTTTAGTGTTTTCCATTCCTTTCAGAGCATTTTGGCCTAAAATGAGCATTTGCTGTTTTCTCTTAAACGCAACATGGGAGAAAAACCATTTCACATCACATTTGTGGGTCTTGGTCTTCAACACATTCTGTGAAATTTTGAGCTGTCTGTGATTGCTACAAGAGGAGATATCACAAACTATGCGCTTTTCTTGTTTCCATTGCTTTCAATGCATTTTGGCCTAAAACGAGCATTTGATGTTTTCTATTACACACAACATGGGAGAAAAACCATTTCACATCACATTTGTGGGTCTTGGTCTTCAAAACATTCGGTGAAATTTTGAGCTGTCTGTGTTTGCTACAAGAGGAGATATCACAAAGTTTGCGCTTTTGTTGTTTCCATTGCTTTTAATGCATTTTGGCCTAAAATGAGCATTTGCTGTTTTCTCTTAAATGCAAAATGGGAGAAAAAACATTTCACATCACATTTGTGGGTCTTGTTCTTCAACACATTTGGTGAAATTTTGAGCTGTCTGTGTTTGCTACAAGAGGAGATATCACAAAGTATGCGCTTTTGTGTTTTCCATTCCTTTCAATGCATTTTGGCCTAAAACGAGCATTTGCTGTTTTCTCTTAAACAAAAAATGGGAGAAAAACCATTTCACAACACATTTGTGGGTATCAGTCTTCAACACATTTGGTGAAATTTTGAGCTATCTGTGTTTGCTACAAGAGGAGATATCACAAAGTATGCGATTTTGTGTTTTCCATTCCTTTCAATGCATTTTGGCCTAAAACGAGCATTTGCTGTTTTCTCTTAAACGCAACATGGGAGAAAAACCATTTCACATCACATTTGTGGGTCCTGTTCTTCAACAAATTTGGTGAAATTTTGAGCTGTCTCTGTTTGCTACAAGAGGAGATATCACAAACTATGCGGTTTTCTTGTTTCCATTGCTTTCAATGCATTTTGGCCTAAAACGAGCATTGGCTGTTTTCTCTTAAACACAACATGGGAGAAAAACCTTTTCACATCAAATTTGTGGGTCTTGCTCTTCAACACATTTGGTGAAATTTTGAGCTGTCTGTGTTTGCTACAAGAGGAGATATAACAAACTATGCGCTTTTCTTGTTTCCATTGCTTTCAATGCATTTTGGCCTAAAACGAGCATTTGCTGTTTTCTCTTAAACAAAACATGGGAGAAAAAACATTTCACAACACATTTGTGGGTATTGGTCTTGAACACATTTGGTGAAATTTTGAGCTGTCTGTGTTTGCTACAAGAGGAGATATCACAAAGTTTGCGCTTTTGTTGTTTCCATTGCTTTCAATGCATTTTGGCCTAAAACGAGCATTTGCTGTTTTCTCTTAAAAGCAACATTGGAGAAAAACCATTTCACATCACTTTTGTGGGTCTTGGTCTTCAACGCATTTGGTGAAATTTTGAGCTGTCTGTGTTTGCAACAAGAGGAGATATCACAAAGTATGCGCTTTTGTGTTTTCCATTCCTTTCAATGCATTTTGCCCGAAAACGATTATTTGCTGTTTTCTCTTAAATGCAAAATGGGAGAAAAACCTTTTCACATCACATTTGTGGGACTTGGTCTTCAACACATTTGGTGACATTTTGAGCAGTCTGTGTTTGCTACAAGAGGAGATATCACAAATTATGCGCTTTTGTTGTTTCCATTGCTTTCAATGCATTTTTTACTAAAACGAGCATTTGCTGTTTTCTCTTAAACGCAACATGGGAGAAAAACCATTTCACATCACATTTGTGGGTCTTGGTCTTCAACACATTTTTTTAAATTTTGAGCTGTCTGTGTTTGCTACAAGAGGAGATATCACAAACTATGCGCTTTTCTTCTTTCCATTGCTTTCAATGCATTTTGGCCTAAAACGAGCATTTGCTGTTTTCTCTTAAACACAACATGGGAGAAAAACCATTTCACATCACATTTGTGGGGCTTGGTCTTCAACGCATTTGGTGAAATTTTGAGCTGTCTGTGTTTGCTACAAGAGGAGATATCACAAAGTAAGCGCTTTTGTGTTTTCCATTCCTTTCAAAGCATTTTGGCCTAAAACGAGCATTTGCTGTTTTCTCTTAAATGGAACATGGGAGAAAAACCATTTCACATCACATTTGTGGGTCTTGTTCTTCAACAAATTTGATGAAATTTTGAGCTGTCTGTGTTTTCTACAAGAGGAGATATCACAAAGTATGCACTTTTGTGTTTTCCATTCCTTTCAATGCATTTTGGCCTAAAACGAGCATTGGCTGTTTTCTCTTAAACACAACATGGGAGAAAAACCTTTTCACATCAAATTTGTGGGTTTTGCTCTTCAACACATTTGGTGAAATTTTGAGCTGTCTGTGTTTGCTACAAGAGGAGATATCACAAACTATGCGCTTTTCTTGTTTCCATTGCATTCAATGCATTTTGGCCTAAAACGAGCATTTGCTGTTTTCTCTTAAACAAAAAATGGGAGAAAAACCATTTCACAACACATTTGTCGGTATTGGTCTTGAACACATTCGGTGAAATTTTGAGCTGTCTGTGTTTGCAACAAGAGGAGATATCACAAAGTATGCGCTTTTGTGTTTTTTATTCCTTTCAATGCATTTTGGCCTAAAACGAGCATTTGCTGTTTTCTCTTAAACACAACATGGGAGAAAAACCTTTTCACATCAAATTTGTGGTTTTGTTCTTCAACACATTTGGTGAAATTTTGAGCTGTCTGTGTTTGCTACAAGAGGAGATATCACAAACTATCCGCTTTTCTTATTTCCATTCCTTTCAATGCATTTTGGCCTAAAATGAGCATTTGCTGTTTTCTCTTAAACACAACATGGGAGAAAAACCTTTTCACATCAAATTTGTGGTTTTGTTCTTCAACACATTTGGTGAAATTTTGAGCTGTCTGTGTTTGCTACAAGAGGAGATATCACAAACTATGCGCTTTTCTTGTTTCCATTGCTTTCAATGCATTTTGGCCTAAAACGAGCATTTGCTGTTTTCTCTTAAACGAAACAAGGGAGAAAAACCATTTCACATCACATTTGTGGGTCCTGTTCTTCAACAAATTTGGTGAAATTTTGAGCTGTCTGTGTTTGCTACAAGAGGAGATATCACAAAGTATGCACTTTTGTGTTTTCCATTCCTTTCAATGCATTTTGGCCTAAAACGAGCATTTGCTGTTTTCTCTTAAACACAACATGGGAGTAAAACCTTTTCATATCAAATTTGTGGGTCTTGCTCTTCAACACATTTGGTGAAATTTTGAGCTGTCTGTGTTTGCTACAAGAGGAGATATCACAAACTATGCGCTTTTCTTGTTTCCATTGCTTTCAATGCATTTTGGCCTAAAACGAGCATTTGCTGTTTTCTCTTAAACAAAACATGGGAGAAAAACCATTTCACATCACATTTGTGGGTCTTGGTCTTCAACGCATTCGATGAAATTTTGAGCTGTCTGTGTTTGCTACAAGAGGAGATATCACAAAGTTTGCGCTTTTGTTGTTTCCATTGCTTTCAATGCATTTTGGCCTAAAACGAGCATTTGCTGTTTTCTCTTAAACAAAACATTGGAGAAAAACCATTTCACATCACTTTTGTGGGTCTTGGTCTTCAACGCATTTGGTGAAATTTTGAGCTGTCTGTGTTTGCTACAAGAGGAGATATCACAAAGTATGCACTTTTGTGTTTTCCATTCCTTTCAATGCATTTTGACCTAAAACGAGCATTTGCTGTTTTCTCTTAAACGCAACATGGGAGAAAAACCATTTCACATCACATTTGTGGGTCTTGTTCTTCAACACATTTGGTGAAATTTTGAGCTGTCTGTGTTTGCTACAAGAGGAGATATCACAAAGTATGCACTTTTGTGTTTTCCATTCCTTTCAATGCATTTTTACCTAAAACGAGCAGTTGCTGTTTTCTCTTAAACGCAACATGGGAGAAAAACCATTTCACATCACATTTGTGGGTCTTCTTCTTCAACACATTTGGTGAAATTTTGAGCTGTCTGTGTTTGCTACAAGAGGAGATATCACAAAGTATGCGCTTTTGTGTTTTCCATTCCTTTCAGAGCCTTTTGGCCTAAAACGAGCATTTGCTGTTTTCTCTTAAACGCAACATGGGAGAAAAACCATTTCACATCAAATTTGTGGGTCTTGGTCTTCAACACATTCTGTGAAATTTTGAGCTGTCTGTGTTTGCTACAAGAGGAGATATCACAAACTATGCGCTTTTCTTGTTTCCATTGCTTTCAATGCATTTTGGTCTAAAACGAGCATTTGATGTTTTCTATTACACACAACATGGGAGAAAAACCATTTCACATCACATTTGTGGGTCCTGTTCTTCAACAAATTTGGTGAAATTTTGAGCTGTCTGTGTTTGCTACAAGAGGAGATATCACAAAGTATGCACTTTTGTGTTTTCCATTCCTTTCAATGCATTTTGGCCTAAAACGAGCATTTGCTGTTTTCTCTTAAACAAAACATGGGAGTAAAACCTTTTCATATCAAATTTGTGGGTCTTGCTCTTCAACACATTTGGTGAAATTTTGAGCTGTCTGTGTTTGCTACAAGAGGTGATATCACAAACTATGCGGTTTTCTTGTTTCCATTGCTTTCAATGCATTTTGGCCTAAAACGAGCATTTGCTGTTTTCTCTTAAACAAAACATGGGAGAAAAACCATTTCACAACACATTTGTGGGTATTGGTCTTGAACACATTCGGTGAAATTTTGAGCTGTTTGTGTTTGCTACAAGAGGAGATATCACAAAGTTTGCGCTTTTGTTGTTTCCATTGCTTTCAATGCATTTTGGCCTAAAACGAGCATTTGCTGTTTTCTCTTAAAAGCAACATTGGAGAAAAACCATTTCACATCACTTTTGTGGGTCTTGGTCTTCAGCGCATTTGGTGAAATTTTGAGCTGTCTGTGTTTGCAACAAGAGAAGATATCAGAAAGTATGCGCTTTTGTGTTTTCCATTCCTTTCAATGCATTTTGGCCTAAAATGAGCATTTGCTGTTTTCTCTTAATCGCAACATGGGAGAAAAACCATTTCACATCAAATTTGTGGGTCTTGTTCTTCAACACATTTTGTGAAATTTTGAGCTGTCTGTGTTTGCTACAAGAGGAGATATCACAAAGTATGCACTTTTGTGTTTTCCTTTCCTTTCAATACATTTTGGCCTAAAACGAGCATTTGCTGTTTTCTCTTAAACACAACATGGGAGAAAAACCTTTTCACATCAAATTTGTGGTTTTGTTCTTCAACACATTTAGTGAAATTTTGAGCTGTCTGTGTTTGCTACAAGAGGAGATATCACAAACTATGCGCTTTTCTTGTTTCCATTGCTTTCAATGCATTTTGGCCTAAAACGAGCATTTGCTGTTTTCTCTTAAACACAACATGGGAGAAAAAACATTTCACATCAAATTTGTGGGTCTTGTTCTTGAACACATTCGGTGAAATTTTGAGCTGTCTGTGTTTGCTACAAGAGGAGATATCACAAAGTATGCGCTTTTGATGTTTCCATTGCTTTCAATGCATTTTGGCCGAAAACGATTATTTGCTGTTTTCTCTTAAATGCAAAATGGGAGAAAAACCTTTTCACATCACATTTGTGGGTCTTGGTCTTCAACACATTTGGTGAAATTTTGAGCTGTCTGTGTTTGCTACAAGAGGAGATATCACAAATTATGCGCTTTTGTTGTTTCCATTGCTTTCAATGCATTTTTGCCTAAAACGAGCATTTGCTGTTTTCTCTTAAACGCAACATGGGAGAAAAACCATTTCACATCACATTTGTGGGTCTTGGTCTTTCACACATTTTTTGAAATTTTGAGCTGTCTGTGTTTGCTTCAAGAGGAGATATCACAAACTATGCGCTTTTCTTCTTTCCATTGCTTTCAATGCATTTTGGCCTAAAACGAGCATTTGCTGTTTTCTCTTAAACACAACTTGGGAGAAAAACCATTTCACATCACATTTGTGGGTCTTTGTCTTCAACGCATTTGATGAAATTTTGAGCTGTCTGTGTTTGCTACAAGAGGAGATATCACAAAGTATGCACTTTTGTGTATTCCATTCCTTTCAATGCATTTTGACCTAAAACGAGCAGTTGCTGTTTTCTCTTAAACGCAACATGGGAGAAAAACCATTTCACATCACATTTGTGGGTCTTGTTCTTCAACACATTTGGTGAAATTTTGAGCTGTCTATGTTTGCTACAAGAGGAGATATCACAAAGTATGCGCTTTCGTGTTTTCCATTCCTTTCAATGCATTTTGGCCTAAAACAAACATTTGCTGTTTTCTCTTAAACGCAACATGGGAGAAAAACCATTTCACATCACATTTGTGGGTCTTGGTCTTCAACACATTCTGTGAAATTTCGAGCTGTCTGTGTTTGCTACAAGAGGAGATATCACAAACTATGCGCTTTTCTTGTTTCCATTGCTTTCAATGCATTTTGACCTAAAACGAGCATTTGCTGTTTTCTCTTACACAAAACATGGGAGAAAAACAATTTCACATCACATTTGTGGGTCTTGGACTTCAACACATTCGGTGAAATTTTGAGCTGTTTGTGTTTGCTACAAGAGGAGATATCACAAAGTTTGTGCTTTTGTTGTTTCCATTCCTTTCAATGCATTTTGACCTAAAACGAGCAGTTGCTGTTTTCTCTTAAACGCAACATGGGAGAAAAACCATTTCACATCACATTTGTGGGTCTTGGTCTTCAACACATTTTTTGAAATTTTGAGCTGTGTGTGTTTGCTACAAGAGGAGATATCACAAACTATGCGCTTTTCTTCTTTCCATTGCTTTCAATGCATTTTGGCCTAAAACAAGCATTTGCTGTTTTCTCTTAAACACAACATGGGAGAAAAACCATTTCACATCACATTTGTGGGTCTTTGTCTTCAACGCATTTGATGAAATTTTGAGCTGTCTGTGTTTGCTACAAGAGGAGATATCACAAAGTATGCACTTTTGTGTTTTCCATTCCTTTCAATGCATTTTGACCTAAAACGAGCAGTTGCTGTTTTCTCTTAAACGCAACATGGGAGAAAAACCATTTCACATCACATTTGTGGGTCTTGTTCTTCAACACATTTGGTGAAATTTTGAGCTGTCTGTGTTTGCTACAAGAGGAGATATCACAAAGTATGCACTTTTGTGTTTTCCTTTCCTTTCAATACATTTTGGCCTAAAACGAGCATTTGCTGTTTTCTCTTAAACACAACATGGGAGAAAAACCTTTTCACATCAAATTTGTGGTTTTGTTCTTCAACACATTTAGTGAAATTTTGAGCTGTCTGTGTTTGCTACAAGAGGAGATATCACAAACTATGCGCTTTTCTTGTTTCCATTGCTTTCAATGCATTTTGGCCTAAAACGAGCATTTGCTGTTTTCTCTTAAACACAACATGGGAGAAAAAACATTTCACATCAAATTTGTGGGTCTTGTTCTTGAACACATTCGGTGAAATTTTGAGCTGTCTGTGTTTGCTACAAGAGGAGATATCACAAAGTATGCGCTTTTGATGTTTCCATTGCTTTCAATGCATTTTGGCCGAAAACGATTATTTGCTGTTTTCTCTTAAATGCAAAATGGGAGAAAAACCTTTTCACATCACATTTGTGGGTCTTGGTCTTCAACACATTTGGTGAAATTTTGAGCTGTCTGTGTTTGCTACAAGAGGAGATATCACAAATTATGCGCTTTTGTTGTTTCCATTGCTTTCAATGCATTTTTGCCTAAAACGAGCATTTGCTGTTTTCTCTTAAACGCAACATGGGAGAAAAACCATTTCACATCACATTTGTGGGTCTTGGTCTTTCACACATTTTTTGAAATTTTGAGCTGTCTGTGTTTGCTTCAAGAGGAGATATCACAAACTATGCGCTTTTCTTCTTTCCATTGCTTTCAATGCATTTTGGCCTAAAACGAGCATTTGCTGTTTTCTCTTAAACACAACTTGGGAGAAAAACCATTTCACATCACATTTGTGGGTCTTTGTCTTCAACGCATTTATGAAATTTTGAGCTGTCTGTGTTTGCTACAAGAGGAGATATCACAAAGTATGCACTTTTGTGTATTCCATTCCTTTCAATGCATTTTGACCTAAAACGAGCAGTTGCTGTTTTCTCTTAAACGCAACATGGGAGAAAAACCATTTCACATCACATTTGTGGGTCTTGTTCTTCAACACATTTGGTGAAATTTTGAGCTGTCTATGTTTGCTACAAGAGGAGATATCACAAAGTATGCGCTTTTGTGTTTTCCATTCCTTTCAATGCATTTTGGCCTAAAACAAACATTTGCTGTTTTCTCTTAACGCAACATGGGAGAAAAACCATTTCACATCACATTTGTGGGTCTTGGTCTTCAACACATTCTGTGAAATTTCGAGCTGTCTGTGTTTGCTACAAGAGGAGATATCACAAACTATGCGCTTTTCTTGTTTCCATTGCTTTCAATGCATTTTGACCTAAAACGAGCATTTGCTGTTTTCTCTTACACAAAACATGGGAGAAAAACAATTTCACATCACATTTGTGGGTCTTGGACTTCAACACATTCGGTGAAATTTTGAGCTGTTTGTGTTTGCTACAAGAGGAGATATCACAAAGTTTGTGCTTTTGTTGTTTCCATTCCTTTCAATGCATTTTGACCTAAAACGAGCAGTTGCTGTTTTCTCTTAAACGCAACATGGGAGAAAAACCATTTCACATCACATTTGTGGGTCTTGGTCTTCAACACATTTTTTGAAATTTTGAGCTGTGTGTGTTTGCTACAAGAGGAGATATCACAAACTATGCGCTTTTCTTCTTTCCATTGCTTTCAATGCATTTTGGCCTAAAACAAGCATTTGCTGTTTTCTCTTAAACACAACATGGGAGAAAAACCATTTCACATCACATTTGTGGGTCTTTGTCTTCAACGCATTTGATGAAATTTTGAGCTGTCTGTGTTTGCTACAAGAGGAGATATCACAAAGTATGCACTTTTGTGTTTTCCATTCCTTTCAATGCATTTTGACCTAAAACGAGCAGTTGCTGTTTTCTCTTAAACGCAACATGGGAGAAAAACCATTTCACATCACATTTGTGGGTCTTGTTCTTCAACACATTTGGTGAAATTTTGAGCTGTCTATGTTTGCTACAAGAGGAGATATCACAAAGTATGCGCTTTTTGTGTTTTCCATTCCTTTCAATGCATTTTGGCCTAAAACAAACATTTGCTGTTTTCTCTTAAATGCAACATGGGAGAAAAACCATTTCACATCACATTTGTGGGTCTTGTTCTTCAACACATTCTGTGAAATTTCGAGCTGTCTGTGTTTGCTACAAGAGGAGATATCACAAACTATGCGCTTTTCTTGTTTCCATTGCTTTCAATGCATTTTGGCCTAAAACGAGCATTTGCTGTTTTCTCTTACACAAAACATGGGAGAAAAACAATTTCACATCACATTTGTGGGTCTTGGACTTCAACACATTCTGTGAAATTTTGAGCTGTTTGTGTTTGCTACAAGAGGAGATATCACAAAGTTTGTGCGTTTGTTGTTTCCAACGCTTTCAATGCATTTTTGCCTAAAACGAGCATTTGCTGTTTTCTCTTAAATGCAACACTGGAGAAAAACCATTTCACATCACATTTGTGGGTCTTGGTCTTCAACGCATTTGATGAAATTTTGAGCTGTCTGTGTTTGCTACAAGAGGAGATATCACAAAGTATGCGCTTTTGTGTTTCCATTCCTTTCAATGCATTTTGACCTAAAACGAGCAGTTGCTGTTTTCTCTTAAATGCAAAATGGGAGAAAAACCATTTCACAACACATTTGTGGGTATTGGTCTTGAACACATTCGGTGAAATTTTGAGCTGTCTGTGTTTGCTACAAGAGGAGATATCACAAATTATGCGCTTTTGTGTTTTCCATTCCTTTCAATGCATTTTGGCCTAAAATGAGCATTTGCTGTTTTCTCTTAAACGCAATATGGGAGAAAAACCATTTCACATCACATTTGTGGTTCTTGGTCTTCAACGCATTTGATGAAATTTTGAGCTGTCTGTGTTTGCTACAAGAGGAGATATCACAAAGTATGCACTTTTGTGTTTTCCATTCCTTTCAATGCACTTTGGCCTAAAACGAGCATTTGCTGTTTTCTCTTAAACACAACATGGGAGAAAAACCTTTTCACATCAAATTTGTGGGTCTTGTTCTTCAACACATTTGGTGAAATTTTGAGCTGTCTGTGTTTGCTACAAGAGGAGATATCACAAAGTATGCGCTTTTGTGTTTTCCATTCCTTTCAGAGCATTTTGGCCTAAAACGAGCATTTGCTGTTTTCTCTTAAACGCAACATTGGAGAAAAACCATTTCACATCACATTTGTGGGTCTTGGTCTTCAACACATTCTGTGAAATTTTGAGCTGTCTGTGTTTGCTACAAGAGGAGATATCACGAACTATGCGCTTTTCTTGTTTCCATTGCTTTCAATGCATTTTGGCCTAAAACGAGCATTTGATGTTTTCTATTACACACAACATGGGAGAAAAACCATTTCACATCACATTTGTGGGTCTTGGTCTTCAACACACTTGGTGAAATTTTGAGCTGTCTGTGTTTGCTATAAGAGGAGATATCACAAAGTTTGCGCTTTTGTTGTTTCCATTGCTTTTAATGCATTTTGGCCTAAAACGAGCATTTGCTGTTTTCTCTTAAATGCAAAATGGGAGAAAAAACATTTCACATCACATTTGTGGGTCTTGGTCTTCAACACATTTGGTGAAATTTTGAGCTGTCTGTGTTTGCTACAAGAGGAGATATCACAAAGTATGCACTTTTGTGTTTTCCTTTCCTTTCAATACATTTTGGCCTAAAACGAGCATTTGCTGTTTTCTCTTAAACACAACATGGGAGAAAAACCTTTTCACATCAAATTTGTGGTTTTGTTCTTCAACACATTTAGTGAAATTTTGAGCTGTCTGTGTTTGCTACAAGAGGAGATATCACAAACTATGCGCTTTTCTTGTTTCCATTGCTTTCAATGCATTTTGGCCTAAAATGAGCATTTGCTGTTTTCTCTTAAACACAACATGGGAGAAAAAACATTTCACATCAAATTTGTGGGTCTTGTTCTTGAACACATTCGGTGAAATTTTGAGCTGTCTGTGTTTGCTACAAGAGGAGATATCACAAAGTATGCGCTTTTGATGTTTCCATTGCTTTCAATGCATTTTGGCCGAAAATGATTATTTGCTGTTTTCTCTTAAATGCAAAATGGGAGAAAAACCTTTTCACATCACATTTGTGGGTCTTGGTCTTCAACACATTTGGTGAAATTTTGAGCTGTCTGTGTTTGCTACAAGAGGAGATATCACAAATTATGCGCTTTTGTTGTTTCCATTGCTTTCAATGCATTTTTGCCTAAAACGAGCATTTGCTGTTTTCTCTTAAACGCAACATGGGAGAAAAACCATTTCACATCACATTTGTGGGTCTTGGTCTTTCACACATTTTTTGAAATTTTGAGCTGTCTGTGTTTGCTTCAAGAGGAGATATCACAAACTATGCGCTTTTCTTCTTTCCATTGCTTTCAATGCATTTTGGCCTAAAACGAGCATTTGCTGTTTTCTCTTAAACACAACTTGGGAGAAAAACCATTTCACATCACATTTGTGGGTCTTTGTCTTCAACGCATTTGATGAAATTTTGAGCTGTCTGTGTTTGCTACAAGAGGAGATATCACAAAGTATGCACTTTTGTGTATTCCATTCCTTTCAATGCATTTTGACCTAAAACGAGCAGTTGCTGTTTTCTCTTAAACGCAACATGGGAGAAAAACCATTTCACATCACATTTGTGGGTCTTGTTCTTCAACACATTTGGTGAAATTTTGAGCTGTCTATGTTTGCTACAAGAGGAGATATCACAAAGTATGCGCTTTTGTGTTTTCCATTCCTTTCAATGCATTTTGGCCTAAAACAAACATTTGCTGTTTTCTCTTAAACGCAACATGGGAGAAAAACCATTTCACATCACATTTGTGGGTCTTGGTCTTCAACACATTCTGTGAAATTTCGAGCTGTCTGTGTTTGCTACAAGAGGAGATATCACAAACTATGCGCTTTTCTTGTTTCCATTGCTTTCAATGCATTTTGACCTAAAACGAGCATTTGCTGTTTTCTCTTACACAAAACATGGGAGAAAAACAATTTCACATCACATTTGTGGGTCTTGGACTTCAACACATTCGGTGAAATTTTGAGCTGTTTGTGTTTGCTACAAGAGGAGATATCACAAAGTTTGTGCTTTTGTTGTTTCCATTCCTTTCAATGCATTTTGACCTAAAACGAGCAGTTGCTGTTTTCTCTTAAACGCAACATGGGAGAAAAACCATTTCACATCACATTTGTGGGTCTTGGTCTTCAACACATTTTTTGAAATTTTGAGCTGTGTGTGTTTGCTACAAGAGGAGATATCACAAACTATGCGCTTTTCTTCTTTCCATTGCTTTCAATGCATTTTGGCCTAAAACAAGCATTTGCTGTTTTCTCTTAAACACAACATGGGAGAAAAACCATTTCACATCACATTTGTGGGTCTTTGTCTTCAACGCATTTGATGAAATTTTGAGCTGTCTGTGTTTGCTACAAGAGGAGATATCACAAAGTATGCACTTTTGTGTTTTCCATTCCTTTCAATGCATTTTGACCTAAAACGAGCAGTTGCTGTTTTCTCTTAAACGCAACATGGGAGAAAAACCATTTCACATCACATTTGTGGGTCTTGTTCTTCAACACATTTGGTGAAATTTTGAGCTGTCTATGTTTGCTACAAGAGGAGATATCACAAAGTATGCGCTTTTTGTGTTTTCCATTCCTTTCAATGCATTTTGGCCTAAAACAAACATTTGCTGTTTTCTCTTAAATGCAACATGGGAGAAAAACCATTTCACATCACATTTGTGGGTCTTGTTCTTCAACACATTCTGTGAAATTTCGAGCTGTCTGTGTTTGCTACAAGAGGAGATATCACAAACTATGCGCTTTTCTTGTTTCCATTGCTTTCAATGCATTTTGGCCTAAAACGAGCATTTGCTGTTTTCTCTTACACAAAACATGGGAGAAAAACAATTTCACATCACATTTGTGGGTCTTGGACTTCAACACATTCTGTGAAATTTTGAGCTGTTTGTGTTTGCTACAAGAGGAGATATCACAAAGTTTGTGCGTTTGTTGTTTCCAACGCTTTCAATGCATTTTTGCCTAAAACGAGCATTTGCTGTTTTCTCTTAAATGCAACACTGGAGAAAAACCATTTCACATCACATTTGTGGGTCTTGGTCTTCAACGCATTTGATGAAATTTTGAGCTGTCTGTGTTTGCTACAAGAGGAGATATCACAAAGTATGCGCTTTTGTGTTTCCATTCCTTTCAATGCATTTTGACCTAAAACGAGCAGTTGCTGTTTTCTCTTAAATGCAAAATGGGAGAAAAACCATTTCACAACACATTTGTGGGTATTGGTCTTGAACACATTCGGTGAAATTTTGAGCTGTCTGTGTTTGCTACAAGAGGAGATATCACAAATTATGCGCTTTTGTGTTTTCCATTCCTTTCAATGCATTTTGGCCTAAAATGAGCATTTGCTGTTTTCTCTTAAACGCAATATGGGAGAAAAACCATTTCACATCACATTTGTGGTTCTTGGTCTTCAACGCATTTGATGAAATTTTGAGCTGTCTGTGTTTGCTACAAGAGGAGATATCACAAAGTATGCACTTTTGTGTTTTCCATTCCTTTCAATGCACTTTGGCCTAAAACGAGCATTTGCTGTTTTCTCTTAAACACAACATGGGAGAAAAACCTTTTCACATCAAATTTGTGGGTCTTGTTCTTCAACACATTTGGTGAAATTTTGAGCTGTCTGTGTTTGCTACAAGAGGAGATATCACAAAGTATGCGCTTTTGTGTTTTCCATTCCTTTCAGAGCATTTTGGCCTAAAACGAGCATTTGCTGTTTTCTCTTAAACGCAACATTGGAGAAAAACCATTTCACATCACATTTGTGGGTCTTGGTCTTCAACACATTCTGTGAAATTTTGAGCTGTCTGTGTTTGCTACAAGAGGAGATATCACGAACTATGCGCTTTTCTTGTTTCCATTGCTTTCAATGCATTTTGGCCTAAAACGAGCATTTGATGTTTTCTATTACACACAACATGGGAGAAAAACCATTTCACATCACATTTGTGGGTCTTGGTCTTCAACACACTTGGTGAAATTTTGAGCTGTCTGTGTTTGCTATAAGAGGAGATATCACAAAGTTTGCGCTTTTGTTGTTTCCATTGCTTTTAATGCATTTTGGCCTAAAACGAGCATTTGCTGTTTTCTCTTAAATGCAAAATGGGAGAAAAAACATTTCACATCACATTTGTGGGTCTTGGTCTTCAACACATTTGGTGAAATTTTGAGCTGTCTGTGTTTGCTACAAGAGGAGATATCACAAAGTATGCCCTTTTGTGTTTTCCATTCCTTTCAATGCATTTTGGCCTAAAACGAGCATTTGCTGTTTTCTCTTAAAAGCAACATGGGAGAAAAACCATTTCACATCACAATTTTGGGTATCGGTCTTCAACATATTTTGGTGAAATTTTGAGCTGTCTGTGTGTGCTACAAGAGGAGATATCACAAAGTATGCGATTTTGTGTTTTCCATTCCTTTCAATGCATTTTGGCCTAAAACGAGCATTTGCTGTTTTCTCTTAAACGCAACATGGGAGAAAAACCATTTCACATCACATTTGTGGGTCTTGGTCTTCAACACATTTGGTGAAATTTTGAGCTGTCTGTGTTTGCTACAAGAGGAGATATCACAAAGTATGCACTTTTGTGTTTTCCATTCCTTTCAATGCATTTTGACCTAAAACGAGCAGTTGCTGTTTTCTCTTAAACGCAACATGGGAGAAAAACCATTTCACATCACATTTGTGGGTCTTGTTCTTCAACACATTTGGTGAAATTTTGAGCTGTCTATGTTTGCTACAAGACGAGATATCACAAAGTATGCGCTTTTGTGTTTTCCATTCCTTTCAATGCATTTTGGCCTAAAACAAACATTTGCTGTTTTCTCTTAAATGCAAAATGGGAGAAAAACCATTTCACAACACATTTGTGGGTATTGGTCTTGAACACATTCGGTGAAATTTTGAGCTGTCTGTGTTTGCTACAAGAGGAGATATCACAAATTATGCGCTTTTGTGTTTTCCATTCCTTTCAATGCATTTTGGCCTAAAATGAGCATTTGCTGTTTTCTCTTAAACGCAACATGGGAGAAAAACCATTTCACATCACATTTGTGGTTCTTGGTCTTCAACGCATTTGATGAAATTTTGAGCTGTCTGTGTTTGCTACAAGAGGAGATATCACAAAGTATGCACTTTTGTGTTTTCCATTCCTTTCAATGCACTTTGGCCTAAAACGAGCATTTGCTGTTTTCTCTTAAACACAACATGGGAGAAAAACCTTTTCACATCAAATTTGTGGGTCTTGTTCTTCAATACATTTGGTGAAATTTTGAGCTGTCTGTGTTTGGTACAAGAGGAGATATCACAAAGTATGCGCTTTTGTGTTTTCCATTCCTTTCAATGCATTTTGGCCTAAAACAAACATTTGCTGTTTTCTCTTAAACGCAACATGGGAGAAAAACCATTTCACATCACATTTGTGGGTCTTGGTCTTCAACACATTCTGTGAAATTTCGAGCTGTCTGTGTTTGCTACAAGAGGAGATATCACAAACTATGCGCTTTTCTTGTTTCCATTGCTTTCAATGCATTTTGGCCTAAAACGAGCATTTGCTGTTTTCTCTTACACAAAACATGGGAGAAAAACCATTTCACATCACATTTGTGGGTCTTGGACTTCAACACATTCGGTGAAATTTTGAGCTGTCTGTGTTTGCTACAAGAGGAGATATCACAAAGTTTGTGCTTTTGTTGTTTCCAACGCTTTCAATGCATTTTGGCCTAAAACGAGCATTTGCTGTTTTCTCTTAAATGCAACA
Organism: Taudactylus pleione; assembly: GCA_031769625.1. NCBI lineage: Eukaryota > Metazoa > Chordata > Amphibia > Anura > Myobatrachidae > Taudactylus > Taudactylus pleione. The sequence goes on from JAUIMM010000136.1 coordinate 59,849, forward strand.
CTGGAGAAAAACCATTTCACATCACATTTGTGGGTCTTGGTCTTCAACGCATTTGATGAAATTTTGAGCTGTCTGTGTTTGCTACAAGAGGAGATATCACAAAGTATGCGCTTTTGTGTTTCCATTCCTTTCAATGCATTTTGACCTAAAACGAGCAGTTGCTGTTTTCTCTTAAATGCAAAATGGGAGAAAAACCATTTCACAACACATTTGTGGGTATTGGTCTTGAACACATTCGGTGAAATTTTGAGCTGTCTGTGTTTGCTACAAGAGGAGATATCACAAAGTATGCACTTTTGTGTTTTCCATTCCTTTCAATGCATTTTGACCTAAAACGAGCAGTTGCTGTTTTCTCTTAAACACAACATGGGAGAAAAACCATTTCACATCACATTTGTGGGTCTTGTTCTTCAACACATTTGGTGAAATTTTGAGCTGTCTATGTTTGCTACAAGAGGAGATATCACAAACTATGCGCTTTTCTTGTTTCCCTTGCTTTCAATGCATTTTGGCCTAAAATGAGCATTTGCTGTTTTCTCTTACACAAAACATGGGAGAAAAACCATTTCACATCACATTTGTGGGTTTTGGACTTCAACACATTCGGTGAAATTTTGAGCTGTCTGTGTTTGCTACAAGAGGAGATATCACAAAGTTTGTGCTTTTGTTGTTTCCAACGCTTTCAATGCATTTTGGCCTAAAACGAGCATTTGCTCTTAAATGCAACACTGGAGAAAAACCATTTCACATCACATTTGTGGGTCTTGGTCTTCAACGCATTTGATGAAATTTTGAGCTGTCTGTGTTTGCTACAAGAGGAGATATCACAAAGTATGCGCTTTTGTGTTTCCATTCCTTTCAAATGCATTTTGACCTAAAACGAGCAGTTGCTGTTTTCTCTTAAATGCAAAATGGGAGAAAAACCATTTCACATCACATTTGTGGTTCTTGGTCTTCAACGCATTTGATGAAATTTTGAGCTGTCTGTGTTTGCTACAAGAGGAGATATCACAAAGTATGCACTTTTGTGTTTTCCATTCCTTTCAATGCACTTTGGCCTAAAACGAGCATTTGCTGTTTTCTCTTAAACACAACATGGGAGAAAAACCTTTTCACATCAAATTTGTGGGTCTTGTTCTTCAACACAATTGGTGAAATTTTGAGCTGTCTGTGTTTGCTACAAGAGGAGATATCACAAAGTATGCGCTTTTGTGTTTTCCATTCCTTTCAGAGCATTTTGGCCTAAAACGAGCATTTGCTGTTTTCTCTTAAACGCAACATGGGAGAAAAACCATTTCACATCACGTTTGTGGGTCTTGGTCTTCAACACATTCTGTGAAATTTTGAGCTGTCTGTGTTTGGTACAAGAGGAGATATCACAAAGTATGCGCTTTTGTGTTTTCCATTCCTTTCAATGCATTTTGGCCTAAAACAATCATTTGCTGTTTTCTCTTAAACGCAACATGGGAGAAAAACCATTTCACATCACATTTGTGGGTCTTGGTCTTCAACACATTCTGTGAAATTTCGAGCTGTCTGTGTTTGCTACAAGAGGAGATATCACAAACTATGCGCTTTTCTTGTTTCCATTGCTTTCAATGCATTTTGGCCTAAAACGAGCATTTGCTGTTTTCTCTTACACAAAACATGGGAGAAAAACCATTTCACATCACATTTGTGGGTCTTGGACTTCAACACATTCGGTGAAATTTTGAGCTGTCTGTGTTTGCTACAAGAGGAGATATCACAAAGTTTGTGCTTTTGTTGTTTCCAACGCTTTCAATGCATTTTGGCCTAAAACGAGCATTTGCTGTTTTCTCTTAAATGCAACACTGGAGAAAAACCATTTCACATCACATTTGTGGGTTTTGGTCTTCAACGCATTTGATGAAATTTTGAGCTGTCTGTGTTTGCTACAAGAGGAGATATCACAAAGTATGCGCTTTTGTGTTTCCATTCCTTTCAATGCATTTTGACCTAAAACGAGCAGTTGCTGTTTTCTCTTAAATGCAAAATGGGAGAAAAACCATTTCACAACACATTTGTGGGTATTGGTCTTGAACACATTCGGTGAAATTTTGAGCTGTCTGTGTTTGCTACAAGAGGAGATATCACAAATTATGCGCTTTTGTGTTTTCCATTCCTTTCAATGCATTTTGGCCTAAAATGAGCATTTGCTGTTTTCTCTTAAACGCAACATGGGAGAAAAACCATTTCACATCACATTTGTGGTTCTTGGTCTTCAACGCATTTGATGAAATTTTGAGCTGTCTGTGTTTGCTACAAGAGGAGATATCACAAAGTATGCACTTTTGTGTTTTCCATTCCTTTCAATGCACTTTGGCCTAAAACGAGCATTTGCTGTTTTCTCTTAAACACAACATGGGAGAAAAACCTTTTCACATCAAATTTGTGGGTCTTGTTCTTCAACACATTTGGTGAAATTTTGAGCTGTCTGTGTTTGCTACAAGAGGAGATATCACAAAGTATGCGCTTTTGTGTTTTCCATTCCTTTCAGAGCATTTTGGCCTAAAACGAGCATTTGCTGTTTTCTCTTAAACGCAACATGGGAGAAAAACCATTTCACATCACATTTGTGGGTCTTGGTCTTCAACACATTCTGTGAAATTTTGAGCTGTCTGTGTTTGGTACAAGAGGAGATATCACGAACTATGCGCTTTTCTTGTTTCCATTGCTTTCAATGCATTTTGGCCTAAAAAGAGCATTTGATGTTTTCTATTACACACAACATGGGAGAAAAACCATTTCACATCACATTTGTGGGTCTTGGTCTTCAACACATTCGGTGAAATTTTGAGCTGTCTGTGTTTGCTACAAGAGGAGATATCACAAAGTTTGCGCTTTTGTTGTTTCCATTGCTTTTAATGCATTTTGGCCTAAAACGAGCATTTGCTGTTTTCTCTTAAATGCAAAATGGGAGAAAAAACATTTCACATCACATTTGTGGGTCTTGGTCTTCAACACATTTGGTGAAATTTTGAGCTGTCTGTGTTTGCTACAAGAGCAGATATCACAAAGTATGCCCTTTTGTGTTTTCCATTCCTTTCAATGCATTTTGGCCTAAAACGAGCATTTGCTGTTTTCTCTTAAAAGCAACATGGGAGAAAAACCATTTCACATCACATTTTTGGGTATCGGTCTTCAACATATTTTGGTGAAATTTTGAGCTGTCTGTGTGTGCTACAAGAGGAGATATCACAAAGTATGCGATTTTGTGTTTTCCATTCCTTTCAATGCATTTTGGCCTAAAACGAGCATTTGCTGTTTTTTCTTAAACACAACATGGGAGTAAAACCTTTTCATATCAAATTTGTGGGTCTTGCTCTTCAACACATTTGGTGAAATTTTGAGCTGTCTGTGTTTGCTACAAGAGGAGATATCACAAAGTATGCGCTTTTGTGTTTTCCATTCCTTTCAGAGCATTTTGGCCTAAAACGAGCATTTGCTGTTTTCTCTTAAATGCAACATGGGAGAAAAACCATTTCACATCACACTTGTGGGTCTTGGTCTTCAACACATTCTGTGAAATTTTGAGCTGTCTGTGTTTGCTACAAGAGGAGATATCACAAACTATGCGCTTTTCTTGTTTCCATTGCTTTCAATGCATTTTGGCCTAAAACGAGCATTTGATGTTTTCTATTACACACAACATGGGAGTAAAACCTTTTCATATCAATTTTGTGGGTCTTGCTCTTCAACACATTTGGTGAAATTTTGAGCTCTCTGTGTTTGCTACAAGAGGAGATATCACAAACTATGCGGTTTTCTTGTTTCCATTGCTTTCAATGCATTTTGGCCTAAAACGAGCATTTGCTGTTTTCTCTTAAACAAAACATGGGAGAAAAAACATTTCACAACACATTTGTGGGTATTGGTCTTGAACACATTCGGTGAAATTTTGAGCTGTCTGTGTTTGCTACAAGAGGAGATATCACAAAGTTTGCACTTTTGTTGTTTCCATTGCTTTCAATGCATTTTGGCCTAAAACTAGCATTTGCTGTTTCCTCTTAAATGCAAAATGGGAGAAAAACCTTTTCACATCACATTTGTGGGTCTTGGTTTTGAACACATTCATTGAAATTTTGAGCTGTCTGTGTTTGCTACAAGAGGAGATATCACAAAGTATGCGCTTTTGTTGTTTCCATTGCTTTCAATGCATTTTGGCCTAAAACGGGTATTTGCTGTTTTCTCTTAAATGCAACATGGGAGAAAAACCATTTCACATCACATTTGTGGATCTTGGTCTTCAACACATTTGGTGAAATTTTGAGCTGTCTGTGTTTGCTACAAGAGGAGATATCACAAAGTATGCGCTTTTCTTGTTTCCATTGCTTTCAATGCATTTTGGCCTAAAAAGAGCATTTGCTGTTTTCTCTTACACAAAACATGGGAGAAAAACCATTTCGCATCCCATTTGTGGGTCTTGGACTTCAACACATTCGGTGAAATTTTGAGCTGTCTGTGTTTGCTACAAGAGGAGATATCACAAAGTTTGTGCTTTTGTTGTTTCCAACGCTTTCAATGCATTTTGGCCTAAAACGAGCATTTGCTGTATTCTCTTAAATGCAACACTGGAGAAAAACCATTTCACATCACATTTGTGGGTCTTGGTCTTCAGCGCATTTGATGAAATTTTGAGCTGTCTGTGTTTGCTACAAGAGGAGATATCACAAAGTATGCGCTTTTGTGTTTCCATTCCTTTCAATGCATTTTGACCTAAAACGAGCAGTTGCTGTTTTCTCTTAAATGCAAAATGGGAGAAAAACCATTTCATAACACATTTGTGGGTATTGGTCTTCAACACATTTGGTGAAATTTTGAGCTGTCTATGTTTGCTACAAGAGGAGATATCACAAAGTATGCGCTTTTGTGTTTTCCATTCCTTTCAATGCATTTTGGCCTAAAACAAACATTTGCTGTTTTCTCTTAAACGCAACATGGGAGAAAAAACATTTCACATCACATTTGTGGGTCTTGGTCTTCAACACATTCTGTGAAATTTTGAGCTGTCTGTGTTTGCTACAAGAGGAGATATCACAAACTATGCGCTTTTCTTGTTTCCATTGCTTTCAATGCATTTTGGCCTAAAACGAGCATTTGCTGTTTTCTCTTAAATGCAAAATGGGAGAAAAAACATTTCACATCACATTTGTGGGTCTTGTTCTTCAACACATTTGGTGAAATTTTGAGCTGTCTGTGTTTGCTACAAGAGGAGATATCACAAAGTATGCACTTTTGTGTTTTCCATTCCTTTCAATGCATTTTGGCCTAAAACGAGCATTTGCTGTTTTCTCTTAAAAGCAACATGGGAGAAAAAACATTTCACATCACATTTTTGGGTATCGGTCTTCAACACATTTGGTGAAATTTTGAGCTGTCTGTGTTTGCTACAAGAGGAGATATCAGAAAGTATGCGATTTTGTGTTTTCCATTCCTTTCAATGCATTTTGGCCTAAAACGAGCATTTGCTGTTTTCTCTTAAACGCAACATGGGAGAAAAACCATTTCACATCACATTTGTGGGTCCTGTTTTTCAACAAATTTGGTGAAATTTTGAGCTGTCTGTGTTTGCTACAAGAGGAAATATCACAAAGTATGCACTTTTGTGTTTTCCATTCCTTTCAATGCATTTTGGCCTAAAACGAGCATTTGCTGTTTTCTCTTAAACACAACATGGGAGTAAAACCTTTTCATATCAAATTTGTGGGTCTTGCTCTTCAACACATTTGGTGAAATTTTGAGCTGTCTGTGTTTGCTACAAGAGGAGATATCACAAACTATGCGGTTTTCTTGTTTCCATTGCTTTCAATGCATTTTGGCCTAAAACGAGCATTTGCTGTTTTCTCTTAAACAAAACATGGGAGAAAAAACATTTCACAACACATTTGTGGGTATTGGTCTTGAACACATTCGGTGAAATTTTGAGCTGTCTGTGTTTGCTACAAGAGGAGATATCACAAAGTTTGCACTTTTGTTGTTTCCATTGCTTTCAATGCATTTTGGCCTAAATCGAGCATTTGCTGTTTCCTCTTAAATGCAAAATGGGAGAAAAACCTTTTCACATCACATTTGTGGGTCTTGGTTTTGAACACATTCGGTGAAATTTTGAGCTGTCTGTGTTTGCTACAAGAGGAGATATCACAAAGTATGCGCTTTTGTTGTTTCCATTGCTTTCAATGCATTTTGGCCTAAAACGAGCATTTGCTGTTTTCTCTTAAATGCAACATGGGAGAAAAACCATTTCACATCACATTTGTGGATCTTGGTCTTCAACACATTTGGTGAAATTTTGAGCTGTCTGTGTTCGCTACAAGAGGAGATATCACAAAGTATGCGCTTTTCTTGTTTCCATTGCTTTCAATGCATTTTGGCCTAAAACGAGCATTTGCTGTTTTCTCTTACACAAAACATGGGAGAAAAACCATTTCACATCCCATTTGTGGGTCTTGGACTTCAACACATTCGGTGAAATTTTGAGCTGTCTGTGTTTGCTACATGAGGAGATATCACAAAGTTTGTGCTTTTGTTGTTTTCAACGCTTTCAATGCATTTTGGCCTAAAACGAGCATTTGCTGTTTTCTCTTAAATGCAACACTGGAGAAAAACCATTTCACATCACATTTGTGGGTCTTGGTCTTCAGCGCATTTGATGAAATTTTGAGCTGTCTGTGTTTGCTACAAGAGGAGATATCACAAAGTATGCGCTTTTGTGTTTCCATTCCTTTCAATGCATTTTGACCTAAAACGAGCAGTTGCTGTTTTCTCTTAAATGCAAAATGGGAGAAAAACCATTTCATAACACATTTGTGGGTATTGGTCTTCAACACATTTGGTGAAATTTTGAGCTGTCTATGTTTGCTACAAGAGGAGATATCACAAAGTATGCGCTTTTGTGTTTTCCATTCCTTTCAATGCATTTTGGCCTAAAACAAACATTTGCTGTTTTCTCTTAAACGCAACATGGGAGAAAAACCATTTCACATCACATTTGTGGGTCTTGGTCTTCAACACATTCTGTGAAATTTTGAGCTGTCTGTGTTTGCTACAAGAGGAGATATCACAAACTATGCGCTTTTCTTGTTTCCATTGCTTTCAATGCATTTTGGCCTAAAACGAGCATTTGCTGTTTTCTCTTAAATGCAAAATGGGAGAAAAAACATTTCACATCACATTTGTGGGTCTTGTTCTTCAACACATTTGGTGAAATTTTGAGCTGTCTGTGTTTGCTACAAGAGGAGATATCACAATGTATGCGCTTTTGTGTTTTCCATTCCTTTCAATGCATTTTGGCCTAAAACGAGCATTTGCTGTTTTCTCTTAAAAGCAACATGGGAGAAAAAACATTTCACATCACATTTTTGGGTATCGGTCTTCAACACATTTGGTGAAATTTTGAGCTGTCTGTGTTTGCTACAAGAGGAGATATCAGAAAGTATGCGATTTTGTGTTTTCCATTCCTTTCAATGCATTTTGGCCTAAAACGAGCATTTGCTGTTTTCTCTTAAACGCAACATGTGAGAAAAACCATTTCACATCACATTTGTGGGTCCTGTTTTTCAACAAATTTGGTGAAATTTTGAGCTGTCTGTGTTTGCTACAAGAGGAAATATCACAAAGTATGCACTTTTGTGTTTTCCATTCCTTTCAATGCATTTTGGCCTAAAACGAGCATTTGCTGTTTTCTCTTAAACACAACATGGGAGTAAAACCTTTTCATATCAAATTTGTGGGTCTTGCTCTTCAACACATTTGGTGAAATTTTGAGCTGTCTGTGTTTGCTACAAGAGGAGATATCACAAACTATGCGGTTTTCTTGTTTCCATTGCTTTCAATGCATTTTGGCCTAAAACGAGCATTTGCTGTTTTCTCTTAAACAAAACATGGGAGAAAAAACATTTCACAACACATTTGTGGGTATTGGTCTTGAACACATTCGGTGAAATTTTGAGCTGTCTGTGTTTGCTACAAGAGGAGATATCACAAAGTTTGCACTTTTGTTGTTTCCATTGCTTTCAATGCATTTTGGCCTAAAACGAGCATTTGCTGTTTCCTCTTAAATGCAAAATGGGAGAAAAACCTTTTCACATCACATTTGTGGGTCTTGGTTTTGAACACATTCGGTGAAATTTTGAGCTGTCTGTATTTGCTACAAGAGGAGATATCACAAAGTATGCGCTTTTGTTGTTTCCATTGCTTTCAATGCATTTTGGCCTAAAACGGGTATTTGCTGTTTTCTCTTAAATGCAACATGGGAGAAAAACCATTTCACATCACATTTGTGGATCTAGGTCTTCAACACATTTGGTGAAATTTTGAGCTGTCTGTGTTCGCTACAAGAGGAGATATCACAAAGTATGCGCTTTTCTTGTTTCCATTGCTTTCAATGCATTTTGGCCTAAAACGAGCATTTGCTGTTTTCTCTTACACAAAACATGGGAGAAAAACCATTTCACATCCCATTTGTGGGTCTTGGACTTCAACACATTCGGTGAAATTTTGAGCTGTCTGTGTTTGCTACAAGAGGAGATATCACAAAGTTTGTGCTTTTGTTGTTTTCAACGCTTTCAATGCATTTTGGCCTAAAACGAGCATTTGCTGTTTTCTCTTAAATGCAACACTGGAGAAAAACCATTTCACATCACATTTGTGGGTCTTGGTCTTCAGCGCATTTGATGAAATTTTGAGCTGTCTGTGTTTGCTACAAGAGGAGATATCAAAAAGTATGCGCTTTTGTGTTTCCATTCCTTTCAATGCATTTTGACCTAAAACGAGCAGTGGCTGTTTTCTCTTAAATGCAAAATGGGAGAAAAACCATTTCATAACACATTTGTGGGTATTGGTCTTCAACACATTTGGTGAAATTTTGAGCTGTCTATGTTTGCTACAAGAGGAGATATCACAAAGTATGCACTTTTGTGTTTTCCATTCCTTTCAATGCATTTTGGCCTAAAACAAACATTTGCTGTTTTCTCTTAAACGCAACATGGGAGAAAAACCATTTCACATCACATTTGTGGGTCTTGGTCTTCAACACATTCTGTGAAATTTTGAGCTGTCTGTGTTTGCTACAAGAGGAGATATCACAAACTATGCGCTTTTCTTGTTTCCATTGCTTTCAATGCATTTTGGCCTAAAACGAGCATTTGCTGTTTTCTCTTAAATGCAAAATGGGAGAAAAAACATTTCACATCACATTTGTGGGTCTTGTTCTTCAACACATTTGGTGAAATTTTGAGCTGTCTGTGTTTGCTACAAGAGGAGATATCACAATGTATGCGCTTTTGTGTTTTCCATTCCTTTCAATGCATTTTGGCCTAAAACGAGCATTTGCTGTTTTCTCTTAAAAGCAACATGGGAGAAAAAACATTTCACATCACATTTTTGGGTATCGGTCTTCAACACATTTGGTGAAATTTTGAGCTGTCTGTGTTTGCTACAAGAGGAGATATCACAAAGTATGCGATTTTGTGTTTTCCATTCCTTTCAATGCATTTTGGCCTAAAACGAGCATTTGCTGTTTTCTCTTAAACGCAACATGGGAGAAAAACAATTTCACATCACATTTGTGGGTCCTGTTCTTCAACAAATTTGGTGAAATTTTGAGCTGTCTGTGTTTGCTACAAGAGGAGATATCACAAAGTATGCACTTTTGTGTTTTCCATTCCTTTCAATGCATTTTGGCCTAAAACGAGCATTTGCTGTTTTCTATTAAACACAACATATGAGTAAAACCTTTTCATATCAAATTTGTGGGTCTTGCTCTTCAACACATTTGGTGAAATTTTGAGCTGTCTGTGTTTGCTACAAGAGGAGATATCACAAACTATGTGGTTTTCTTGTTTCCATTGCTTTCAATGCATTTTGGCCTAAAACGAGCATTTGCTGTTTTCTCTTAAACAAAACATGGGAGAAAAACCATTTCACAACACATTTGTGGGTATTGGTCTTGAACACATTCGGTGAAATTTTGAGCTGTTTGTGTTTGCTACAAGAGGAGATATCACAAAGTTTGCGCTTTTGTTGTTTCCATTGCTTTCAATGCATTTTGGCCTAAAACGAGCATTTGCTGTTTTCTCTTAAAAGCAACATTGGAGAAAAACCATTTCACATCACTTTTGTGGGTCTTGGTCTTCAGCGCATTTGGTGAAATTTTGAGCTGTCTTTGTTTGCAACAAGAGGAGATATCAGAAAGTATGCGCTTTTGTGTTTTCCATTCCTTTCAATGCATTTTGGCCTAAAATGAGCATTTGCTGTTTTCTCTTAATCGCAACATGGGAGAAAAACCATTTCACATCAAATTTGTGGGTCTTGTTCTTCAACACATTTTGTGAAATTTTGAGCTGTCTGTGTTTGCTACAAGAGGAGATATCACAAAGTATGCACTTTTGTGTTTTCCATTCCTTTCAATGCATTTTGGCCTAAAACGAGCATTTGCTGTTTTCTCTTAAACACAACATGGGAGAAAAACCTTTTCACATCAAATTTGTGGTTTTGTTCTTCAACACATTTGGTGAAATTTTGAGCTGTCTGTGTTTCCTACAAGAGGAGATATCACAAACTATGCGCTTTTCTTGTTTCCATTGCTTTCAATGCATTTTGGCCTAAAACGAGCATTTGCTGTTTTCTCTTAAACACAACATGGGAGAAAAACCATTTCACATCAAATTTGTGGGTCTTGTTCTTGAACACATTCGGTGAAATTTTGAGCTGTCTGTGTTTGCTACAAGAGGAGATATCACAAAGTATGCGCTTTTGATGTTTCCATTGCTTTCAATGCATTTTGGCCGAAAATGATTATTTGCTGTTTTCTCTTAAATGCAAAATGGGAGAAAAACCTTTTCACATCACATTTGTGGGTCTTGATCTTCAACACATTTGGTGAAATTTTGAGCTGTCTGTGTTTGCTACAAGAGGAGATATCACAAATTATGCGCTTTTGTTGTTTCCATTGCTTTCAATGCATTTTTGCCTAAAACGAGCATTTGCTGTTTTCTCTTAAATGCAACATGGGAGAAAAACCATTTCACATCACATTTGTGGGTCTTTGTCTTCAACGCATTTGATGAAATTTTGAGCTGTCTGTGTTTGCTACAAGAGGAGATATCACAAAGTATGCACTTTTGTGTTTTCCATTCCTTTCAATGCATTTTGACCTAAAACGAGCAGTTGCTGTTTTCTCTTAAACGCAACATGGGAGAAAAACCATTTCACATCACATTTTTGGGTCTTGTTCTTCAACACATTTGGTGAAATTTTGAGCTGTCTATGTTTGCTACAAGAGGAGATATCACAAAGTATGCGCTTTTGTGTTTTCCATTCCTTTCAATGCATTTTGGCCTAAAACAAACATTTGCTGTTTTCTCTTAAACACAACATGGGAGAAAAACCATTTCACATCACATTTGTGGGTCTTGGTCTTCAACACATTCTGTGAAATTTCGAGCTGTCTGTGTTTGCTACAAGAGGAGATATCACATACTATGCGCTTTTCTTGTTTCCATTGCTTTCAATGCATTTTGGCCTAAAACGAGCATTTGCTGTTTTCTCTTACACAAAACATGGGAGAAAAACAATTTCACATCACATTTGTGGGTCTTGGACTTCAACACATTCGGTGAAATTTTGAGCTGTTTGTGTTTGCTACAAGAGGAGATATCACAAAGTTTGTGCTTTTGTTGTTTCCAACGCTTTCAATGCATTTTGGCCTAAAACGAGCATTTGCTGTTTTCTCTTAAATGCAACACTGGAGAAAAACCATTTCACATCACATTTGTGGGTCTTGGTCTTCAACGCATTTGATGAAATTTTGAGCTGTCTGTGTTTGCTACAAGAGGAGATATCACAAACTATGCGCTTTTCTTCTTTCCATTGCTTTCAATGCATTTTGGCCTAAAACGAGCATTTGCTGTTTTCTCTTAAACACAACATGGGAGAAAAACCATTTCACATCACATGTGTGGGTCTTTGTCTTCAACGCATTTGGTGAAATTTTGAGCTGTCTGTGTTTGCTACAAGAGGAGATATCACAAAGTATGCACTTTTGTGTTTTCCATTCCTTTCAATGCATTTTGACCTAAAACGAGCAGTTGCTGTTTTCTCTTAAACGCAACATGGGAGAAAAACCATTTCACATCACATTTGTGGGTCTTGTTCTTCAACACATTTGGTGAAATTTTGAGCTGTCTATGTTTGCTACAAGAGGAGATATCACAAAGTATGCGCTTTTGTGTTTTCCATTCCTTTCAATGCATTTTGGCCTAAAACAAACATTTGCTGTTTTCTCTTAAATGCAACATGGGAGAAAAACCATTTCACATCATATTTGTGGGTCTTGGTCTTCAACACATTCTGTGAAATTTCGAGCTGTCTGTGTTTGCTACAAGAGGAGATATCACAAACTATGCGCTTTTCTTGTTTCCATTGCTTTCAATGCATTTTGGCCTAAAACGAGCATTTGCTGTTTTCTCTTACACAAAACATGGGAGAAAAACAATTTCACATCACATTTGTGGGTCTTGGACTTCAACACATTCGGTGAAATTTTGAGCTGTTTGTGTTTGCTACAAGAGGAGATATCACAAAGTTTGTGCTTTTGTTGTTTCCAACGCTTTCAATGCATTTTGGCCTAAAATGAGCATTTGCTGTTTTCTCTTAAATGCAACACTGGAGAAAAACCATTTCACATCACATTTGTGGGTCTTGGTCTTCAACGCATTTGATGAAATTTTGAGCTGTCTGTGTTTGCTACAAGAGGAGATATCACAAAGTATGCGCTTTTGTGTTTCCATTCCTTTCAATGCATTTTGACCTAAAACGAGCAGTTGCTGTTTTCTCTTAAATGCAAAATGGGAGAAAAACCATTTCACAACACATTTGTGGGTATTGGTCTTGAACACATTCGGTGAAATTTTGAGCTGTCTGTGTTTGCTACAAGAGGAGATATCACAAATTATGCGCTTTTGTGTTTCCATTCCTTTCAATGCATTTTGGCCTAAAATGAGCATTTGCTGTTTTCTCTTAAACGCAACATGGGAGAAAAACCATTTCACATCACATTTGTGGTTCTTGGTCTTCAACGCATTTGATGAAATTTTGAGCTGTCTGTGTTTGCTACAAGAGGAGATATCACAAAGTATGCACTTTTGTGTTTTCCATTCCTTTCAATGCACTTTGGCCTAAAATGAGCATTTGCTGTTTTCTCTTAAACACAACATGGGAGAAAAACCTTTTCACATCAAATTTGTGGGTCTTGTTCTTCAACACATTTGGTGAAATTTTGAGCTGTCTGTGTTTGCTACAAGAGGAGATATCACAAAGTATGCGCTTTTGTGTTTTCCATTCCTTTCAGAGCATTTTGGCCTAAAACAAGCATTTGCTGTTTTCTCTTAAATGCAACATGGGATAAAAACCATTTCACATCACATTTGTGGGTCTTTGTCTTCAACACATTCTGTGAAATTTTGAGCTGTCTGTGTTTGCTACAAGAGGAGATATCACGAACTATGCGCTTTTCTTGTTTCCATTGCTTTCAATGCATTTTGGCCTAAAACAAACATTTGCTGTTTTCTCTTAAACGCAACATGGGAGAAAAACCATTTCACATCACATTTGTGGGTCTTGGTCTTCAACACATTCTGTGAAATTTTGAGCTGTCTGTGTTTGCTACAAGAGGAGATATCACAAACTATGCGCTTTTCTTGTTTCCATTGCTTTCAATGCATTTTGGCCTAAAACGAGCATTTGCTGTTTTCTCTTAAATGCAAAATGGGAGAAAAAACATTTCACATCACATTTGTGGGTCTTGTTCTTCAACACATTTGGTGAAATTTTGAGCTGTCTGTGTTTGCTACAAGAGGAGATATCACAATGTATGCGCTTTTGTGTTTTCCATTCCTTTCAATGCATTTTGGCCTAAAACGAGCATTTGCTGTTTTCTCTTAAAAGCAACATGGGAGAAAAAACATTTCACATCACATTTTTGGGTATCGGTCTTCAACACATTTGGTGAAATTTTGAGCTGTCTGTGTTTGCTACAAGAGGAGATATCACAAAGTATGCGATTTTGTGTTTTCCATTCCTTTCAATGCATTTTGGCCTAAAACGAGCATTTGCTGTTTTCTCTTAAACGCAACATGGGAGAAAAACAATTTCACATCACATTTGTGGGTCCTGTTCTTCAACAAATTTGGTGAAATTTTGAGCTGTCTGTGTTTGCTACAAGAGGAGATATCACAAAGTATGCACTTTTGTGTTTTCCATTCCTTTCAATGCATTTTGGCCTAAAACGAGCATTTGCTGTTTTCTCTTAAACACAACATGGGAGTAAAACCTTTTCATATCAAATTTGTGGGTCTTGCTCTTCAACACATTTGGTGAAATTTTGAGCTGTCTGTGTTTGCTACAAGAGGAGATATCACAAACTATGCGGTTTTCTTGTTTCCATTGCTTTCAATGCATTTTGGCCTAAAACGAGCATTTGCTGTTTTCTCTTAAACAAAACATGGGAGAAAAACCATTTCACAACACATTTGTGGGTATTGGTCTTGAACACATTCGGTGAAATTTTGAGCTGTTTGTGTTTGCTACAAGAGGAGATATCACAAAGTTTGCGCTTTTGTTGTTTCCATTGCTTTCAATGCATTTTGGCCTAAAACGAGCATTTGCTGTTTTCTCTTAAAAGCAACATTGGAGAAAAACCATTTCACATCACTTTTGTGGGTCTTGGTCTTCAGCGCATTTGGTGAAATTTTGAGCTGTCTTTGTTTGCAACAAGAGGAGATATCAGAAAGTATGCGCATTTGTGTTTTCCATTCCTTTCAATGCATTTTGGCCTAAAATGAGCATTTGCTGTTTTCTCTTAATCGCAACATGGGAGAAAAACCATTTCACATCAAATTTGTGGGTCTTGTTCTTCAACACATTTTGTGAAATTTTGAGCTGTCTGTGTTTGCTACAAGAGGAGATATCACAAAGTATGCACTTTTGTGTTTTCCATTCCTTTCAATGCATTTTGGCCTAAAACGAGCATTTGCTGTTTTCTCTTAAACACAACATGGGAGAAAAACCTTTTCACATCAAATTTGTGGTTTTGTTCTTCAACACATTTGGTGAAATTTTGAGCTGTCTGTGTTTGCTACAAGAGGAGATATCACAAACTATGCGCTTTTCTTGTTTCCATTGCTTTCAATGCATTTTGGCCTAAAACGAGCATTTGCTGTTTTCTCTTAAACACAACATGGGAGAAAAACCATTTCACATCAAATTTGTGGGTCTTGTTCTTGAACACATTCGGTGAAATTTTGAGCTGTCTGTGTTTGCTACAAGAGGAGATATCACAAAGTATGCGCTTTTGATGTTTCCATTGCTTTCAATGCATTTTGGCCAAAAATGATTATTTGCTGTTTTCTCTTAAATGCAAAATGGGAGAAAAACCTTTTCACATAACATTTGTGGGTCTTGATCTTCAACACATTTGGTGAAATTTTGAGCTGTCTGTGTTTGCTACAAGAGGAGATATCACAAATTATGCGCTTTTGTTGTTTCCATTGCTTTCAATGCATTTTTGCCTAAAACGAGCATTTGCTGTTTTTTCTTAAATGCAACATGGGAGAAAAACCATTTCACATCACATTTGTGGGTCTTGGTCTTCAACGCATTTGATGAAATTTTGAGCTGTCTGTGTTTGCTACAAGAGGAGATATCACAAAGTATGCACTTTTGTGTTTTCCATTCCTTTCAATGCATTTTGACCTAAAACGAGCAGTTGCTGTTTTCTCTTAAACGCAACATGGGAGAAAAACCATTTCACATCACATTTTTGGGTCTTGTTCTTCAACACATTTGGTGAAATTTTGAGCTGTCTATGTTTGCTACAAGAGGAGATATCACAAAGTATGCGCTTTTGTGTTTTCCATTCCTTTCAATGCATTTTGGCCTAAAACGAGCATTTGCTGTTTTCTCTTACACAAAACATGGGAGAAAAACAATTTCACATCACATTTGTGGGTCTTGGACTTCAACACATTCGGTGAAATTTTGAGCTGTTTGTGTTTGCTACAAGAGGAGATATCACAAAGTTTGTGCTTTTGTTGTTTCCAACGCTTTCAATGCATTTTGGCCTAAAACGAGCATTTGCTGTTTTCTCTTAAATGCAACACTGGAGAAAAACCATTTCACATCACATTTGTGGGTCTTGGTCTTCAACGCATTTGATGAAATTTTGAGCTGTCTGTGTTTGCTACAAGAGGAGATATCACAAACTATGCGCTTTTCTTCTTTCCATTGCTTTCAATGCATTTTGGCCTAAAACGAGCATTTGCTGTTTTCTCTTAAACACAACATGGGAGAAAAACCATTTCACATCACATGTGTGGGTCTTTGTCTTCAACGCATTTGGTGAAATTTTGAGCTGTCTGTGTTTGCTACAAGAGGAGATATCACAAAGTATGCACTTTTGTGTTTTCCATTCCTTTCAATGCATTTTGACCTAAAATGAGCAGTTGCTGTTTTCTCTTAAACGCAACATGGGAGAAAAACCATTTCACATCACATTTGTGGGTCTTGTTCTTCAACACATTTGGTGAAATTTTGAGCTGTCTATGTTTGCTACAAGAGGAGATATCACAAAGTATGCGCTTTTGTGTTTTCCATTCCTTTCAATGCATTTTGGCCTAAAACAAACATTTGCTGTTTTCTCTTAAATGCAACATGGGAGAAAAACCATTTCACATCATATTTGTGGGTCTTGGTCTTCAACACATTCTGTGAAATTTCGAGCTGTCTGTGTTTGCTACAAGAGGAGATATCACAAACTATGCGCTTTTCTTGTTTCCATTGCTTTCAATGCATTTTGGCCTAAAACGAGCATTTGCTGTTTTCTCTTACACAAAACATGGGAGAAAAACAATTTCACATCACATTTGTGGGTCTTGGACTTCAACACATTCGGTGAAATTTTGAGCTGTTTGTGTTTGCTACAAGAGGAGATATCACAAAGTTTGTGCTTTTGTTGTTTCCAACGCTTTCAATGCATTTTGGCCTAAAATGAGCATTTGCTGTTTTCTCTTAAATGCAACACTGGAGAAAAACCATTTCACATCACATTTGTGGGTCTTGGTCTTCAACGCATTTGATGAAATTTTGAGCTGTCTGTGTTTGCTACAAGAGGAGATATCACAAAGTATGCGCTTTTGTGTTTCCATTCCTTTCAATGCATTTTGACCTAAAACGAGCAGTTGCTGTTTTCTCTTAAATGCAAAATGGGAGAAAAACCATTTCACAACAAATTTGTGGGTATTGGTCTTGAACACATTCGGTGAAATTTTGAGCTGTCTGTGTTTGCTACAAGAGGAGATATCACAAATTATGCGCTTTTGTGTTTCCATTCCTTTCAATGCATTTTGGCCTAAAATGAGCATTTGCTGTTTTCTCTTAAACGCAACATGGGAGAAAAACCATTTCACATCACATTTGTGGTTCTTGGTCTTCAACGCATTTGATGAAATTTTGAGCTGTCTGTGTTTGCTACAAGAGGAGATATCACAAAGTATGCACTTTTGTGTTTTCCATTCCTTTCAATGCACTTTGGCCTAAAACGAGCATTTGCTGTTTTCTCTTAAACACAACATGGGAGAAAAACCTTTTCACATCAAATTTGTGGGTCTTGTTCTTCAACACATTTGGTGAAATTTTGAGCTGTCTGTGTTTGCTACAAGAGGAGATATCACAAAGTATGCGCTTTTGTGTTTTCCATTCCTTTCAGAGCATTTTGGCCTAAAACAAGCATTTGCTGTTTTCTCTTAAATGCAACATGGGATAAAAACCATTTCACATCACATTTGTGGGTCTTTGTCTTCAACACATTCTGTGAAATTTTGAGCTGTCTGTGTTTGCTACAAGAGGAGATATCACGAACTATGCGCTTTTCTTGTTTCCATTGCTTTCAATGCATTTTGGCCTAAAACAAACATTTGCTGTTTTCTCTTAAACGCAACATGGGAGAAAAACCATTTCACATCACATTTGTGGGTCTTGGTCTTCAACACATTCTGTGAAATTTTGAGCTGTCTGTGTTTGCTACAAGAGGAGATATCACAAACTATGCGCTTTTCTTGTTTCCATTGCTTTCAATGCATTTTGGCCTAAAACGAGCATTTGCTGTTTTCTCTTAAATGCAAAATGGGAGAAAAAACATTTCACATCACATTTGTGGGTCTTGTTCTTCAACACATTTGGTGAAATTTTGAGCTGTCTGTGTTTGCTACAAGAGGAGATATCACAATGTATGCGCTTTTGTGTTTTCCATTCCTTTCAATGCATTTTGGCCTAAAACGAGCATTTGCTGTTTTCTCTTAAAAGCAACATGGGAGAAAAAACATTTCACATCACATTTTTGGGTATCGGTCTTCAACACATTTGGTGAAATTTTGAGCTGTCTGTGTTTGCTACAAGAGGAGATATCACAAAGTATGCGATTTTGTGTTTTCCATTCCTTTCAATGCATTTTGGCCTAAAACGAGCATTTGCTGTTTTCTCTTAAACGCAACATGGGAGAAAAACAATTTCACATCACATTTGTGGGTCCTGTTCTTCAACAAATTTGGTGAAATTTTGAGCTGTCTGTGTTTGCTACAAGAGGAGATATCACAAAGTATGCACTTTTGTGTTTTCCATTCCTTTCAATGCATTTTGGCCTAAAACGAGCATTTGCTGTTTTCTCTTAAACACAACATGGGAGTAAAACCTTTTCATATCAAATTTGTGGGTCTTGCTCTTCAACACATTTGGTGAAATTTTGAGCTGTCTGTGTTTGCTACAAGAGGAGATATCACAAACTATGCGGTTTTCTTGTTTCCATTGCTTTCAATGCATTTTGGCCTAAAATGAGCATTTGCTGTTTTCTCTTAAACAAAACATGGGAGAAAAACCATTTCACAACACATTTGTGGGTATTGGTCTTGAACACATTCGGTGAAATTTTGAGCTGTTTGTGTTTGCTACAAGAGGAGATATCACAAAGTTTGCGCTTTTGTTGTTTCCATTGCTTTCAATGCATTTTGGCCTAAAACGAGCATTTGCTGTTTTCTCTTAAAAGCAACATTGGAGAAAAACCATTTCACATCACTTTTGTGGGTCTTGGTCTTCAGCGCATTTGGTGAAATTTTGAGCTGTCTTTGTTTGCAACAAGAGGAGATATCAGAAAGTATGCGCATTTGTGTTTTCCATTCCTTTCAATGCATTTTGGCCTAAAATGAGCATTTGCTGTTTTCTCTTAATCGCAACATGGGAGAAAAACCATTTCACATCAAATTTGTGGGTCTTGTTCTTCAACACATTTTGTGAAATTTTGAGCTGTCTGTGTTTGCTACAAGAGGAGATATCACAAAGTATGCACTTTTGTGTTTTCCATTCCTTTCAATGCATTTTGGCCTAAAACGAGCATTTGCTGTTTTCTCTTAAACACAACATGGGAGAAAAACCTTTTCACATCAAATTTGTGGTTTTGTTCTTCAACACATTTGGTGAAATTTTGAGCTGTCTGTGTTTGCTACAAGAGGAGATATCACAAACTATGCGCTTTTCTTGTTTCCATTGCTTTCAATGCATTTTGGCCTAAAACGAGCATTTGCTGTTTTCTCTTAAACACAACATGGGAGAAAAACCATTTCACATCAAATTTGTGGGTCTTGTTCTTGAACACATTCGGTGAAATTTTGAGCTGTCTGTGTTTGCTACAAGAGGAGATATCACAAAGTATGCGCTTTTGATGTTTCCATTGCTTTCAATGCATTTTGGCCGAAAATGATTATTTGCTGTTTTCTCTTAAATGCAAAATGGGAGAAAAACCTTTTCACATAACATTTGTGGGTCTTGATCTTCAACACATTTGGTGAAATTTTGAGCTGTCTGTGTTTGCTACAAGAGGAGATATCACAAATTATGCGCTTTTGTTGTTTCCATTGCTTTCAATGCATTTTTGCCTAAAACGAGCATTTGCTGTTTTTTCTTAAATGCAACATGGGAGAAAAACCATTTCACATCACATTTGTGGGTCTTGGTCTTCAACGCATTTGATGAAATTTTGAGCTGTCTGTGTTTGCTACAAGAGGAGATATCACAAAGTATGCACTTTTGTGTTTTCCATTCCTTTCAATGCATTTTGACCTAAAACGAGCAGTTGCTGTTTTCTCTTAAACGCAACATGGGAGAAAAACCATTTCACATCACATTTTTGGGTCTTGTTCTTCAACACATTTGGTGAAATTTTGAGCTGTCTATGTTTGCTACAAGAGGAGATATCACAAAGTATGCGCTTTTGTGTTTTCCATTCCTTTCAATGCATTTTGGCCTAAAACGAGCATTTGCTGTTTTCTCTTACACAAAACATGGGAGAAAAACAATTTCACATCACATTTGTGGGTCTTGGACTTCAACACATTCGGTGAAATTTTGAGCTGTTTGTGTTTGCTACAAGAGGAGATATCACAAAGTTTGTGCTTTTGTTGTTTCCAACGCTTTCAATGCATTTTGGCCTAAAACGAGCATTTGCTGTTTTCTCTTAAATGCAACACTGGAGAAAAACCATTTCACATCACATTTGTGGGTCTTGGTCTTCAACGCATTTGATGAAATTTTGAGCTGTCTGTGTTTGCTACAAGAGGAGATATCACAAACTATGCGCTTTTCTTCTTTCCATTGCTTTCAATGCATTTTGGCCTAAA
The DNA here is from genome assembly GCA_031769625.1 of Taudactylus pleione. NCBI lineage: Eukaryota > Metazoa > Chordata > Amphibia > Anura > Myobatrachidae > Taudactylus > Taudactylus pleione. Next base: position 80,590 of record JAUIMM010000136.1, read on the forward strand.
ACGAGCATTTGCTGTTTTCTCTTAAACACAACATGGGAGAAAAACCATTTCACATCACATGTGTGGGTCTTTGTCTTCAACGCATTTGGTGAAATTTTGAGCTGTCTGTGTTTGCTACAAGAGGAGATATCACAAAGTATGCACTTTTGTGTTTTCCATTCCTTTCAATGCATTTTGACCTAAAACGAGCAGTTGCTGTTTTCTCTTAAACGCAACATGGGAGAAAAACCATTTCACATCACATTTGTGGGTCTTGTTCTTCAACACATTTGGTGAAATTTTGAGCTGTCTATGTTTGCTACAAGAGGAGATATCACAAAGTATGCGCTTTTGTGTTTTCCATTCCTTTCAATGCATTTTGGCCTAAAACAAACATTTGCTGTTTTCTCTTAAATGCAACATGGGAGAAAAACCATTTCACATCATATTTGTGGGTCTTGGTCTTCAACACATTCTGTGAAATTTCGAGCTGTCTGTGTTTGCTACAAGAGGAGATATCACAAACTATGCGCTTTTCTTGTTTCCATTGCTTTCAATGCATTTTGGCCTAAAACGAGCATTTGCTGTTTTCTCTTACACAAAACATGGGAGAAAAACAATTTCACATCACATTTGTGGGTCTTGGACTTCAACACATTCGGTGAAATTTTGAGCTGTTTGTGTTTGCTACAAGAGGAGATATCACAAAGTTTGTGCTTTTGTTGTTTCCAACGCTTTCAATGCATTTTGGCCTAAAATGAGCATTTGCTGTTTTCTCTTAAATGCAACACTGGAGAAAAACCTTTTCACATCACATTTGTGGGTCTTGGTCTTCAACGCATTTGATGAAATTTTGAGCTGTCTGTGTTTGCTACAAGAGGAGATATCACAAAGTATGCGCTTTTGTGTTTCCATTCCTTTCAATGCATTTTGACCTAAAACGAGCAGTTGCTGTTTTCTCTTAAATGCAAAATGGGAGAAAAACCATTTCACAACACATTTGTGGGTATTGGTCTTGAACACATTCGGTGAAATTTTGAGCTGTCTGTGTTTGCTACAAGAGGAGATATCACAAATTATGCGCTTTTGTGTTTCCATTCCTTTCAATGCATTTTGGCCTAAAATGAGCATTTGCTGTTTTCTCTTAAACGCAACATGGGAGAAAAACCATTTCACATCACATTTGTGGTTCTTGGTCTTCAACGCATTTGATGAAATTTTGAGCTGTCTGTGTTTGCTACAAGAGGAGATATCACAAAGTATGCACTTTTGTGTTTTCCATTCCTTTCAATGCACTTTGGCCTAAAACGAGCATTTGCTGTTTTCTCTTAAACACAACATGGGAGAAAAACCTTTTCACATCAAATTTGTGGGTCTTGTTCTTCAACACATTTGGTGAAATTTTGAGCTGTCTGTGTTTGCTACAAGAGGAGATATCACAAAGTATGCGCTTTTGTGTTTTCCATTCCTTTCAGAGCATTTTGGCCTAAAACAAGCATTTGCTGTTTTCTCTTAAATGCAACATGGGATAAAAACCATTTCACATCACATTTGTGGGTCTTTGTCTTCAACACATTCTGTGAAATTTTGAGCTGTCTGTGTTTGCTACAAGAGGAGATATCACGAACTATGCGCTTTTCTTGTTTCCATTGCTTTCAATGCATTTTGGCCTAAAACAAACATTTGCTGTTTTCTCTTAAACGCAACATGGGAGAAAAACCATTTCACATCACATTTGTGGGTCTTGGTCTTCAACACATTCTGTGAAATTTTGAGCTGTCTGTGTTTGCTACAAGAGGAGATATCACAAACTATGCGCTTTTCTTGTTTCCATTGCTTTCAATGCATTTTGGCCTAAAACGAGCATTTGCTGTTTTCTCTTAAATGCAAAATGGGAGAAAAAACATTTCACATCACATTTGTGGGTCTTGTTCTTCAACACATTTGGTGAAATTTTGAGCTGTCTGTGTTTGCTACAAGAGGAGATATCACAATGTATGCGCTTTTGTGTTTTCCATTCCTTTCAATGCATTTTGGCCTAAAACGAGCATTTGCTGTTTTCTCTTAAAAGCAACATGGGAGAAAAAACATTTCACATCACATTTTTGGGTATCGGTCTTCAACACATTTGGTGAAATTTTGAGCTGTCTGTGTTTGCTACAAGAGGAGATATCACAAAGTATGCGATTTTGTGTTTTCCATTCCTTTCAATGCATTTTGGCCTAAAACGAGCATTTGCTGTTTTCTCTTAAACGCAACATGGGAGAAAAACAATTTCACATCACATTTGTGGGTCCTGTTCTTCAACAAATTTGGTGAAATTTTGAGCTGTCTGTGTTTGCTACAAGAGGAGATATCACAAAGTATGCACTTTTGTGTTTTCCATTCCTTTCAATGCATTTTGGCCTAAAACGAGCATTTGCTGTTTTCTCTTAAACACAACATGGGAGTAAAACCTTTTCATATCAAATTTGTGGGTCTTGCTCTTCAACACATTTGGTGAAATTTTGAGCTGTCTGTGTTTGCTACAAGAGGAGATATCACAAACTATGCGGTTTTCTTGTTTCCATTGCTTTCAATGCATTTTGGCCTAAAACGAGCATTTGCTGTTTTCTCTTAAACAAAACATGGGAGAAAAACCATTTCACAACACATTTGTGGGTATTGGTCTTGAACACATTCGGTGAAATTTTGAGCTGTTTGTGTTTGCTACAAGAGGAGATATCACAAAGTTTGCGCTTTTGTTGTTTCCATTGCTTTCAATGCATTTTGGCCTAAAACGAGCATTTGCTGTTTTCTCTTAAAAGCAACATTGGAGAAAAACCATTTCACATCACTTTTGTGGGTCTTGGTCTTCAGCGCATTTGGTGAAATTTTGAGCTGTCTTTGTTTGCAACAAGAGGAGATATCAGAAAGTATGCGCATTTGTGTTTTCCATTCCTTTCAATGCATTTTGGCCTAAAATGAGCATTTGCTGTTTTCTCTTAATCGCAACATGGGAGAAAAACCATTTCACATCAAATTTGTGGGTCTTGTTCTTCAACACATTTTGTGAAATTTTGAGCTGTCTGTGTTTGCTACAAGAGGAGATATCACAAAGTATGCACTTTTGTGTTTTCCATTCCTTTCAATGCATTTTGGCCTAAAACGAGCATTTGCTGTTTTCTCTTAAACACAACATGGGAGAAAAACCTTTTCACATCAAATTTGTGGTTTTGTTCTTCAACACATTTGGTGAAATTTTGAGCTGTCTGTGTTTGCTACAAGAGGAGATATCACAAACTATGCGCTTTTCTTGTTTCCATTGCTTTCAATGCATTTTGGCCTAAAACGAGCATTTGCTGTTTTCTCTTAAACACAACATGGGAGAAAAACCATTTCACATCAAATTTGTGGGTCTTGTTCTTGAACACATTCGGTGAAATTTTGAGCTGTCTGTGTTTGCTACAAGAGGAGATATCACAAAGTATGCGCTTTTGATGTTTCCATTGCTTTCAATGCATTTTGGCCGAAAATGATTATTTGCTGTTTTCTCTTTTATGCAAAATGGGAGAAAAACCTTTTCACATAACATTTGTGGGTCTTGATCTTCAACACATTTGGTGAAATTTTGAGCTGTCTGTGTTTGCTACAAGAGGAGATATCACAAATTATGCGCTTTTGTTGTTTCCATTGCTTTCAATGCATTTTTGCCTAAAACGAGCATTTGCTGTTTTTTCTTAAATGCAACATGGGAGAAAAACCATTTCACATCACATTTGTGGGTCTTGGTCTTCAACGCATTTGATGAAATTTTGAGCTGTCTGTGTTTGCTACAAGAGGAGATATCACAAAGTATGCACTTTTGTGTTTTCCATTCCTTTCAATGCATTTTGACCTAAAACGAGCAGTTGCTGTTTTCTCTTAAACGCAACATGGGAGAAAAACCATTTCACATCACATTTTTGGGTCTTGTTCTTCAACACATTTGGTGAAATTTTGAGCTGTCTATGTTTGCTACAAGAGGAGATATCACAAAGTATGCGCTTTTGTGTTTTCCATTCCTTTCAATGCATTTTGGCCTAAAACGAGCATTTGCTGTTTTCTCTTACACAAAACATGGGAGAAAAACAATTTCACATCACATTTGTGGGTCTTGGACTTCAACACATTCGGTGAAATTTTGAGCTGTTTGTGTTTGCTACAAGAGGAGATATCACAAAGTTTGTGCTTTTGTTGTTTCCAACGCTTTCAATGCATTTTGGCCTAAAACGAGCATTTGCTGTTTTCTCTTAAATGCAACACTGGAGAAAAACCATTTCACATCACATTTGTGGGTCTTGGTCTTCAACGCATTTGATGAAATTTTGAGCTGTCTGTGTTTGCTACAAGAGGAGATATCACAAAGTATGCGCTTTTGTGTTTCCATTCCTTTCAATGCATTTTGATCTAAAACGAGCAGTTGCTGTTTTCTCTTAAACGCAACATGGGAGAAAAACCATTTCACATCACATTTGTGGGTCTTGGTCTTCAACACATTTTTTGAAATTTTGAGCTGTCTGTGTTTGCTACAAGAGGAGATATCACAAAGTTTGCGCTTTTGTTGTTTCCATTGCTTTTAATGCATTTTGGCCTAAAACGAGCATTTGCTGTTTTCTCTTAAATGCAAAATGGGAGAAAAAACATTTCACATCACATTTGTGGGTCTTGGTCTTCAACACATTTGGTGAAATTTTGAGCTGTCTGTGTTTGCTACAAGAGGAGATATCACAAAGTATGCCCTTTTGTGCTTTCCATTCCTTTCAATGCATTTTGGCCTAAAACGAGCATTTGCTGTTTTCTCTTAAAAGCAACATGGGAGAAAAACCATTTCACATCACAATTTTGGGTATCGGTCTTCAACATATTTTGGTGAAATTTTGAGCTGTCTGTGTGTGCTACAAGAGGAGATATCACAAAGTATGCGATTTTGTGTTTTCCATTCCTTTCAATGCATTTTGGCCTAAAACGAGCATTTGCTGTTTTCTCTTAAACGCAACATGGGAGAAAAACCATTTCACATCACATTTGTGGGTCTTGGTCTTCAACACATTTTTTGAAATGTTGAGCTGTCTGTGTTGGCTACAAGAGGAGATATCACAAACTATGCACTTTTCTTCTTTCCATTGCTTTCAATGTATTTTGGCCTAAAACGAGCATTTGCTGTTTTCTCTTAAACACAACATGGGAGAAAAACCATTTCACATCACATTTGTGGGTCTTGGTCTTCAACGCATTTGGTGAAATTTTGAGCTGTCTGTGTTTGCTACAAGAGGAGATATCACAAAGTATGCACTTTTGTGTTTTCCATTCCTTTCAATGCATTTTGACCTAAAACGAGCAGTTGCTGTTTTCTCTTAAACGCAACATGGGAGAAAAACCATTTCACATCACATTTGTGGGTCTTGTTCTTCAACACATTTGGTGAAATTTTGAGCTGTCTATGTTTGCTACAAGAGGAGATATCACAAAGTATGCGCTTTTGTGTTTTCCATTCCTTTCAATGCATTTTGGCCTAAAACAAACATTTGCTGTTTTCTCTTAAATGCAACATGGGAGAAAAACCATTTCACATCATATTTGTGGGTCTTGGTCTTCAACACATTCTGTGAAATTTCGAGCTGTCTGTGTTTGCTACAAGAGGAGATATCACAAACTATGCGCTTTTCTTGTTTCCATTGCTTTCAATGCATTTTGGCCTAAAACGAGCATTTGCTGTTTTCTCTTACACAAAACATGGGAGAAAAACAATTTCACATCACATTTGTGGGTCTTGGACTTCAACACATTCGGTGAAATTTTGAGCTGTTTGTGTTTGCTACAAGAGGAGATATCACAAAGTTTGTGCTTTTGTTGTTTCCAACGCTTTCAATGCATTTTGGCCCAAAATGAGCATTTGCTGTTTTCTCTTAAATGCAACACTGGAGAAAAACCATTTCACATCACATTTGTGGGTCTTGGTCTTCAACGCATTTGATGAAATTTTGAGCTGTCTGTGTTTGCTACAAGAGGAGATATCACAAAGTATGCGCTTTTGTGTTTCCATTCCTTTCAATGCATTTTGACCTAAAACGAGCAGTTGCTGTTTTCTCTTAAATGCAAAATGGGAGAAAAACCATTTCACAACACATTTGTGGGTATTGGTCTTGAACACATTCGGTGAAATTTTGAGCTGTCTGTGTTTGCTACAAGAGGAGATATCACAAATTATGCGCTTTTGTGTTTCCATTCCTTTCAATGCATTTTGGCCTAAAATGAGCATTTGCTGTTTTCTCTTAAACGCAACATGGGAGAAAAACCATTTCACATCACATTTGTGGTTCTTGGTCTTCAACGCATTTGATGAAATTTTGAGCTGTCTGTGTTTGCTACAAGAGGAGATATCACAAAGTATGCACTTTTGTGTTTTCCATTCCTTTCAATGCACTTTGGCCTAAAACGAGCATTTGCTGTTTTCTCTTAAACACAACATGGGAGAAAAACCTTTTCACATCAAATTTGTGGGTCTTGTTCTTCAACACATTTGGTGAAATTTTGAGCTGTCTGTGTTTGCTACAAGAGGAGATATCACAAAGTATGCGCTTTTGTGTTTTCCATTCCTTTCAATGCATTTTGGCCTAAAACAAACATTTGCTGTTTTCTCTTAAACGCAACATGGGAGAAAAACCATTTAACATCACATTTGTGGGTCTTGGTCTTCAACACATTCTGTGAAATTTCGAGCTGTCTGTGTTTGCTACAAGAGGAGATATCACAAACTATGCGCTTTTCTTGTTTCCATTGCTTTCAACGCATTTTGGCCTAAAACGAGCATTTGCTGTTTTCTCTTAAACACAACATGGGAGAAAAACCATTTCACATCACATTTGTGGGTCTTGGTCTTCAACGCATTTGGTGAAATTTTGAGCTGTCTGTGTTTGCTACAAGAGGAGATATCACAAAGTATGCACTTTTGTGTTTTCCATTCCTTTCAATGCATTTTGACCTAAAACGAGCAGTTGCTGTTTTCTCTTAAATGCAACATGGGAGAAAAACCATTTCACATCACATTTGTGGGTCTTGTTCTTCAACACATTTGGTGAAATTTTGAGCTGTCTATGTTTGCTACAAGAGGAGATATCACAAAGTATGCTCTGTTGTGTTTTCCATTCCTTTCAATGCATTTTGGCCTAAAACAAACATTTGCTGTTTTCTCTTAAACGCAACATGGGAGAAAAACCATTTCACATCACATTTGTGGGTCTTGGTCTTCAACACATTCTGTGAAATTTCAAGCTGTCTGTGTTTGCTACAAGAGGAGATATCACAAACTATGCGCTTTTCTTGTTTCCATTGCTTTCAATGCATTTTAGCCTAAAACGAGCATTTGCTGTTTTCTCTTACACAAAACATGGGAGAAAAACCATTTCACATCACATTTGTGGGTCTTGGACTTCAACACATTCGGTGAAATTTTGAGCTGTCTGTGTTTGCTACAAGAGGAGATATCACAAAGTTTGTGCTTTTGTTGTTTCCAACGCTTTCAATGCATTTTGGCCTAAAACAAGCATTTGCTGTTTTCTCTTAAATGCAACACTGGAGAAAAACCATTTCACATCACATTTGTGGGTCTTGGTCTTCAACGCATTTGATGAAATTTTGAGCTGTCTGTGTTTGCTACAAGAGGAGATATCACAAAGTATGCGCTCTTGTGTTTCCATTCCTTTCAATGCATTTTGACCTAAAACGAGCAGTTGCTGTTTTCTCTTAAATGCAAAATGGGAGAAAAACCATTTCACAACACATTTGTGGGTATTGGTCTTGAACACATTCGGTGAAATTTTGAGCTGTCTGTGTTTGCTACAAGAGGAGATATCACAAATTATGCGCTTTTGTGTTTTCCATTCCTTTCAATGCAATTTGGCCTAAAACAAACATTTGCTGTTTTCTCTTAAACGCAACATGGGAGAAAAACCATTTCACATCACATTTGTGGGTCTTGGTCTTCAACACATTCTGTGAAATTTCGAGCTGTCTGTGTTTGCTACAAGAGGAGATATCACAAACTATGCGCTTTTCTTGTTTCCATTCCTTTCAATGCATTTTAGCCTAAAATGAGCATTTGCTGTTTTCTCTTAAACGCAACATGGGAGAAAAACCATTTCACATCACATTTGTGGTTCTTGGTCTTCAACGCATTTGATGAAATTTTGAGCTGTCTGTGTTTGCTACAAGAGGAGATATCACAAAGTATGCACTTTTGTGTTTTCCATTCCTTTCAATGCACTTTGGCCTAAAACGAGCATTTGCTGTTTTCTCTTAAACACAACATGGGAGAAAAACCTTTTCACATCAAATTTGTGGGTCTTGTTCCTCAACACATTTGGTGAAATTTTGAGCTGTCTGTGTTTGCTACAAGAGGAGATATCACAAAGTATGCGCTTTTGTGTTTTCCATTCCTTTCAGAGCATTTTGGCCTAAAACGAGCATTTGCTGTTTTCTCTTAAACGCAACATGGGGGAAAAACCATTTCACATCACATTTGTGGGTCTTGGTCTTCAACACATTCTGTGAAATTTTGAGCTGTCTGTGTTTGCTACAAGAGGAGATATCACAAACTATGCACTTTTCTTGTTTCCATTGCTTTCAATGCATTTTGGCCTAAAACGAGCATTTGCTGTTTTCTCCTAAACACAACATGGGAGAAAAACCATTTCACATTACATTTGTGGGTCTTGGTCTTCAACGCATTTGGTGAAATTTTGAGCTGTCTGTGTTTGCAACAAGAGCAGATATCACAAAGTATGCCCTTTTGTGTTTTCCATTCCTTTCAATGCATTTTGGCCTAAAACGAGCATTTGCTGTTTTCTCTTAAAAGCAACATGGGAGAAAAACCATTTCACATCACATTTTTGGGTATCGGTCTTCAACATATTTTGGTGAAATTTTGAGCTGTCTGTGTGTGCTACAAGAGGAGATATCACAAAGTATGCGATTTTGTGTTTTCCATTCCTTTCAATGCATTTTGGCCTAAAACGAGCATTTGCTGTTTTTTCTTAAACACAACATGGGAGTAAAACCTTTTCATATCAAATTTGTGGGTCTTGCTCTTCAACACATTTGGTGAAATTTTGAGCTGTCTGTGTTTGTTACAAGAGGAGATATCACAAACTATGCGCTTTTCTTGTTTCCATTGCTTTCAATGCATTTTGGCCTAAAACGAGCATTTGATGTTTTCTATTACACACAACATGGGAGTAAAACCTTTTCATATCAATTTTGTGGGTCTTGCTCTTCAACACATTTGGTGAAATTTTGAGCTCTCTGTGTTTGCTACAAGAGGAGATATCACAAACTATGCGGTTTTCTTGTTTCCATTGCTTTCAATGCATTTTGGCCTAAAACGAGCATTTGCTGTTTTCTCTTAAACAAAACATGGGAGAAAAAAAATTTCACAACACATTTGTGGGTATTGGTCTTGAACACATTCGGTGAAATTTTGAGCTGTCTGTGTTTGCTACAAGAGGAGATATCACAAAGTTTGCACTTTTGTTGTTTCCATTGCTTTCAATGCATTTTGGCCTAAAACGAGCATTTGCTGTTTCCTCTTAAATGCAAAATGGGAGAAAAACCTTTTCACATCACATTTGTGGGTCTTGGTTTTGAACACATTTGGTGAAATTTTGAGCTGTCTGTGTTTGCTACAAGAGGAGATATCACAAAGTATGCGCTTTTGTTGTTTCCATTGCTTTCAATGCATTTTGGCCTAAAACGGGTATTTGCTGTTTTCTCTTAAATGCAACATGGGAGAAAAACCTTTTCACATCACATTTGTGGGTCTTGGACTTCAACACATTCGGTGAAATTTTGAGCTGTTTGTGTTTGCTACAAGAGGAGATATCACAAACTATGCGCTTTTCTTCTTTCCATTGCTTTCAATGCATTTTGGCCTAAAACGAGCATTTGCTGTTTTCTCTTAAACACAACATGGGAGAAAAACCATTTCACATCACATGTGTGGGTCTTTGTCTACAACGCATTTGGTGAAATTTTGAGCTGTCTGTGTTTGCTACAAGAGGAGATATCACAAAGTATGCACTTTTGTGTTTTCCATTCCTTTCAATGCATTTTGACCTAAAACGAGCAGTTGCTGTTTTCTCTTAAACGCAACATGGGAGAAAAACCATTTCACATCACATTTGTGGGTCTTGTTCTTCAACACATTTGGTGAAATTTTGAGCTGTCTATGTTTGCTACAAGAGGAGATATCACAAAGTATGCGCTTTTGTGTTTTCCATTCCTTTCAATGCATTTTGGCCTAAAACAAACATTTGCTGTTTTCTCTTAAATGCAACATGGGAGAAAAACCATTTCACATCACATTTGTGGGTCTTGGTCTTCAACACATTCTGTGAAATTTCGAGCTGTCTGTGTTTGCTACAAGAGGAGATATCACAAACTATGCGCTTTTCTTGTTTCCATTGCTTTCAATGCATTTTGGCCTAAAACGAGCATTTGCTGTTTTCTCTTACACAAAACATGGGAGAAAAACAATTTCACATCACATTTGTGGGTCTTGGACTTCAACACATTCGGTGAAATTTTGAGCTGTTTGTGTTTGCTACAAGAGGAGATATCACAAAGTTTGTGCTTTTGTTGTTTCCAACGCTTTCAATGCATTTTGGCCTAAAATGAGCATTTGCTGTTTTCTCTTAAATGCAACACTGGAGAAAAACCATTTCACATCACATTTGTGGGTCTTGGTCTTCAACGCATTTGATGAAATTTTGAGCTGTCTGTGTTTGCTACAAGAGGAGATATCACAAAGTATGCGCTTTTGTGTTTCCATTCCTTTCAATGCATTTTGACCTAAAACGAGCAGTTGCTGTTTTCTCTTAAATGCAAAATGGGAGAAAAACCATTTCACAACACATTTGTGGGTATTGGTCTTGAACACATTCGGTGAAATTTTGAGCTGTCTGTGTTTGCTACAAGAGGAGATATCACAAATTATGCGCTTTTGTGTTTCCATTCCTTTCAATGCATTTTGGCCTAAAATGAGCATTTGCTGTTTTCTCTTAAACGCAACATGGGAGAAAAACCATTTCACATCACATTTGTGGTTCTTGGTCTTCAACGCATTTGATGAAATTTTGAGCTGTCTGTGTTTGCTACAAGAGGAGATATCACAAAGTATGCACTTTTGTGTTTTCCATTCCTTTCAATGCACTTTGGCCTAAAACGAGCATTTGCTGTTTTCTCTTAAACACAACATGGGAGAAAAACCTTTTCACATCAAATTTGTGGGTCTTGTTCTTCAACACATTTGGTGAAATTTTGAGCTGTCTGTGTTTGCTACAAGAGGAGATATCACAAAGTATGCGCTTTTGTGTTTTCCATTCCTTTCAGAGCATTTTGGCCTAAAACGAGCATTTGCTGTTTTCTCTTAAACGCAACATGGGAGAAAAACCATTTCACATCACATTTGTGGGTCTTGGTCTTCAACACATTCTGTGAAATTTTGTGCTGTCTGTGTTTGCTACAAGAGGAGATATCACGAACTATGCGCTTTTCTTGTTTCCATTGCTTTCAATGCATTTTGGCCTAAAACGAACATTTGATGTTTTCTATTACACACAACATGGGAGAAAAACCATTTCACATCACATTTGTGGGTCTTGGTCTTCAACACACTTGGTGAAATTTTGAGCTGTCTGTGTTTGCTACAAGAGGAGATATCACAAAGTTTGCGCTTTTGTTGTTTCCATTGCTTTTAATGCATTTTGGCCTAAAACGAGCATTTGCTGTTTTCTCTTAAATGCAAAATGGGAGAAAAAACATTTCACATCACATTTGTGGGTCTTGGTCTTCAACACATTTGGTGAAATTTTGAGCTGTCTGTGTTTGCTACAAGAGGAGATATCACAAAGTATGCCCTTTTGAGCTTTCCATTCCTTTCAATGCATTTTGGCCTAAAACGAGCATTTGCTGTTTTCTCTTAAAAGCAACATGGGAGAAAAACCATTTCACATCACAATTTTGGGTATCGGTCTTCAACATATTTTGGTGAAATTTTGAGCTGTCTGTGTGTGCTACAAGAGGAGATATCACAAAGTATGCGATTTTATGTTTTCCATTCCTTTCAATGCATTTTGGCCTAAAACGAGCATTTGCTGTTTTCTCTTAAACACAACATGGGAGAAAAACCTTTTCACATCAAATTTGTGGGTCTTGTTCCTCAACACATTTGGTGAAATTTTGAGCTGTCTGTGTTTGCTACAAGAGGAGATATCACAAAGTATGCGCTTTTGTGTTTTCCATTCCTTTCAGAGCATTTTGGCCTAAAACGAGCATTTGCCTTTTTGTCTTAAACGCAACATGGGGGAAAAACCATTTCACATCACATTTGTGGGTCTTGGTCTTCAACACATTCTGTGAAATTTTGAGCTGTCTGTGTTTGCTACAAGAGGAGATATCACAAACTATGCACTTTTCTTGTTTCCATTGCTTTCAATGCATTTTGGCCTAAAACGAGCATTTGCTGTTTTCTCCTAAACACAACATGGGAGAAAAACCATTTCACATTACATTTGTGGGTCTTGGTCTTCAACGCATTTGGTGAAATTTTGAGCTGTCTGTGTTTGCAACAAGAGCAGATATCACAAAGTATGCCCTTTTGTGTTTTCCATTCCTTTCAATGCATTTTGGCCTAAAACGAGCATTTGCTGTTTTCTCTTAAAAGCAACATGGGAGAAAAACCATTTCACATCACATTTTTGGGTATCAGTCTTCAACATATTTTGGTGAAATTTTGAGCTGTCTGTGTGTGCTACAAGAGGAGATATCACAAAGTATGCGATTTTGTGTTTTCCATTCCTTTCAATGCATTTTGGCCTAAAACGAGCATTTGCTGTTTTTTCTTAAACACAACATGGGAGTAAAACCTTTTCATATCAAATTTGTGGGTCTTGCTCTTCAACACATTTGGTGAAATTTTGAGCTGTCTGTGTTTGCTACAAGAGGAGATATCACAAACTATGCGCTTTTCTTGTTTCCATTGCTTTCAATGCATTTTGGCCTAAAACGAGCATTTGATGTTTTCTATTACACACAACATGGGAGTAAAACCTTTTCATATCAATTTTGTGGGTCTTGCTCTTCAACACATTTGGTGAAATTTTGAGCTCTCTGTGTTTGCTACAAGAGGAGATATCACAAACTATGCGGTTTTCTTGTTTCCATTGCTTTCAATGCATTTTGGCCTAAAACGAGCATTTGCTGTTTTCTCTTAAACAAAACATGGGAGAAAAAAAATTTCACAACACATTTGTGGGTATTGGTCTTGAACACATTCGGTGAAATTTTGAGCTGTCTGTGTTTGCTACAAGAGGAGATATCACAAAGTTTGCACTTTTGTTGTTTCCATTGCTTTCAATGCATTTTGGCCTAAAACGAGCATTTGCTGTTTCCTCTTAAATGCAAAATGGGAGAAAAACCTTTTCACATCACATTTGTGGGTCTTGGTTTTGAACACATTTGGTGAAATTTTGAGCTGTCTGTGTTTGCTACAAGAGGAGATATCACAAAGTATGCGCTTTTGTTGTTTCCATTGCTTTCAATGCATTTTGGCCTAAAACGGGTATTTGCTGTTTTCTCTTAAATGCAACATGGGAGAAAAACCTTTTCACATCACATTTGTGGGTCTTGGACTTCAACACATTCGGTGAAATTTTGAGCTGTTTGTGTTTGCTACAAGAGGAGATATCACAAACTATGCGCTTTTCTTCTTTCCATTGCTTTCAATGCATTTTGGCCTAAAACGAGCATTTGCTGTTTTCTCTTAAACACAACATGGGAGAAAAACCATTTCACATCACATGTGTGGGTCTTTGTCTACAACGCATTTGGTGAAATTTTGAGCTGTCTGTGTTTGCTACAAGAGGAGATATCACAAAGTATGCACTTTTGTGTTTTCCATTCCTTTCAATGCATTTTGACCTAAAACGAGCAGTTGCTGTTTTCTCTTAAACGCAACATGGGAGAAAAACCATTTCACATCACATTTGTGGGTCTTGTTCTTCAACACATTTGGTGAAATTTTGAGCTGTCTATGTTTGCTACAAGAGGAGATATCACAAAGTATGCGCTTTTGTGTTTTCCATTCCTTTCAATGCATTTTGGCCTAAAACAAACATTTGCTGTTTTCTCTTAAATGCAACATGGGAGAAAAACCATTTCACATCACATTTGTGGGTCTTGGTCTTCAACACATTCTGTGAAATTTCGAGCTGTCTGTGTTTGCTACAAGAGGAGATATCACAAACTATGCGCTTTTCTTGTTTCCATTGCTTTCAATGCATTTTGGCCTAAAACGAGCATTTGCTGTTTTCTCTTACACAAAACATGGGAGAAAAACAATTTCACATCACATTTGTGGGTCTTGGACTTCAACACATTCGGTGAAATTTTGAGCTGTTTGTGTTTGCTACAAGAGGAGATATCACAAAGTTTGTGCTTTTGTTGTTTCCAACGCTTTCAATGCATTTTGGCCTAAAATGAGCATTTGCTGTTTTCTCTTAAATGCAACACTGGAGAAAAACCATTTCACATCACATTTGTGGGTCTTGGTCTTCAACGCATTTGATGAAATTTTGAGCTGTCTGTGTTTGCTACAAGAGGAGATATCACAAAGTATGCGCTTTTGTGTTTCCATTCCTTTCAATGCATTTTGACCTAAAACGAGCAGTTGCTGTTTTCTCTTAAATGCAAAATGGGAGAAAAACCATTTCACAACACATTTGTGGGTATTGGTCTTGAACACATTCGGTGAAATTTTGAGCTGTCTGTGTTTGCTACAAGAGGAGATATCACAAATTATGCGCTTTTGTGTTTCCATTCCTTTCAATGCATTTTGGCCTAAAATGAGCATTTGCTGTTTTCTCTTAAACGCAACATGGGAGAAAAACCATTTCACATCACATTTGTGGTTCTTGGTCTTCAACGCATTTGATGAAATTTTGAGCTGTCTGTGTTTGCTACAAGAGGAGATATCACAAAGTATGCACTTTTGTGTTTTCCATTCCTTTCAATGCACTTTGGCCTAAAACGAGCATTTGCTGTTTTCTCTTAAACACAACATGGGAGAAAAACCTTTTCACATCAAATTTGTGGGTCTTGTTCTTCAACACATTTGGTGAAATTTTGAGCTGTCTGTGTTTGCTACAAGAGGAGATATCACAAAGTATGCGCTTTTGTGTTTTCCATTCCTTTCAGAGCATTTTGGCCTAAAACGAGCATTTGCTGTTTTCTCTTAAACGCAACATGGGAGAAAAACCATTTCACATCACATTTGTGGGTCTTGGTCTTCAACACATTCTGTGAAATTTTGTGCTGTCTGTGTTTGCTACAAGAGGAGATATCACGAACTATGCGCTTTTCTTGTTTCCATTGCTTTCAATGCATTTTGGCCTAAAACGAACATTTGATGTTTTCTATTACACACAACATGGGAGAAAAACCATTTCACATCACATTTGTGGGTCTTGGTCTTCAACACACTTGGTGAAATTTTGAGCTGTCTGTGTTTGCTACAAGAGGAGATATCACAAAGTTTGCGCTTTTGTTGTTTCCATTGCTTTTAATGCATTTTGGCCTAAAACGAGCATTTGCTGTTTTCTCTTAAATGCAAAATGGGAGAAAAAACATTTCACATCACATTTGTGGGTCTTGGTCTTCAACACATTTGGTGAAATTTTGAGCTGTCTGTGTTTGCTACAAGAGGAGATATCACAAAGTATGCCCTTTTGAGCTTTCCATTCCTTTCAATGCATTTTGGCCTAAAACGAGCATTTGCTGTTTTCTCTTAAAAGCAACATGGGAGAAAAACCATTTCACATCACAATTTTGGGTATCGGTCTTCAACATATTTTGGTGAAATTTTGAGCTGTCTGTGTGTGCTACAAGAGGAGATATCACAAAGTATGCGATTTTATGTTTTCCATTCCTTTCAATGCATTTTGGCCTAAAACGAGCATTTGCTGTTTTCTCTTAAACACAACATGGGAGAAAAACCTTTTCACATCAAATTTGTGGGTCTTGTTCCTCAACACATTTGGTGAAATTTTGAGCTGTCTGTGTTTGCTACAAGAGGAGATATCACAAAGTATGCGCTTTTGTGTTTTCCATTCCTTTCAGAGCATTTTGGCCTAAAACGAGCATTTGCCTTTTTGTCTTAAACGCAACATGGGGGAAAAACCATTTCACATCACATTTGTGGGTCTTGGTCTTCAACACATTCTGTGAAATTTTGAGCTGTCTGTGTTTGCTACAAGAGGAGATATCACAAACTATGCACTTTTCTTGTTTCCATTGCTTTCAATGCATTTTGGCCTAAAACGAGCATTTGCTGTTTTCTCCTAAACACAACATGGGAGAAAAACCATTTCACATTACATTTGTGGGTCTTGGTCTTCAACGCATTTGGTGAAATTTTGAGCTGTCTGTGTTTGCAACAAGAGCAGATATCACAAAGTATGCCCTTTTGTGTTTTCCATTCCTTTCAATGCATTTTGGCCTAAAACGAGCATTTGCTGTTTTCTCTTAAAAGCAACATGGGAGAAAAACCATTTCACATCACATTTTTGGGTATCAGTCTTCAACATATTTTGGTGAAATTTTGAGCTGTCTGTGTGTGCTACAAGAGGAGATATCACAAAGTATGCGATTTTGTGTTTTCCATTCCTTTCAATGCATTTTGGCCTAAAACGAGCATTTGCTGTTTTTTCTTAAACACAACATGGGAGTAAAACCTTTTCATATCAAATTTGTGGGTCTTGCTCTTCAACACATTTGGTGAAATTTTGAGCTGTCTGTGTTTGCTACAAGAGGAGATATCACAAACTATGCGCTTTTCTTGTTTCCATTGCTTTCAATGCATTTTGGCCTAAAACGAGCATTTGATGTTTTCTATTACACACAACAGGGGAGTAAAACCTTTTCATATCAATTTTGTGGGTCTTGCTCTTCAACACATTTGGTGAAATTTTGAGCTCTCTGTGTTTGCTACAAGAGGAGATATCACAAACTATGCGGTTTTCTTGTTTCCATTGCTTTCAATGCATTTTGGCCTAAAACGAGCATTTGCTGTTTTCTCTTAAACAAAACATGGGAGAAAAAAAATTTCACAACACATTTGTGGGTATTGGTCTTGAACACATTCGGTGAAATTTTGAGCTGTCTGTGTTTGCTACAAGAGGAGATATCACAAAGTTTGCACTTTTGTTGTTTCCATTGCTTTCAATGCATTTTGGCCTAAAACGAGCATTTGCTGTTTCCTCTTAAATGCAAAATGGGAGAAAAACCTTTTCACATCACATTTGTGGGTCTTGGTTTTGAACACATTTGGTGAAATTTTGAGCTGTCTGTGTTTGCTACAAGAGGAGATATCACAAAGTATGCGCTTTTGTTGTTTCCATTGCTTTCAATGCATTTTGGCCTAAAACGGGTATTTGCTGTTTTCTCTTAAATGCAACATGGGAGAAAAACCTTTTCACATCACATTTGTGGGTCTTGGACTTCAACACATTCGGTGAAATTTTGAGCTGTTTGTGTTTGCTACAAGAGGAGATATCACAAAGTTTGTGCTTTTGTTGTTTCCAACGCTTTCAATGCATTTTGGCCTAAAACGAGCATTTGCTGTTTTCTCTTAAATGCAACACTGGAGAAAAACCATTTCACATCACATTTGTGGGTCTTGGTCTTCAACGCATTTGATGAAATTTTGAGCTGTCTGTGTTTGCTACAAGAGGAGATATCACAAAGTATGCGCTTTTGTGTTTCCATTCCTTTCAATGCATTTTGACCTAAAACGAGCAGTTGCTGTTTTCTCTTAAACGCAACATGGGAGAAAAACCATTTCACATCACATTTGTGGGTCTTGGTCTTCAACACATTTTTTGAAATTTTGAGCTGTGTGTGTTTGCTACAAGAGGAGATATCACAAACTATGCGCTTTTCTTCTTTCCATTGCTTTCAATGCATTTTGGCCTAAAACGAGCATTTGCTGTTTTCTCTTAAACACAACATGGGAGAAAAACCATTTCACATCACATGTGTGGGTCTTTGTCTTCAACGCATTTGGTGAAATTTTGAGCTGTCTGTGTTTGCTACAAGAGGAGATATCACAAAGTATGCACTTTTGTGTTTTCCATTCCTTTCAATGCATTTTGACCTAAAACGAGCAGTTGCTGTTTTCTCTTAAAAGCAACATGGGAGAAAAACCATTTCACATCACATTTGTGGGTCTTGTTCTTCAACACATTTCGTGAAATTTTGAGCTGTCTATGTTTGCTACAAGAGGAGATATCACAAAGTATGCGCTTTTGTGTTTTCCATTCCTTTCAATGCATTTTGGCCTAAAACAAACATTTGCTGTTTTCTCTTAAATGCAACATGGGAGAAAAACCATTTCACATCACATTTGTGGGTCTTGGTCTTCAACACATTCTGTGAAATTTCGAGCTGTCTGTGTTTGCTACAAGAGGAGATATCACAAACTATGCGCTTTTCTTGTTTCCATTGCTTTCAATGCATTTTGGCCTAAAACGAGCATTTGCTGTTTTCTCTTACACAAAACGTGGGAGAAAAACAATTTCACATCACATTTGTGGGTCTTGGACTTCAACACATTCGGTGAAATTTTGAGCTGTTTGTGTTTGCTACAAGAGGAGATATCACAAAGTTTGTGCTTTTGTTGTTTCCAACGCTTTCAATGCATTTTGGCCTAAAATGAGCATTTGCTGTTTTCTCTTAAATGCAACACTGGAGAAAAACCATTTCACATCACATTTGTGGGTCTTGGTCTTCAACGCATTTGATGAAATTTTGAGCTGTCTGTGTTTGCTACAAGAGGAGATATCACAAAGTATGCGCTTTTGTGTTTCCATTCCTTTCAATGCATTTTGACCTAAAACGAGCAGTTGCTGTTTTCTCTTAAATGCAAAATGGGAGAAAAACCATTTCACAACACATTTGTGGGTATTGGTCTTGAACACATTCGGTGAAATTTTGAGCTGTCTGTGTTTGCTACAAGAGGAGATATCACAAATTATGCGCTTTTGTGTTTCCATTCCTTTCAATGCATTTTGGCCTAAAATGAGCATTTGCTGTTTTCTCTTAAACGCAACATGGGAGAAAAACCATTTCACATCACATTTGTGGTTCTTGGTCTTCAACGCATTTGATGAAATTTTGAGCTGTCTGTGTTTGCTACAAGAGGAGATATCACAAAGTATGCACTTTTGTGTTTTCCATTCCTTTCAATGCACTTTGGCCTAAAACGAGCATTTGCTGTTTTCTCTTAAACACAACATGGGAGAAAAACCTTTTCACATCAAATTTGTGGGTTATGTTCTTCAACACATTTGGTGAAATTTTGAGCTGTCTGTGTTTGCTACAAGAGGAGATATCACAAAGTATGCGCTTTTGTGTTTTCCATTCCTTTCAGAGCATTTTGGCCTAAAACGAGCATTTGCTGTTTTCTCTTAAACACAACATGGGAGAAAAACCATTTCACATCACATTTGTGGGTCTTGGTCTTCAACACATTCTGTGAAATTTTGTGCTGTCTGTGTTTGCTACAAGAGGAGATATCACGAACTATGCGCTTTTCTTGTTTCCATTGCTTTCAATGCATTTTGGCCTAAAACGAACATTTGATGTTTTCTATTACACACAACATGGGAGAAAAACCATTTCACATCACATTTGTGGGTCTTGGTCTTCAACACACTTGGTGAAATTTTGAGCTGTCTGTGTTTGCTACAAGAGGAGATATCACAAAGTTTGCGCTTTTGTTGTTTCCATTGCTTTTAATGCATTTTGGCCTAAAACGAGCATTTGCTGTTTTCTCTTAAATGCAAAATGGGAGAAAAAACATTTCACATCACATTTGTGGGTCTTGGTCTTCAACACATTTGGTGAAATTTTGAGCTGTCTGTGTTTGCTACAAGAGGAGATATCACAAAGTATGCCCTTTTGTGCTTTCCATTCCTTTCAATGCATTTTGGCCTAAAACGAGCATTTGCTGTTTTCTCTTAAAAGCAACATGGGAGAAAAACCATTTCACATCACAATTTTGGGTATCGGTCTTCAACATATTTTGGTGAAATTTTGAGCTGTCTGTGTGTGCTACAAGAGGAGATATCACAAAGTATGCGATTTTGTGTTTTCCATTCCTTTCAATGCATTTTGGCCTAAAACGAGCATTTGCTGTTTTCTCTTAAACGCAACATGGGAGAAAAACCATTTCACATCACATTTGTGGGTCTTGGTCTTCAACACAATTTTTGAAATGTTGAGCTGTCTGTGTTGGCTACAAGAGGAGATATCACAAACTATGCACTTTTCTTCTTTCCATTGCTTTCAATGCATTTTGGCCTAAAACGAGCATTTGCTGTTTTCTCTTAAACACAACATGGGAGAAAAACCATTTCACATCACATTTGTGGGTCTTGGTCTTCAACGCATTTGGTGAAATTTTGAGCTGTCTGTGTTTGCTACAAGAGGAGATATCACAAAGTATGCACTTTTGTGTTTTCCATTCCTTTCAATGCATTTTGACCTAAAACGAGCAGTTGCTGTTTTCTCTTAAACGCAACATGGGAGAAAAACCATTTCACATCACATTTGTGGGTCTTGTTCTTCAACACATTTGGTGAAATTTTGAGCTGTCTATGTTTGCTACAAGAGGAGATATCACAAAGTATGCGCTTTTGTGTTTTCCATTCCTTTCAATGCATTTTGGCCTAAAACAAACATTTGCTGTTTTCTCTTAAACGCAACATGGGAGAAAAACCATTTCACATCACATTTGTGGGTCTTGGTCTTCAACACATTCTGTGAAATTTCGAGCTGTCTGTGTTTGCTACAAGAGGAGATATCACAAACTATGCGCTTTTCTTGTTTCTATTGCTTTCAATGCATTTTGGCCTAAAACGAGCATTTGCTGTTTTCTCTTAAACACAACATGGGAGAAAAACCATTTCACATCACATTTGTGGGTCTTGGTCTTCAACGCATTTGGTGAAATTTTGAGCTGTCTGTGTTTGCTACAACAGGAGATATCACAAAGTATGCACTTTTGTGTTTTCCATTCCTTTCAATGCATTTTGACCTAAAACGAGCAGTTGCTGTTTTCTCTTAAACGCAACATGGGAGAAAAACCATTTCACATCACATTTGTGGGTCTTGTTCTTCAACACATTTGGTGAAATTTTGAGCTGTCTATGTTTGCTACAAGAGGAGATATCACAAAGTATGCTCTGTTGTGTTTTCCATTCCTTTCAATGCATTTTGGCCTAAAACAAACATTTGCTGTTTTCTCTTAAACGCAACATGGGAGAAAAACCATTTCACATCACATTTGTGGGTCTTGGTCTTCAACACATTCTGTGAAATTTCGAGCTGTCTGTGTTTGCTACAAGAGGAGATATCACAAACTATGCGCTTTTCTTGTTTCCATTGCTTTCAATGCATTTTAGCCTAAAACGAGCATTTGCTGTTTTCTCTTACACAAAACATGGGAGAAAAACCATTTCACATCACATTTGTGGGTCTTGGACTTCAACACATTCGGTGAAATTTTGAGCTGTCTGTGTTTGCTACAAGAGGAGATATCACAAAGTTTGTGCTTTTGTTGTTTCCAACGCTTTCAATGCATTTTGGCCTAAAACAAGCATTTGCTGTTTTCTCTTAAATGCAACACTGGAGAAAAACCATTTCACATCACATTTGTGGGTCTTGGTCTTCAACGCATTTGATGAAATTTTGAGCTGTCTGTGTTTGCTACAAGAGGAGATATCACAAAGTATGCGCTCTTGTGTTTCCATTCCTTTCAATGCATTTTGACCTAAAACGAGCAGTTGCTGTTTTCTCTTAAATGCAAAATGGGAGAAAAACCATTTCACAACACATTTGTGGGTATTGGTCTTGAACACATTCGGTGAAATTTTGAGCTGTCTGTGTTTGCTACAAGAGGAGATATCACAAATTATGCGCTTTTGTGTTTTCCATTCCTTTCAATGCATTTTGGCCTAAAACAAACATTTGCTGTTTTCTCTTAAACGCAACATGGGAGAAAAACCATTTCACATCACATTTGTGGGTCTTGGTCTTCAACACATTCTGTGAAATTTCGAGCTGTCTGTGTTTGCTACAAGAGGAGATATCACAAACTATGCGCTTTTCTTGTTTCCATTGCTTTCAATGCATTTTAGCCTAAAATGAGCATTTGCTGTTTTCTCTTAAACGCAACATGGGAGAAAAACCATTTCACATCACATTTGTGGTTCTTGGTCTTCAACGCATTTGATGAAATTTTGAGCTGTCTGTGTTTGCTACAAGAGGAGATATCACAAAGTATGCACTTTTGTGTTTTCCATTCCTTTCAATGCACTTTGGCCTAAAACGAGCATTTGCTGTTTTCTCTTAAACACAACATGGGAGAAAAACCTTTTCACATCAAATTTGTGGGTCTTGTTCCTCAACACATTTGGTGAAATTTTGAGCTGTCTGTGTTTGCTACAAGAGGAGATATCACAAAGTATGCGCTTTTGTGTTTTCCATTCCTTTCAGAGCATTTTGGCCTAAAACGAGCATTTGCTGTTTTTTCTTAAACGCAACATGGGGGAAAAACCATTTCACATCACATTTGTGGGTCTTGGTCTTCAACACATTCTGTGAAATTTTGAGCTGTCTGTGTTTGCTACAAGAGGAGATATCACAAACTATGCACTTTTCTTGTTTCCATTGCTTTCAATGCATTTTGGCCTAAAACGAGCATTTGCTGTTTTCTCCTAAACACAACATGGGAGAAAAACCATTTCACATTACATTTGTGGGTCTTGGTCTTCAACGCATTTGGTGAAATTTTGAGCTGTCTGTGTTTGCAACAAGAGCAGATATCACAAAGTATGCCCTTTTGTGTTTTCCATTCCTTTCAATGCATTTTGGCCTAAAACGAGCATTTGCTGTTTTCTCTTAAAAGCAACATGGGAGAAAAACCATTTCACATCACATTTTTGGGTATCGGTCTTCAACATATTTTGGTGAAATTTTGAGCTGTCTGTGTGTGCTACAAGAGGAGATATCACAAAGTATGCGATTTTGTGTTTTCCATTCCTTTCAATGCATTTTGGCCTAAAACGAGCATTTGCTGTTTTTTCTTAAACACAACATGGGAGTAAAACCTTTTCATATCAAATTTGTGGGTCTTGCTCTTCAACACATTTGGTGAAATTTTGAGCTGTCTGTGTTTGCTACAAGAGGAGATATCACAAAGTATGCGCTTTTGTGTTTTCCATTCCTTTCAGAGCATTTTGGCCTAAAACGAGCATTTGCTGTTTTCTCTTAAATGCAACATGGGAGAAAAACCATTTCACATCACATTTGTGGGTCTTGGTCTTCAACACATTCTGTGAAATCTTGAGCTGTCTGTGTTTGCTACAAGAGGAGATATCACAAACTATGCGCTTTTCTTGTTTCCATTGCTTTCAATGCATTTTGGCCTAAAACGAGCATTTGATGTTTTCTATTACACACAACATGGGAGTAAAACCTTTTCATATCAATTTTGTGGGTCTTGCTCTTCAACACATTTGGTGAAATTTTGAGCTCTCTGTGTTTGCTACAAGAGGAGATATCACAAACTATGCGGTTTTCTTGTTTCCATTGCTTTCAATGCATTTTGGCCTAAAACGAGCATTTGCTGTTTTCTCTTAAACAAAACATGGGAGAAAAAAAATTTCACAACACATTTGTGGGTATTGGTCTTGAACACATTCGGTGAAATTTTGAGCTGTCTGTGTTTGCTACAAGAGGAGATATCACAAAGTTTGCACTTTTGTTGTTTCCATTGCTTTCAATGCATTTTGGCCTAAAACGAGCATTTGCTGTTTCCTCTTAAATGCAAAATGGGAGAAAAACCTTTTCACATCACATTTCGGGGTCTTGGTTTTGAACACATTTGGTGAAATTTTGAGCTGTCTGTGTTTGCTACAAGAGGAGATATCACAAAGTATGCGCTTTTGTTGTTTCCATTGCTTTCAATGCATTTTGGCCTAAAACGGGTATTTGCTGTTTTCTCTTAAATGCAACATGGGAGAAAAACCATTTCACATCACATTTGTGGATCTTGGTCTTCAACACATTTGGTGAAATTTTGAGCTGTCTGTGTTTGCTACAAGAGGAGATATCACAAAGTATGCGCTTTTCTTGTTTCCATTGCTTTCAATGCATTTTGGCCTAAAACGAGCATTTGCTGTTTTCTCTTACACAAAACATGGGAGAAAAACCATTTCACATCCCATTTGTGGGTCTTGGACTTCAACACATTCGGTGAAATTTTGAGCTGTCTGTGTTTGCTACAAGAGGAGATATCACAAAGTTTGTGCTTTTGTTGTTTCCAACGCTTTCAATGCATTTTGGCCTAAAACGAGCATTTGCTGTTTTCTCTTAAATGCAACACTGGAGAAAAACCATTTCACATCACATTTGTGGGTCTTGGTCTTCAGCGCATTTGATGAAATTTTGAGCTGTCTGTGTTTGCTACAAGAGGAGATATCACAAAGTATGCGCTTTTGTGTTTCCATTCCTTTCAATGCATTTTGACCTAAAACGAGCAGTTGCTGTTTTCTCTTAAATGCAAAATGGGAGAAAAACCATTTCACAACACATTTGTGGGTATTGGTCTTGAACACATTCGGTGAAATTTTGAGCTGTCTGTGTTTGATACAAGAGGAGATATCACAAAGTATGCGCTTTTGTGTTTTCCATTCCTTTCAATGCATTTTGGCCTAAAATGAGCATTTGCTGTTTTCTCTTAAACACAACATGGGAGAAAAACCTTTTCACATCAAATTTGTGGGTCTTGTTCTTCAACACATTTGGTGAAATTTTGAGCTGTCTGTGTTTGCTACAAGAGGAGATATCACAAAGTATGCGCTTTTGTGTTTTCCATTCCTTTCAGAGCATTTTGGCCTAAAACGAGCATTTGCTGTTTTCTCTTAAACGCAACATGGGAGAAAAACCATTTCACATCACATTTGTGGGTCTTGGTCTTCAACACATTCTGTGAAATTTTGAGCTGTCTGTGTTTGCTACAAGAGGAGATATCACGAACTATACGCTTTTCTTGTTTCCATTGCTTTCAATGCATTTTGGCCTAAAACGAGCATTTGATGTTTTGTTTTCTATTACACACAACATGGGAGAAAAACCATTTCACATCACATTTGTGGGTCTTGGTCTTCAACACACTTGGTGAAATTTTGAGCTGTCTGTGTTTGCTACAAGAGGAGATATCACAAAGTTTGCGCTTTTGTTGTTTCCATTGCTTTTAATGCATTTTGGCCTAAAACGAGCATTTGCTGTTTTCTCTTAAATGCAAAATGGGAGAAAAAACATTTCACATCACATTTGTGGGTCTTGGTCTTCAACACATTTGGTGAAATTTTGAGCTGTCTGTGTTTGCTACAAGAGGAGATATCACAAAGTATGCCCTTTTGTGTTTTCCATTCCTTTCAATGCATTTTGGCCTAAAACGAGCATTTGCTGTTTTCTCTTAAAAGCAACATGGGAGAAAAACCATTTCACATCACAATTTTGGGTATCGGTCTTCAACATATTTTGGTGAAATTTTGAGCTGTCTGTGTGTGCTACAAGAGGAGATATCACAAAGTATGCGATTTTGTGTTTTCCATTCCTTTCAATGCATTTTGGCCTAAAACAAACATTTGCTGTTTTCTCTTAAACGCAACATGGGAGAAAAACCATTTCACATCACATTTGTGGGTCTTGGTCTTCAACACATTCTGTGAAATTTCGAGCTATCTGTGTTTGCTACAAGAGGAGATATCACAAACTATGCGCTTTTCCTGTTTCCATTGCTTTCAATGCATTTTGGCCTAAAACGAGCATTTGCTGTTTTCTCTTACACAAAACATGGGAGAAAAACCATTTCACATAACATTTGTGGGTCTTGGACTTCAACACATTCGGTGAAATTTTGAGCTGTCTGTGTTTGCTACAAGAGGAGATATCACAAAGTTTGTGCTTTTGTTGTTTCCAACGCTTTCAATGCATTTTGGCCTAAAACGAGCATTTGCTGTTTTCTCTTAAATGCAACACTGGAGAAAAACCATTTCACATCACATTTGTGGGTCTTGGTCTTCAACGCATTTGATGAAATTTTGAGCTGTCTGTGTTTGCTACAAGAGGAAATATCACAAAGTATGCGCTTTTGTGTTTCCATTCCTTTCAATGCATTTTGACCTAAAACGAGCAGTTGCTGTTTTCTCTTAAATGCAAAATGGGAGAAAAAAAATTTCACAACACATTTGTGGGTATTGGTCTTGAACACATTCGGTGAAATTTTGAGCTGTCTGTGTTTGCTACAAGAGGAGATATCACAAATTATGCGCTTTTGTGTTTTCCATTCCTTTCAATGCATTTTGGCCTAAATTGAGCATTTGCTGTTTTCTCTTAAATGCAACATGGGAGAAAAACCATTTCACATCACATTTGTGGGTCTTGGTCTTCAACACATTTGGTGAAATTTTGAGCTGTCTGTGTTTGCTACAAGAGGAGATATCACAAAGTATGCCCTTTTGTGTTTTCCATTCCTTTCAATGCATTTTGGCCTAAAA
Source organism: Taudactylus pleione (assembly GCA_031769625.1). Classification (NCBI taxonomy): domain Eukaryota; kingdom Metazoa; phylum Chordata; class Amphibia; order Anura; family Myobatrachidae; genus Taudactylus; species Taudactylus pleione. The sequence goes on from JAUIMM010000136.1 coordinate 107,268, forward strand.
CGAGCATTTGCTGTTTTCTCTTAAAAGCAACATGGGAGAAAAACCATTTCACATCACAATTTTGGGTATCGGTCTTCAACATATTTTGGTGAAATTTTGAGCTGTCTGTGTGTGCTACAAGAGGAGATATCACAAAGTATGCGATTTTGTGTTTTCCATTCCTTTCAATGCATTTTGGCCTAAAACGAGCATTTGCTGTTTTCTCTTAAACGCAACATGGGAGAAAAACCATTTCACATCACATTTGTGGGTCTTGGTCTTCAACACATTTTTTGAAATGTTGAGCTGTCTGTGTTGGCTACAAGAGGAGATATCACAAACTATGCACTTTTCTTCTTTCCATTGCTTTCAATGCATTTTGGCCTAAAACGAGCATTTGCTGTTTTCTCTTAAACACAACATGGGAGAAAAACCATTTCACATCACATTTGTGGGTCTTGGTCTTCAACGCATTTGGTGAAATTTTGAGCTGTCTGTGTTTGCTACAAGAGGAGATATCACAAAGTATGCACTTTTGTGTTTTCCATTCCTTTCAATGCATTTTGACCTAAAACGAGCAGTTGCTGTTTTCTCTTAAACGCAACATGGGAGAAAAACCATTTCACATCACATTTGTGGGTCTTGTTCTTCAACACATTTGGTGAAATTTTGAGCTGTCTATGTTTGCTACAAGAGGAGATATCACAAAGTATGCGCTTTTGTGTTTTCCATTCCTTTCAATGCATTTTGGCCTAAAACAAACATTTGCTGTTTTCTCTTAAACGCAACATGGGAGAAAAACCATTTCACATCACATTTGTGGGTCTTGGTCTTCAACACATTCTGTGAAATTTCGAGCTATCTGTGTTTGCTACAAGAGGAGATATCACAAACTATGCGCTTTTCCTGTTTCCATTGCTTTCAATGCATTTTGGCCTAAAACGAGCATTTGCTGTTTTCTCTTACACAAAACATGGGAGAAAAACCATTTCACATAACATTTGTGGGTCTTGGACTTCAACACATTCGGTGAAATTTTGAGCTGTCTGTGTTTGCTACAAGAGGAGATATCACAAAGTTTGTGCTTTTGTTGTTTCCAACGCTTTCAATGCATTTTGGCCTAAAACGAGCATTTGCTGTTTTCTCTTAAATGCAACACTGGAGAAAAACCATTTCACATCACATTTGTGGGTCTTGGTCTTCAACGCATTTGATGAAATTTTGAGCTGTCTGTGTTTGCTACAAGAGGAAATATCACAAAGTATGCGCTTTTGTGTTTCCATTCCTTTCAATGCATTTTGACCTAAAACGAGCAGTTGCTGTTTTCTCTTAAATGCAAAATGGGAGAAAAAAAATTTCACAACACATTTGTGGGTATTGGTCTTGAACACATTCGGTGAAATTTTGAGCTGTCTGTGTTTGCTACAAGAGGAGATATCACAAATTATGCGCTTTTGTGTTTTCCATTCCTTTCAATGCATTTTGGCCTAAATTGAGCATTTGCTGTTTTCTCTTAAATGCAACATGGGAGAAAAACCATTTCACATCACATTTGTGGTTCTTGGTCTTCAACGCATTTGATGAAATTTTGAGCTGTCTGTGTTTGCTACAAGAGGAGATATCACAAAGTATGCACTTTTGTGTTTTCCATTCCTTTCAATGCACTTTGGCCTAAAACGAGCATTTGCTGTTTTCTCTTAAACACAACATGGGAGAAAAACCTTTTCACATCAAATTTGTGGGTCTTGTTCTTCAACACATTTGGTGAAATTTTGAGCTGTCTGTGTTTGCTACAAGAGGAGATATCACAAAGTATGCGCTTTTGTGTTTTCCATTCCTTTCACAGCATTTTGGCCTAAAACGAGCATTTGCTGTTTTCTCTTAAATGCAACATGGGAGAAAAACCATTTCACATCACATTTGTGGGTCTTGGTCTTCAACACATTCTGTGAAATTTTGAGCTGTCTGTGTTTGGTACAAGAGGAGATATCACGAACTATGCGCTTTTCTTGTTTCCATTGCTTTCAATGCATTTTGGCCTAAAACGAGCATTTGCTGTTTTCTCTTAAATGCAACATGGGAGAAAAAACATTTCACATCACATTTGTGGGTCTTGGTCTTCAACACATTTGGTGAAATTTTGAGCTGTCTGTGTTTGCTACAAGAGCAGATATCACAAAGTATGCCCTTTTGTGTTTTCCATTCCTTTCAATGCATTTTGGCCTAAAACGAGCATTTTCTGTTTTCTCTTAAAAGCAACATGGGAGAAAAACCATTTCACATCACATTTTTGGGTATCGGTCTTCAACATATTTTGGTGAAATTTTGAGCTGTCTGTGTGTGCTACAAGAGGAGATATCACAAAGTATGCGATTTTGTGTTTTCCATTCCTTTCAATGCATTTTGGCCTAAAACGAGCATTTGCTGTTTTTTCTTAAACACAACATGGGAGAAAAACCATTTCACATCACATTTGTGGGTCTTGGTCTTCAACGCATTTGGTGAAATTTTGAGCTGTCTGTGTTTGCTACAAGAGGAGATATCACAAACTATGCACTTTTCTTCTTTCCATTGCTTTCAATGCATTTTGGCCTAAAACGAGCATTTGCTGTTTTCTCTTAAACACAACATGGGAGAAAAACCATTTCACATCACATTTGTGGGTCTTGGTCTTCAACGCATTTGGTGAAATTTTGAGCTGTCTGTGTTTGCTACAAGAGGAGATATCACAAAGTATGCACTTTTGTGTTTTCCATTCCTTTCAATGCATTTTGACCTAAAACGAGCAGTTGCTGTTTTCTCTTAAACGCAACATGGGAGAAAAACCATTTCACATCACATTTGTGGGTCTTGTTCTTCAACACATTTGGTGAAATTTTGAGCTGTCTATGTTTGCTACAAGAGGAGATATCACAAAGTATGCGCTTTTGTGTTTTCCATTCCTTTCAATGCATTTTGGCCTAAAACAAACATTTGCTGTTTTCTCTTAAACGCAACATGGGAGAAAAACCATTTCACATCACATTTGTGGGTCTTGGTCTTCAACACATTCTGTGAAATTTCGAGCTGTCTGTGTTTGCTACAAGAGGAGATATCACAAACTATGCGCTTTTCCTGTTTCCATTGCTTTCAATGCATTTTGGCCTAAAACGAGCATTTGCTGTTTTCTCTTACACAAAACATGGGAGAAAAACCATTTCACATCACATTTGTGGGTCTTGGACTTCAACACATTCGGTGAAATTTTGAGCTGTCTGTGTTTGCTACAAGAGGAGATATCACAAAGTTTGTGCTTTTGTTGTTTCCAACGCTTTCAATGCATTTTGGCCTAAAACGAGCATTTGCTGTTTTCTCTTAAATGCAACACTGGAGAAAAACCATTTCACATCACATTTGTGGGTCTTGGTCTTCAACGCATTTGATGAAATTTTGAGCTGTCTGTGTTTGCTACAAGAGGAAATATCACAAAGTATGCGCTTTTGTGTTTCCATTCCTTTCAATGCATTTTGACCTAAAACGAGCAGTTGCTGTTTTCTCTTAAATGCAAAATGGGAGAAAAACCATTTCACAACACATTTGTGGGTATTGGTCTTGAACACATTCGGTGAAATTTTGAGCTGTCTGTGTTTGCTACAAGAGGAGATATCACAAATTATGCGCTTTTGTGTTTTCCATTCCTTTCAATGCATTTTGGCCTAAATTGAGCATTTGCTGTTTTCTCTTAAATGCAACATGGGAGAAAAACCATTTCACATCACATTTGTGGTTCTTGGTCTTCAACGCATTTGATGAAATTTTGAGCTGTCTGTGTTTGCTACAAGAGGAGATATCACAAAGTATGCACTTTTGTGTTTTCCATTCCTTTCAATGCACTTTGGCCTAAAACGAGCATTTGCTGTTTTCTCTTAAACACAACATGGGAGAAAAACCTTTTCACATCAAATTTGTGGGTCTTGTTCTTCAACACATTTGGTGAAATTTTGAGCTGTCTGTGTTTGCTACAAGAGGAGATATCACAAAGTATGCGCTTTTGTGTTTTCCATTCCTTTCACAGCATTTTGGCCTAAAACGAGCATTTGCTGTTTTCTCTTAAATGCAACATGGGAGAAAAACCATTTCACATCACATTTGTGGGTCTTGGTCTTCAACACATTCTGTGAAATTTTGAGCTGTCTGTGTTTGGTACAAGAGGAGATATCACGAACTATGCGCTTTTCTTGTTTCCATTCCTTTCAATGCACTTTGGCCTAAAACGAGAATTTGCTGTTTTCTCTTAAACACAACATGGGAGAAAAACCTTTTCACATCAAATTTGTGGGTCTTGTTCTTCAACACATTTGGTGAAATTTTGAGCTGTCTGTGTTTGCTACAAGAGGAGATATCACAAAGTATGCGCTTTTGTGTTTTCCATTCCTTTCACAGCATTTTGGCCTAAAACGAGCATTTGCTGTTTTCTCTTAAATGCAACATGGGAGAAAAACCATTTCACATCACATTTGTGGGTCTTGGTCTTCAACACATTCTGTGAAATTTTGAGCTGTCTGTGTTTGGTACAAGAGGAGATATCACGAACTATGCGCTTTTCTTGTTTCCATTGCTTTCAATGCATTTTGGCCTAAAACGAGCATTTGCTGTTTTCTCTTAAATGCAAAATGGGAGAAAAAACATTTCACATCACATTTGTGGGTCTTGGTCTTCAACACATTTGGTGAAATTTTGAGCTGTCTGTGTTTGCTACAAGAGCAGATATCACAAAGTATGCCCTTTTGTGTTTTCCATTCCTTTCAATGCATTTTGGCCTAAAACGAGCATTTTCTGTTTTCTCTTAAAAGCAACATGGGAGAAAAACCATTTCACATCACATTTTTGGGTATCGGTCTTCAACATATTTTGGTGAAATTTTGAGCTGTCTGTGTGTGCTACAAGAGGAGATATCACAAAGTATGCGATTTTGTGTTTTCCATTCCTTTCAATGCATTTTGGCCTAAAACGAGCATTTGCTGTTTTTTCTTAAACACAACATGGGAGTAAAACCTTTTCATATCAAATTTGTGGGTCTTGCTCTTCAACACATTTGGTGAAATTTTGAGCTGTCTGTGTTTGCTACAAGAGGAGATATCACAAACTATGCACTTTTCTTCTTTCCATTGCTTTCAATGCATTTTGGCCTAAAACGAGCATTTGCTGTTTTCTCTTAAACACAACATGGGAGAAAAACCATTTCACATCACATTTGTGGGTCTTGGTCTTCAACGCATTTGGTGAAATTTTGAGCTGTCTGTGTTTGCTACAAGAGGAGATATCACAAAGTATGCACTTTTGTGTTTTCCATTCCTTTCAATGCATTTTGACCTAAAACGAGCAGTTGCTGTTTTCTCTTAAACGCAACATGGGAGAAAAACCATTTCACATCACATTTGTGGGTCTTGTTCTTCAAAACATTTGGTGAAATTTTGAGCTGTCTATGTTTGCTACAAGAGGAGATATCACAAAGTATGCGCTTTTGTGTTTTCCATTCCTTTCAATGCATTTTGGCCTAAAACAAACATTTGCTGTTTTCTCTTAAACGCAACATGGGAGAAAAACCATTTCACATCACATTTGTGGGTCTTGGTCTTCAACACATTCTGTGAAATTTCGAGCTGTCTGTGTTTGCTACAAGAGGAGATATCACAAACTATGCGCTTTTCCTGTTTCCATTGCTTTCAATGCATTTTGGCCTAAAACGAGCATTTGCTGTTTTCTCTTACACAAAACATGGGAGAAAAACCATTTCACATCACATTTGTGGGTCTTGGACTTCAACACATTCGGTGAAATTTTGAGCTGTCTGTGTTTGCTACAAGAGGAGATATCACAAAGTTTGTGCTTTTGTTGTTTCCAACGCTTTCAATGCATTTTGGCCTAAAACGAGCATTTGCTGTTTTCTCTTAAATGCAACACTGGAGAAAAACCATTTCACATCACATTTGTGGGTCTTGGTCTTCAACGCATTTGATGAAATTTTGAGCTGTCTGTGTTTGCTACAAGAGGAAATATCACAAAGTATGCGCTTTTGTGTTTCCATTCCTTTCAATGCATTTTGACCTAAAACGAGCAGTTGCTGTTTTCTCTTAAATGCAAAATGGGAGAAAAACCATTTCACAACACATTTGTGGGTATTGGTCTTGAACACATTCGGTGAAATTTTGAGCTGTCTGTGTTTGCTACAAGAGGAGATATCACAAATTATGCGCTTTTGTGTTTTCCATTCCTTTCAATGCATTTTGGCCTAAATTGAGCATTTGCTGTTTTCTCTTAAATGCAACATGGGAGAAAAACCATTTCACATCACATTTGTGGTTCTTGGTCTTCAACGCATTTGATGAAATTTTGAGCTGTCTGTGTTTGCTACAAGAGGAGATATCACAAAGTATGCACTTTTGTGTTTTCCATTCCTTTCAATGCACTTTGGCCTAAAACGAGCATTTGCTGTTTTCTCTTAAACACAACATGGGAGAAAAACCTTTTCACATCAAATTTGTGGGTCTTGTTCTTCAACACATTTGGTGAAATTTTGAGCTGTCTGTGTTTGCTACAAGAGGAGATATCACAAAGTATGCGCTTTTGTGTTTTCCATTCCTTTCACAGCATTTTGGCCTAAAACGAGCATTTGCTGTTTTCTCTTAAATGCAACATGGGAGAAAAACCATTTCACATCACATTTGTGGGTCTTGGTCTTCAACACATTCTGTGAAATTTTGAGCTGTCTGTGTTTGGTACAAGAGGAGATATCACGAACTATGCGCTTTTCTTGTTTCCATTGCTTTCAATGCATTTTGGCCTAAAACGAGCATTTGCTGTTTTCTCTTAAATGCAAAATGGGAGAAAAAACATTTCACATCACATTTGTGGGTCTTGGTCTTCAACACATTTGGTGAAATTTTGAGCTGTCTGTGTTTGCTACAAGAGCAGATATCACAAAGTATGCCCTTTTGTGTTTTCCATTCCTTTCAATGCATTTTGGCCTAAAACGAGCATTTTCTGTTTTCTCTTAAAAGCAACATGGGAGAAAAACCATTTCACATCACATTTTTGGGTATCGGTCTTCAACATATTTTGGTGAAATTTTGAGCTGTCTGTGTGTGCTACAAGAGGAGATATCACAAAGTATGCGATTTTGTGTTTTCCATTCCTTTCAATGCATTTTGGCCTAAAACGAGCATTTGCTGTTTTTTCTTAAACACAACATGGGAGTAAAACCTTTTCATATCAAATTTGTGGGTCTTGCTCTTCAACACATTTGGTGAAATTTTGAGCTGTCTGTGTTTGCTACAAGAGGAGATATCACAAAGTATGCGCTTTTGTGTTTTCCATTCCTTTCAGAGCATTTTGGCCTAAAATGAGCATTTGCTGTTTTCTCTTAAATGCAACATGGGAGAAAAACCATTTCACATCACATTTGTGGGTCTTGGTCTTCAACACATTCTGTGAAATTTTGAGCTGTCTGTGTTTGCTACAAGAGGAGATATCACAAACTATGCGCTTTTCTTGTTTCCATTGCTTTCAATGCATTTTGGCCTAAAACGAGCATTTGATGTTTTCTATTACACACAACATGGGAGTAAAACCTTTTCATATCAATTTTGTGGGTCTTGCTCTTCAACACATTTGGTGAAATTTTGAGCTCTCTGTGTTTGCTACAAGAGGAGATATCACAAACTATGCGGTTTTCTTGTTTCCATTGCTTTCAATGCATTTTGGCCTAAAACGAGCATTTGCTGTTTTCTCTTAAATGCAACATGGGAGAAAAACCTTTTCACATCACATTTGTGGGTCTTGGTTTTGAACACATTCGGTGAAATTTTGAGCTGTCTGTGTTTGCTACAAGAGGAGATATCACAAAGTTTGCACTTTTGTTGTTTCCATTGCTTTCAATGCATTTTGGCCTAAAACGAGCATTTGCTGTTTCCTCTTAAATGCAAAATGGGAGAAAAACCTTTTCACATCACATTTGTGGGTCTTGGTTTTGAACACATTCAGTGAAATTTTGAGCTGTCTGTGTTTGCTACAAGAGGAGATATCACAAAGTATGCGCTTTTGTTGTTTCCATTGCTTTCAATGCATTTTGGCCTAAAACGGGTATTTGCTGTTTTCTCTTAAATGCAACATGGGAGAAAAACCATTTCACATCACATTTGTGGATCTTGGTCTTCAACACATTTGGTGAAATTTTGAGCTGTCTGTGTTTGCTACAAGAGGAGATATCACAAAGTATGCGCTTTTCTTGTTTCCATTGCTTTCAATGCATTTTGGCTTAAAACGAGCATTTGCTGTTTTCTCTTACACAAAACATGGGAGAAAAACCATTTCACATCCCATTTGTGGGTCTTGGACTTCAACACATTCGGTGAAATTTTGAGCTGTCTGTGTTTGCTACAAGAGGAGATATCACAAAGTTTGTGCTTTTGTTGTTTCCAATGCTTTCAATGCATTTTGGCCTAAAACGAGCATTTGCTGTTTTCTCTTAAATGCAACACTGGAGAAAAACCATTTCACATCACATTTGTGGGTCTTGGTCTTCAGCGCATTTGATGAAATTTTGAGCTGTCTGTGTTTGCTACAAGAGGAGATATCACAAAGTATGCGCTTTTGTGTTTCCATTCCTTTCAATGCATTTTGAACTAAAACGAGCAGTTGCTGTTTTCTCTTAAATGCAAAATGGGAGAAAAACCATTTCATAACACATTTGTGGGTATTGGTCTTCAACACATTTGGTGAAATTTTGAGCTGTCTATGTTTGCTACAAGAGGAGATATCACAAAGTATGCGCTTTTGTGTTTTCCATTCCTTTCAATGCATTTTGGCCTAAAACAAACATTTGCTGTTTTCTCTTAAATGCAACATGGGAGAAAAACCATTTCACATCACATTTGTGGGTCTTGGTCTCCAACACATTTGGTGAAATTTCGAGCTGTCTGTGTTTGCTACAAGAGGAGATATCACAAATTATGCGCTTTTGTGTTTTCCATTCCTTTCAATGCATTTTGGCCTAAAATGAGCATTTGCTGTTTTCTCTTAAACGCAACATGGGAGAAAAACCATTTCACATCACATTTGTGGTTCTTGGTCTTCAACGCATTTGATGAAATTTTGAGCTGTCTGTGTTTGCTACAAGAGGAGATATCACAAAGTATGCACTTTTGTGTTTTCCATTCCTTTCAATGCACTTTGGCCTAAAACGAGCATTTGCTGTTTTCTCTTAAACACAACATGGGAGAAAAACCTTTTCACATCAAATTTGTGGGTCTTGTTCTTCAACACATTTGGTGAAATTTTGAGCTGTCTGTGTTTGCTACAAGAGTAGATATCACAAAGTATGCGCTTTTGTGTTTTCCATTCCTTTCAGAGCATTTTGGCCTAAAACGAGCATTTGCTGTTTTCTCTTAAACGCAACATGGGAGAAAAACCATTTCACATCACATTTGTGGGTCTTGGTCTTCAACACGTTCTGTGAAATTTTGAGCTGTCTGTGTTTGCTACAAGAGGAGATATCATGAACTATGCGCTTTTCTTGTTTCCATTGCTTTCAATGCATTTTGGCCTAAAATGAGCATTTGATGTTTTCTATTACACACAACATGGGAGAAAAACCATTTCACATCACATTTGTGGGTCTTGGTCTTCAACACACTTGGTGAAATTTTGAGCTGTCTGTGTTTGCTACAAGAGGAGATATCACAAAGTTTGCGCTTTTGTTGTTTCCATTGCTTTTAATGCATTTTGGCCTAAAACGAGCATTTGCTGTTTTCTCTTAAATGCAAAATGGGAGAAAAAACATTTCACATCACATTTGTGGGTCTTGGTCTTCAACACATTTGGTGAAATTTTGAGCTGTCTGTGTTGGCTACAAGAGGAGATATCACAAACTATGCACTTTTCTTCTTTCCATTGCTTTCAATGCATTTTGGCCTAAAACGGCATTTGCTGTTTTCTCTTAAACACAACATGGGAGAAAAACCATTTCATATCACATTTGTGGGTCTTGGTCTTCAACGCATTTGGTGAAATTTTGAGCTGTCTGTGTTTGCTACAAGAGGAGATATCACAAAGTATGCACTTTTGTGTTTTCCATTCCTTTCAATGCATTTTGACCTAAAACGAGCAGTTGCTGTTTTCTCTTAAATGCAACATGGGAGAAAAACCATTTCACATCACATTTGTGGGTCTTGTTCTTCAACACATTTGGTGAAATTTTGAGCTGTCTATGTTTGCTACAAGAGGAGATATCACAAAGTATGCGCTTTTGTGTTTTCCATTCCTTTCAATGCATTTTGGCCTAAAACAAACATTTGCTGTTTTCTCTTAAACGCAACATGGGAGAAAAACCATTTCACATCACTTTTGTTGGTCTTGGTCTTCAACACATTCTGTGAAATTTCGAGCTGTCTGTGTTTGCTACAAGAGGAGATATCACAAACTATGCGCTTTTCTTGTTTCCATTGCTTTCAATGCATTTTGGCCTAAAACGAGCATTTGCTGTTTTCTCTTACACAAAACATGGGAGAAAAACCATTTCACATCACATTTGTGGGTCTTGGACTTCAACACATTCGGTGAAATTTTGAGCTGTCTGTGTTTGCTACAAGAGGAGATATCACAAAGTTTGTGCTTTTGTTGTTTCCAACGCTTTCAATGCATTTTGGCCTAAAACGAGCATTTGCTGTTTTCTCTTAAATGCAACACTGGAGAAAAACCATTTCACATCACATTTGTGGGTCTTGGTCTTCAACGCATTTGATGAAATTTTGAGCTGTCTGTGTTTGCTACAAGAGGAGATATCACAAAGTATGCGCTTTTGTGTTTCCATTCCTTTCAATGCATTTTGACCTAAAACGAGCAGTTGCTGTTTTCTCTTAAATGCAAAATGGGAGAAAAACGATTTCACAACACATTTGTGGGTATTGGTCTTGAACACATTCTGTGAAATTTTGAGCTGTCTGTGTTTGCTACAAGAGGAGATATCACAAATTATGCGCTTTTGTGTTTTCCACTCCTTTCAATGCATTTTGGCCTAAAATGAGCATTTGCTGTTTTCTCTTAAACGCAACATGGGAGAAAAACCATTTCACATCACATTTGTGGTTCTTGGTCTTCAACGCATTTGATGAAATTTTGAGCTGTCTGTGTTTGCTACAAGAGGAGATATCACAAAGTATGCACTTTTGTGTTTTCCATTCCTTTCAATGCACTTTGGCCTAAAACGAGCATTTGCTGTTTTCTCTTAAACACAACATGGGAGAAAAACCTTTTCACATCAAATTTGTGGGTCTTGTTCTTCAACACATTTGGTGAAATTTTGAGCTGTCTGTGTTTGTTACAAGAGGAGATATCACAAAGTATGCGCTTTTGTGTTTTCCATTCCTTTAAGAGCATTTTGGCCTAAAACGAGCATTTGCTGTTTTCTCTTAAACGCAACATGGGAGAAAAACCATTTCACATCACATTTGTGGGTCTTGGTCTTCAACACATTCTGTGAAATTTTGAGCTGTCTGTGTTTGGTACAAGAGGAGATATCACGAACTATGCACTTTTCTTGTTTCCATTGCTTTCAATGCATTTTGGCCTAAAACGAGCATTTGCTGTTTTCTCTTAAAAGCAACATGGGAGAAAAACCATTTCACATCACATTTTTGGGTATCGGTCTTCTACATATTTTGGTGAAATTTTGAGCTGTCTGTGTGTGCTACAAGAGGAGATATCACAAAGTATGCGATTTTGTGTTTTCCATTCCTTTCAATGCATTTTGGCCTAAAACGAGCATTTGCTGTTTTTTCTTAAACACAACATGGGAGTAAAACCTTTTCATATCAAATTTGTGGGTCTTGCTCTTCAACACATTTGGTGAAATTTTGAGCTGTCTGTGTTTGCTACAAGAGGAGATATCACAAAGTATGCGCTTTTGTGTTTTCCATTCCTTTCAGAGCATTTTGGCCTAAAACGAGCATTTGCTGTTTTCTCTTAAATGCAACATGGGAGAAAAACCATTTCACATCACATTTGTGGGTCTTGGTCTTCAACACATTCTGTGAAATTTTGAGCTGTCTGTGTTTGCTACAAGAGGAGATATCACAAACTATGCGCTTTTCTTGTTTCCATTGCTTTCAATGCATTTTGGCCTAAAACGAGCATTTGATGTTTTCTATTACACACAACATGGGAGTAAAACCTTTTCATATCAATTTTGTGGGTCTTGCTCTTCAACACATTTGGTGAAATTTTGAGCTCTCTGTTTGCTACAAGAGGAGATATCACAAACTATGCGGTTTTCTTGTTTCCATTGCTTTCAATGCATTTTGGCCTAAAACGAGCATTTGCTGTTTTCTCTTAAACAAAACATGGGAGAAAAAACATTTCACAACACATTTGTGGGTATTGGTCTTGAACACATTCGGTGAAATTTTGAGCTGTCTGTGTTTGCTACAAGAGGAGATATCACAAAGTTTGCACTTTTGTTGTTTCCATTGCTTTCAATGCATTTTGGCCTAAAACGAGCATTTGCTGTTTCCTCTTAAATGCAAAATGGGAGAAAAACCTTTTCACATCACATTTGTGGGTCTTGGTTTTGAACACATTCAGTGAAATTTTGAGCTGTCTGTGTTTGCTACAAGAGGAGATATCACAAAGTATGCGCTTTTGTTGTTTCCATTGCTTTCAATGCATTTTGGCCTAAAACGGGTATTTGCTGTTTTCTCTTAAATGCAACATGGGAGAAAAACCATTTCACATCACATTTGTGGATCTTGGTCTTCAACACATTTGGTGAAATTTTGAGCTGTCTGTGTTTGCTACAAGAGGAGATATCACAAAGTATGCGCTTTTCTTGTTTCCATTGCTTTCAATGCATTTTGGCCTAAAACGAGCATTTGCTGTTTTCTCTTACACAAAACATGGAAGAAAAACCATTTCACATCCCATTTGTGGGTCTTGGACTTCAACACATTCGGTGAAATTTTGAGCTGTCTGTGTTTGCTACAAGAGGAGATATCACAAAGTTTGTGCTTTTGTTGTTTCCAACGCTTTCAATGCATTTTGGCCTAAAACGAGCATTTGCTGTTTTCTCTTAAATGCAACACTGGAGAAAAACCATTTCACATCACATTTGTGGGTCTTGGTCTTCAGCGCATTTGATGAAATTTTTAGCTGTCTGTGTTTGCTACAAGAGGAGATATCACAAAGTATGTGCTTTTGTGTTTCCATTCCTTTCAATGCATTTTGACCTAAAACGAGCAGTTGCTGTTTTCTCTTAAATGCAAAATGGGAGAAAAACCATTTCATAACACATTTGTGGGTATTGGTCTTCAACACATTTGGTGAAATTTTGAGCTGTCTATGTTTGCTACAAGAGGAGATATCACAAAGTATGCGATTTTGTGTTTTCCATTCCTTTCAATGCATTTTGGCCTAAAACAAACATTTGCTGTTTTCTCTTAAACGCAACATGGGAGAAAAACCATTTCACATCACATTTGTGGGTCTTGGTCTTCAACACATTCTGTGAAATTTTGAGCTGTCTGTGTTTGCTACAAGAGGAGATATCACAAACTATGCGCTTTTCTTGTTTCCATTGCTTTCAATGCATTTTGGCCTAAAACGAGCATTTGCTGTTTCTCTTACACAAAACATGGGAGAAAAACCATTTCACGTCACATTTGTGGGTCTTGGACTTCAACACATTCGGTGTAATTTTGAGCTGTCTGTGTTTGCTACAAGAGGAGATATCACAAAGTTTGTGCTTTTGTTGTTTCCAACGCTTTCAATGCATTTTGGCCTAAAACGAGCATTTGCTGTTTTCTCTTAAATGCAACACTGGAGAAAAACCATTTCACATCACATTTGTGGGTCTTGGTCTTCAACGCATATGATGAAATTTTGAGCTGTCTGTGTTTGCTACAAGAGGAGATATCACAAACTATGCAGTTTTCTTGTTTCCATTGCTTTCAATGCATTTTGGCCTAAAATGAGCATTTGCTGTTTTCTCTTAAACGCAACATGGGAGAAAAACCATTTCACATCACATTTGTGGGTCTTGGTCTTCAACGCATTTGAAGAAATTTTGAGCTGTCTGTGTTTGCTACAAGAGGAGATATCACAAAGTATGCACTTTTGTGTTTTCCATTCCTTTCAATGCATTTTTGCCTAAAACGAGCATTTGCTGTTTTCTCTTAAACACAACATGGGAGAAAAACCTTTGCACATCAAATTTGTGGGTCTTGTTCTTCAACACATTTGGTGAAATTTTGAGCTGTCTGTGTTTGCTACAAGAGGAGATATCACAAAGTATGCGCTTTTGTGTTTTCCATTCCTTTCAGAGCATTTTGGCCTAAAACGAGCATTTGCTGTTTTCTCTTAAACGCAACATGGGAGAAAAATGATTTCACATCACATTTGTGGGTCTTGGTCTTCAACACATTCTGTGAAATTTTGAGCTTTCTGTGTTTGCTACAAGAGGAGATATCACAAACTATGCGCTTTTCTTGTTTACATTGCTTTCAATGCATTTTGGCCTAAAACGAGCATTTGATGTTTTCTATTACACACAACATGGGAGAAAAACCATTTCACATCACATTTGTGGGTCTTGGTCTTCAACACATTCGGTGAAATTTTGAGCTGTCTGTGTTTGCTACAAGAGGAGATATCACAAAGTTTGCGCTTTTGTTGTTTCCATTGCTTTTAATGCATTTTGGCCTAAAACGAGCATTTGCTGTTTTCTCTTAAATGCAAAATGGGAGAAAAAACATTTCACATCACATTTGTGGGTCTTGGTCTTCAACACATTTGGTGAAATTTTGAGCTGTCTGTGTTTGCTACAAGAGCAGATATCACAAAGTATGCCCTTTTGTGTTTTCCATTCCTTTCAATGCATTTTGGCCTAAAACAAGCATTTTCTGTTTTCTCTTAAAAGCAACATGGGAGAAAAACCATTTCACATCACATTTTTGGGTATCGGTCTTCAACATATTTTGGTGAAATTTTGAGCTGTCTGTGTGTGCTACAAGAGGAGATATCACAAAGTATGCGATTTTGTGTTTTCCATTCCTTTCAATGCATTTTGGCCTAAAACGAGCATTTGCTGTTTTTTCTTAAACACAACATGGGAGTAAAACCTTTTCATATCAAATTTGTGGGTCTTGCTCTTCAACACATTTGGTGAAATTTTGAGCTGTCTGTGTTTGCTACAAGAGGAGATATCACAAAGTATGCGCTTTTGTGTTTTCCATTCCTTTCAGAGCATTTTGGCCTAAAACGAGCATTTGCTGTTTTCTCTTAAATGCAACATGGGAGAAAAACCATTTCACATCACATTTGTGGGTCTTGGTCTTCAACACATTCTGTGAAATTTTGAGCTGTCTGTGTTTGCTACAAGAGGAGATATCACAAACTATGCGCTTTTCTTGTTTCCATTGCTTTCAATGCATTTTGGCCTAAAACGAGCATTTGATGTTTTCTATTACACACAACATGGGAGTAAAACCTTTTCATATCAATTTTGTGGGTCTTGCTCTTCAACACATTTGGTGAAATTTTGAGCTCTCTGTGTTTGCTACAAGAGGAGATATCACAAACTATGCGGTTTTCTTGTTTCCATTGCTTTCAATGCATTTTGGCCTAAAACGAGCATTTGCTGTTTTCTCTTAAATGCAACTTGGGAGAAAAACCTTTTCACATCACATTTGTGGGTCTTGGTTTTGAACACATTCGGTGAAATTTTGAGCTGTCTGTGTTTGCTACAAGAGGAGATATCACAAAGTTTGCACTTTTGTTGTTTCCATTGCTTTCAATGCATTTTGGCCTAAAACGAGCATTTGCTGTTTCCTCTTAAATGCAAAATGGGAGAAAAACCTTTTCACATCACATTTGTGGGTCTTGGTTTTGAACACATTCAGTGAAATTTTGAGCTGTCTGTGTTTGCTACAAGAGGAGATATCACAAAGTATGCGCTTTTGTTGTTTCCATTGCTTTCAATGCATTTTGGCCTAAAACGGGTATTTGCTGTTTTCTCTTAAATGCAACATGGGAGAAAAACCATTTCACATCACATTTGTGGATCTTGGTCTTCAACACATTTGGTGAAATTTTGAGCTGTCTGTGTTTGCTACAAGAGGAGATATCACAAAGTATGCGCTTTTCTTGTTTCCATTGCTTTCAATGCATTTTGGCCTAAAACGAGCATTTGCTGTTTTCTCTTACACAAAACATGGGAGAAAAACCATTTCACATCCCATTTGTGGGTCTTGGACTTCAACACATTCGGTGAAATTTTGAGCTGTCTGTGTTTGCTACAAGAGGAGATATCACAAAGTTTGTGCTTTTGTTGTTTCCAACGCTTTCAATGCATTTTGGCCTAAAACGAGCATTTGCTGTTTTCTCTTAAATGCAACACTGGAGAAAAACCATTTCACATCACATTTGTGGGTCTTGGTCTTCAGCGCATTTGATAAAATTTTGAGCTGTCTGTTTTTGCTACAAGAGGAGATATCACAAAGTATGCGCTTTTGTGATTCCATTCCTTTCAATGCATTTTGACCTAAAACGAGCAGTTGCTGTTTTCTCTTA
Source organism: Taudactylus pleione (assembly GCA_031769625.1). NCBI lineage: Eukaryota > Metazoa > Chordata > Amphibia > Anura > Myobatrachidae > Taudactylus > Taudactylus pleione. The sequence continues at coordinate 123,846 of JAUIMM010000136.1, forward strand.
AATGCAAAATGGGAGAAAAACCATTTCATAACACATTTGTGGGTATTGGTCTTCAACAAATTTGGTGAAATTTTGAGCTGTCTATGTTTGCTACAAGAGGAGATATAACAAAGTATGCGCTTTTGTGTTTTCCATTCCTTTCAATGCATTTTGGCCTAAAACAAACATTTGCTGTTTTCTCTTAAATGCAACATGGGAGAAAAACCATTTCACATCACATTTGTGGGTCTTGGTCTTCAACGCATTTGATGAAATTTTGAGCTGTCTGTGTTTGCTACAAGAGGAGATATCACAAAGTATGCACTTTTGTGTTTTCCATTCCTTTCAATGCACTTTGGCCTAAAACGAGCATTTGCTGTTTTCTCTTAAACACAACATGGGAGAAAAACCTTTTCACATCAAATTTGTGGGTCTTGTTCTTCAACACATTTGGTGAAATTTTGAGCTGTCTGTGTTTGCTACAAGAGGAGATATCACAAAGTATGCGCTTTTGATGTTTCCATTGCTTTCAATGCATTTTGGCCTAAAACGAGCATTTGCTGTTTTCTCTTAAACGCAACATGGGAGAAAAACCATTTCACATCACATTTGTGGGTCTTGGTCTTCAACACGTTCTGTGAAATTTTGAGCTGTCTGTGTTTTCTACAAGAGGAGATATCACGAACTATGCGCTTTTCTTGTTTCCATTGCTTTCAATGCATTTTGGCCTAAAACGAGCATTTGATGTTTTCTATTACACACAACATGGGAGAAAAACCATTTCACATCACATTTGTGGGTCTTGGTCTTCAACACACTTGGTGAAATTTTGAGCTGTCTGTGTTTGCTACAAGAGGAGATATCACAAAGTTTGCGCTTTTGTTGTTTCCATTGCTTTTAATGCATTTTGGCCTAAAACGAGCATTTGCTGTTTTCTCTTAAATGCAAAATGGGAGAAAAAACATTTCACATCACATTTGTGGGTCTTGGTCTTCAACACATTTGGTGAAATTTTGAGCTGTCTGTGTTGGCTACAAGAGGAGATATCACAAACTATGCACTTTTCTTCTTTCCATTGCTTTCAATGCATTTTGGCCTAAAACGAGCATTTGCTGTTTTCTCTTAAACACAACATGGGAGAAAAACCATTTCACATCACATTTGTGGGTCTTGGTCTTCAACGCATTTGGTGAAATTTTGAGCTGTCTGTGTTTGCTACAAGAGGAGATATCACAAAGTATGCACTTTTGTGTTTTCCATTCCTTTCAATGCATTTTGATCTAAAACGAGCAGTTGCTGTTTTCTCTTAAATGCAACATGGGAGAAAAACCATTTCACATCACATTTGTGGGTCTTGTTCTTCAACACATTTGGTGAAATTTTGAGCTGTCTATGTTTGCTACAAGAGGAGATATCACAAAGTATGCGCTTTTGTGTTTTCCATTCCTTTCAATGCATTTTGGCCTAAAACAAACATTTGCTGTTTTCTCTTAAATGCAACATGGGAGAAAAACCATTTCACATCACTTTTGTGGGTCTTGGTCTTCAACACATTCTGTGAAATTTCGAGCTGTCTGTGTTTGCTACAAGAGGAGATATCACAAACTATGCGCTTTTCTTGTTTCCATTGCTTTCAATGCATTTTGGCCTAAAATGAGCATTTGCTGTTTTCGCTTACACAAAACATGGGAGAAAAACCATTTCACATCACATTTGTGGGTCTTGGACTTCAACACATTCGGTGAAATTTTGAGCTGTCTGTGTTTGCTACAAGAGGAGATATCACAAAATTTGTGCTTTTGTTGTTTCCAACGCTTTCAATGCATTTTGGCCTAAAACGAGCATTTGCTATTTTCTCTTAAATGCAACACTGGAGAAAAACCATTTCACATCACATTTGTGGGTCTTGGTCTTCAACGCATTTGATGAAATTTTGAGCTGTCTGTGTTTGCTACAAGAGGAGATATCACAAAGTATGCGCTTTTGTGTTTCCATTCCTTTCAATGCATTTTGACCTAAAACGAGCAGTTGCTGTTTTCTCTTAAATGCAAAATGGGAGAAAAACCATTTCACAACACATTTGTGGGTATTGGTCTTGAACACATTCAGTGAAATTTTGAGCTGTCTGTGTTTGCTACAAGAGGAGATATCACAAATTATGCGCTTTTGTGTTTTCCATTCCTTTCAATGCATTTTGGCCTAAAATGAGCATTTGCTGTTTTCTCTTAAACGCAACATGGGAGAAAAACCATTTCACATCACATTTGTGGTTCTTGGTCTTCAACGCATTTGATGAAATTTTGAGCTGTCTGTGTTTGCTACAAGAGGAGATATCACAAAGTATGCACTTTTGTGTTTTCCATTCCTTTCAATGCACTTTGGCCTAAAACGAGCATTTGCTGTTTTCTCTTAAACACAACATGGGAGAAAAACCTTTTCACATCAAATTTGTGGGTCTTGTTCTTCAACACATTTGGTGAAATTTTGAGCTGTCTGTGTTTGTTACAAGAGGAGATATCACAAAGTATGCGCTTTTGTGTTTTCCATTCCTTTCAGAGCATTTTGGCCTAAAACGAGCATTTGCTGTTTTCTCTTAAACGCAACATGGGAGAAAAACCATTTCACATCACATTTGTGGGTCTTGGTCTTCAACACATTCTGTGAAATTTTGAGCTGTCTGTGTTTGGTACAAGAGGAGATATCACGAACTATGCACTTTTCTTGTTTCCATTGCTTTCAATGCATTTTGGCCTAAAACGAGCATTTGCTGTTTTCTCTTAAAAGCAACATGGGAGAAAAACCATTTCACATCACATTTTTGGGTATCGGTCTTCAACATATTTTGGTGAAATTTTGAGCTGTCTGTGTGTGCTACAAGAGGAGATATCACAAAGTATGCGATTTTGTGTTTTCCATTCCTTTCAATGCATTTTGGCCTAAAACGAGCATTTGCTGTTTTCTCTTAAATGCAACATGGGAGAAAAACCATTTCACATCACATTTGTGGGTCTTGGTCTTCAACACATTCTGTGAAATTTTGAGCTGTCTGTGTTTGCTACAAGAGGAGATATCACAAACTATGCGCTTTTCTTGTTTCCATTGCTTTCAATGCATTTTGGCCTAAAACGAGCATTTGATGTTTTCTATTACACACAACATGGGAGTAAAACCTTTTCATATCAATTTTGTGGGTCTTGCTCTTCAACACATTCGGTGAAATTTTGAGCTCTCTGTGTTTGCTACAAGAGGAGATATCACAAACTATGCGGTTTTCTTGTTTCCATTGCTTTCAATGCATTTTGGCCTAAAACGAGCATTTGCTGTTTTCTCTTAAACAAAACATGGGAGAAAAAACATTTCACAACACATTTGTGGGTATTGGTCTTGAACACATTCGGTGAAATTTTGAGCTGTCTGTGTTTGCTACAAGAGGAGATATCACAAAGTTTGCACTTTTGTTGTTTCCATTGCTTTCAATGCATTTTGGCCTAAAACGAGCATTTGCTGTTTAGTCTTAAATGCAAAATGGGAGAAAAACCTTTTCACATCACATTTGTGGGTCTTGGTTTTGAACACATTCAGTGAAATTTTGAGCTGTCTGTGTTTGCTACAAGAGGAGATATCACAAAGTATGCGCTTTTGTTGTTTCCATTGCTTTCAATGCATTTTGGCCTAAAACGGGTATTTGCTGTTTTCTCTTAAATGCAACATGGGAGAAAAACCATTTCACATCACATTTGTGGATCTTGGTCTTCAACACATTTGGTGAAATTTTGAGCTGTCTGTGTTTGCTACAAGAGGAGATATCACAAAGTATGCGCTTTTCTTGTTTCCATTGCTTTCAATGCATTTTGGCCTAAAACGAGCATTTGCTGTTTTCTCTTACACAAAACATGGGAGAAAAACCATTTCACATCCCATTTGTGGGTCTTGGACTTCAACACATTCGGTGAAATTTTGAGCTGTCTGTGTTTGCTACAAGAGGAGATATCACAAAGTTTGAGCTTTTGTTGTTTCCAACGCTTTCAATGCATTTTGGCCTAAAATGAGCATTTGCTGTTTTCTCTTAAATGCAACACTGGAGAAAAACCATTTCACATCACATTTGTGGGTCTTGGTCTTCAGCGCATTTGATGAAATTTTGAGCTGTCTGTGTTTGCTACAAGAGGAGATATCACAAAGTATGTGCTTTTGTGTTTCCATTCCTTTCAATGCATTTTGACCTAAAACGAGCAGTTGCTGTTTTCTCTTAAATGCAAAATGGGAGAAAAACCATTTCATAACACATTTGTGGGTATTGGTCTTCAACACATTTGGTGAAATTTTGAGCTGTCTATGTTTGCTACAAGAGGAGATATCACAAAGTATGCGATTTTGTGCTTTCCATTCCTTTCAATGCATTTTGGCTAAAACAAACATTTGCTGTTTTCTCTTAAACGCAACATGGGAGAAAAACCATTTCACATCACATTTGTGGGTCTTGGTCTTCAACACATTCTGTGAAATTTTGAGCTGTCTGTGTTTGCTACAAGAGGAGATATCACAAACTATGCGCTTTTCTTGTTTCCATTGCTTTCAATGCATTTTGGCCTAAAACGAGCATTTGCTGTTTTCTCTTACACAAAACATGGGAGAAAAACCATTTCACATCACATTTGTGGGTCTTGGACTTCAACACATTCGGTGTAATTTTGAGCTGTCTGTGTTTGCTACAAGAGGAGATATCACAAAGTTTGTGCTTTTGTTGTTTCCAACGCTTTCAATGCATTTTGGCCTAAACGAGCATTTGCTGTTTTCTCTTAAATGCAACACTGGAGAAAAACCATTTCACATCACATTTGTGGGTCTTGGTCTTCAACGCATATGATGAAATTTTGAGCTGTCTGTGTTTGCTACAAGAGGAGATATCACAAACTATGCAGTTTTCTTGTTTCCATTGCTTTCAATGCATTTTGGCCTAAAATGAGCATTTGCTGTTTTCTCTTAAACGCAACATGGGAGAAAAACCATTTCACATCACATTTGTGGGTCTTGGTCTTCAACGCATTTGAAGAAATTTTGAGCTGTCTGTGTTTGCTACAAGAGGAGATATCACAAAGTATGCACTTTTGTGTTTTCCATTCCTTTCAATGCATTTTTGCCTAAAACGAGCATTTGCTGTTTTCTCTTAAACACAACATAGGAGAAAAACCTTTGCACATCAAATTTGTGGGTCTTGTTCTTCAACACATTTGGTGAAATTTTGAGCTGTCTGTGTTTGCTACAAGAGGAGATATCACAAAGTATGCGCTTTTGTGTTTTCCATTCCTTTCAGAGCATTTTGGCCTAAAACGAGCATTTGCTGTTTTCTCTTAAACGCAACATGGGAGAAAAACGATTTCACATCACATTTGTGGGTCTTGGTCTTCAACACATTCTGTGAAATTTTGAGCTTTCTGTGTTTGCTACAAGAGGAGATATCACAAACTATGCGCTTTTCTTGTTTCCATTGCTTTCAATGCATTTTGGCCTAAAACGAGCATTTGATGTTTTCTATTACACACAACATGGGAGAAAAACCATTTCACATCACATTTGTGGGTCTTGGTCTTCAACACATTCGGTGAAATTTTGAGCTGTCTGTGTTTGCTACAAGAGGAGATATCACAAATTATGCGCTTTTGTTGTTTCCATTGCTTTTAATGCATTTTGGCCTAAAACGAGCATTTGCTGTTTTCTCTTAAACACAACATGGGAGAAAAACCATTTCACATCACATTTGTGGGTCCTGTTCTTCAACAAATTTGGTGAAATTTTGAGCTGTCTGTGTTTGCTACAAGAGGAGATATCACAAAGTATGCACTTTTGTGTTTTCCATTCCTTTCAATGCATTTTGGCCTAAAACGAGCATTTGCTGTTTTCTCTTAAACACAACATGGGAGTAAAACCTTTTCATATCAAATTTGTGGGTCTTGCTCTTCAACACATTTGGTGAAATTTTGAGCTGTCTGTGTTTGCTACAAGAGGAGATATCACAAACTATGCGGTTTTCTTGTTTCCATTGCTTTCAATGCATTTTGGCCTAAAACGAGCATTTGCTGTTTTCTCTTAAACAAAACATGGGAGAAAAACCATTTCACAACACATTTGTGGGTATTGGTCTTGAACACATTCGGTGAAATTTTGAGCTGTCTGTGTTTGCTACAAGAGGAGATATCACAAAGTTTGCGCTTTTGTTGTTTCCATTGCTTTCAATGCATTTTGGCCTAAAATGAGCATTTGCTGTTTTCTCTTAACCCCAACATGGGAGAAAAACCATTTCACATCACATTTGTGGGTCTTGTTCTTCAACACATTTGGTGAAATTTTGAGCTGTCTGTGTTTGCTACAAGAGGAGATATCACAAAGTATGCACTTTTGTGTTTTCCATTCCTTTCAATGCATTTTGGCCTAAAACGAGCATTTGCTGTTTTCTCTTAAACACAACATGGGAGAAATACCTTTTCACATCAAATTTGTGGTTTTGTTCTTCAACACATTTGGTTAAATTTTGAGCTGTCTGTGTTTGCTACAAGAGGAGATATCACAAACTATGCGCTTTTCTTGTTTCCAATGCTTTCAATGCATTTTGGCCTAAAACGAGCATTTGCTGTTTTCTCTTAAACACAACATGGGAGAAAAACCATTTCACATCAAATTTGTGGGTCTTGTTCTTGAACACATTCGGTGAAATTTTGAGCTGTCTGTGTTTGCTACAAGAGGAGATATCACAAAGTATGCGCTTTTGATGTTTCCATTGCTTTCAATGCATTTTGGCCGAAAACGATTATTTGTTGTTTTCTCTTAAATGCAAAATGGGAGAAAAACCTTTTCACATCACATTTGTGGGTCTTGGTCTTCAACGCATTTGGTGAAATTTTGAGCTGTCTGTGTTTGCTACAAGAGGAGATATCACAAAGTATGCACTTTTGTGTTTTCCATTCCTTTCAATGCATTTTTGCCTAAAACGAGCATTTGCTGTTTTCTCTTAAACACAACATGGGAGAAAAACCTTTGCACATCAAATTTGTGGGTCTTGTTCTTCAACACATTTGGTGAAATTTTGAGCTGTCTGTGTTTGCTACAAGAGGAGATATCACAAAGTATGCGCTTTTGTGTTTTCCATTCCTTTCAGAGCATTTTGGCCTAAAACGAGCATTTGCTGTTTTCTCTTAAACGCAACATGGGAGAAAAACGATTTCACATCACATTTGTGGGTCTTGGTCTTCAACACATTCTGTGAAATTTTGAGCTTTCTGTGTTTGCTACAAGAGGAGATATCACAAACTATGAGCTTTTCTTGTTTCCATTGCTTTCAATGCATTTTGGCCTAAAACGAGCATTTGATGTTTTCTATTACACACAACATGGGAGAAAAACCATTTCACATCACATTTGTGGGTCTTGGTCTTCAACACATTCGGTGAAATTTTGAGCTGTCTGTGTTTGCTACAAGAGGAGATATCACAAAGTTTGCGCTTTTGTTGTTTCCATTGCTTTTAATGCATTTTGGCCTAAAACGAGCATTTGCTGTTTTCTCTTAAACACAACATGGGAGAAAAACCATTTCACATCACATTTGTGGGTCCTGTTCTTCAACAAATTTGGTGAAATTTTGAGCTGTCTGTGTTTGCTACAAGAGGAGATATCACAAAGTATGCACTTTTGTGTTTTCCATTCCTTTCAATGCATTTTGGCCTAAAACGAGCATTTGCTGTTTTCTCTTAAACACAACATGGGAGTAAAACCTTTTCATATCAAATTTGTGGGTCTTGCTCTTCAACACATTTGGTGAAATTTTGAGCTGTCTGTGTTTGCTACAAGAGGAGATATAACAAACTATGCGGTTTTCTTGTTTCCATTGCTTTCATTGCATTTTGGCCTAAAACGAGCATTTGCTGTTTTCTCTTAAACAAAACATGGGAGAAAAACCATTTCACAACACATTTGTGGGTATTGGTCTTGAACACATTCGGTGAAATTTTGAGCTGTCTGTGTTTGCTACAAGAGGAGATATCACAAAGTTTGCGCTTTTGTTGTTTCCATTGCTTTCAATGCATTTTGGCCTAAAATGAGCATTTGCTGTTTTCTCTTAACCCCAACATGGGAGAAAAACCATTTCACATCACATTTGTGGGTCTTGTTCTTCAACACATTTGGTGAAATTTTGAGCTGTCTGTGTTTGCTACGAGAGGAGATATCACAAAGTATGCACTTTTGTGTTTTCCATTCCTTTCAATGCATTTTGGCCTAAAACGAGCATTTGCTGTTTTCTCTTAAACACAACATGGGAGAAAAACCTTTTCACATCAAATTTGTGGTTTTGTTCTTCAACACATTTGGTTAAATTTTGAGCTGTCTGTGTTTGCTACAAGAGGAGATATCACAAACTATGCGCTTTTCTTGTTTCCATTGCTTTCAATGCATTTTGGCCTAAAACGAGCATTTGCTGTTTTCTCCTAAACAAAACATGGGAGAAAAACCATTTCACAACACATTTGTGGGTATTGGTCTTGAACACATTCGGTGAAATTTTGAGCTGTCTGTGTTTGCTACAAGAGGAGATATCACAAAGTTTGCGCTTTTGTTGTTTCCATTGCTTTCAATGCATTTTGGCCTAAAATGAGCATTTGCTGTTTTCTCTTTAAAGCAACATTGGAGAAAAACCATTTCACATCACTTTTGTGGGTCTTGGTCTTCAACGCATTTGGTGAAATTTTGAGCTGTCTGTGTTTGCAACAAGAGGAGATATCACAAAGTATGCGCTTTTGTGTTTTCCATTCCTTTCAATGCAATTTGGCCTAAAATGAGCATTTGCTGTTTTCTCTTAACCCCAACATGGGAGAAAAACCATTTCACATCACATTTGTGGGTCTTGTTCTTCAACACATTTGGTGAAATTTTGAGCTGTCTGTGTTTGCTACAAGAGGAGATATCACAAAGTATGCACTTTTGTGTTTTCCATTGCTTTCAATGCATTTTGGCCGAAAACGATTATTTGTTGTTTTCTCTTAAATGCAAAATGGGAGAAAAACCTTTTCACATCACATTTGTGGGTCTTGGTCTTCAACACATTTGGTGAAATTTTGAGCTGTCTGTGTTTGCTACAAGAGGAGATATCACAAATTATGCGCTTTTGTTGTTTCCATTGCTTTCAATGCATTTTTGCCTAAAACGAGCATTTGCTGTTTTCTCTTAAACGCAACATGGGAGAAAAACCATTTCACATCACATTTGTGGGTCTTGGTCTTCAACACATTTTTTGAAATTTTGAGCTGTCTGTGTTTGTTACAAGAGGAGATATCACAAACTATGCGCTTTTCTTCTTTCCATTGCTTTCAATGCATTTTGGCCTAAAACGAGCATTTGCTGTTTTCTCTTAAACACAACATGGGAGAAAAACCATTTCACATCACATTTGTGGGTCTTGGTCTTCAACGCATTTGGTGAAATTTTGAGCTGTCTGTGTTTGCTACAAGAGGAGATATCACAAAGTATGCACTTTTGTGTTTTCCATTCCTTTCAATGCATTTTGACCTAAAACGAGCAGTTGCTGTTTTCTCTTAAACGCAACATGGGAGAAAAACCATTTCACATCACATTTGTGGGTCTTGTTCTTCAACACATTTGGTGAAATTTTGAGCTGTCTGTGTTTGCTACAAGAGGAGATATCACAAAGTATGCCCTTTTGTGTTTTCCATTCCTTTCAATCCATTTTGGGCTAAAACGAGCATTTGCTGTTTTCTCTTAAAAGCAACATGGGAGAAAAACCATTTCACATCACATTTTTGGGTATCGGTCTTCAACATATTTTGGTGAAATTTTGAGCTGTCTGTGTGTGCTACAAGAGGAGATATCACAAAGTATGCGATTTTGTGTTTTACATTCCTTTCAATGCCTTTTGACCTAAAACGAACATTTGCTGTTTTCTCTTAAACGCAGCATGGGAGAAAAACCATTTCACATCACATTTGTGGGTCCGGTTCTTCAACAAATTTGGTGAAATTTTGAGCTGTCTGTGTTTGCTACAAGAGGAGATATCACAAAGTATGCGCTTTTGTGTTTTCCATTCCTTTCAGAGCATTTTGTCCTAAAACGAGCATTTGCTGTTTTCTCTTAAACGCAACATGGGAGAAAAACCATTTCACATCACATTTGTGGGTCTTGGTCTTCAACACATTCTGTGAAATTTTGAACTGTCTGTGTTTGCTACAAGAAGAGATATCACAAACTATGCGCTTTTCTTGTTTCCTTTGCTTTCAATGTATTTTGGCCTAAAACGAGCATTTGATGTTTTCTATTACACACAACATGGAAGTAAAACCTTTTCATATCAATTTTGTGGGTCTTGCTCTTCAACACATTTGGTGAAATTTTGAGCTGTCTGTGTTTGCTACAAGAGGAGATATCACAAACTATGTGGTTTTCTTGTTTCCATTGCTTTCAATGCATTTTGGCCTAAAACGAGCATTTGCTGTTTTCTCTTAAACAAAACATGGGAGAAAAACCATTTCACAACACATTTGTGGGTATTGGTCTTGAACACATTCGGTGAAATTTTGAGCTGTCTGTGTTTGCTACAAGAGGAGATATCACAAAGTTTGAGCTTTTGTTGTTTCCATTGCTTTCAATGCATTTTGGCCTAAAACGAGAATTTGCTGTTTCCTCTTAAATGCAAAATGGGAGAAAAAACTTTTCACATCACATTTGTGGGTCTTGGTTTTGAACACATTCGGTGAAATTTTGAGCTGTCTGTGTTTGCTACAAGAGGAGATATCACAAAGTATGCGCTTTTGTTGTTTCCATTGCTTTCAATGCATTTTGGCCTAAAACGAGTATTTGCTGTTTTCTCTTAAATGCAACATGGGAGAAAAACCATTTCACATCACATTTGTGGATCTTGGTCTTCAACACATTTGGTGAAATTTTGACCTGTCTGTGTTTGCTACAAGAGGAGATATCACAAAGTATGCGCTTTTCTTGTTTCCATTGCTTTCAATGCATTTTGGCCTAAAACGAGCATTTGCTGTTTTCTCTTACACAACACATGGGAGAAAAACCATTTCACATCCCATTTGTGGGTCTTGGACTTCAACACATTCGGTGAAATTTTGAGCTGTCTGTGTTTGCTACAAGAGGAGATATCACAAAGTTTGTGCTTTTGTTGTTTCCAACGCTTTCAATGCATTTTGGCCTAAAACGAGCATTTGCTGTTTTCTCTTAAATGCAACACTGGAGAAAAACCATTTCACATCACATTTGTGGGTCTTGGTCTTCAGCGCATTTGATGAAATTTTGAGCTGTCTGTGTTTGCTACAAGAGGAGATATCACAAAGTATGCGCTTTTGTGTTTCCATTCCTTTCAATGCATTTTGACCTAAAACGAGCAGTTGCTGTTTTCTCTTAAATGCAAAATGGGAGAAAAACCATTTCATAACACATTTCTGGGTATTGGTCTTCAACACATTTGGTGAAATTTTGAGCTGTCTATGTTTGCTACAAGAGGAGATATCACAAAGTATGCGCTTTTGTGTTTTCCATTCCTTTCAATGCATTTTGGCCTAAAACAAACATTTGCTGTTTTCTCTTAAACGCAACATGGGAGAAAAACCATTTCACTTCACATTTGTGGGTCTTGGTCTTCAACACATTCTGTGAAATTTCGAGCTGTCTGTGTTTGCTACAGGAGGAGATATCACAAACTATGCGCTTTTCTTGTTTCCATTGCTTTCAATGCATTTTGGCCTAAAACGAGCATTTGCTGTTTTCTCTTACACAAAACATGGGAGAAAAACCATTTCACATCACATTTGTGGGTCTTGGAATTCAACACATTCTGTGAAATTTTGAGCTGTCTGTGTTTGCTACAAGAGGAGATATCACAAAGTTTGTGCTTTTGTTGTTTCCAACGCTTTCAATGCATTTTGGCCTAAAACGAGCATTTGCTGTTTTCTCTTAAATGCAACACTGGAGAAAAACCATTTCACATCACATTTGTGGGTCTTGGTCTTCAACGCATATGATGAAATTTTGAGCTGTCTGTGTTTGCTACAAGAGGAGATATCACAAACTATGCAGTTTTCTTGTTTCCATTGCTTTCAATGCATTTTGGCCTAAAACGAGCATTTGCTGTTTTCTCTTAAACAAAACATGGGAGAAAAACCATTTCACAACATATTTGTGGGTATTGGTCTTGAACACATTCGGTGAAATTTTGAGCTGTCTGTGTTTGCTACAAGAGGAGATATCACAAAGTTTGCGCTTTTGTGTTTTCCATTCCTTTCAATGCATTTTGGCCTAAAATGAGCATTTGCTGTTTTCTCTTAAACGCAACATGGGAGAAAAACCATTTCACATCACATTTGCGGGTCTTGGTCTTCAACGCATTTGAAGAAATTTTGAGCTGTCTGTGTTTGCTACAAGAGGAGATATCACAAAGTATGCGCTTTTGTGTTTCCATTCCTATCAATGCATTTTGACCTAAAACGAGCAGTTGCTGTTTTCTCTTAAACGCAACATGGGAGAAAAACCATTTCACATCACATTTGTGGGTCTTCTTCTTCAACACATTTGGTGAAATTTTGAGCTGTCTGTGTTTGCTACAAGAGGAGATATCACAAAGTATGCACTTTTGTGTTTTCCATTCCTTTCAATGCATTTTGGCCTAAAACGAGCATTTGCTGTTTTCTCTTAAACACAACATGGGAGAAAAACCTTTGCACATCAAATTTGTGGGTCTTGTTCTTCAACACATTTGGTGAAATTTTGAGCTGTCTGTGTTTGCTACAAGAGGAGATATCACAAAGTATGCGCTTTTGTCTTTTCCATTACTTTCAGAGCATTTTGGCCTAAAACGAGCATTTGCTGTTTTCTCTTAAACGCAACATGGGAGAAAAACCATTTCACATCACATTTGTGGGTCTTGGTCTTCAACACATTCTGTGAAATTTTGAGCTTTCTGTGTTTGCTACAAGAGGAGATATCACAAACTATGCGCTTTTCTTGTTTCCATTGCTTTCAATGCATTTTGGCCTAAAACGAGCATTTGATGTTTTCTATTACACACAACATGGGAGAAAAACCATTTCACATCACATTTGTGGGTCTTGGTCTTCAACACATTCGGTGAAATTTTGAGCTGTCTGTGTTTGCTACAAGAGGAGATATCACAAAGTTTGCGCTTTTGTTGTTTCCATTGCTTTTAATGCATTTTGGCCTAAAATGAGCATTTGCTGTTTTCTCTTTAAAGCAACATTGGAGAAAAACCATTTCACATCACTTTTGTGGGTCTTGGTCTTCAACGCATTTGGTGAAATTTTGAGCTGTCTGTGTTTGCAACAAGAGGAGATATCACAAAGTATGCACTTTTGTGTTTTCCATTCCTTTCAATGCATTTTGGCCTAAAACGAGCATTTGCTGTTTTCTCTTAAACACAACATGGGAGAAAAACCTTTTCACATCAAATTTGTGGTTTTGTTCTTCAACACATTTGGTGAAATTTTGAGCTGTCTGTGTTTGCTACAAGAGGAGATATCACAAACTATGCGCTTTTCTTGTTTCCATTGCTTTCAATGCATTTTGGCCTAAAACGAGCATTTGCTGTTTTCTCTTAAACACAACATGGGAGAAAAACCATTTCACATCAAATTTGTGGGTCTTGTTCTTGAACACATTCGGTGAAATTTTGAGCTGTCTGTGTTTGCTACAAGAGGAGATATCACAAAGTATGTGCTTTTGATGTTTCCATTGCTTTCAATGCATTTTGGCCGAAAACGATTATTTGTTGTTTTCTCTTAAATGCAAAATGGGAGAAAAACCATTTCACATCACATTTGTGGGTCTTGGTCTTCAACACATTTGGTGAAATTTTGAGCTGTCTGTGTTTGCTACAAGAGGAGATATCACAAATTATGCGCTTTTGTTGTTTCCATTGCTTTCAATGCATTTTTGCCTAAAACGAGCATTTGCTGTTTTCTCTTAAACGCAACATGGGAGAAAAACCATTTCACATCACATTTGTGGGTCTTGGTCTTCAACACATTTTTTGAAATTTTGAGCTGTCTGTGTTTGCTACAAGAGGAGATATCACAAACTATGCGCTTTTCTTCTTTCCATTGCTTTCAATGCATTTTGGCCTAAAACGAGCATTTGCTGTTTTCTCTTAAACACAACATGGGAGAAAAACCATTTCACATCACATTTGTGGGTCTTGGTCTTCAACGCATTTGGTGAAATTTTGAGCTGTCTGTGTTTGCTACAAGAGGAGATATCACAAAGTATGCACTTTTGTGTTTTCCATTCCTTTCAATCCATTTTGACCTAAAACGAGCAGTTGCTGTTTTCTCTTAAACGCAACATGGGAGAAAAACTATTTCACATCACATTTGTGGGTCTTGTTCTTCAACACATTAGGTGAAATGTTGAGCTGTCTATGTTTGCTACAAGAGGAGATATCACAAAGTATGCGCTTTTGTGTTTTCCATTCCGTTCAATGCATTTTGGCCTAAAACAAACATTTGCTGTTTTCTCTTAAACGCAACATGGGAGAAAAACCATTTCATATCACATTTGTGGGTCTTGGTCTTCAACACATTCTGTGAAATTTCGAGCTGTCTGTGTTTGCTACAAGAGGAGATATCACAAACTATGCGCTTTTCTTGTTTCCATTGCTTTTAATGCATTTTGGCCTAAAACGAGCATTTGCTCTTTTCTCTTACACAAAACATGGGAGAAAAACCATTTCACATCACATTTGTGGGTCTTGGACTTCAACACATTCGGTGAAATTTTGAGCTGTCTGTGTTTGCTACAAGAGGAGATATCACAAAGTTTGTGCTTTTGTTGTTTCCAACGCTTTCAATGCATTTTGGCCTAAAACGAGCATTTGCTGTTTTCTCTTAAATGCAACACTGGAGAAAAACCATTTCACATCACATTTGTGGGTCTTGGTCTTCAACGCATTTGATGAAATTTTGAGCTGTCTGTGTTTGCTACAAGAGGAGATATCACAAAGTATGCGCTTTTGTGTTTCCATTCCTTTCAATGCATTTTGACCTAAAACGAGCAGTTGCTGTTTTCTCTTAAATGCAAAATGGGAGAAAAACCATTTCACAACACATTTGTGGGTATTGGTCTTGAACACATTCGGTGAAATTTTGAGCTGTCTGTGTTTGCTACAAGAGGAGATATCACAAATTATGCGCTTTTGTGTTTTCCATTCCTTTCAATGCATTTTGGCCTAAAATGAGCATTTGCTGTTTTCTCTTAAATGCAACATGGGAGAAAAACCATTTCACATCACATTTGTCGGTCTTGGTCTTCAACGCATTTGATGAAATTTTGAGCTGTCTGTGTTTGCTACAAGTGGAGACATCACAAAGTATGCGCTTTTGTGTTTTCCATTCCTTTCAGAGCATTTTGGCCTAAAACGAGCATTTGCTGTTTTCTCTTAAACGCAACATGGGAGAAAAACCATTTCACATCACATTTGTGGGTCTTGGTCTTCAACACATTCTGTGAAATTTTGAGCTTTCTGTGTTTGCTACAAGAGGAGAAATCACAAACTATGCGCTTTTCTTGTTTCCATTGCTTTCAATGCATTTTGGCCTAAAACGAGCATTTGATGTTTTCTCTTAAAAGCAACATGGGAGAAAAACCATTTCACATCACATTTTTGGGTATCAGTCTTCAACACATTTGGTGAAATTTAGAGCTGTCTGTGTTTGCTACAAGAGGAGATATCACAAAGTATTCGATTTTGTGTTTTCCATTCCTTTCAATGCATTTTGGCCTAAAACGAGCATTTGCTGTTTTCTCTTAAACGCAACATGGGAGAAAAACCATTTCACATCACATTTGTGGGTCCTGTTCTTCAACAAATTTGGTGAAATTTTGAGCTGTCTGTGTTTGCTACAAGAGATATCACAAAGTATGCACTTTTGTGTTTTCCATTCCTTTCAATGCATTTTGGCCTAAAACGAGCATTTGCTGTTTTCTCTTAAACACAACATGGGAGTAAAACCTTTTCATATCAAAATTGTGGGTCTTGTTCTTGAACACATTCGGTGAAATTTTGAGCTGTCTGTGTTTGCTACAAGAGGAGATATCACAAAGTATGCGCTTTTGATGTTTCCATTGCTTTCAATGCATTTTGGCCGAAAACGATTATTTGTTGTTTTCTCTTAAATGCAAAATGGGAGAAAAACCTTTTCACATCACATTTGTGGGTCTTGGTCTTCAACACATTTGGTGAAATTTTGAGCTGTCTGTGTTTGCTACAAGAGGAGATATCACAAATTATGCGCTTTTGTTGTTTCCATTGCTTTCAATGCATTTTTGCCTAAAACGAGCATTTGCTGTTTTCTCTTAAACGCAACATGGGAGAAAAACCATTTCACATCACATTTGTGGGTCTTGGTCTTCAACACATTTTTTGAAATTTTGAGCTGTCTGTGTTTGCTACAAGAGGAGATATCACAAACTATGCGCTTTTCTTCTTTCCATTGCTTTCAATGCATTTTGGCCTAAAATGAGCATTTGCTGTTTTCTCTTAAACACAACATGGGAGAAAAACCATTTCACATCACATTTGTGGGTCTTGGTCTTCAACGCATTTGGTGAAATTTTGAGCTGTCTGTGTTTGCTACAAGAGGAGATATCACAAAGTTTGTGCTTTTGTTGTTTCCAACGCTTTCAATGCATTTTGGCCTAAAACGAGCATTTGCTGTTTTCTCTTAAATGCAACACTGGAGAAAAACCATTTCACATCACATTTGTGGGTCTTGGTCTTCAACGCATTTGATGAAATTTTGAGCTGTCTGTGTTTGCTACAAGAGGAGATATCACAAAGTATGTGCTTTTGTGTTTCCATTCCTTTCAATGCATTTTGACCTAAAACGAGCAGTTGCTGTTTTCTCTTAAATGCAAAATGGGAGAAAAACCATTTCACAACACATTTGTGGGTATTGGTCTTGAACACATTCGGTGAAATTATGAGCTGTCTGTGTTTGCTACAAGAGGAGATATCACAAATTATGCGCTTTTGTGTTTTCCATTCCTTTCAATGCATTTTGGCCTAAAATGAGCATTTGCTGTTTTCTCTTAAACGCAACATGGGAGAAAAACCATTTCACATCACATTTGTGGGTCTTGGTCTTCAACGCATTTGATGAAATTTTGAGCTGTCTGTGTTTGCTACAAGAGGAGATATCACAAAGTATGCGCTTTTGTGTTTTCCATTCCTTTCAGAGCATTTTGGCCTAAAACGAGCATTTGCTGTTTTCTCTTAAACGCAACATGGGAGAAAAACCATTTCACATCACATTTGTGGGTCATGGTCTTCAACACATTCTGTGAAATTTTGAGCTTTCTGTGTTTGCTACAAGAGGAGATATCACAAACTATGCGCTTTTCTTGTTTCCATTGCTTTCAATGCATTTTGGCCTAAAACGAGCATTTGATGTTTTCTATTACACACAACATGGGAGAAAAACCATTTCACATCACATTTGTGGGTCTTGGTCTTCAACACATTCGGTGAAATTTTGAGCTGTCTGTGTTTGCTACAAGAGGAGATATCACAAAGTTTGCGCTTTTGTTGTTTCCATTGCTTTTAATGCATTTTGGCCTAAAACGAGCATTTGCTGTTTTCTCTTAAATGCAAAATGGGAGAAAAAACATTTCACATCACATTTGTGGGTCTTGTTCTTCAACACATTTGGTGAAATTTTGAGCTGTCTGTGTTTGCTACAAGAAGAGATATCACAAAGTATGCGCTTTTGTGTTTTCCATTCCTTTCATTGCATTTTGGCCTAAAATGAGCATTTGCTGTTTTCTCTTAAAAGCAACATGGGAGAAAAACCATTTCACATCACATTTTTGGGTATCAGTCTTCAACACATTTGGTGAAATTTTGAGCTGTCTGTGTTTGCTACAAGAGGAGATATCACAAAGTATTCGATTTTGTGTTTTCCATTCCTTTCAATGCATTTTGGCCTAAAACGAGCATTTGCTGTTTTCTCTTAAACGCATCATGGGAGAAAAACCATTTCACATCACATTTGTGGGTCCTGTTCTTCAACAAATTTGGTGAAATTTTGAGCTGTCTGTGTTTGCTACAAGAGATATCACAAAGTATGCACTTTTGTGTTTTCCATTCCTTTCAATGCATTTTGGCCTAAAACGAGCATTTGCTGTTTTCTCTTAAACACAACATGGGAGTAAAACCTTTTCATATCAAAATTGTGGGTCTTGCTCTTCAACACATTTGGTGAAATTTTGAGCTGTCTGTGTTTGCTACAAGAGGAGATATCACAAACTATGCGGTTTTCTTGTTTCCATTGCTTTCAATGCATTTTGGCCTAAAACGAGCATTTGCTGTTTTCTCCTAAACAAAACATGGGAGAAAAACCATTTCACAACACATTTGTGGGTATTGGTCTTGAACACATTCGGTGAAATTTTGAGCTGTCTGTGTTTGCTACAAGAGGAGATATCACAAAGTTTGCGCTTTTGTTGTTTCCATTGTTTTCAATGTTTTTTGGCCTAAAATGAGCATTTGCTGTTTTCTCTTTAAAGCAACATTGGAGAAAAACCATTTCACATCACTTTTGTGGGTCTTGGTCTTCAACGCATTTGGTGAAATTTTGAGCTGTCTGTGTTTGCAACAAGAGGAGATATCACAAAGTATGTGCTTTTGTGTTTTCCATTCCTTTCAATGCATTTTGGCCTAAAATGAGCATTTGCTGTTTTCTCTTAACCCCAACATGGGAGAAAAACCATTTCACATCACATTTGTGGGTCTTGTTCTTCAACACATTTGGTGAAATTTTGAGCTGTCTGTGTTTGCTACAAGAGGAGATATCACAAAGTATGCACTTTTGTGTTTTCCATTGCTTTCAATGCATTTTGGCCGAAAACGATTATTTGTTGTTTTCTCTTCAATGCAAAATGGGAGAAAAACCTTTTCACATCACATTTGTGGGTCTTGGTCTTCAACACATTTGGTGAAATTTTGAGCTGTCTGTGTTTGCTACAAGAGGAGATATCACAAATTATGCGCTTTTGTTGTTTCCATTGCTTTCAATGCATTTTTGCCTAAAACGAGCATTTGCTGTTTTCTCTTAAACGCAACATGGGAGAAAAACCATTTCACATCACATTTGTGGGTCTTGGTCTTCAACACATTTTTTGAAATTTTGAGCTGTCTGTGTTTGTTACAAGAGGAGATATCACAAACTATGCGCTTTTCTTCTTTCCATTGCTTTCAATGCATTTTGGCCTAAAACGAGCATTTGCTGTTTTCTCTTAAACACAACATGGGAGAAAAACCATTTCACATCACATTTGTGGGTCTTGGTCTTCAACGCATTTGGTGAAATTTTGAGCTGTCTGTGTTTGCTACAAGAGGAGATATCACAAAGTATGCACTTTTGTGTTTTCCATTCCTTTCAATGCATTTTGACCTAAAACGAGCAGTTGCTGTTTTCTCTTAAACGCAACATGGGAGAAAAACCATTTCACATCACATTTGTGGGTCTTGTTCTTCAACACATTTGGTGAAATTTTGAGCTGTCTATGTTTGCTACAAGAGGAGATATCACAAAGTATGCGCTTTTGTGTTTTCCATTCCTTTCAATGCATTTTGGCCTAAAACAAACATTTGCTGATTTCTCTTAAACGCAACATGGGAGAAAAACCATTTCACATCACATTTGTGGGTCTTGGTCTTCAACACATTCTGTGAAATTTCGAGCTGTCTGTGTTTGCTACAAGAGGAGATATCACAAACTATGCGCTTTTCTTGTTTCCATTGCTTTCAATGCATTTTGGCCTAAAACGAGCATTTGCTCTTTTCTCTTACACAAAACATGGGAGAAAAACCATTTCACATCACATTTGTGGGTCTTGGACTTCAACACATTCGGTGAAATTTTGAGCTGTCTGTGTTTGCTACAAGAGGAGATATCACAAAGTTTGTGCTTTTGTTGTTTCCAACGCTTTCAATGCATTTTGGCCTAAAACGAGCATTTGCTGTTTTCTCTTAAATGCAACACTGGAGAAAAACCATTTCACATCACATTTGTGGGTCTTGGTCTTCAACGCATTTGATGAAATTTTGAGCTGTCTGTGTTTGCTACAAGAGGAGATATCACAAAGTATGTGCTTTTGTGTTTCCATTCCTTTCAATGCATTTTGACCTAAAACGAGCAGTTGCTGTTTTCTCTTAAATGCAAAATGGGAGAAAAACCATTTCACAACACATTTGTGGGTATTGGTCTTGAACACATTCGGTGAAATTATGAGCTGTCTGTGTTTGCTACAAGAGGAGATATCACAAATTATGCGCTTTTGTGTTTTCCATTCCTTTCAATGCATTTTGGCCTAAAATGAGCATTTGCTGTTTTCTCTTAAACGCAACATGGGAGAAAAACCATTTCACATCACATTTGTGGGTCTTGGTCTTCAACGCATTTGATGAAATTTTGAGCTGTCTGTGTTTGCTACAAGAGGAGATATCACAAAGTATGCGCTTTTGTGTTTTCCATTCCGTTCAGAGCATTTTGGACTAAAACGAGCATTTGCTGTTTTCTCTTAAACGCAACATGGGAGAAAAACCATTTCACATCACATTTGTGGGTCTTGGTCTTCAACACATTTTTTGAAATTTTGAGCTGTCTGTGTTTGCTACAAGAGGAGATATCACAAACTATGCGCTTTTCTTCTTTCCATTGCTTTCAATGCATTTTGGCCTAAAACGAGCATTTGCTGTTTTCTCTTAAACACAACATGGGAGAAAAACCATTTCACATCACATTTGTGGGTCTTGGTCTTCAACGCATTTGGTGAAATTTTGAGCTGTCTATGTTTGCTACAAGAGTAGATATCACAAAGTATGCGCTTTTGTGTTTTCCATTCCTTTCAATGCATTTTGGCCTAAAACAAACATTTGCTGTTTTCTCTTAAACGCAACATGGGAGAAAAACCATTTCACATCACATTTGTGGGTCTTGGTCTTCAACACATTCTGTGAAATTTCGAGCTGTCTGTGTTTGCTACAAGAGGAGATATCACAAACTATGCGCTTTTCTTGTTTCCATTGCTTTTAATGCATTTTGGCCTAAAACGAGCATTTGCTGTTTTCTCTTACACAAAACATGGAAGAAAAACCATTTCACATCACATTTGTGGGTCTTGGACTTCAACACATTCGGTGAAATTTTGAGCTGTCTGTGTTTGCTACAAGAGGAGATATCACAAAGTTTGTGCTTTTGTTGTTTCCAACGCTTTCAATGCATTTTGGCCTAAAACGAGCATTTGCTGTTTTCTCTTAAATGCAACACTGGAGAAAAACCATTTCACATCACATTTGTGGGTCTTGGTCTTCAACGCATTTGATGAAATTTTGAGCTGTCTGTGTTTGCTACAAGAGGAGATATCACAAAGTATGCGCTTTTGTGTTTCCATTCCTTTCAATGCATTTTGACCTAAAACGAGCAGTTGCTGTTTTCTCTTAAATGCAAAATGGGAGAAAAACCATTTCACAACACATTTGTGGGTATTGGTCTTGAACACATTCGGTGAAATTTTGAGCTGTCTGTGTTTGCTACAAGAGGAGATATCACAAATTATGCGCTTTTGTGTTTTCCATTCCTTTCAATGCATTTTGGCCTAAAACGAGCATTTGCTGTTTTCTCTTAAAAGCAACATGGGAGAAAAACCATTTCACATCACATTTTTGGGTATCGGTCTTCAACATATTTTGGTGAAATTTTGAGCTGTTTGTGTGTGCTACAAGAGGAGATATCACAAAGTATGCGATTTTGTGTTTTCCATTCCTTTCAATGCATTTTGGCCTAAAACGAGCATTTGCTGTTTTCTCTTAAACGCAACATGGGAGAAAAACCATTTCACATCACATTTGTGGGTCTTGGTCTTCAACACATTTTTTGAAATTTTGAGCTGTCTGTGTTTGCTACAAGAGGAGATATCACAAACTATGCGCTTTTCTTCTTTCCATTGCTTTCAATGCATTTTGGCCTAAAACAAGCATTTGCTGTTTTCTCTTAAACACAACATGGGAGAAAAACCATTTCACATCACATTTGTGGGTCTTGGTCTTCAACGCATTTGGTGAAATTTTGAGCTGTCTGTGTTTGCTACAAGAGGATATATCACAAAGTATGCACTTTTGTGTTTTCCATTCCTTTCAATGCATTTTGACCTAAAACTAGCAGTTGCTGTTTTCTCTTAAACGCAACATGGGAGAAAAACCATTTCACATCACATTTGTGGGTCTTGTTCTTCAACACATTTGGTGAAATTTTGAGCTGTCTATGTTTGCTACAAGAGGAGATATCACAAAGTATGCGCTTTTGTGTTTTCCATTCCTTTCAATGCATTTTGGCCTAAAACAAACATTTGCTTCTTTCTCTTAAACGCAACATGGGAGAAAAACCATTTCACATCACATTTGTGGGTCTTGGTCTTCAACACATTCTGTGAAATTTCGAGCTGTCTGTGTTTGCTACAAGAGGAGATATCACAAAGTTTGCGCTTTTGTTTTTTCCATTGCTTTTAATGCATTTTGGCCTAAAACGAGCATTTGCTGTTTTCTCTTAAATGCAAAATGGGAGAAAAAACATTTCACATCACATTTGTGGGTCTTGTTCTTCAACACATTTGGTGAAATTTTGAGCTGTCTGTGTTTGCTACAAGAAGAGATATCACAAAGTATGCGCTTTTGTGTTTTCCATTCCTTTCATTGCATTTTGGCCTAAAATGAGCATTTGCTGTTTTCTCTTAAAAGCAACATGGGAGAAAAACCATTTCACATCACATTTTTGGGTATCAGTCTTCAACACATTTGGTGAAATTTTGAGCTGTCTGTGTTTGCTACAAGAGGAGATATCACAAAGTATTCGATTTTGTGTTTTCCATTCCTTTCAATGCATTTTGGCCTAAAACGAGCATTTGCTGTTTTCTCTTAAACGCATCATGGGAGAAAAACCATTTCACATCACATTTGTGGGTCCTGTTCTTCAACAAATTTGGTGAAATTTTGAGCTGTCTGTGTTTGCTACAAGAGATATCACAAAGTATGCACTTTTGTGTTTTCCATTCCTTTCAATGCATTTTGGCCTAAAACGAGCATTTGCTGTTTTCTCTTAAACACAACATGGGAGTAAAACCTTTTCATATCAAAATTGTGGGTCTTGCTCTTCAACACATTTGGTGAAATTTTGAGCTGTCTGTGTTTGCTACAAGAGGAGATATCACAAACTATGCGGTTTTCTTGTTTCCATTGCTTTCAATGCATTTTGGCCTAAAACGAGCATTTGCTGTTTTCTCCTAAACAAAACATGGGAGAAAAACCATTTCACAACACATTTGTGGGTATTGGTCTTGAACACATTCGGTGAAATTTTGAGCTGTCTGTGTTTGCTACAAGAGGAGATATCACAAAGTTTGCGCTTTTGTTGTTTCCATTGTTTTCAATGTTTTTTGGCCTAAAATGAGCATTTGCTGTTTTCTCTTTAAAGCAACATTGGAGAAAAACCATTTCACATCACTTTTGTGGGTCTTGGTCTTCAACGCATTTGGTGAAATTTTGAGCTGTCTGTGTTTGCAACAAGAGGAGATATCACAAAGTATGTGCTTTTGTGTTTTCCATTCCTTTCAATGCATTTTGGCCTAAAATGAGCATTTGCTGTTTTCTCTTAACCCCAACATGGGAGAAAAACCATTTCACATCACATTTGTGGGTCTTGTTCTTCAACACATTTGGTGAAATTTTGAGCTGTCTGTGTTTGCTACAAGAGGAGATATCACAAAGTATGCACTTTTGTGTTTTCCATTGCTTTCAATGCATTTTGGCCGAAAACGATTATTTGTTGTTTTCTCTTCAATGCAAAATGGGAGAAAAACCTTTTCACATCACATTTGTGGGTCTTGGTCTTCAACACATTTGGTGAAATTTTGAGCTGTCTGTGTTTGCTACAAGAGGAGATATCACAAATTATGCGCTTTTGTTGTTTCCATTGCTTTCAATGCATTTTTGCCTAAAACGAGCATTTGCTGTTTTCTCTTAAACGCAACATGGGAGAAAAACCATTTCACATCACATTTGTGGGTCTTGGTCTTCAACACATTTTTTGAAATTTTGAGCTGTCTGTGTTTGTTACAAGAGGAGATATCACAAACTATGCGCTTTTCTTCTTTCCATTGCTTTCAATGCATTTTGGCCTAAAACGAGCATTTGCTGTTTTCTCTTAAACACAACATGGGAGAAAAACCATTTCACATCACATTTGTGGGTCTTGGTCTTCAACGCATTTGGTGAAATTTTGAGCTGTCTGTGTTTGCTACAATAGGAGATATCACAAAGTATGCACTTTTGTGTTTTCCATTCCTTTCAATGCATTTTGACCTAAAACGAGCAGTTGCTGTTTTCTCTTAAACGCAACATGGGAGAAAAACCATTTCACATCACATTTGTGGGTCTTGTTCTTCAACACATTTGGTGAAATTTTGAGCTGTCTATGTTTGCTACAAGAGGAGATATCACAAAGTATGCGCTTTTGTGTTTTCCATTCCTTTCAATGCATTTTGGCCTAAAACAAACATTTGCTGATTTCTCTTAAACGCAACATGGGAGAAAAACCATTTCACATCACATTTGTGGGTCTTGGTCTTCAACACATTCTGTGAAATTTCGAGCTGTCTGTGTTTGCTACAAGAGGAGATATCACAAACTATGCGCTTTTCTTGTTTCCATTGCTTTCAATGCATTTTGGCCTAAAACGAGCATTTGCTCTTTTCTCTTACACAAAACATGGGAGAAAAACCATTTCACATCACATTTGTGGGTCTTGGACTTCAACACATTCGGTGAAATTTTGAGCTGTCTGTGTTTGCTACAAGAGGAGATATCACAAAGTTTGTGCTTTTGTTGTTTCCAACGCTTTCAATGCATTTTGGCCTAAAACGAGCATTTGCTGTTTTCTCTTAAATGCAACACTGGAGAAAAACCATTTCACATCACATTTGTGGGTCTTGGTCTTCAACGCATTTGATGAAATTTTGAGCTGTCTGTGTTTGCTACAAGAGGAGATATCACAAAGTATGTGCTTTTGTGTTTCCATTCCTTTCAATGCATTTTGACCTAAAACGAGCAGTTGCTGTTTTCTCTTAAATGCAAAATGGGAGAAAAACCATTTCACAACACATTTGTGGGTATTGGTCTTGAACACATTCGGTGAAATTATGAGCTGTCTGTGTTTGCTACAAGAGGAGATATCACAAATTATGCGCTTTTGTGTTTTCCATTCCTTTCAATGCATTTTGGCCTAAAATGAGCATTTGCTGTTTTCTCTTAAACGCAACATGGGAGAAAAACCATTTCACATCACATTTGTGGGTCTTGGTCTTCAACGCATTTGATGAAATTTTGAGCTGTCTGTGTTTGCTACAAGAGGAGATATCACAAAGTATGCGCTTTTGTGTTTTCCATTCCGTTCAGAGCATTTTGGACTAAAACGAGCATTTGCTGTTTTCTCTTAAACGCAACATGGGAGAAAAACCATTTCACATCACATTTGTGGGTCTTGGTCTTCAACACATTTTTTGAAATTTTGAGCTGTCTGTGTTTGCTACAAGAGGAGATATCACAAACTATGCGCTTTTCTTCTTTCCATTGCTTTCAATGCATTTTGGCCTAAAACGAGCATTTGCTGTTTTCTCTTAAACACAACATGGGAGAAAAACCATTTCACATCACATTTGTGGGTCTTGGTCTTCAACGCATTTGGTGAAATTTTGAGCTGTCTATGTTTGCTACAAGAGGAGATATCACAAAGTATGCGCTTTTGTGTTTTCCATTCCTTTCAATGCATTTTGGCCTAAAACAAACATTTGCTGTTTTCTCTTAAACGCAACATGGGAGAAAAACCATTTCACATCACATTTGTGGGTCTTGGTCTTCAACACATTCTGTGAAATTTCGAGCTGTCTGTGTTTGCTACAAGAGGAGATATCACAAACTATGCGCTTTTCTTGTTTCCATTGCTTTCAATGCATTTTGGCCTAAAACGAGCATTTGCTGTTTTCTCTTACACAAAACATGGAAGAAAAACCATTTCACATCACATTTGTGGGTCTTGGACTTCAACACATTCGGTGAAATTTTGAGCTGTCTGTGTTTGCTACAAGAGGAGATATCACAAAGTTTGTGCTTTTGTTGTTTCCAACGCTTTCAATGCATTTTGGCCTAAAACGAGCATTTGCTGTTTTCTCTTAAATGCAACACTGGAGAAAAACCATTTCACATCACATTTGTGGGTCTTGGTCTTCAACGCATTTGATGAAATTTTGAGCTGTCTGTGTTTGCTACAAGAGGAGATATCACAAAGTATGCGCTTTTGTGTTTCCATTCCTTTCAATGCATTTTGACCTAAAACGAGCAGTTGCTGTTTTCTCTTAAATGCAAAATGGGAGAAAAACCATTTCACAACACATTTGTGGGTATTGGTCTTGAACACATTCGGTGAAATTTTGAGCTGTCTGTGTTTGCTACAAGAGGAGATATCACAAATTATGCGCTTTTGTGTTTTCCATTCCTTTCAATGCATTTTGGCCTAAAACGAGCATTTGCTGTTTTCTCTTAAAAGCAACATGGGAGAAAAACCATTTCACATCACATTTTTGGGTATCGGTCTTCAACATATTTTGGTGAAATTTTGAGCTGTCTGTGTGTGCTACAAGAGGAGATATCACAAAGTATGCGATTTTGTGTTTTCCATTCCTTTCAATGCATTTTGGCCTAAAACGAGCATTTGCTGTTTTCTCTTAAACGCAACATGGGAGAAAAACCATTTCACATCACATTTGTGGGTCTTGGTCTTCAACACATTTTTTGAAATTTTGAGCTGTCTGTGTTTGCTACAAGAGGAGATATCACAAACTATGCGCTTTTCTTCTTTCCATTGCTTTCAATGCATTTTGGCCTAAAACAAGCATTTGCTGTTTTCTCTTAAACACAACATGGGAGAAAAACCATTTCACATCACATTTGTGGGTCTTGGTCTTCAACGCATTTGGTGAAATTTTGAGCTGTCTGTGTTTGCTACAAGAGGATATATCACAAAGTATGCACTTTTGTGTTTTCCATTCCTTTCAATGCATTTTGACCTAAAACGAGCAGTTGCTGTTTTCTCTTAAACGCAACATGGGAGAAAAACCATTTCACATCACATTTGTGGGTCTTGTTCTTCAACACATTTGGTGAAATTTTGAGCTGTCTATGTTTGCTACAAGAGGAGATATCACAAAGTATGCGCTTTTGTGTTTTCCATTCCTTTCAATGCATTTTGGCCTAAAACAAACATTTGCTTCTTTCTCTTAAACGCAACATGGGAGAAAAACCATTTCACATCACATTTGTGGGTCTTGGTCTTCAACACATTCTGTGAAATTTCGAGCTGTCTGTGTTTGCTACAAGAGGAGATATCACAAACTATGCGCTTTTCTTGTTTCCATTGCTTTCAATGCATTTTGGCCTAAAACGAGCATTTGCTGTTTTCTCTTACACAAAACATGGGAGAAAAACCATTTCACATCACATTTGTGGGTCTTGGACTTCAACACATTCGGAGAAATTTTGAGCTGTCTGTGTTTGCTACAAGAGGAGATATCACAAAGTTTGTGCTTTTGTTTTTTCCAACACTTTCAATGCATTTTGGCCTAAAACGAGCATTTGCTGTTTTCTCTTAAATGCAACACTGGAGAAAAACAATTTCACATCACATTTGTGGGTCTTGGTCTTCAACGCATTTGATGAAATTTTGAGCTGTCTGTGTTTGCTACAAGAGGAGATATCACAAAGTATGAGCTTTTGTGTTTCCATTCCTTTCAATGCATTTTGACCTAAAACGAGCAGTTGCTGTTTTCTCTTAAATGCAAAATGGGAGAAAAACCATTTCACAACACATTTGTGGGTATTGGTCTTGAACACATTCGGTGAAATTTTGAGCTGTCTGTGTTTGCTACAAGAGGAGATATCACAAATTATGCGCTTTTGTGTTTTCCATTCCTTTCAATGCATTTTGGCCTAAAATGAGCATTTGCTGTTTTCTCTTAAACGCAACATGGGAGAAAAACCATTTCACATCACATTTGTGGGTCTTGGTCTTCAACGCATTTGATGAAATTTTGAGCTGTCTGTGTTTGCTACAAGAGGAGATATCACAAAGTATGTACTTTTGTGTTTTCCATACCTTTCAATGCACTTTGGCCTAAAACGAGCATTTGCTGTTTTCTCTTAAACACAACATGGGAGAAAAACCTTTTCACATCAAATTTGTGGGTCTTGTTCTTCAACACATTTGGTGAAATTTTGAGCTGTCTGTGTTTGCTACAAGAGGAGATATCAGAAAGTATGCGCTTTTGTATTTTCCATTCCTTTCAGAGCATTTTGGCCTAAAACGAGCATTTGCTGTTTTCTCTTAAACGCAACATGGGAGAAAAACCATTTCACATCACATTTGTGGGTCTTGGTCTTCTACACATTCTGTGAAATTTTGAGCTGTCTGTGTTTGGTACAAGAGGAGATATCACGAACTATGCGCTTTTCTTGTTTCCATTGCTTTCAATGCATTTTGGCCGAAAACGAGCATTTGATGTTTTCTATTACACACAACATGGGAGAAAAACCATTTCACATCACATTTGTGGGTCTTGGTCTTCAACACATTCGGTGAAATTTTGAGCTGTCTGTGTTTGCTACAAGAGGAGATATCACAAAGTTTGTGCTTTTGTTGTTTCCATTGCTTTTAATGCATTTTGGCCTAAAACGAGCATTTGCTGTTTTCTCTTAAATGCAAAATGGGAGAAAAAACATTTCACATCACATTTGTGGGTCTTGGTCTTCAACACATTTGGTGAAATTTTGAGCTGTCTGTGTTTGCTACAAGAGGAGATATCACAAAGTATGCCCTTTTGTGTTTTCCATTCCTTTCAATGCATTTTGGCCTAAAACGAGCATTTGCTGTTTTCTCTTAAAAGCAACATGGGAGAAAAACCATTTCACATCACATTTTTGGGTATCGGTCTTCAAAATATTTTGGTGAAATTTTGAGCTGTCTGTGTGTGCTACAAGAGGAGATATCACAAAGTATGCGATTTTGTGTTTTCCATTCCTTTCAATGCATTTTGGCCTAAAACGAGCATTTGCTGTTTTCTCTTAAACGCAACATGGGAGAAAAACCATTTCACATCACATTTGTGGGTACTGTTCTTCAACAAATTTGGTGAAATTTTGAGCTGTCTGTGTTTGCTACAAGAGGAGATATCACAAAGTATGCACTTTTGTGTTTTCCATGCCTTTCAATGCATTTTGGCCTAAAACGAGCATTTGCTGTTTTTTCTTAAACACAACATGCGAGTAAAACCTTTTCATATCAAATTTGTGGGTCTTGCTCTTCAACACATTTGGTGAAATTTTGAGCTGTCTGTGTTTGCTACAAGAGGAGATATCACAAAGTATGTGCTTTTGTGTTTTCCAATCCTTTCAGAGCATTTTGGCCTAAAACGAGCATTTGCTGTTTTCTCTTAAACGCAACATGGGAGAAAAACCATTTCACATCACATTTTTTGGTCTTGGTCTTCAACACATTCTGTGAAATTTTGAGCTGTCTGTGTTTGCTACAAGAGGAGATATCACAAACTATGCTCTTTTCTTGTTTCCATTGCTTTCAATGCATTTTGGCCTAAAACGAGCATTTGATGTTTTCTATTACACACAACATGGGAGAAAAACCATTTCACATCACATTTGTGGGTCTTGGTCAATCCTCTTTATTGGAGAATTGCAACATGTAAAACATTAAAATTACAATAAATAATGAGGTTCACAGACTAAAAAATAAACATAGTACAGTAAACCAAAATGTACAAATCCACATACAACAAAGAGACAAAAATGGTATATCCACAGCTTAGAACAAGCATAATACAGATAATCAGACACTTAAGCTTCAGTGTCAAGTAACCCATAACTAGAGACTGCCTAAGCCTACCTTGGCAAAGGGCTTCATCTTATTAAGGGCCGCCTACAGCAGCCACCACACAAACGAACTCCATCCATACCACCCAGACAAGACAACACCTTGCTACTCCCCCCAACTAACCACCACCTCACCCAACGAATCCCACCACCACTCTAACCACTATCCACCAACACTAACTCCTTTGACAAAGAGAAAGTAAAAAAGAGCAGTTTAGATACATGTAAACCATCTCAATAAAAAACAAGTCAATCAAAATCTACAGGGGAAAGAAGTAAAAGTGACAGAAAGCCAAAGAAACAAGCAGGGAGAGACTGCCTGCCACCCACTAAGGGGGTTTCAGGTGCCTCCACCTCCTAGACCACCCGACGGCATCCAGCCTCTCTCTATCCATGTCCATCATCCTTTTCACCTCATGAAGAATACCACCCACCACCTCTAAGCAGGGGAGGATTTTATTTCTCAATGGCAATAAACACCGTGCATTCCATAGGTGATACCTAACCGCTAGACTGACTAAAAAAATAGTGACTAAATCAAACCTCCCATACCCTTTGAAGGCCCCATAAACCCACTCAGGGTAACTCAGCCCCGAAAGGCACGGGATGCGTAAAGATCTTGAAACTGCCTTACACACCTCCACTGTGAAGGGACACCTCAAAAGGAAGTGGTCCATGGTCTCCTCCTCCCCTTGACAACCCTCGCGTGGACAATCACGGTCATCGGCACTTCGACTTTTGATGTTTCCCCTCACGTAGAGCCTCCCTTGAAAGGAAAGCCAGGCAATGTCCCTGAACTTCAAAGGGATTCTCTCCGACATCAGCAAAGAGACCCCGTTTGAGCAGACTATGCCCGGGCAGTCCCTCAGTGACAACGGAGCATAGAAGTGGGAGCGCAAAATGCTTCTCCCCAACTGCTTCCTGGAGAAGGTTTTGACATTCTCCACAACCAGCTCCCACCGTCTCGTCACCTTCAAGCACAGGATGACGTAGATCGGGAGGTATCCACACCTGACTCTAAGAGTTCTTACACGGCCACCATCTTTCCATAGATCAAGGAAGGGAAGCACCCAGGCTCTAAAACTCTCTACCCATTGAGGGGGAGTCTCCAAAAAAAGACTACCAAGATTGAGCTTTAAGAAAGTCGTGGCAAAGAAAACCACGGGGCTGACCATGTCGAGCCCGCCTTCTTCCCTCAACCTGTAGGTTATACCTCTCTTAACGATGTTCATATTGTTTCCCCACAAAAGCAGGAAGAACAAGGAGTTCATACGGGACCATAATGATTGAGGCAAGAAACACACATAACTGACATACAAAAATACTGGGATCAGATAAGTCTTGATCAAATGAACCCTTTCCCTGAAAGAAAGTTTCCACCTCCTCCAAGCCTGCACCTTCCTGGTAGCATCTCCCAACCTCTTCTCCCAGTTTTGAGTGGCATAATCACCATGGCCAAATGTAATACCTAAGATCTTCACTTCTGGACTGGCCCGGGGGAGGCCGTCCGGAAGGTCGAACTCGTCACCTTCCTCCCCCATCCAGAAAGCTTCACACTTATCTTGGTTTACTCTGGAGCTCGATGCCTCAGAGTATTCTGAGATGAGGTGTTCCACATCACATGCCTCTGCCATGGATGACAGGACAACTGTGACATCATCTGCATAGGCCACCACTCTCAGAGGAGTCTCCGGGCCCAGCTGCACCCCTCCCACAGTGCCACAATCAATCCTCCTTATGAAAGGATCAATTGCGAACACATACAGGAGGGGGCTCAGGGGGCATCCCTGACGGACACCGGAGTCAACCCTAAAAGCAGGGCCTACCCAACCATTAACAAGCGGAAAGCTCTCGGCCTGATTATACAAAACTTGAAGCCAATTGATAACCCTTGCTGGGAGACCATACCTCTCTAGTACAGCCCACAGGTACTTATGGTTCACTCGATCAAAGGCCTTAGACTGATCCAATGCCAGTAAGTACTTGCCCCACTTTTCAGCACGGCATCGCTCCACGGCCTCCCGGACGCCAAGGACAGCACTAAATGTGCTACGGCCCTTCACGGTACAGTGCTGAGATGGAGACAGCACTAGCCCGGAAACTTCCATCAACCTATTAAAGAGTATTTTTGCCAGAATCTTCCTGTCCGTATTGAGAAGAGCGATGGGGCGCCAGTTCTCAATACGCGACGGATCCATTCCCTTGGATAACAATATAAGAGCAGAGGACCTCATGGAGGGAGGGAGCAACCCCTCTCCCAGGCACTCATTATAAACCTCCATGAGGTGAGGAGCCAAGACGTCAACAAAAGCTTTATAAAATTCGGACGTTAACCCATCCGGTCCCGGGGATTTTTTGATGGATAACCCACCTATGGCTCTCTTGACCTCCTCCACCGTTACATCATCACCCAAGGTGTCAAAAGAGGCATCAAGTCCTTCAAGCCCCGGTGTCTCCCTCAGAAACGCCTCCATCCTTTCTCTGATGAGTGGCTGCTCAGACAAAAGGTCGGAGTAGTAAGACCTGATGACTCCCAAGATACCCTTCTTATCCTTGCAAAGAGTACCCTGGTCATCAAGCAGGCCCCTGACCTCCCTCAAATCGACCGATCTTCTACAATTCTGGTAAGGATCAGGTGAGTGGTGTTTACCATAATCCCTCTCCAGAACCAAAGAAGCCAGACGATCGTACTGAATCTCTTTTAGCTGAGCCTTCACCCGGGAGATTTCCCCACCATCTCCACCCTCAGAGATCAAGAAATCTAATTTCTTTCTCAATCTATGAATGACGCATCTCTTTTTCAAATTCCTCTGGGCTATCAGCCTCCGAAAGAACTCCCGAGTCCTCTTTTTACATACCTCCCACCACTCGGATCTACTCCAACCAGCCTCCAGAAGTGTCTCCTGCAGTTGAAGGAAGTCCCTGAAGGACTGACTGACCCTTTCCTCCTTCAGGAGATCAGAATTCAATCTCCAAAGGCCCCGTCCTTTCTGAGGAGTTTCTGAAACATTCAAAGTTACACTCAGAAAAACGTGGTCAGAGAATTCTACCGGCTTCACCTCAGGAGGCAAAGTTTTCGAAGACTCTTTAACAAAAATCCTATCTATCCTAGACCTACGACTTCCGCTAAAATAAGTGTACCCCGTGAGGTCCAGGTGATGGCGAATGTGCACATCGACCAGACCAGCCTCTCTAATCATGCTTACTAAAAAATTGGCATCATAACTCAGAGTTGTCCTTGTACCCCCCCTGTCCATAGGCCTAACGACGGTGTTAAAGTCGCCACCAAAGACAATCTGCTGAGCCGTAAAAAGAAATGGTTTTATCAACCCGAAAAGGCATTTCCTATCCCAGGCTGACTGCGGTCCATAGATGTTGATCAGCCTCAAGTCCTGCCCTCTCAGGTTGACATCCAAAACCATGCATCTACCCACCTGCAACTCTATAATTCTGCGTATGGTTACCATGCCGGTAAAAAGCACCGCCACCCCACCGTACGGCTCGGCCGCAAGAGACCAGAAAGATGGACCATGCCTCCACTGGGCCTTAGCCCTATGGAGGGTGGACAAATCTCCCACATGGGTCTCCTGCAAAAACAAAAAGTCAACATCAACCGTGTTGAAAAAATCGAAGGCCAAATAACGAGCGCGTTCGGAAAGAACGGAAGCCACATTAATGGTGACACATCGTATGGGCTGAGGATCCATAGTTCCGAATTATAAAGGTGGGACTCCAACCTACTTTCTCTTTACCAAGCGACCAGATCCCTCATCCGAGGAACCTGTTCGCTTACACGTAAGCCCAAAGGGGATACCCGCTTCACCCGACAAAGACACCTCAATCAACTCACCCTCCACCTCATTCACACCAACAGGATCTGAGCCCCCAGCCCTAACCTCAGGGACGCCAGAACCAACCCCACCCCCTTCCCCCAACAACCCTCCACCCCCCACCGTACCCAAACCCCCAGCCGGAGGGGGATCCGGGTCAGGAGGTTTTGGAAGAGCAACTTTCTCCACCTGCACCTCAGGCATGTCACCTGATTTCTCAGGGATACCATCCCCTCCCACCAGGCCATCCGGGGTTTCCACCCCACTAGAACCCACCTCCACCTGAGACACCTTTTGTCCAGAGCCCTGCACCCTACGACCACCTCCGTCCAGCAAGGTTACCAACTCTGAACCCAACTCCATGCAGGACTCATCCCACTCAAGATCCACCCCCTCTCTATGTACCTCTCTGGCTTTTTTCCCACTAGCCCCTCCGGATTTACTACCTACAACCACAGCAACATCCCCCAGAGTAACCTTTTTCTTTTGCTTCTTTTTTCTCGGCCTATTAGGAACAAACCTCAGCTCCTTACCCCCCACTAGGACAATCTCACCCTCCTCCGTCCCATCCTCATCCGAGGAGGAAGAAAAGACATCAAATTTGTTTGCACAAACTACCTCTGAGGGACCATTATGCTGACCACTCGCCCCACTACCCTTCTTCACCACCTTCCACTCCTGAGATGCTGCTACCACTGCAGGGGCAGGTGAGGTACCACTAGGCCCCGCCACTGGCAATTCGAGAGGCTGCACCTCTGACTGTACAGCCTGCTGCTCTCCCGTGGGAGTTCTCATAGACACAGGATCACTAGGGGGAAAGACTACGCACATCATAGGCTCACCCTGATTATGAGAGGCCTCGGGACACCTGCTATAGGGATGACCCTCAGCTCCGCACAAGTTGCAGGTCACCTTCAGACACTCTCTAGATGAGTGCCCATCACCATTACAGAGGGTGCATTTAATAACTGGGCAGTTGTTACTCATATGTCTGAAACTGCCACACTTGTGACAAGTGCGAGGCTGGCCGGGGTAGAAGCACTGGATTCTATCCCTACCGATGTAAGCGGCTGATGGAATGTGCCTCGTCTCTGCACCAACCTGCGTCAGCTTTACCAGCACGGAATAAGCCCCACCCCACACCCCCTTGGTGAAGTCAAACCTCTCCAACACTGACAAGACTGTGCAGTGACGAGACAGCCAAAATTCGATATCTGCTGTTGGAAGAGATTCATTGCGCACTAACACAGTGATTTTCACACGATCCTGCCTCGTCAAGGTGTTAGTTTTGTAGGAACTATATGGAGCCTTAAGCCTATTTAATTCCCACATAGACCCAAAGGCCTGCAACCCATTAAGAGAGAGGAAGCTTAAGTCAAAGTCCGGAGTCCTAACCGGGTGGATACAGGCAAATAAGTCCTTCGCCACGAATCCCAAGGAGAAAATCATATCCAGAAAATCTGCCTTAGAAGGAACATCGCCTGTACCCACCCACCGAAACTGAACCACATTCCTCCTCTTAATGGGTAACCTACTGCTAGACCACACAGGCTGCGTAACCCTCTGGGGGCCACCAGACAGGATATTGGCATAGGTGGCCGTTCCCGGTGCCACTACAACAGGCGGCAATGGGGTTGGGAGGCTACCAACAGGAGGAAGAGGGGGGGGAGGGAGGTGGGGAACAGGGGGAGCAGAAAGATAATTGGGGGGGGAAACCCCTACAGGCTGACCATTAACTGCCACCACTGAGTCAAGCGCTGCCTGCCTTGATTCCAGCCTCAATTGGTTAGCGCTGATTACATCAATGGCTGCTTTCACTCTGGCAGGCACATTGATGTTTCCAAATATCGATTCAACCACTGCAGACTCTCTCTGCCCCAGCGCACCACGATCTAAGGCTGGCAATCCCTGGGCTGTACCAAAACCACCCCCAAGATGGCTCCCCCCTGCTGCTGAGGACAACCCTGCAGACACAGCATTAGCATTGCCGCTGGCTCCTTTTAAATGGCCGCCGCCAACAATCGCAGACAGTTCCACAGCCTTCTTCTCTATGTAGTCCAAGTCCACAGCAAGATGGCTGCCGCCCGATGACAGCGCATCCAGCCCCTGCACGTCTTCAGCCAGATCTCTCGTTACGCCCACAGTGCCCAGACTGGAGCCCACTGTTGCAGGCACGCTGAGAGATCTGGCCTCCGTGCCCGCACCGCCGGTCCGCACCGGCCCTAAGGACGCAGCCTTTGGAGCCGGGGCACGAGCCGATGGACCACAGGACGCTGCGGCAGTTCCCCCGGCAACGGCGTCCGCCGTCACCACAGCAACCACCACGCCCCCCGCACCACCAGAGCCCAGCCCCACCTCCAGGAGGGACGCCCCCCCTTGCCCATTCGACGCAGCCACCGATATCCCACCTCCTCCAGCAGCCTCACCGCCGGGCGCCATCACCGGAGCTTCCCGCAGCGAATCCACAGCCGCCTCCTCCTTCTTAGCGTCCTCGCCGGCATCTACAGGATCAGGCCCAGGCACCGCCATCTTGGAAGCAGAACGAACTCCCGTGGCCTCCGCTCCTTCATCCCCGATCACCGATACCGGACCTCCGTCACCCGCGATCTCCACACTGCCAGGCCCCGGGGCCACCACATCACCAGGGATCAGGACAGGAGCTCCTACAGCCACACCAGAGTCAGGTACTTTCTTCTCCCGTTTTAATAGTGAAATTCGGTCTCTCATCCTCTCTACTTTGCTCAGTAGCCCCTCTATCTCTTCATTCAGAGCAGGTTTTTCATAGCTACGAGCAGTATTTCTTTTCCTCCTCTTCACAGCTACCCAGGCCTGGCCTCGCCTCACCTCCTGCCGCAGCTCATCCAGGCTCAGGCCAAGGAATTCCTCCTCACCCTCTCCGGACGCCGAGGACAGCATCACACCGCCTAAATCCATGTCCAGGTCCTGGGCATCAGGGCAGAGATCCCCCTCACCACCATCCGGGCTGGTAAGCACGTCCGCGCTCCCCTGTGTTCCCTCACACAGAGGACCAGCATCCATAGGTTCAGGGGAATCCACGGTCTCCTCCTGACGCCCAGTCAGGCCTTCATCCACCGGACTTGCCAGGCTCAGCCCCTGGTCACCGCAAACCTCACTGGGGGTGAGCCGGGGGAGCACCACCACAGCTCTCCTTCGGCCCGGATCACCAGGCCCACCACCAGGCCCAGAAGCCTGGGAGGCATCTCCATCATCCTCCGGAGAGGACTCCATCCCTCCTGGGGAGGGGAATAAAATTGAGTCCCTGGCTTCAAAGATCCTCCAAAAGGCCCAGGAGCAGAAATAAACGTCTTACTCCTAGGTCTTCAACACATTCGGTGAAAGAGGAGATATCACAAAGTTTGCGCTTTTCTTGTTTCCATTGCTTTCAATGCATTTTGGCCTAAAACGAGCTTTTGATGTTTTCTATTACACACAACAAGGGAGAAAAACCATTTCACATCACATTTGTGGGTCTTGGTCTCCAACACATTCAGTGAAATTTTGAGCTGTTTGTGTTTGCTACAAGAGGAGATATCACAAAGTTTGCGCTTTTGTTGTTTCCATTGCTTTTAATGCATTTTGGCCTAAAACGAGCATTTGCTGTTTTCTCTTAAATGCAAAATGGGAGAAAAACCATTTCACATCACATTTGTGGGTCTTGGTCTTCAACACATTTGGTGAAATTTTGAGCTGTCTGTGTTTGCTACAAGAGGAGATATCACAAAGTATGCGCTTTTGTGTTTTCCATTCCTTTCAATGCATTTTGGCCTAAAACAAGCATTTGCTGTTTTCTCTTAAAAGCAACATGGGAGAAAAACCATTTCACATCACATTTTTGGGTATCGGTCTTCAACACATTTGGTGAAATTTTGAGCTGTCTGTGTTTGCTACAAGAGGAGATATCCCAAAGTATGCGATTTTGTGTTTTCCATTCCTTTCAATGCATTTTGGCCTAAAACGAGCATTTGCTGTTTTCTCTTAAACGCAACATGGGAGAAAAACCATTTCACATCACATTTGTGGGTCCTGTTCTTCAACAAATTTGGTGAAATTTTGAGCTGTCTGTGTTTGCTACAAGAGGAGATATCACAAAGTATGCACTTTTGTGTTTTCCATTCCTATCAATGCATTTTGGCCTAAAACGAGCATTTGCTGTTTTCTCTTAAACACAACATGGGAGTAAAACCTTTTCATATCAAATTTGTGGGTCTTGCTCTTCAACACATTTGGTGAAATTTTGAGCTGTCTGTGTTTGCTACAAGAGGAGATATCACAAAGTATGCACTTTTGTGTTTTCCATTCCTTTCAATGCATTTTGGCCTAAAACAAGCATTTGCTGTTTTCTCTTAAACAAACATGGGAGAAAAACCATTTCACAACACATTTGTGGGTATTGGTCTTGAACACATTCGGTGAAATTTTGAGCTGTCTGTGTTTGCTACAAGAGGAGATATCACAAAGTTTGCGCTTTTGTTGTTTCCATTGCTTTCAATGCATTTTGGCCTAAAACGAGCATTTGCTGTTTTCTCTTAAATGCAAAATGGGAGAAAAACCATTTCACATCACATTTGTGGATCTTGGTCTTCAACACATTTGTTGAAATTTTGAGCTGTCTATGTTTGCTACAAGAGGAGATATCACAAAGTATGCGCTTTTGTGTTTTCCATTCCTTTCAATGCATTTTGGCCTAAAATAAGCATTTGCTGTTTTCTCTTAAACACAACATGGGAGTAAAACCTTTTCATATCAAATTTGTGGGTCTTGCTCTTCAACACATTTGGTGAAATTTTGAGCTGTCTGTGTTTGCTACAAGAGGAGATATCACAAACTATGCAGTTTCTTGTTTCCATTGCTTTCAATGCATTTTGGCCTAAAACGAGCATTTGCTGTTTTCTCTTAAACACAACATGGGAGAAAAACCATTTCACATCACATTTGTGGGTCTTGGTCTTCAACGCATTTGGTGAAATTTTGAGCTGTCTGTGTTTGCTACAAGAGGAGATATCACAAAGTATGCACTTTTGTGTTTTCCATTCCTTTCAATGCATTTTGACCTAAAACGAGCAGTTGCTGTTTTCTCTTAAACGCAACATGGGAGAAAAACCATTTCACATCAAATTTGTGGGTCTTGTTCTTCAACACATTTGGTGAAATTTTGAGCTGTCTATGTTTGCTACAAGAGGAGATATCACAAAGTATGCGCTTTTGTGTTTTCCATTCCTTTCAATGCATTTTGGCCTAAAACAAACATTTGCTGTTTTCTCTTAAACGCAACATGGGAGAAAAACCATTTCACATCACATTTGTGGGTCTTGGTCTTCAACACATTCTGTGAAATTTCGAGCTGTCTGTGTTTGCTACAAGAGGAGATATCACAAACTATGCGCTTTTCTTGTTTCCATTGCTTTCAATGCATTTTGGCCTAAAATGAGCATTTGCTGTTTTCTCTTACACAAAACATGGAAGAAAAACCATTTCACATCACATTTGTGGGTCTTGGACTTCAACACATTCGGTGAAATTTTGAGCTGTCTGTGTTTGCTACAAGAGGAGATATCACAAAGTTTGTGCTTTTGTTGTTTCCAACGCTTTCAATGCATTTTGGCCTAAAACGAGCATTTGCTGTTTTCTCTTAAATGCAACACTGGAGAAAAACCATTTCACATCACATTTGTGGGTCTTGGTCTTCAACGCATTTGATGAAATTTTGAGCTGTCTGTGTTTGCTACAAGAGGAGATATCACAAAGTATGCGCTTTTGTGTTTCCATTCCTTTCAATGCATTTTGACCTAAAACGAGCAGTTGCTGTTTTCTCTTAAATGCAAAATGGGAGAAAAACCATTTCACAACACATTTGTGCATTTGTGGGTATTGGTCTTGAACACATTCGGTGAAATTTTGAGCTGTCTGTGTTTGCTACAAGAGGAGATATCACAAATTATGCGCTTTTGTGTTTTCCATTCCTTTCAATGCATTTTGGCCTAAGACGAGCATTTGCTGTTTTCTCTTAAAAGCAACATGGGAGAAAAACCATTTCACATCACATTTTTGGGTATCGGTCTTCAACATATTTTGGTGAAATTTTGAGCTGTCTGTGTGTGCTACAAGAGGAGATATCACAAAGTATGCGATTTTGTGTTTTCCATTCCTTTCAATGCATTTTGGCCTAAAACGAGCATTTGCTGTTTTCTCTTAAACGCAACATGGGAGAAAAACCATTTCACATCACATTTGTGGGTCTTGGTCTTCAACACATTTTTTGAAATTTTGAGCTGTCTGTGTTTGCTACAAGAGGAGATATCACAAACTATGCGCTTTTCTTCTTTCCATTGCTTTCAATGCATTTTGGCCTAAAACGAGCATTTGCTGTTTTCTCTTAAACACAACATGGGAGAAAAACCATTTCACATCACATTTGTGGGTCTTGGTCTTCAACGCATTTGGTGAAATTTTGAGCTGTCTGTGTTTGCTACAAGAGGATATATCACAAAGTATGCACTTTTGTGTTTTCCATTCCTTTCAATGCATTTTGACCTAAAACGAGCAGTTGCTGTTTTCTCTTAAACGCAACATGGGAGAAAAACCATTTCACATCACATTTGTGGGACTTGTTCTTCAACACATTTGGTGAAATTTTGAGCTGTCTATGTTTGCTACAAGAGGAGATATCACAAAGTATGCGCTTTTGTGTTTTCCATTCCTTTCAATGCATTTTGGCCTAAAACAAACATTTGCTTCTTTCTCTTAAACGCAACATGGGAGAAAAACCATTTCACATCACATTTGTGGGTCTTGGTCTTCAACACATTCTTTGAAATTTCGAGCTGTCTGTGTTTGCTACAAGAGGAGATATCACAAACTATGCGCTTTTCTTGTTTCCATTGCTTTCAATGCATTTTGGCCTAAAACGAGCATTTGCTGTTTTCTCTTACACAAAACATGGGAGAAAAACCATTTCACATCACATTTGTGGGTCTTGGACTTCAACACATTCGTAGAAATTTTGAGCTGTCTGTGTTTGCTACAAGAGGAGATATCACAAAGTTTGTGCTTTTGTTTTTTCCAACACTTTCAATGCATTTTGGCCTAAAACGAGCATTTGCTGTTTTCTCTTAAATGCAACACTGGAGAAAAACAATTTCACATCACATTTGTGGGTCTTGGTCTTCAACGCATTTGATGAAATTTTGAGCTGTCTGTGTTTGCTACAAGAGGAGATATCACAAAGTATGAGCTTTTGTGTTTCCATTCCTTTCAATGCATTTTGACCTAAAACGAGCAGTTGCTGTTTTCTCTTAAATGCAAAATGGGAGAAAAACCATTTCACAACACATTTGTGGGTATTGGTCTTGAACACATTCGGTGAAATTTTGAGCTGTCTGTGTTTGCTACAAGAGGAGATATCACAAATTATGCGCTTTTGTGTTTTCCATTCCTTTCAATGCATTTTGGCCTAAAATGAGCATTTGCTGTTTTCTCTTAAATGCAACATGGGAGAAAAACCATTTCACATCACATTTGTGGGTCTTGGTCTTCAACGCATTTCATGAAATTTTGAGCTGTCTGTGTTTGCTACAAGAGGAGATATCACAAAGTATGTACTTTTGTGTTTTCCATTCCTTTCAATGCACTTTGGCCTAAAACGAGCATTTGCTGTTTTCTCTTAAACACAACATGGGAGAAAAACCTTTTCACATCAAATTTGTGGGTCTTGTTCTTCAACACATTTGGTGAAATTTTGAGCTGTCTGTGTTTGCTACAAGAGGAGATATCAGAAAGTATGCGCTTTTGTATTTTCCATTCCTTTCAGAGCATTTTGGCTTAAAACGAGCATTTGCTGTTTTCTCTTAAACGCAACATGGGAGAAAAACCATTTCACATCACATTTGTGGGTCTTGGTCTTCAACACATTCTGTGAAATTTTGAGCTGTCTGTGTTTGGTACAAGAGGAGATATCATGAACTATGCGCTTTTCTTGTTTCCATTGCTTTCAATGCATTTTGGCCTAAAACGAGCATTTGATGTTTTCTATTACACACAACATGGGAGAAAAACCATTTCACATCACATTTGTGGGTCTTGGTCTCCAACACATTCGGTGAAATTTTGAGCTGTCTGTGTTTGCTACAAGAGGAGATATCACAAAGTTTGTGCTTTTGTTGTTTCCATTGCTTTTAATGCATTTTGGCCTAAAACAAGCATTTGCTGTTTTCTCTTAAATGCAAAATGGGAGAAAAAACATTTCACATCACATTTGTGGGTCTTGGTCTTCAACACATTTGGTGAAATTTTGAGCTGTCTGTGTTTGCTACAAGAGGAGATATCACAAAGTATGCCCTTTTGTGTTTTCCATTCCTTTCAATGCATTTTGGCCTAAAACGAGCATTTGCTGTTTTCTCTTAAAAGCAACATGGGAGAAAAACCATTTCACATCACATTTTTGGGTATCGGTCTTCAAAATATTTTGGTGAAATTTTGAGCTGTCTGTGTGTGCTACAAGAGGAGATATCACAAAGTATGCGATTTTGTGTTTTCCATTCCTTTCAATGCATTTTGGCCTAAAACGAGCATTTGCTGTTTTCTCTTAAACGCAACATGGGAGAAAAACCATTTCACATCACATTTGTGGGGACTGTTCTTCAACAAATTTGGTGAAATTTTGAGCTGTCTGTGTTTGCTACAAGAGGAGATATCACAAAGTATGCACTTTTGTGTTTTCCATTCCTTTCAATGCATTTTGGCCTAAAACGAGCATTTGCTGTTTTTTCTTAAACACAACATGGGAGTAAAACCTTTTCATATCAAATTTGTGGGTCTTGCTCTTCAACACATTTGGTGAAATTTTGAGCTGTCTGTGTTTGCTACAAGAGGAGATATCACAAAGTATGCACTTTTGTGTTTTCCATTCCTTTCAATGCATTTTGGCCTAAAACAAGCATTTGCTGTTTTCTCTTAAACAAACATGGGAGAAAAACCATTTCACAACACATTTGTGGGTATTGGTCTTGAACACATTCGGTGAAATTTTGAGCTGTCTGTGTTTGCTACAAGAGGAGATATCACAAAGTTTGCGCTTTTGTTGTTTCCATTGCTTTCAATGCATTTTGGCCTAAAACGAGCATTTGCTGTTTTCTCTTAAATGCAAAATGGGAGAAAAACCATTTCACATCACATTTGTGGATCTTGGTCTTCAACACATTTGTTGAAATTTTGAGCTGTCTATGTTTGCTACAAGAGGAGATATCACAAAGTATGCGCTTTTGTGTTTTCCATTCCTTTCAATGCATTTTGGCCTAAAATAAGCATTTGCTGTTTTCTCTTAAACACAACATGGGAGTAAAACCTTTTCATATCAAATTTGTGGGTCTTGCTCTTCAACACATTTGGTGAAATTTTGAGCTGTCTGTGTTTGCTACAAGAGGAGATATCACAAACTATGCAGTTTCTTGTTTCCATTGCTTTCAATGCATTTTGGCCTAAAACGAGCATTTGCTGTTTTCTCTTAAACACAACATGGGAGAAAAACCATTTCACATCACATTTGTGGGTCTTGGTCTTCAACGCATTTGGTGAAATTTTGAGCTGTCTGTGTTTGCTACAAGAGGAGATATCACAAAGTATGCACTTTTGTGTTTTCCATTCCTTTCAATGCATTTTGACCTAAAACGAGCAGTTGCTGTTTTCTCTTAAACGCAACATGGGAGAAAAACCATTTCACATCAAATTTGTGGGTCTTGTTCTTCAACACATTTGGTGAAATTTTGAGCTGT
The DNA here is from genome assembly GCA_031769625.1 of Taudactylus pleione. Classification (NCBI taxonomy): domain Eukaryota; kingdom Metazoa; phylum Chordata; class Amphibia; order Anura; family Myobatrachidae; genus Taudactylus; species Taudactylus pleione. The sequence goes on from JAUIMM010000136.1 coordinate 167,519, forward strand.
CTATGTTTGCTACAAGAGGAGATATCACAAAGTATGCGCTTTTGTGTTTTCCATTCCTTTCAATGCATTTTGGCCTAAAACAAACATTTGCTGTTTTCTCTTAAACGCAACATGGGAGAAAAACCATTTCACATCACATTTGTGGGTCTTGGTCTTCAACACATTCTGTGAAATTTCGAGCTGTCTGTGTTTGCTACAAGAGGAGATATCACAAACTATGCGCTTTTCTTGTTTCCATTGCTTTCAATGCATTTTGGCCTAAAATGAGCATTTGCTGTTTTCTCTTACACAAAACATGGAAGAAAAACCATTTCACATCACATTTGTGGGTCTTGGACTTCAACACATTCGGTGAAATTTTGAGCTGTCTGTGTTTGCTACAAGAGGAGATATCACAAAGTTTGTGCTTTTGTTGTTTCCAACGCTTTCAATGCATTTTGGCCTAAAACGAGCATTTGCTGTTTTCTCTTAAATGCAACACTGGAGAAAAACCATTTCACATCACATTTGTGGGTCTTGGTCTTCAACGCATTTGATGAAATTTTGAGCTGTCTGTGTTTGCTACAAGAGGAGATATCACAAAGTATGCGCTTTTGTGTTTCCATTCCTTTCAATGCATTTTGACCTAAAACGAGCAGTTGCTGTTTTCTCTTAAATGCAAAATGGGAGAAAAACCATTTCACAACACATTTGTGCATTTGTGGGTATTGGTCTTGAACACATTCGGTGAAATTTTGAGCTGTCTGTGTTTGCTACAAGAGGAGATATCACAAATTATGCGCTTTTGTGTTTTCCATTCCTTTCAATGCATTTTGGCCTAAGACGAGCATTTGCTGTTTTCTCTTAAAAGCAACATGGGAGAAAAACCATTTCACATCACATTTTTGGGTATCGGTCTTCAACATATTTTGGTGAAATTTTGAGCTGTCTGTGTGTGCTACAAGAGGAGATATCACAAAGTATGCGATTTTGTGTTTTCCATTCCTTTCAATGCATTTTGGCCTAAAACGAGCATTTGCTGTTTTCTCTTAAACGCAACATGGGAGAAAAACCATTTCACATCACATTTGTGGGTCTTGGTCTTCAACACATTTTTTGAAATTTTGAGCTGTCTGTGTTTGCTACAAGAGGAGATATCACAAACTATGCGCTTTTCTTCTTTCCATTGCTTTCAATGCATTTTGGCCTAAAACGAGCATTTGCTGTTTTCTCTTAAACACAACATGGGAGAAAAACCATTTCACATCACATTTGTGGGTCTTGGTCTTCAACGCATTTGGTGAAATTTTGAGCTGTCTGTGTTTGCTACAAGAGGATATATCACAAAGTATGCACTTTTGTGTTTTCCATTCCTTTCAATGCATTTTGACCTAAAACGAGCAGTTGCTGTTTTCTCTTAAACGCAACATGGGAGAAAAACCATTTCACATCACATTTGTGGGACTTGTTCTTCAACACATTTGGTGAAATTTTGAGCTGTCTATGTTTGCTACAAGAGGAGATATCACAAAGTATGCGCTTTTGTGTTTTCCATTCCTTTCAATGCATTTTGGCCTAAAACAAACATTTGCTTCTTTCTCTTAAACGCAACATGGGAGAAAAACCATTTCACATCACATTTGTGGGTCTTGGTCTTCAACACATTCTTTGAAATTTCGAGCTGTCTGTGTTTGCTACAAGAGGAGATATCACAAACTATGCGCTTTTCTTGTTTCCATTGCTTTCAATGCATTTTGGCCTAAAACGAGCATTTGCTGTTTTCTCTTACACAAAACATGGGAGAAAAACCATTTCACATCACATTTGTGGGTCTTGGACTTCAACACATTCGTAGAAATTTTGAGCTGTCTGTGTTTGCTACAAGAGGAGATATCACAAAGTTTGTGCTTTTGTTTTTTCCAACACTTTCAATGCATTTTGGCCTAAAACGAGCATTTGCTGTTTTCTCTTAAATGCAACACTGGAGAAAAACAATTTCACATCACATTTGTGGGTCTTGGTCTTCAACGCATTTGATGAAATTTTGAGCTGTCTGTGTTTGCTACAAGAGGAGATATCACAAAGTATGAGCTTTTGTGTTTCCATTCCTTTCAATGCATTTTGACCTAAAACGAGCAGTTGCTGTTTTCTCTTAAATGCAAAATGGGAGAAAAACCATTTCACAACACATTTGTGGGTATTGGTCTTGAACACATTCGGTGAAATTTTGAGCTGTCTGTGTTTGCTACAAGAGGAGATATCACAAATTATGCGCTTTTGTGTTTTCCATTCCTTTCAATGCATTTTGGCCTAAAATGAGCATTTGCTGTTTTCTCTTAAATGCAACATGGGAGAAAAACCATTTCACATCACATTTGTGGGTCTTGGTCTTCAACGCATTTCATGAAATTTTGAGCTGTCTGTGTTTGCTACAAGAGGAGATATCACAAAGTATGTACTTTTGTGTTTTCCATTCCTTTCAATGCACTTTGGCCTAAAACGAGCATTTGCTGTTTTCTCTTAAACACAACATGGGAGAAAAACCTTTTCACATCAAATTTGTGGGTCTTGTTCTTCAACACATTTGGTGAAATTTTGAGCTGTCTGTGTTTGCTACAAGAGGAGATATCAGAAAGTATGCGCTTTTGTATTTTCCATTCCTTTCAGAGCATTTTGGCTTAAAACGAGCATTTGCTGTTTTCTCTTAAACGCAACATGGGAGAAAAACCATTTCACATCACATTTGTGGGTCTTGGTCTTCAACACATTCTGTGAAATTTTGAGCTGTCTGTGTTTGGTACAAGAGGAGATATCATGAACTATGCGCTTTTCTTGTTTCCATTGCTTTCAATGCATTTTGGCCTAAAACGAGCATTTGATGTTTTCTATTACACACAACATGGGAGAAAAACCATTTCACATCACATTTGTGGGTCTTGGTCTCCAACACATTCGGTGAAATTTTGAGCTGTCTGTGTTTGCTACAAGAGGAGATATCACAAAGTTTGTGCTTTTGTTGTTTCCATTGCTTTTAATGCATTTTGGCCTAAAACAAGCATTTGCTGTTTTCTCTTAAATGCAAAATGGGAGAAAAAACATTTCACATCACATTTGTGGGTCTTGGTCTTCAACACATTTGGTGAAATTTTGAGCTGTCTGTGTTTGCTACAAGAGGAGATATCACAAAGTATGCCCTTTTGTGTTTTCCATTCCTTTCAATGCATTTTGGCCTAAAACGAGCATTTGCTGTTTTCTCTTAAAAGCAACATGGGAGAAAAACCATTTCACATCACATTTTTGGGTATCGGTCTTCAAAATATTTTGGTGAAATTTTGAGCTGTCTGTGTGTGCTACAAGAGGAGATATCACAAAGTATGCGATTTTGTGTTTTCCATTCCTTTCAATGCATTTTGGCCTAAAACGAGCATTTGCTGTTTTCTCTTAAACGCAACATGGGAGAAAAACCATTTCACATCACATTTGTGGGGACTGTTCTTCAACAAATTTGGTGAAATTTTGAGCTGTCTGTGTTTGCTACAAGAGGAGATATCACAAAGTATGCACTTTTGTGTTTTCCATTCCTTTCAATGCATTTTGGCCTAAAACGAGCATTTGCTGTTTTTTCTTAAACACAACATGGGAGTAAAACCTTTTCATATCAAATTTGTGGGTCTTGCTCTTCAACACATTTGGTGAAATTTTGAGCTGTCTGTGTTTGCTACAAGAGGAGATATCACAAAGTATGTGCTTTTGTGTTTTCCATTCCTTTCAGAGCATTTTGGCCTAAAACGAGCATTTGCTGTTTTCTCTTAAACGCAACATGGGAGAAAAACCATTTCACATCACATTTTTTGGTCTTGGTCTTCAACACATTCTGTGAAATTTTGAGCTGTCTGTGTTTGCTACAAGAGGAGATATCACAAACTATGCGCTTTTCTTGTTTCCATTGCTTTCAATGCATTTTGGCCAAAAACGAGCATTTGATGTTTTCTATTACACACAACATGGGAGAAAAACCATTTCACATCACATTTGTGGGTCTTGGTCTTCAACACATTCGGTGAAATTTTGAGCTGTCTGTGTTTGCTACAAGAGGAGATATCACAAAGTTTGCGCTTTTGTTGTTTCCATTGCTTTTAATGCATTTTGGCCTAAAATGAGCATTTGCTGTTTTCTCTTAAATGCAAAATGGGAGAAAAAACATTTCACATCACATTTGTGGGTCTTGGTCTTCAACACATTTGGTGAAATTTTGAGCTGTCTGTGTTTGCTACAAGAGGAGATATCACAAAGTATGCCCTTTTGTGTTTTCCATTCCTTTCAATGCATTTTGGCCTAAAACGAGCATTTGCTGTTTTCTCTTAAAAGCAACATGGGAGAAAAACCATTTCACATCACATTTTTGGGTATCGGTCTTCAACACATTCGGTGAAATTTTGAGCTGTCTGTGTTTGCTACAAGAGGAGATATCACAAAGTTTGCGCTTTTGTTGTTTCCATTGCTTTCAATGCATTTTGGCCTAAAACGAGTATTTGCTGTTTTCTCTTAAATGCAACATGGGAGAAAAACCATTTCACATCACATTTGTGGGTCTTCTTCTTCAACACATTTGGTGAAATTTTGAGCTGTCTGTGTTTGCTACAAGAGAAGATATCACAAAGTATGCACTTTTGTGTTTTCCATTCCTTTCAATGCATTTTGTTCTAAAATGAGCATTTGCTGTTTTCTCTTAAACACAACATGGGAGAAAAACCTTTTCACATCAAATTTGTGGGTTTTGGTCTTCAACACATTTGGTGAAATTTTGAGCTGTCTGTGTTTGCTACAAGAGGAGATATCACAAAGTATGCGCTTTTGTGTTTTCCATTCCTTTCAGAGCATTTTGGCCTAAAACGAGCATTTGCTGTTTTCTCTTAAACGCAACATGGGAGAAAAACCATTTCACATCACATTTGTGGGTCTTGGTCTTCAACGCATTCTGTGAAATTTTGAGCTGTCTGTGTTTGCTACAAGAGGAGATATCACAAAGTATGCGCTTTTCTTGTTTACCATTGCTTTCAATGCATTTTGGCCTAAAACGAGCTTTTGATGTTTTCTATTACACACAACAAGGGAGAAAAACCATTTCACATCACATTTGTGGGTCTTGGTCTTCAACACATTCAGTGAAATTTTGAGCTGTCTGTGTTTGCTACAAGAGGAGATATCACAAAGTTTGCGCTTTTGTTGTTTCCATTGCTTTTAATGCATTTTGGCCTAAAACGAGCATTTGCTGTTTTCTCTTAAATGCAAAATGGGAGAAAAACCATTTCACATCACATTTGTGGGTCTTGGTCTTTAACACATTTGGTGAAATTTTGAGCTGTCTGTGTTTGCTACAAGAGGAGATATCACAAAGTATGCGCTTTTGTGTTTTCCATTCCTTTCAATGCATTTTGGCCTAAAACAAGCATTTGCTGTTTTCTCTTAAAAGCAACATGGGAGAAAAACCATTTCACATCACATTTTTGGGTATCGGTCTTCAACACATTTGGTGAAATTTTGAGCTGTCTGTGTTTGCTACAAGAGGAGATATCACAAAGTATGCGATTTTGTGTTTTCCATTCCTTTCAATGCATTTTGGCCTAAAACGAGCATTTGCTGTTTTCTCTTAAACGCAACATGGGAGAAAAACCATTTCACATCACATTTGTGGGTCCTGTTCTTCAACAAATTTGGTGAAATTTTGAGCTGTCTGTGTTTGCTACAAGAGGAGATATCACAAAGTATGCACTTTTGTGTTTTCCATTCCTTTCAATGCATTTTGGCCTAAAACGAGCATTTGCTGTTTTCTCTTAAACACAACATGGGAGTAAAACCTTTTCATATCAAATTTGTGGGTCTTTCTCTTCAACACATTTGGTGAAATTTTGAGCTGTCTGTGTTTGCTACAAGAGGAGATATCACAAACTATGCAGTTTTCTTGTTTCCATTGCTTTCAATGCATTTTGGCCTAAAACGAGCATTTGCTGTTTTCTCTTAAACAAAACATGGGAGAAAAACCATTTCACAACACATTTGTGGGTATTGGTCTTGAACACATTCGGTGAAATTTTGAGCTGTCTGTGTTTGCTACAAGAGGAGATATCACAAAGTTTGCGCTTTTGTTGTTTCCATTGCTTTCAATGCATTTTGGCCTAAAACGAGCATTTGCTGTTTTCTTTTAAATGCAAAATGGGAGAAAAACCTTTTCACATCACATTTGTGGGTCTTGGTTTTGAACACATTCGGTGAAATTTTGAGCTGTCTGTGTTTGCTACAAGAGGAGATATCACAAAGTATGCGCTTTTGTTGTTTCCATTGCTTTCAATGCATTTTGGCCTAAAACGAGTATTTGCTGTTTTCTCTTAAATGCAACATGGGAGAAAAACCATTTCACATCACATTTGTGGATCTTGGTCTTCAACACATTTGGTGAAATTTTGAGCTGTCTATGTTTGCTACAAGAGGAGATATCACAAAGTATGCGCTTTTGTGTTTTCCATTCCTTTCAATGCATTTTGGCCTAAAACAAGCATTTGCTGTTTTCTCTTAAAAGCAACATGGGAGAAAAACCATTTCACATCACATTTTTGGGTAATGCTTTTTATTAAAAACTTGCAACGCATGAAAGGATAAATAATTCATAAAATTTGCATTGCGAAACAGTAAGTTAGCTACATACAAAGTATCAGAATATCAAATATACACAATAATATCCACATCATAATAACTAAACATTATTAGAATACACAGAACATCATTCACGCCACTCATTCTTACCACCCAGACGAGACAAAGAGTGCCAACAACCCTCCACCAAACTATCTATATTCAAACTAACCCCCGACCCTGAGCTACCTATCACCAACATTAACTCCATATCGGCATAGAGAAAATAAGCTGAGCTGCTTAGGCATATGTAAAACCATTCTTCAAAAAGAAACAAAGTCCAAAAAACTACCCCCAAAAAAAGTGAAAGAACAGGAAGCACCAGTATGAACGGAAGAGGCTGTCAGCCACCCACTAAGGGGGTTTCAGGTGTCTCCACCTCCTCGACCACCCAACGGCATCCAACCTCCTCCTGTCCATTTCTATCAGACTTCCAACCTCGTGAAGAATGAAACGCGCCACCACCTCACAGGGAAGGATTTTACTTCTAGTCGTTACTAAACACCGTGCACTCCACGTGTGATATCTGACCACTAAGCTAACTATAAAAATAGTGACCAAATCATAACGCCCAAAACCTTTGAATGCCCCATAAGCCCACTCAGGGTAACTGAGCCCCGAAAGGCACGGGATGCGTAAGGCATTTGAGACCCTTGTATAAACTTCGATGTTAAAGGAACATTCACGCAGGAAGTGGTCCATGGTCTCCTCCACCCCCAGACATTCCTCACGTGGACAACCACGATCACCGGCACTTCGCCACCTGATGTGCCCCCTAACATAGAGTCTTCCTTGGAAGGAGAGCCAGGCAAGGTCCCTATACTTCAGTGGGATTCTCTCTGAGCAAATCAAAGAGATCCCATCTTAGCAAACCTTGCCTGGGCAGTCCCTTAGTGTCAGCGGTGCATAGAAGTGAGCCCACAAAATTCCTTTCTCCAACTCCCTTCTAGAAAGGGTTTTGACATCACTCACTGCCACTCCCCATTGCCTTGTCACTCTCAAGCACTGAATGACATAGATCGGAAGAGCACCGGACCTGCCTCTGAAGGTTTTCACATGGCCCCCATCATACCAGAGCTCAAGGAAGGGGGACACCCAAGCCCTAAAGCTCTCTACCCACCAAGGAGGAGCCTCCACAAATAGGCTTCCCAGATTGAACTTAATAAAAGTTGTGGCAAAAAAGACTACTGACCATGCCAAATCCACCTTCTTTCCTTGGTCTGTAGGTTATACCTCTTTTAACAATGTTCATCCCATTCCCCCAAAACTAGAGGAAGAACAAGGATGACACTTTAGACCACAAAGACCGTGGCAAGAAACACACGTAACTGACATAAAGAAATATGGGAACCAGAAAGGTTTTGCACAGGTGAACCCTTTCCCTGTAAGAGAACTGCCAAGTTCGCCAGGACTGCACTTTCCTGTTGGCTTCCTCTATCCTCCTCTCCCAATTTCGAGTGGCATAATCACCACGGTCAAAAGTGATGCCTAGAATTTTGATCTGAGGACTGGCCCGGGGGAGGCAATCCGGAAGGTCAAACTCGTCGCCTTCCTCCCCCATCCAGAAAGCTTTACATTTATCTTGGTTTACTCTGGAGCACGAGGCTTCAGAGTAGTCGGAGATCAGGTGTTCAATGCACAGCGCCTCTGCCACGGAGGACAAGACCACAGTGACATCATCCACGTAGGCCACTACTCTCAAAGGAGCCTCTGGGCCCAGCTGCACCCCCCTCAATGCACTACAACCAATCCTCCTGACAAAGGGATCAATCGCAAACACGTATAAGAGGGGGCTCAGGGGGCATCCCTGACGGACACCAGAGTCAACCCTGAAAGCAGGACCCTCCCAACCATTGACAAGTGGGAAGCTCTCGGCCTGATTGTACAGAACACGAAGCCAATTCACCACCCTCACCGGAATACCATACCATTCCAGAACAGCCCACAAGTACTTGTGATTCACCTGGTCAAAAGCCTTGGACTGGTCCAATGCCAGTAAGTACTTACCCCACCTCTCAGCATGGCATCGCTCTATTGCCTTTCCGGACACCAAGGACAGCACTAAACGTGCTACAGCCCTTCACAGTGCAGTGCTGAGACGAGGACAGCACCTGCCCGGAAATTTCCATCAGCCGATTGAACAGTATTTTTGCCAGAATCTTTCTGTCCATATTAAGAAGAGCGATGGGGCGCCAGTTCTCAATACGGGATGGGTCCTTACCTTTTGATAGCAATATGAGGGCAGAAGACCTCATGGAGGGAGGGAGATATCCCTCACCCAGGCACTCATTATATACTTCCATGAGGAGGGGAGCCAAGATGTCCCTGAAAGCTTTAAAGAATTCGGATGTCAAACCATCTGGTCCTGGAGATTTTTTTATAGCCAAGCCGTCTATAGCTCTCTTGACTTCTTCTGTTGTCACATCGCTGCCCAAGGAGTCAAAAGAGGCATCAAGCTTCACAAGCCCTGGTGTCCCCCTTAGAAAAGACTCCATCCTCTCTCTAATGAGTGGCTGCTCAGACAGAAGGTCAGAGTAAAAGGACCCGATGACTCCCAAGATACCATCCCTGTCTTCACAGAGAGTACCCTGTTCATCATACAGGCCCCTAACCTCCCTCAAATCGACCGATTTCCTGCAACTCTGGTAAGGATCAGGCGAGTGGTATTTACTTTAATCCCTCTCCAGAACCAAGGAAGCCAGACGATCGTACTGAAGCTCCCTCAGCTGAGCTTTCACCCGGGAGATATCCCCACTATCTCCACCCTCAGAGATCAAGAAATCTAGTTTCTTTCTCAAGCTCTGGTAGACGCACCATTTCCTCTAGTTTTTATGAGATATAAGCCTCTGAAAAAACCTCCGAGTTCTTTTTTTGCACTCTTCCCACCACTCAGATCTAGTCCAACCAGCCTCCAGAAGTGTCTCCTGTAGTTGAAAGAAGTCCCTAAAGGAATGGCTGACACTCTCCTCCTTCAGAAGTTCCGAGTTCAAACGCCAAAGGCCCCGCCCTTTCTGAGGGGTTTCTGAGGCATTCAATGCGACACTCAAACAAACGTGATCAGAAAATTCTACTGCCCTTGCCTCAGGAGGCAAAGTTTTCGAACTCTCCTTAGCAAAAAACCTATCTATCCTAGACCTACGACTACCACAAAAGTATGTGTACCCCATGAGGTCTGGACTATGGTGAATATGCACATCGACCAGGCCAGCTTCCCTAATCATGCTAACTAAGAACCTAGCATCATAGCCCAGGGTTGACTTTGCACCCCCCCTGTCTTTGGGCCTTACGATGGTATTAAAGTCACCACCAAAGACAACTTGCCGGGCCGTAAAAAGGAATGGCTTTATCAGCCCAAAGAGGCACTTCCTGTCCCAGGCCGACTGCGGTCCATAGACGTTGATCAACCTGAGATCATGCCCCCTTAAGCTAATATCCAAAACCATACACCTACCTACCTGTAACTCTATAATCTTGTGTACAGTTACCATGCCGGTAAAAAGCACCACCACCCCACCGTATGGCTCGGCCGCAAGCGACCAGAAGGACGGACCATGCCTCCACTGGCTTTTGGCCCTGCGAAGTGTGGACAGATCCCCTATTCTGGTCTCCTGCAAAAACAAAAAGTCAACATCAATTGTGTTGAAAAAAGTAAAGGCCATATAGCGAGCTCGTTCGGAAAGAACGGAAGCCACATTAATGGTGGCACATCGTATAGGATGGGGATCCATAGTTCCAGATTATAGAAGTAGGACTCCATCTCACTTTCTCTTCGCCTGTTGAACAGATTCCTCCCCAGAGGAACCCGTTCTCTTGCAGGTGATCCCAAAGGGAAGCACCCCATCAGACAATAACACAACCTCCTCCAAACCACCCGCCACTGCATTCACACCAACAGAAACTACTGAGGCCTCGGCCTCAATCTGCGGGCTACCATGCCCACCACCCCCCACAATCTCTGGGGAAGGACCCGGGTCCGGATCAGGAGGTTTCAGTACTGCCGTACCCTCAGACTGAGTCCCGGGAGGATGCATCTCCCTAGGAGCCACTAAAGGATCAGAAACATCAGGGGCCAACTCAGGGGTTTCTTCCACACACTCTACCTCCTCCGAAAACACCCCACCCTGCCCCTCTGCAGGCTTATCCACCACCACTGCCTTATCTCCCAGCTCCATCCCCGCTAAATCCCACTCTGGGCTTTCAGTGCCCGATCTCTTCCCCGCTCCTCCAGCCTTGCTTAGAGCCTTGCCCTCCTTTGCCCTTTTCTTCCTCCTTTCCTTAGGCTGCGCTCCCGCTGCTGCCTCTCTAAAAGATGACTTTTTGCCAACCTTTCTTCCCACGGCTTTGTTGGGGACAAAGACAAGCTCCTCGCCATCCACCCTTACCACCTCCCCCTCCTCCTTCTCCTCTTCATCCGAGGTATTAAAACAGAACCTGTTAGACAGTGTGATTCTCTCTCCTATATGCCTGAGCTTTTTTTCCTTTTTCTTTCCCACCACGACCACCGTAAAGGGAGCATCTTTCTCAACAGCATCCTCACTTGGTGCAATTCCATGCCCAGGAGCACTGGCTACAGGGACCTTGGTTTTACCTTCACCTTCTGGCTCACCGCCACTAGGTCTCTCCCCATTCCTCTCCACTGCAGTTTCAAAGCCTGCATCCTCACCGCTCACCTGCCCGCTAGTCACACCACCCCTCACCTCTTCCTGCCTATCCCCCACAACAACTGTCTCCCCTAAGCCTTCGTTGTGGGCTGCAGATGGGCAGTGGCTATAAGGATGACCCACCTTTCCACAGAGGTTGCACCTGACATGCCTGCAATCTTTTGATATGTGCCCCAAACCACTGAACAGCGAGCACTTAATTTCCGTGCAGTCATTCGAAAAGTGCCGGAAATCCCCACATTTGTGGCAGACCTTCGGCTGCCCAGGGTAGAACACCTGGATTCTGTCACGCCATATAAAGGCCGCTGCCGGGATGTGCTTCGTCTCTATGCCAACTTGGTGTAACCTGACAAAAACGGAGTAGGCACCACCCCATAAACCTTTAGTGTAGTCAAACTTCTCCAAGTTGGGAGAAAGAACCACACAATGCCGCGAGAGCCAGAACAAAATATCTGCCTCTGGCAGTGACTAATTTCGGACAAGGATAGTCACCTTCGCCCTGTCCTGACGCGACACCACCAGAGACCTATACCTATAATACGGCTCTATCCCCTTTTTCTCCTCCCACCTACCACTAAAGGCTTGCAGGCCCGTCAAAGACATGAAACTAACATCGTAATCTGGAGTTCTCACCGGGTGAATGCAAGCGAACAAATCACCCGGCGAGAACCCCAGAGAAAAAACCATGTCCAGGAAGGCAGCCTTTGCCGGCGGCTCACCACCTCCAACCCATTTCAGCTGCACCACATTACGCCTTTTAATAGGTGCCCCTCCACCACTTGTAATCATTGGGACAACCGACGCCCTGCCCGATACAACATTGGCGTAAGAAGAGGGACCCGGTCTAGGCAGGGTCGAAGGGCCAGCTACAGGCAACGCTAAAGTGGGCACAGGACCCAAACCTACTCCCACACCAGAACCTTCACCAACATTCTCCCTCACCCCTGCCTGCCTGGCCAGATCAGCTTTTATTATTTCCACCGCTGCCAAGGACCTAGCAGGAACACTGATCCCTCCAAATATGGTATCGACCACTGCCAGCTGGCCCTTATCAAGGGCTGACCTATCCAGTCCAGGAAGTCCTTGTGCCATCTGTGGCACTGCTTTAGGTGTGATGACAGCCTGCCTTTCCAATGCCTCCACCTCCATGGCAATCGCCACCATCTGGGCTTCAGAGTCCCCAATTGCGGCCTCTCCAAAATGGCCACCGCCACCAACTGGAGACACGTTCGGCAGACACTGTTTTCCACCGCCCTGGACTCCAACAACATGGCCGCCGCCTGATGACGGCCCGACTAGCTGCTGCACTTCTTCGGCAGGACCTCCCACTACACCAAGAGTAGTGCAGGGGCCTACAGGCACCCGGGGATGATCCACCTCAGTGCCTCCACCGCCGGTCCGCACCGGCCCTACCGACGCAGCCTTCAGGGGTGAGACCTGAGCCGCCGGATCGCAGGGAGCTATAGCGGTTGTCCCGGCAACGGCGTCAGCCGCTACCATGGGAACCGCCATGCCCCCCGCTCCAGCAAAGCCCGGCTCTGCCCCCAGTAGAGACGCCTCCCCTTGCCCATACTCCGCAACCACCGGCGCCATCTTTGAAAGTCCTCCCGCCGCCTCCCCACCGGGCGCCATCTTGGGACTCCTGGCCAATAAGACCGCCGCCTCATCCTTCATACTTCCATCACCGGCTCCACGGGAATTGGGCATCTCCATCCCCGCTTCCTCCGGGCATCCAGCCACCTCCAATTTCACACCATCGGCCTCAGCAGCGCCCGGACCATCAACAGCCACACCAGTAGGAAGAACCGGAGCTCCCGCAGCCGCATCAGAGCCTGGTAAGCACTTTTTCTTCTCCTCCTCACGCAGCTGAGAGATTCTCCCTCTCAGCCTTTCCACCTTTCTTCCCAGGTCCTCAATTTCCATACTAAGGATAGGCTTCTGCCAGCTCCTAGCAGTATTTCTTTTGGGTTTTTTTGCTGAGATCCAGGCCTGAGCCCGCCGGACCTCACACTTGAGCTCATCTGGCCCTAGGCCTAGGAACTCGTCCTCCATCTCATCACTCTCCCCCTCCGCCTCACTGCAGCTCCCCTGGCTCAGCACGGATTCACCGCTGGACAACCCCGCATCCTGGTCCTGGCCATCAGGCACAAGTGGCCTCCTCCTCACCATCCGGACTGGTAAGCACACCGCTCCCCAGGGTTACTTCACCAAGGGGACCAGTCACCTCCAGTTTGGAGACTCCCTCCAACACTGCCGGGCCCGCAAACACCAGGTCACCACTGGCCTCTCTGGAGGAGAGCTGGGTTAATAGCACCACAGCCCTCCTCAGACCAGGATCGCTAGGCCCACCACCAGGCCCTCCTCCAGGACCAGAAGCCTGGGGATCGCCATCATCCTCCTCCCCAGGAGGGTCCATCCTCTGCTGGGGGAAACGCTCAGGAGAGACCACTGGCTTCAAATACTACCAGAGGCCTGGCAGCTCTGAAATGGGTGACCTCTCGCCGAGGGATTCAACGCATTTGGTGAAATTTTGAGCTGTCTGTGTTTGCTACAAAATGAGATATCACAAAGTATGCGCTTTTGTGTTTTCCATTCCTTTCAATGCATTTTGGCCTAAAACGAGCATTTGATATTTTCTCTTAAACGCAACAAGGGAGAAAAACCTTTTCACATCAAATTTGTGGGTCTTGGTCTTCAACACATTCAGTGAAATTTTGAGCTGTCTGTGTTTGCTACAAGAGGAGATATCACAAAGTTTGCGCTTTTGTTGTTTCCATTGCTTTTAATGCATTTTGGCCTAAAACGAGCATTTGCTGTTTTCTCTTAAATGCAAAATGGGAGAAAAACCATTTCACATCACATTTGTGGGTCTTGGTCTTTAACACATTTGGTGAAATTTTGAGCTGTCTGTGTTTGCTACAAGAGGAGATATCACAAAGTATGCGCTTTTGTGTTTTCCATTCCTTTCAATGCATTTTGGCCTAAAACAAGCATTTGCTGTTTTCTCTTAAAAGCAACATGGGAGAAAAACCATTTCACATCACATTTTTGGGTATCGGTCTTCAACACATTTGGTGAAATTTTGAGCTGTCTGTGTTTGCTACAAGAGGAGATATCACAAAGTATGCGATTTTGTGTTTTCCATTCCTTTCAATGCATTTTGGCCTAAAACGAGCATTTGCTGTTTTCTCTTAAACGCAACATGGGAGAAAAACCATTTCACATCACATTTGTGGGTCCTGTTCTTCAACAAATTTGGTGAAATTTTGAGCTGTCTGTGTTTGCTACAAGAGGAGATATCACAAAGTATGCACTTTTGTGTTTTCCATTCCTTTCAATGCATTTTGGCCTAAAACGAGCATTTGCTGTTTTCTCTTAAACACAACATGGGAGTAAAACCCTTTTCATATCAAATTTGTGGGTCTTTCTCTTCAACACATTTGGTGAAATTTTGAGCTGTCTGTGTTTGCTACAAGAGGAGATATCACAAACTATGCAGTTTTCTTGTTTCCATTGCTTTCAATGCATTTTGGCCTAAAACGAGCATTTGCTGTTTTCTCTTGAACAAAACATGGGAGAAAAACCATTTCACAACACATTTGTGGGTATTGGTCTTGAACACATTCGGTGAAATTTTGAGCTGTCTGTGTTTGCTACAAGAGGAGATATCACAAAGTTTGCGCTTTTGTTGTTTCCATTGCTTTCAATGCATTTTGGCCTAAAACGAGCATTTGCTGTTTTCTCTTAAATGCAAAATGGGAGAAAAACCTTTTCACATCACATTTGTGGGTCTTGGTTTTGAACACATTCGGTGAAATTTTGAGCTGTCTGTGTTTGCTACAAGAGGAGATATCACAAAGTATGCGCTTTTGTTGTTTCCATTGCTTTCAATGCATTTTGGCCTAAAACGAGTATTTGCTGTTTTCTCTTAAATGCAACATGGGAGAAAAACCATTTCACATCACATTTGTGGATCTTGGTCTTCAACACATTTGGTGAAATTTTGAGCTGTCTATGTTTGCTACAAGAGGAGATATCACAAAGTATGCGCTTTTGTGTTTTCCATTCCTTTCAATGCATTTTGGCCTAAAACAAGCATTTGCTGTTTTCTCTTAAAAGCAACATGGGAGAAAAACCATTTCACATCACATTTTTGGGTAATGCTTTTTATTAAAAACTTGCAACGCATGAAAGGATAAATAATTCATAAAATTTGCATTGCGAAACAGTAAGTTAGCTACATACAAAGTATCAGAATATCAAATATACACAATAATATCCTCATCATAATAACTAAACATTATTAGAATACACAGAACATCATTCACGCCACTCATTCTTGCCACCCAGACGAGACAAAGAGTGCCAACAACCCTCCACCAAACTATCTATATTCAAACTAACCCCCGACCCTGAGCTACCTATCACCAACATTAACTCCATATCGGCATAGAGAAAATAAGCTGAGCTGCTTAGGCATATGTAAAACCATTCTTCAAAAAGAAACAAAGTCCAAAAAACTACCCCCAAAAAAAGTGAAAGAACAGGAAGCACCAGTATGAACGGAAGAGGCTGTCAGCCACCCACTAAGGGGGTTTCAGGTGTCTCCACCTCCTCGACCACCCAACGGCATCCAACCTCCTCCTGTCCATTTCTATCAGACTTCCAACCTCGTGAAGAATGAAACGCGCCACCACCTCACAGGGAAGGATTTTACTTCTAGTCGTTACTAAACACCGTGCACTCCACGTGTGATATCTGACCACTAAGCTAACTATAAAAATAGTGACCAAATCATAACGCCCAAAACCTTTGAATGCCCCATAAGCCCACTCAGGGTAACTGAGCCCCGAAAGGCACGGGATGCGTAAGGCATTTGAGACCCTTGTATAAACTTCGATGTTAAAGGAACATTCACGCAGGAAGTGGTCCATGGTCTCCTCCACCCCCAGACATTCCTCACGTGGACAACCACGATCACCGGCACTTCGCCACCTGATGTGCCCCCTAACATAGAGTCTTCCTTGGAAGGAGAGCCAGGCAAGGTCCCTATACTTCAGTGGGATTCTCTCTGAGCAAATCAAAGAGATCCCATCTTAGCAAACCTTGCCTGGGCAGTCCCTTAGTGTCAGCGGTGCATAGAAGTGAGCCCACAAAATTCCTTTCTCCAACTCCCTTCTAGAAAGGGTTTTGACATCACTCACTGCCACTCCCCATTGCCTTGTCACTCTCAAGCACTGAATGACATAGATCGGAAGAGCACCGGACCTGCCTCTGAAGGTTTTCACATGGCCCCCATCATACCAGAGCTCAAGGAAGGGGGACACCCAAGCCCTAAAGCTCTCTACCCACCAAGGAGGAGCCTCCACAAATAGGCTTCCCAGATTGAACTTAATAAAAGTTGTGGCAAAAAAGACTACTGACCATGCCAAATCCACCTTCTTTCCTTGGTCTGTAGGTTATACCTCTTTTAACAATGTTCATCCCATTCCCCCAAAACTAGAGGAAGAACAAGGATGACACTTTAGACCACAAAGACCGTGGCAAGAAACACACGTAACTGACATAAAGAAATATGGGAACCAGAAAGGTTTTGCACAGGTGAACCCTTTCCCTGTAAGAGAACTGCCAAGTTCGCCAGGACTGCACTTTCCTGTTGGCTTCCTCTATCCTCCTCTCCCAATTTCGAGTGGCATAATCACCACGGTCAAAAGTGATGCCTAGAATTTTGATCTGAGGACTGGCCCGGGGGAGGCAATCCGGAAGGTCAAACTCGTCGCCTTCCTCCCCCATCCAGAAAGCTTTACATTTATCTTGGTTTACTCTGGAGCACGAGGCTTCAGAGTAGTCGGAGATCAGGTGTTCAATGCACAGCGCCTCTGCCACGGAGGACAAGACCACAGTGACATCATCCACGTAGGCCACTACTCTCAAAGGAGCCTCTGGGCCCAGCTGCACCCCCCTCAATGCACTACAACCAATCCTCCTGACAAAGGGATCAATCGCAAACACGTATAAGAGGGGGCTCAGGGGGCATCCCTGACGGACACCAGAGTCAACCCTGAAAGCAGGACCCTCCCAACCATTGACAAGTGGGAAGCTCTCGGCCTGATTGTACAGAACACGAAGCCAATTCACCACCCTCACCGGAATACCATACCATTCCAGAACAGCCCACAAGTACTTGTGATTCACCTGGTCAAAAGCCTTGGACTGGTCCAATGCCAGTAAGTACTTACCCCACCTCTCAGCATGGCATCGCTCTATTGCCTTTCCGGACACCAAGGACAGCACTAAACGTGCTACAGCCCTTCACAGTGCAGTGCTGAGACGAGGACAGCACCTGCCCGGAAATTTCCATCAGCCGATTGAACAGTATTTTTGCCAGAATCTTTCTGTCCATATTAAGAAGAGCGATGGGGCGCCAGTTCTCAATACGGGATGGGTCCTTACCTTTTGATAGCAATATGAGGGCAGAAGACCTCATGGAGGGAGGGAGATATCCCTCACCCAGGCACTCATTATATACTTCCATGAGGCGGGGAGCCAAGATGTCCCTGAAAGCTTTAAAGAATTCGGATGTCAAACCATCTGGTCCTGGAGATTTTTTTATAGCCAAGCCGTCTATAGCTCTCTTGACTTCTTCTGTTGTCACATCGCTGCCCAAGGAGTCAAAAGAGGCATCAAGCTTCACAAGCCCCGGTGTCCCCCTTAGAAAAGACTCCATCCTCTCTCTAATGAGTGGCTGCTCAGACAGAAGGTCAGAGTAAAAGGACCCGATGACTCCCAAGATACCATCCCTGTCTTCACAGAGAGTACCCTGTTCATCATACAGGCCCCTAACCTCCCTCAAATCGACCGATTTCCTGCAACTCTGGTAAGGATCAGGCGAGTGGTATTTACTTTAATCCCTCTCCAGAACCAAGGAAGCCAGACGATCGTACTGAAGCTCCCTCAGCTGAGCTTTCACCCGGGAGATATCCCCACTATCTCCACCCTCAGAGATCAAGAAATCTAGTTTCTTTCTCAAGCTCTGGTAGACGCACCATTTCCTCTAGTTTTTATGAGATATAAGCCTCTGAAAAAACCTCCGAGTTCTTTTTTTGCACTCTTCCCACCACTCAGATCTAGTCCAACCAGCCTCCAGAAGTGTCTCCTGTAGTTGAAAGAAGTCCCTAAAGGAATGGCTGACACTCTCCTCCTTCAGAAGTTCCGAGTTCAAACGCCAAAGGCCCTGCCCTTTCTGAGGGGTTTCTGAGGCATTCAATGCGACACTCAAACAAACGTGATCAGAAAATTCTACTGCCCTTGCCTCAGGAGGCAAAGTTTTCGAACTCTCCTTAGCAAAAAACCTATCTATCCTAGACCTACGACTACCACAAAAGTATGTGTACCCCATGAGGTCTGGACTATGGTGAATATGCACATCGACCAGGCCAGCTTCCCTAATCATGCTAACTAAGAACCTAGCATCATAGCCCAGGGTTGACTTTGCACCCCCCCTGTCTTTGGGCCTTACGATGGTATTAAAGTCACCACCAAAGACAACTTGCCGGGCCGTAAAAAGGAATGGCTTTATCAGCCCAAAGAGGCACTTCCTGTCCCAGGCCGACTGCGGTCCATAGACGTTGATCAACCTGAGATCATGCCCCCTTAAGCTAATATCCAAAACCATACACCTACCTACCTGTAACTCTATAATCTTGTGTACAGTTACCATGCCAGTAAAAAGCACCACCACCCCACCGTATGGCTCGGCCGCAAGCGACCAGAAGGACGGACCATGCCTCCACTGGCTTTTGGCCCTGCGAAGTGTGGACAGATCCCCTATTCTGGTCTCCTGCAAAAACAAAAAGTCAACATCAATTGTGTTGAAAAAAGTAAAGGCCATATAGCGAGCTCGTTCGGAAAGAACGGAAGCCACATTAATGGTGGCACATCGTATAGGATGGGGATCCATAGTTCCAGATTATAGAAGTAGGACTCCATCTCACTTTCTCTTCGCCTGTTGAACAGATTCCTCCCCAGAGGAACCCGTTCTCTTGCAGGTGATCCCAAAGGGAAGCACCCCATCAGACAATAACACAACCTCCTCCAAACCACCCGCCACCGCATTCACACCAACAGAAACTACTGAGGCCTCGGCCTCAATCTGCGGGCTACCATGCCCACCACCCCCCACAATCTCTGGGGAAGGACCCGGGTCCGGATCAGGAGGTTTCAGTACTGCCGTACCCTCAGACTGAGTCCCGGGAGGATGCATCTCCCTAGGAGCCACTAAAGGATCAGAAACATCAGGGGCCAACTCAGGGGTTTCTTCCACACACTCTACCTCCTCCGAAAACACCCCACCCTGCCCCTCTGCAGGCTTATCCACCACCACTGCCTTATCTCCCAGCTCCATCCCCGCTAAATCCCACTCTGGGCTTTCAGTGCCCGATCTCTTCCCCGCTCCTCCAGCCTTGCTTAGAGCCTTGCCCTCCTTTGCCCTTTTCTTCCTCCTTTCCTTAGGCTGCGCTCCCGCTGCTGCCTCTCTAAAAGATGACTTTTTGCCAACCTTTCTTCCCACGGCTTTGTTGGGGACAAAGACAAGCTCCTCGCCATCCACCCTTACCACCTCCCCCTCCTCCTTCTCCTCTTCATCCGAGGTATTAAAACAGAACCTGTTAGACAGTGTGATTCTCTCTCCTATATGCCTGAGCTTTTTTTCCTTTTTCTTTCCCACCACGACCACCGTAAAGGGAGCATCTTTCTCAACAGCATCCTCACTTGGTGCAATTCCATGCCCAGGAGCACTGGCTACAGGGACCTTGGTTTTACCTTCACCTTCTGGCTCACCGCCACTAGGTCTCTCCCCATTCCTCTCCACTGCAGTTTCAAAGCCTGCATCCTCACCGCTCACCTGCCCGCTAGTCACACCACCCCTCACCTCTTCCTGCCTATCCCCCACAACAACTGTCTCCCCTAAGCCTTCGTTGTGGGCTGCAGATGGGCAGTGGCTATAAGGATGACCCACCTTTCCACAGAGGTTGCACCTGACATGCCTGCAATCTTTTGATATGTGCCCCAAACCACTGAACAGCGAGCACTTAATTTCCGTGCAGTCATTCGAAAAGTGCCGGAAATCCCCACATTTGTGGCAGACCTTCGGCTGCCCAGGGTAGAACACCTGGATTCTGTCACGCCATATAAAGGCCGCTGCCGGGATGTGCTTCGTCTCTGCCAACTTGGTGTAACCTGACAAAAACGGAGTAGGCACCACCCCATAAACCTTTAATGTAGTCAAACTTCTCCAAGTTGGGAGAAAGAACCACACAATGCCGCGAGAGCCAGAACAAAATATCTGCCTCTGGCAGTGACTAATTTCGGACAAGGATAGTCACCTTCGCCCTGTCCTGACGCGACACCACCAGAGACCTATACCTATAATACGGCTCTATCCCCTTTTTCTCCTCCCACCTACCACTAAAGGCTTGCAGGCCCGTCAAAGACATGAAACTAACATCGTAATCTGGAGTTCTCACCGGGTGAATGCAAGCGAACAAATCACCCGGCGAGAACCCCAGAGAAAAAACCATGTCCAGGAAGGCAGCCTTTGCCGGCGGCTCACCACCTCCAACCCATTTCAGCTGCACCACATTACGCCTTTTAATAGGTGCCCCTCCACCACTTGTAATCATTGGGACAACCGACGCCCTGCCCGATACAACATTGGCGTAAGAAGAGGGACCCGGTCTAGGCAGGGTCGAAGGGCCAGCTACAGGCAACGCTAAAGTGGGCACAGGACCCAAACCTACTCCCACACCAGAACCTTCACCAACATTCTCCCTCACCCCTGCCTGCCTGGCCAGATCAGCTTTTATTATTTCCACCGCTGCCAAGGACCTAGCAGGAACACTGATCCCTCCAAATATGGTATCGACCACTGCCAGCTGGCCCTTATCAAGGGCTGACCTATCCAGTCCAGGAAGTCCTTGTGCCATCTGTGGCACTGCTTTAGGTGTGATGACAGCCTGCCTTTCCAATGCCTCCACCTCCATGGCAATCGCCACCATCTGGGCTTCAGAGTCCCCAATTGCGGCCTCTCCAAAATGGCCACCGCCACCAACTGGAGACACGTTCGGCAGACACTGTTTTCCACCGCCCTGGACTCCAACAACATGGCCGCCGCCTGATGATGGCCCGACTAGCTGCTGCACTTCTTCGGCAGGACCTCCCACTACACCAAGAGTAGTGCAGGGGCCTACAGGCACCCGGGGATGATCCACCTCAGTGCCTCCACCGCCGGTCCGCACCGGCCCTACCGACGCAGCCTTCAGGGGTGAGACCTGAGCCGCCGGATCGCAGGGAGCTATAGCGGTTGTCCCGGCAACGGCGTCAGCCGCTACCATGGGAACCGCCATGCCCCCCGCTCCAGCAAAGCCCGGCTCTGCCCCCAGTAGAGACGCCTCCCCTTGCCCATACTCCGCAACCACCGGCGCCATCTTTGAAAGTCCTCCCGCCGCCTCCCCACCGGGCGCCATCTTGGGACTCCTGGCCAATAAGACCGCCGCCTCATCCTTCATACTTCCATCACCGGCTCCACGGGAATTGGACATCTCCATCCCCGCTTCCTCTGGGCATCCAGCCACCTCCAATTTCACACCATCGGCCTCAGCAGCGCCCGGACCATCAACAGCCACACCAGTAGGAAGAACCGGAGCTCCCGCAGCCGCATCAGAGCCTGGTAAGCACTTTTTCTTCTCCTCCTCACGCAGCTGAGAGATTCTCCCTCTCAGCCTTTCCACCTTTCTTCCCAGGTCCTCAATTTCCATACTAAGGATAGGCTTCTGCCAGCTCCTAGCAGTATTTCTTTTGGGTTTTTTTGCTGAGATCCAGGCCTGAGCCCGCCGGACCTCACACTTGAGCTCATCTGGCCCTAGGCCTAGGAACTCGTCCTCCATCTCATCACTCTCCCCCTCCGCCTCACTGCAGCTCCCCTGGCTCAGCACGGATTCACCGCTGGACAACCCCGCATCCTGGTCCTGGCCATCAGGCACAAGTGGCCTCCTCCTCACCATCCGGACTGGTAAGCACACCGCTCCCCAGGGTTACTTCACCAAGGGGACCAGTCACCTCCAGTTTGGAGACTCCCTCCAACACTGCCGGGCCCGCAAACACCAGGTCACCGCTGGCCTCTCTGGAGGAGAGCTGGGTTAATAGCACCACAGCCCTCCTCAGACCAGGATCGCTAGGCCCACCACCAGGCCCTCCTCCAGGACCAGAAGCCTGGGGATCGCCATCATCCTCCTCCCCAGGAGGGTCCTTCCTCTGCTGGGGGAAACGCTCAGGAGAGACCACTGGCTTCAAATACTACCAGAGGCCTGGCAGCTCTGAAATGGGTGACCTCTCGCCGAGGGATTCAACGCATTTGGTGAAATTTTGAGCTGTCTGTGTTTGCTACAAAATGAGATATCACAAAGTATGCGCTTTTGTGTTTTCCATTCCTTTCAATGCATTTTGGCCTAAAACGAGCATTTGATATTTTCTCTTAAACGCAACAAGGGAGAAAAACCTTTTCACATCAAATTTGTGGGTCTTGGTCTTCAACACATTCTGTGAAATGTTGAGCTGTCTGTGTTTGCTACAAGAGGAGATATCACAAACTATGCCCTTTTATTGTTTCCATTGCTTTCAATGCATTTTGGCCTAAAACGAGCATTTGCTGTTTTCTATTACACACCTTGGGAGAAAAACCATTTCACATCACATTTGTGGGTCTTGGTCTTCAACACATTCAGTGAAATTTTGAGCTGTCTGTGTTTGCTACAAGAGGAGATATCACAAAGTTTGCGCTTTTGTTGTTTCCATTGCTTTTAATGCATTTTGGCCTAAAACGAGCATTTGCTGTTTTCTCTTAAATGCAAAATGGGAGAAAAACCATTTCACATCACATTTGTGGGTCTTGGTCTTTAACACATTTGGTGAAATTTTGAGCTGTCTGTGTTTGCTACAAGAGGAGATATCACAAAGTATGCGCTTTTGTGTTTTCCATTCCTTTCAATGCATTTTGGCCTAAAACAAGCATTTGCTGTTTTCTCTTAAAAGCAACATGGGAGAAAAACCATTTCACATCACATTTTTGGGTATCGGTCTTCAACACATTTGGTGAAATTTTGAGCTGTCTGTGTTTGCTACAAGAGGAGATATCACAAAGTATGCGATTTTGTGTTTTCCATTCCTTTCAATGCATTTTGGCCTAAAACGAGCATTTGCTGTTTTCTCTTAAACGCAACATGGGAGAAAAACCATTTCACATCACATTTGTGGGTCTTGTTCTTCAACACATTTGGTGAAATTTTGAGCTGTCTGTGTTTGCTACAAGAGGAGATATCACAAAGTATGCACTTTTGTGTTTTCCATTCCTTTCAATGCATTTTGGCCTAAAACGAGCATTTGCTGTTTTCTCTTAAACACAACATGGGAGAAAAACCTTTTCACATCAAATTTGTGGGTCTTGGTCTTCAACACATTCTGTGAAATGTTGAGCTGTCTGTGTTTGCTACAAGAGGAGATATCACAAACTATGCGCTTTTCTTGTTTCCATTGCTTTCAATGCATTTTGGCCTAAAACGAGCATTTGCTGTTTTCTATTACACACAACTTGGGAGAAAAACCATTTCACATCACATTTGTGGGTCTTGGTCTTCAACACATTAGGTGAAATTTTGAGCTGTCTGTGTTTGCTACAAGAGGAGATATCACAAAGTTTGCGCTTTTGTTGTTTCCATTGCTTTCAATGCATTTTGGCCTAAAACGAGCATTTGCTGTTTTCTCTTAAATGCAAAATGGGAGAAAAACCTTTTCACATCCCATTTGTGGGTCTTGGTCTTGAACACATTCGGTGAAATTTTGAGCTGTCTGTGTTTGCTACAAAAGGAGATATCACAAAGTATGCGCTTTTGTTGTTTCCATTGCTTTCAATGCATTTTGGCCTAAAATGAGTATTTGCTGTTTTCTCTTAAATGCAACATGGGAGAAAAACCATTTCACATCACATTTGTGGGTCTTGGTCTTCAACACATTTGGTGAAATTTTGAGCTGTCTGTGTTTGCTACAAGAGGAGATATCACAAAGTATGCACTTTTATGTTTTCCATTCCTTTCAATTCATTTTGGCCTAAAACGAGCATTTGCTGTTTTCTCTTAAAAGCAACATGGGAGAAAAACCATTTCACATCACATTTATGGTTATCGGTCTTCAACACATTTGGTGAAATTTTGAGCTGTCTGTGTTTGCTACAAGAGGAGATATCACAAAGTTTGCGCTTTTGTTGTTTCCATTGCTTTTAATGCATTTTGGCCTAAAACGAGCATTTGCTGTTTTCTCTTAAATGCAAAATGGGAGAAAAACCATTTCACATCACATTTGTGGGTCCTATTCTTCAACAAATTTAGTGAAATTTTGAGCTTTCTGTGTTTGCTACAAGAGGAGATATCACAAACTATGCGGTTTTCTTGTTTCCATTGCTTTCAATGCATTTTGGCCTAAAACAAGCATTTGCTGTTTTCTCTTAAACAAAACATGGGAGAAAAACCATTTCACAACACATTTGTGGGTATTGGTCTTGAACACATTTGGTGAAATTTTGAGCTGTCTGTGTTTGCTACAAGAGGAGATATCACAAAGTTTGCGCTTTTGTTGTTTCCATTGCTTTCAATGCATTTTGGCCTAAAACGAGCATTTGCTGTTTTCTCTTAAATGCAAAATGGGAGAAAAACCTTTTCACATCACATTTGTGGGTCTTGGTTTTGAACACATTCGGTGAAATTTTGAGCTGTCTGTGTTTGCTACAAGAGGAGATATCACAAAGTATGCGCTTTTGTGTTTTCCATTCCTTTCAATGCATTTTGGCCAAAAAACGAGCATTTGCTGTTTTCTCTTAAACACAACATGGGAGAAAAACCATTTCACATCAAATTTGTGGGTCTTGTTCTTGAACACATTCGGTGAAATTTTGAGCTGTCTGTGTTTGCTACAAGAGGAGATAACACAAAGTATGCGCTTTTGATGTTTCCATTCCTTTCAATGAATTTTGGCCGAAAACGAGTATTTGCTGTTTTCTCTTAAATGCAAAATGGGAGAAAAACCTTTTCACATCACATTTCTGGGACTTGGTCTTCAACACATTTGGTGAAATTTTGAGCTGTCTGTGTTTGCTACAAGAGGAGATATCACAAATTATGCACTTTTGTTGTTTCCATTGCTCTCAATGCATTTTGGCCTAAAACGAGCATTTGCTGTATTCTCTTAAATGCAACATGGGAGAAAAACCATTTCACATCACATTTGTGGCTCTAGGTCTTCAACACATTTGGTGAAATTTTGAGCTGTCTGTGTTTGCTACAAGAGGAGATATCACAAAGTTTGCGCTTTTCTTGTTTCCATTGCTTTCAATGCATTTTGGCCTAAAATGAGCATTTGCTGTTTTCTCTTAAACACAACATGGGAGAAAAACCATTTCACATCACATTTGTGGGTCTTGGTCTTCAACGCATTTGGTGAAATTTTGAGCTGTCTGTGTTTGCTATAAGAGGAGATTTCACAAAGTATGCGCTTTTGTGTTTTCCATTCCTTTCAATGCATTTTGACCTAAAACGAGCAGTTGCTGTTTTCTCTTAAACGCAACATGGGAGAAAAACCATTTCACATCACATTTGTGGGTCTTGTTCTTCAACACATTTGGTGAAATTTTGAGCTGTCTGTGTTTGCTACAAGAGGAGATATCACAAAGTATGCACTTTTGTGTTTTCCATTGCCTTCAATGCATTTTGGCCTAAAACGAGCATTTGCTGTTTTCTCTTAAACACAACATGGGAGAAAAACCTTTTCACATCAAATTTGTGGGTCTTGGTCTTCAACACATTCTGTGAAATGTTGAGCTGTCTGTGTTTGCTACAAGAGGAGATATCACAAACTATGCGCTTTTCTTGTTTCCATTGCTTTCAATGCATTTTGGCCTAAAATGAGCATTTGCTGTTTTCTATTACACACAACTTGGGAGAAAAACCATTTCACATCACATTTGTGGGTCTTGGTCTTCAACACATTCGGTGAAATTTTGAGCTGTCTGTGTTTGCTACAAGAGGAGATATCACAAAGTTTGCGCTTTTGTTGTTTCCATTGCTCTCAATGCATTTTGGCCTAAAACGACCATTTGCTGTAGTCTCTTAAACGCAACATGGGAGAAAAACCATTTCACATCACATTTGTGGCTCTAGGTCTTCAACACATTTGGTGAAATTTTGAGCTGTCTGTGTTTGCTACAAGAGGAGATATCACAAAGTTTGCGCTTTTCTTGTTTCCATTGCTTTCAATGCATTTTGGCCTAAACCGAGCATTTGCTGTTTTCTCTTAAACACAACATGGGAGAAAAACCATTTCACATCACATTTGTGGGTCTTGGTCTTCAACGCATTTGGTGAAATTTTGAGCTGTCTGTGTTTGCTACAAGAGGAGATATCACAAAGTATGCGCTTTTGTGTTTTCCATTCCTTTCAATGCATTTTGGCTAAAAAACGAGCATTTGCTGTTTTCTCTTAAACACAACATGGGAGAAAAACCATTTCACATCAAATTTGTGGGTCTTGTTCTTGAACACATTCGGTGAAATTTTGAGCTGTCTGTATTTGCTACAAGAGGAGATAACACAAAGTATGCGCTTTTGATGTTTCCATTCCTTTCAATGCATTTTGGCCGAAAACGAGTATTTGCTGTTTTCTCTTAAATGCAAAATGGGAGAAAAACCTTTTCACATCACATTTGTGGGTCTTGGTCTTCAACACATTTGGTGAAATTTTGAGCTGTCTGTGTTTGCTACAAGAGGAGATATCACAAAGTATGCGCTTTTGTGTTTTCCTTTCCTTTCAATGCATTTTGAACTAAAACGAGCAGTTGCTGTTTTCTCTTAAACGCAACATGGGAGAAAAACCATTTCACATCACATTTGTGGGTCTTGTTCTTCAACGCATTTGGTGAAATTTTGAGCTGTCTGTGTTTGCTACAAGAGGAGATATCACAAAGTATGCACTTTTGTGTTTTCCATTGCTTTCAATACATTTTGGCCTAAAACGAGCATTTGCTGTTTTCTCTTAAACACAACATTGGAGAAAAACCTTTTCACATCAAATTTGTGGGTCTTGGTCTTCAACACATTCTGTGAAATGTTGAGCTGTCTGTGTTTGCTACAAGAGGAGATATCACAAACTATGCGCTTTTCTTGTTTCCATTGCTTTCAATGCATTTTGGCCTAAAACGAGCATTTGCTGTTTTCTATTACACACAACTTGGGAGAAAAACCATTTCACATCACATTTGTGGGTCTTGGTCTTCAACACATTCGGTGAAATTTTGAGCTGTCTGTGTTTGCTACAAGAGGAGATATCACAAAGTTTGCGCTTTTGTTGTTTCCATTGCTTTCAATGCATTTTGGCCTAAAACGAGCATTTGCTGTTTGTCTCTTAAATGCAAAATGGGAGAAAAACCTTTTCACATCCCATTTGTGGGTCTTGGTCTTGAACACATTCAGTGAAATTTTGAGCTGTCTGTGTTTCCTACAAAAGGAGATATCACAAAGTATGCGCTTTTGTTGTTTCCATTGCTTTCAATGCATTTTGGCTTAAAACAAGTATTTGCTGTTTTCTCTTAAATGCAACATGGAAGAAAAACCATTTCACATCACATTTGTGGGTCTTGGTCTTCAACACATTTGGTGAAATTTTGTGCTGTCTGTGTTTGCTACAAGAGGAGATATCACAAAGTATGCGCTTTTATGATTTCCATTCCTTTCAATGCATTTTGGCCTAAAACGAGCATTTGCTGTTTTCTCTTAAAAGCAACATGGGAGAAAAACCATTTCACATCACATTTGTGGGTATCGGTCTTCAACACATTTGGTGAAATTTTGAGCTGTCTCTGTTTGCTACAAGAGGAGATATCACAAACTATGCGCTTTTGTTGATTCCATTGCTTTCAATGCATTTTGGCCTAAAATGAGCATTTGCTGTTTTCTCTTAAACAAAACATGGGAGAAAAACAATTTCACAACACATTTGTGGGTATTGGTCTTGAACACATTCGGTGAAATTTTGAGCTGTCTGTGTTTGCTACAAGAGGAGATATCACAAAGTTTGCGCTTTTGTTGTTTCCATTGCTTTTAATGCAATTTGGCCTAAAACGAGCATTTGCTGTTTTCTCTTAAATGCAAAATGGGAGAAAAACCATTTCACATCACATTTGTGGGTCTTGGTCTTCAACACACTTGGTGAAATTTTGAGCTGTCTGTGTTTGCTACAAGAGGAGATATCACAAACTATGCTCTTTTGTTGTTTCCATTGCTTTCAATGCATTTTGGCCTAAAACGAGCATTTGCTGTTTTCTCTTAAACAAAACATGGGAGAAAAACCATTTCACATCACATTTGTGGGTCTTGGTCTTCAACACATTTGGTGAAATTTTGAGCTGTCTGTGTTTGCTACAAGAGGAGATATCACAAAGTATGCGCTTTTGTGTTTTCCATTCCTTTCAATGCATTTTGGCCTAAAACGAGTATTTGCTGTTTTCTCTTAAAAGCAACATGGGAGAAAAACCATTTCACATCACATTTTTGGGTATCAGTCTTCAACACATTTGGTGAAATTTTGAGCTGTCTGTGTTTGCTACAAGAGGAGATATCACAAAGTATGCGATTTTGTGTTTTCCATTCCATTCAATGCATTTTGGCCTAAAACGAGAGCATTTGCTGTTTTCTCTTAAACGCAACATGGGAGAAAAACCATTTCACATCACATTTGTGGGTCCTATTCTTCAACAAATTTAGTGAAATTTTGAGCTGTCTGTGTTTGCTACAAGAGGAGATATCACAAACTATGTGGTTTTCTTGTTTCCATTGCTTTCAATGCATTTTGGCCTAAAACAAGCATTTGCTGTTTTCTCTTAAACAAAACATGGGAGAAAAACCATTTCACAACACATTTGTGGGTATTGGTCTTGAACACATTCGGTGAAATTTTGAGCTGTCTGTGTTTGCTACAAGAGGAGATATCACAAAGTTTGCGCTTTTGTTGTTTCCATTGCTTTCAATGCATTTTGGCCTAAAACGAGCATTTGCTGTTTTCTCTTAAATTCAAAATGGGAGAAAAACCTTTTCACATCACATTTGTGGGTCTTGGTTTTGAACACATTCGGTGAAATTTTGAGCTGTCTGTGTTTGCTACAAGAGGAGATATCACAAAGTATGCGCTTTTGTTGTTTTCATTGCTTTCAATTCATTTTGGCCTAAAACGAGTATTTGCTGTTTTCTCTTAAATGCAACATGGGAGAAAAACCATTTCACATCACATTTGTGGATCTTGGTCTTCAACACATTTGGTGAAATTTTGAGCTGTCTGTGTTTGCTACAAGAGGAGATATCACAAAGTATGCGCTTTTGTGTTTTCCATTCTTTTCAATGCATTTTGACCTAAAACGAGCAGTTGCTGTTTTCTCTTAAACGCAACATGGGAGAAAAACCATTTCACATCACATTTGTGGGTCTTGTTCTTCAACACATTTGGTGAAATTTTGAGCTGTCTGTGTTTGCTACAAGAGGAGATATCACAAAGTATGCACGTTTGTGTTTTCCATTGCTTTCAATGCATTTTGGCCTAAAACGAGCATTTGCTGTTTTCTCTTAAACACAACATGGGAGAAAAACCTTTTCACATCAAATTTGTGGGTCTTGGTCTTCAACACATTCTGTGAAATGTTGAGCTGTCTGTGTTTGCTACAAGAGGAGATATCACAAACTATGCGCTTTTCTTGTTTCCATTGCTTTCAATGCATTTTGGCAAAAAAAACGAGCATTTGCTGTTTTCTATTACACACAACTTGGGAGAAAAACCATTTCACATCACATTTGTGGGTCTTGGTCTTCAACACATTCGGTGAAATTTTGAGCTGTCTGTGTTTGCTACAAGAGGAGATATCACAATGTTTGCGCTTTTGTTGTTTCCATTGCTTTCAATGCATTTTGGCCTAAAACGAGCATTTGCTGTTTTCTCTTAAATGCAAAATGGGAGAAAAACCTTTTCACATCCCATTTGTGGGTCTTGGTCTTGAACACATTCGGTGACATTTTGAGCTGTCTGTGTTTGCTACAAAAGGAGATATCACAAAGTATGCGCTTTTGTTGTTTCCATTGCTTTCAATGCATTTTGGCCTAAAACAAGTATTTGCTGTTTTCTCTTAAATGCAACATGGGAGAAAAACCTTTTCACATCACATTTGTGGGTCTTGGTCTTCAACACATTTGGTGAAATTTTGAGCTGTCTGTGTTTGCTAAAAGAGGAGATATCACAAAGTATGCGCTTTTATGATTTCCATTCCTTTCAATGCATTTTGGCCTAAAACGAGCATTTGCTGTTTTCTCTTAAAAGCAACATGGGAGAAAAACCATTTCACATCACATTTATGGGTATTGGTCTTCAACACATTTGGTGAAATTTTGAGCTGTCTGTGTTTGCTACAAGAGGAGATATCACAAACTATGCGCTTTTGTTGTTTCCATTGCTTTCAATGCATTTTGGCCTAAAACGAGCATTTGCTGTTTTCTCTTAAACAAAACATGGGAGAAAAACCATTTCACAACACATTTGTGGGTATTGGTCTTGAACACATTCGGTGAAATTTTGAGCTGTCTGTGTTTGCTACAAGAGGAGATATCACAAAGTTTGCGCTTTTGTTGTTTCCATTGCTTTTAATGCATTTTGGCCTAAAACGAGCATTTGCTGTTTTCTCTTAAATGCAAAATGGGAGAAAAACCATTTCACATCACATTTGTGGGTCTTGGTCTTCAACACATTTGGTGAAATTTTGAGCTGTCTGTGTTTGCTACAAGAGGAGATATCACAAAGTTTGCGCTTTTGTGTTTTCCATTCCTTTCAATGCATTTTGGCCTAAAACGAGCATTTGCTGTTTTCTCTTAAAAGCAACATGGGAGAAAAACCATTTCACATCACATTTATGGGTATCGGTCTTCAACACACTTGGTGAAATTTTGAGCTGTCTGTGTTTGCTACAAGAGGAGATATCACAAACTATGCGCTTTTGTTGTTTCTATTGCTTTCAATGCATTTTGGCCTAAAACGAGCATTTGCTGTTTTCTCTTAAACAAAACATGGGAGAAAAACCATTTCACAACACATTTGTGGGTATTGGTCTTGAACACATTCGGTGAAATTTTGAGCTGTCTGTGTTTGCTACAAGAGGAGATATCACAAAGTTTGCGCTTTTGTTGTTTCCATTGCTTTTAATGCATTTTGGCCTAAAACGAGCATTTGCTGTATTCTCTTAAACGCAACATGGGAGAAAAACCATTTCACATCACATTTGTGGCTCTAGGTCTTCAACACATTTGGTGAAATTTTGAGCTGTCTGTGTTTGCTACAAGAGGAGATATCACAAAGTTTGCGCTTTTCTTGTTTCCATTGCTTTCAATGCATTTTGGCCTAAAACGAGCATTTGCTGTTTTCTCTTAAACACAACATGGGAGAAAAACCATTTCACATCACATTTGTGGGTCTTGGTCTTCAACGCATTTGGTGAAATTTTGAGCTGTCTGTGTTTGCTACAAGAGGAGATTTCACAAAGTATGCGCTTTTGTGTTTTCCATTCCTTTCAATGCATTTTGACCTAAAACGAGCAGTTGCTGTTTTCTCTTAAACTCAACATGGGAGAAAAACCATTTCACATCACATTTGTGGGTCTTGTTCTTCAACACATTTGGTGAAATTTTGAGCTGTCTGTGTTTGCTACAAGAGGAGATATCACAAAGTATGCACTTTTGTGTTTTCCATTGCTTTCAATGCATTTTGGCCTAAAACGAGCATTTGCTGTTTTCTCTTAAACGCAACATGGGAGAAAAACCTTTTCACATCAAATTTGTGGGTCTTGGTCTTCAACACATTCTGTGAAATGTTGAGCTGTCTGTGTTTGCTACAAGAGGAGATATCACAAAGTATGCACGTTTGTGTTTTCCATTGCTTTCAATGCATTTTGGCCTAAAACGAGCATTTGCTGTTTTCTCTTAAACATAACATGGGAGAAAAACCTTTTCACATCAAATTTGTGGGTCTTGGTCTTCAACACATTCTGTGAAATGTTGAGCTGTCTGTGTTTGCTACAAGAGGAGATATCACAAAGTTTGCACTTTTCTTGTTTCCATTGCTTTCAATGCATTTTGGCCTAAAACGAGCATTTGCTGTTTTCTCTTAAACACAACATGGGAGAAAAACCATTTCACATCACATTTGTGGGTCTTGGTCTTCAACGCATTTGGTGAAATTTTGAGCTGTCTGTGTTTGCTACAAGAGGAGATATCACAAAGTATGCGCTTTTGTGTTTTCCTTTCCTTTCAATGCATTTTGAACTAAAACGAGAAATTGCTGTTTTCTCTTAAACGCAACATGGGAGAAAAACCATTTCACATCACATTTGTGGGTCTTGTTCTTCAACACATTTGGTGAAATTTTGAGCTGTCTGTGTTTGCTACAAGAGGAGATATCACAAAGTATGCACTTTTGTGTTTTCCATTGCTTTCAATGCATTTTGGCCTAAAACGAGCATTTGCTGTTTTCTCTTAAACACAACATTGGAGAAAAACCTTTTCACATCAAATTTGTGGGTCTTGGTCTTCAACACATTCTGTGAAATGTTGAGCTGTCTGTGTTTGCTACAAGAGGAGATATCACAAACTATGCGCTTTTCTTGTTTCCATTGCTTTCAATGCATTTTGGCCTAAAACAAGCATTTGCTGTTTTCTATTACACACAACTTGGGAGAAAAACCATTTCACATCACATTTGTGGGTCTTGGTCTTCAACACATTCGGTGAAATTTTGAGCTGTCTGTGTTTGCTACAAGAGGAGATATCGCAAAGTTTGCGCTTTTGTTGTTTCCATTGCTTTCAATGCATTTTGGCCTAAAACGAGCATTTGCTGTTTTCTCTTAAATGCAAAATGGGAGAAAAACCTTTTCACATCCCATTTGTGGGTCTTGGTCTTGAACACATTTGGTGAAATTTTGAGCTGTCTGTGTTTCCTACAAAAGGAGATATCACAAAGTATGCGCTTTTGTTGTTTCCATTGCTTTCAATGCATTTTGGCCTAAAACAAGTATTTGCTGTTTTCTCTTAAATGCAACATGGAAGAAAAACCATTTCACATCACATTTGTGGGTCTTGGTCTTCAACACATTTGGTGAAATTTTGAGCTGTCTGTGTTTGCTACAAGAGGAGATATCACAAAGTATGCGCTTTTATGATTTCCATTCCTTTCAATGCATTTTGGCCTAAAACGAGCATTTGCTGTTTTCTCTTAAAAGCAACATGGGAGAAAAACCATTTCACATCACATTTGTGGGTATCGGTCTTCAACACATTTGGTGAAATTTTGAGCTGTCTCTGTTTGCTACAAGAGGAGATATCACAAACTATGCGCTTTTGTTGATTCCATTGCTTTCAATGCATTTTGGCCTAAAATGAGCATTTGCTGTTTTCTCTTAAACAAAACATGGGAGAAAAACAATTTCACAACACATTTGTGGGTATTGGTCTTGAACACATTCGGTGAAATTTTGAGCTGTCTGTGTTTGCTACAAGAGGAGATATCACAAAGTTTGCGCTTTTGTTGTTTCCATTGCTTTTAATGCAATTTGGCCTAAAACGAGCATTTGCTGTTTTCTCTTAAATGCAAAATGGGAGAAAAACCATTTCACATCACATTTGTGGGTCTTGGTCTTCAACACATTTGGTGAAATTTTGAGCTGTCTGTGTTTGCTACAAGAGGAGATATCACAAAGTTTGCGCTTTTGTGTTTTCCATTCCTTTCAATGCATTTTGGCCTAAAACGAGCATTTGCTGTTTTCTCTTAAAAGCAACATGGGAGAAAAACCATTTCACATCACATTTATGGGTATCGGTCTTCAACACACTTGGTGAAATTTTGAGCTGTCTGTGTTTGCTACAAGAGGAGATATCACAAACTATGCGCTTTTGTTGTTTCCATTGCTTTCAATGCATTTTGGCCTAAAACGAGCATTTGCTGTTTTCTCTTAAACAAAACATGGGAGAAAAACCATTTCACATCACATTTGTGGGTCTTGGTCTTCAACACATTTGGTGAAATTTTGAGCTGTCTGTGTTTGCTACAAGAGGAGATATCACAAAGTATGCGCTTTTGTGTTTTCCATTCCTTTCAATGCATTTTGGCCTAAAACGAGCATTTGCTGTTTTCTCTTAAAAGCAACATGGGAGAAAAACCATTTCACATCACATTTTTGGATATCAGTCTTCAACACATTTGGTGAAATTTTGAGCTGTCTGTGTTTGCTACAAGAGGAGATATCACAAAGTATGCGATTTTGTGTTTTCCATTCCATTCAATGCATTTTGGCCTAAAACGAGAGCATTTGCTGTTTTCTCTTAAACGCAACATGGGAGAAAAACCATTTCACATCACATTTGTGGGTCCTATTCTTCAACAAATTTAGTGAAATTTTGAACTATCTGTGTTTGCTACAAGAGGAGATATCACAAACTATGCGGTTTTCTTGTTTCCATTGCTTTCAATGCATTTTGGCCTAAAACGAGCATTTGCTGTTTTCTCTTAAACAAAACATGGGAGAAAAACCATTTCACAACACATTTGTGGGTATTGGTCTTGAACACATTCGGTGAAATTTTGAGCTGTCTGTGTTTGCTACAAGAGGAGATATCACAAAGTTTGCGCTTTTGTTGTTTCCATTGCTTTCAATGCATTTTGGCCTAAAACGAGCATTTGCTGTTTTCTCTTAAATTCAAAATGGGAGAAAAACCTTTTCACATTACATTTGTGGGTCTTGGTTTTGAACACATTCGGTGAAATTTTGAGCTGTCTGTGTTTGCTACAAGAGGAGATATCACAAAGTATGCGCTTTTGTTGTTTTCATTGCTTTCAATTCATTTTGGCCTAAAACGAGTATTTGCTGTTTTCTCTTAAATGCAACATGGGAGAAAAACCATTTCACATCACATTTGTGGATCTTGGTCTTCAACACATTTGGTGAAATTTTGAGCTGTCTGTGTTTGCTACAAGAGGAGATATCACAAAGTATGCGCTTTTGTGTTTTCCATTCCTTTCAATGCATTTTGACCTAAAACGAGCAGTTGCTGTTTTCTCTTAAACGCAACATGGGAGAAAAACCATTTCACATCACATTTGTGGGTCTTGGTCTTCAACACATTTGGTGAAATTTTGAGCTGTCTGTGTTTGCTACAAGAGGAGATATCACAAAGTATGCACGTTTGTGTTTTCCATTGCTTTCAATGCATTTTGGCCTAAAACGAGCATTTGCTGTTTTCTCTTAAACACAACATGGGAGAAAAACCTTTTCACATCAAATTTGTGGGTCTTGGTCTTCAACACATTCTGTGAAATGTTGAGCTGTCTGTGTTTGCTACAAGAGGAGATATCACAAACTATGCGCTTTTCTTGTTTCCATTGCTTTCAATGCATTTTGGCCTAAAACGAGCATTTGCTGTTTTCTATTACACACAACTTGGGAGAAAAACCATTTCACATCACATTTGTGGGTCTTGGTCTTCAACACATTCGGTGAAATTTTGAGCTGTCTGTGTTTGCTAAAAGAGGAGATATCACAAAGTATGCGCTTTTATGATTTCCATTCCTTTCAATGCATTTTGGCCTAAAACGAGCATTTGCTGTTTTCTCTTAAAAGCAACATGGGAGAAAAACCATTTCACATCACATTTATGGGTATTGGTCTTCAACACATTTGGTGAAATTTTGAGCTGTCTGTGTTTGCTACAAGAGGAGATATCACAAACTATGCGCTTTTGTTGTTTCCATTGCTTTCAATGCATTTTGGCCTAAAACGAGCATTTGCTGTTTTCTCTTAAACAAAACATGGGAGAAAAACCATTTCACAACACATTTGTGGGTATTGGTCTTGAACACATTCGGTGAAATTTTGAGCTGTCTGTGTTTGCTACAAGAGGAGATATCACAAAGTTTGCGCTTTTGTTGTTTCCATTGCTTTTAATGCATTTTGGCCTAAAACGAGCATTTGCTGTTTTCTCTTAAATGCAAAATGGGAGAAAAACCATTTCACATCACATTTGTGGGTCTTGGTCTTCAACACATTTGGTGAAATTTTGAGCTGTCTGTGTTTGCTACAAGAGGAGATATCACAAAGTTTGCGCTTTTGTGTTTTCCATTCCTTTCAATGCATTTTGGCCTAAAACGAGCATTTGCTGTTTTCTCTTAAAAGCAACATGGGAGAAAAACCATTTCACATCACATTTATGGGTATCGGTCTTCAACACACTTGGTGAAATTTTGAGCTGTCTGTGTTTGCTACAAGAGGAGATATCACAAACTATGCGCTTTTGTTGTTTCTATTGCTTTCAATGCATTTTGGCCTAAAACGAGCATTTGCTGTTTTCTCTTAAACAAAACATGGGAGAAAAACCATTTCACAACACATTTGTGGGTATTGGTCTTGAACACATTCGGTGAAATTTTGAGCTGTCTGTGTTTGCTACAAGAGGAGATATCACAAAGTTTGCGCTTTTGTTGTTTCCATTGCTTTTAATGCATTTTGGCCTAAAACGAGCATTTGCTGTATTCTCTTAAACGCAACATGGGAGAAAAACCATTTCACATCACATTTGTGGCTCTAGGTCTTCAACACATTTGGTGAAATTTTGAGCTGTCTGTGTTTGCTACAAGAGGAGATATCACAAAGTTTGCGCTTTTCTTGTTTCCATTGCTTTCAATGCATTTTGGCCTAAAACGAGCATTTGCTGTTTTCTCTTAAACACAACATGGGAGAAAAACCATTTCACATCACATTTGTGGGTCTTGGTCTTCAACGCATTTGGTGAAATTTTGAGCTGTCTGTGTTTGCTACAAGAGGAGATTTCACAAAGTATGCGCTTTTGTGTTTTCCATTCCTTTCAATGCATTTTGACCTAAAACGAGCAGTTGCTGTTTTCTCTTAAACTCAACATGGGAGAAAAACCATTTCACATCACATTTGTGGGTCTTGTTCTTCAACA
Source organism: Taudactylus pleione (assembly GCA_031769625.1). Taxonomy (NCBI): domain Eukaryota; kingdom Metazoa; phylum Chordata; class Amphibia; order Anura; family Myobatrachidae; genus Taudactylus; species Taudactylus pleione. The sequence continues at coordinate 204,983 of JAUIMM010000136.1, forward strand.
CATTTGGTGAAATTTTGAGCTGTCTGTGTTTGCTACAAGAGGAGATATCACAAAGTATGCACTTTTGTGTTTTCCATTGCTTTCAATGCATTTTGGCCTAAAACGAGCATTTGCTGTTTTCTCTTAAACGCAACATGGGAGAAAAACCTTTTCACATCAAATTTGTGGGTCTTGGTCTTCAACACATTCTGTGAAATGTTGAGCTGTCTGTGTTTGCTACAAGAGGAGATATCACAAAGTATGCACGTTTGTGTTTTCCATTGCTTTCAATGCATTTTGGCCTAAAACGAGCATTTGCTGTTTTCTCTTAAACATAACATGGGAGAAAAACCTTTTCACATCAAATTTGTGGGTCTTGGTCTTCAACACATTCTGTGAAATGTTGAGCTGTCTGTGTTTGCTACAAGAGGAGATATCACAAAGTTTGCACTTTTCTTGTTTCCATTGCTTTCAATGCATTTTGGCCTAAAACGAGCATTTGCTGTTTTCTCTTAAACACAACATGGGAGAAAAACCATTTCACATCACATTTGTGGGTCTTGGTCTTCAACGCATTTGGTGAAATTTTGAGCTGTCTGTGTTTGCTACAAGAGGAGATATCACAAAGTATGCGCTTTTGTGTTTTCCTTTCCTTTCAATGCATTTTGAACTAAAACGAGAAGTTGCTGTTTTCTCTTAAACGCAACATGGGAGAAAAACCATTTCACATCACATTTGTGGGTCTTGTTCTTCAACACATTTGGTGAAATTTTGAGCTGTCTGTGTTTGCTACAAGAGGAGATATCACAAAGTATGCACTTTTGTGTTTTCCATTGCTTTCAATGCATTTTGGCCTAAAACGAGCATTTGCTGTTTTCTCTTAAACACAACATTGGAGAAAAACCTTTTCACATCAAATTTGTGGGTCTTGGTCTTCAACACATTCTGTGAAATGTTGAGCTGTCTGTGTTTGCTACAAGAGGAGATATCACAAACTATGCGCTTTTCTTGTTTCCATTGCTTTCAATGCATTTTGGCCTAAAACGAGCATTTGCTGTTTTCTATTACACACAACTTGGGAGAAAAACCATTTCACATCACATTTGTGGGTCTTGGTCTTCAACACATTCGGTGAAATTTTGAGCTGTCTGTGTTTGCTACAAGAGGAGATATCGCAAAGTTTGCGCTTTTGTTGTTTCCATTGCTTTCAATGCATTTTGGCCTAAAACGAGCATTTGCTGTTTTCTCTTAAATGCAAAATGGGAGAAAAACCTTTTCACATCCCATTTGTGGGTCTTGGTCTTGAACACATTTGGTGAAATTTTGAGCTGTCTGTGTTTCCTACAAAAGGAGATATCACAAAGTATGCGCTTTTGTTGTTTCCATTGCTTTCAATGCATTTTGGCCTAAAACAAGTATTTGCTGTTTTCTCTTAAATGCAACATGGAAGAAAAACCATTTCACATCACATTTGTGGGTCTTGGTCTTCAACACATTTGGTGAAATTTTGAGCTGTCTGTGTTTGCTACAAGAGGAGATATCACAAAGTATGCGCTTTTATGATTTCCATTCCTTTCAATGCATTTTGGCCTAAAACGAGCATTTGCTGTTTTCTCTTAAAAGCAACATGGGAGAAAAACCATTTCACATCACATTTGTGGGTATCGGTCTTCAACACATTTGGTGAAATTTTGAGCTGTCTCTGTTTGCTACAAGAGGAGATATCACAAACTATGCGCTTTTGTTGATTCCATTGCTTTCAATGCATTTTGGCCTAAAATGAGCATTTGCTGTTTTCTCTTAAACAAAACATGGGAGAAAAACAATTTCACAACACATTTGTGGGTATTGGTCTTGAACACATTCGGTGAAATTTTGAGCTGTCTGTGTTTGCTACAAGAGGAGATATCACAAAGTTTGCGCTTTTGTTGTTTCCATTGCTTTTAATGCAATTTGGCCTAAAACGAGCATTTGCTGTTTTCTCTTAAATGCAAAATGGGAGAAAAACCATTTCACATCACATTTGTGGGTCTTGGTCTTCAACACATTTGGTGAAATTTTGAGCTGTCTGTGTTTGCTACAAGAGGAGATATCACAAAGTTTGCGCTTTTGTGTTTTCCATTCCTTTCAATGCATTTTGGCCTAAAACGAGCATTTGCTGTTTTCTCTTAAAAGCAACATGGGAGAAAAACCATTTCACATCACATTTATGGGTATCGGTCTTCAACACACTTGGTGAAATTTTGAGCTGTCTGTGTTTGCTACAAGAGGAGATATCACAAACTATGCGCTTTTGTTGTTTCCATTGCTTTCAATGCATTTTGGCCTAAAACGAGCATTTGCTGTTTTCTCTTAAACAAAACATGGGAGAAAAACCATTTCACATCACATTTGTGGGTCTTGGTCTTCAACACATTTGGTGAAATTTTGAGCTGTCTGTGTTTGCTACAAGAGGAGATATCACAAAGTATGCGCTTTTGTGTTTTCCATTCCTTTCAATGCATTTTGGCCTAAAACGAGCATTTGCTGTTTTCTCTTAAAAGCAACATGGGAGAAAAACCATTTCACATCACATTTTTGGATATCAGTCTTCAACACATTTGGTGAAATTTTGAGCTGTCTGTGTTTGCTACAAGAGGAGATATCACAAAGTATGCGATTTTGTGTTTTCCATTCCATTCAATGCATTTTGGCCTAAAACGAGAGCATTTGCTGTTTTCTCTTAAACGCAACATGGGAGAAAAACCATTTCACATCACATTTGTGGGTCCTATTCTTCAACAAATTTAGTGAAATTTTGAACTGTCTGTGTTTGCTACAAGAGGAGATATCACAAACTATGCGGTTTTCTTGTTTCCATTGCTTTCAATGCATTTTGGCCTAAAACGAGCATTTGCTGTTTTCTCTTAAACAAAACATGGGAGAAAAACCATTTCACAACACATTTGTGGGTATTGGTCTTGAACACATTCGGTGAAATTTTGAGCTGTCTGTGTTTGCTACAAGAGGAGATATCACAAAGTTTGCGCTTTTGTTGTTTCCATTGCTTTCAATGCATTTTGGCCTAAAACGAGCATTTGCTGTTTTCTCTTAAATTCAAAATGGGAGAAAAACCTTTTCACATTACATTTGTGGGTCTTGGTTTTGAACACATTCGGTGAAATTTTGAGCTGTCTGTGTTTGCTACAAGAGGAGATATCACAAAGTATGCGTTTTTGTTGTTTTCATTGCTTTCAATTCATTTTGGCCTAAAACGAGTATTTGCTGTTTTCTCTTAAATGCAACATGGGAGAAAAACCATTTCACATCACATTTGTGGATCTTGGTCTTCAACACATTTGGTGAAATTTTGAGCTGTCTGTGTTTGCTACAAGAGGAGATATCACAAAGTATGCGCTTTTGTGTTTTCCATTCCTTTCAATGCATTTTGACCTAAAACGAGCAGTTGCTGTTTTCTCTTAAACGCAACATGGGAGAAAAACCATTTCACATCACATTTGTGGGTCTTGGTCTTCAACACATTTGGTGAAATTTTGAGCTGTCTGTGTTTGCTACAAGAGGAGATATCACAAAGTATGCACGTTTGTGTTTTCCATTGCTTTCAATGCATTTTGGCCTAAAACGAGCATTTGCTGTTTTCTCTTAAACACAACATGGGAGAAAAACCTTTTCACATCAAATTTGTGGGTCTTGGTCTTCAACACATTCTGTGAAATGTTGAGCTGTCTGTGTTTGCTACAAGAGGAGATATCACAAACTATGCGCTTTTCTTGTTTCCATTGCTTTCAATGCATTTTGGCCTAAAACGAGCATTTGCTGTTTTCTATTACACACAACTTGGGAGAAAAACCATTTCACATCACATTTGTGGGTCTTGGTCTTCAACACATTCGGTGAAATTTTGAGCTGTCTGTGTTTGCTACAAGAGGAGATATCACAATGTTTGCGCTTTTGTTGTTTCCATTGCTTTCAATGCATTTTGGCCTAAAACGAGCATTTGCTGTTTTCTCTTAAATGCAAAATGGGAGAAAAACCTTTTCACATCCCATTTGTGGGTCTTGGTCTTGAACACATTCGGTGAAATTTTGAGCTGTCTGTGTTTGCTACAAAAGGAGATATCACAAAGTATGCGCTTTTGTTGTTTCCATTGCTTTCAATGCATTTTGGCCTAAAACAAGTATTTGCTGTTTTCTCTTAAATGCAACATGGGAGAAAAACCTTTTCACTTCACATTTGTGGGTCTTGGTCTTCAACACATTTGGTGAAATTTTGAGCTGTCTGTGTTTGCTAAAAGAGGAGATATCACAAAGTATGCGCTTTTATGATTTCCATTCCTTTCAATGCATTTTGGCCTAAAACGAGCATTTGCTGTTTTCTCTTAAAAGCAACATGGGAGAAAAACCATTTCACATCACATTTATGGGTATTGGTCTTCAACACATTTGGTGAAATTTTTAGCTGTCTGTGTTTGCTACAAGAGGAGATATCACAAACTATGCGCTTTTGTTGTTTCTATTGCTTTCAATGCATTTTGGCCTAAAACGAGCATTTGCTGTTTTCTCTTAAACAAAACATGGGAGAAAAACCATTTCACAACACATTTGTGGGTATTGGTCTTGAACACATTCGGTGAAATTTTGAGCTGTCTGTGTTTGCTACAAGAGGAGATATCACAAAGTTTGCGCTTTTGTTGTTTCCATTGCTTTTAATGCATTTTGGCCTAAAACGAGCATTTGCTGTTTTCTCTTAAATGCAAAATGGGAGAAAAACCATTTCACATCACATTTGTGGGTCTTGGTCTTCAACACATTTGGTGAAATTTTGAGCTGTCTGTGTTTGCTACAAGAGGAGATATCACAAAGTATGCGCTTTTGTGTTTTCCATTCCTTTCAATGCATTTTGGCCGAAAACGAGCATTTGCTGTTTTCTCTTAAAAGCAACATGGGAGAAAAACCATTTCACATCAAATTTTTGGGTATCAGTCTTCAACACATTTGGTGAAATTTTGAGCTGTCTGTGTTTGCTACAAGAGGAGATATCACAAAGTATGCGATTTTGTGTTTTCCATTCCATTCAATGCATTTTGGCCTAAAACGAGAGCATTTGCTGTTTTCTCTTAAACGCAACATGGGAGAAAAACCATTTCACATCACATTTGTGGGTCCTATTCTTCAACAAATTTAGTGAAATTTTGAGCTGTCTGTGTTTGCTACAAGAGGAGATATCACAAACTATGCGGTTTTCTTGTTTCCATTGCTTTCAATGCATTTTGGCCTAAAACGAGCATTTGCTGTTTTCTCTTAAACAAAACATGGGAGAAAAACCATTTCACAACACATTTGTGGGTATTGGTCTTGAACACATTCGGTGAAATTTTGAGCTGTCTGTGTTTGCTACAAGAGGAGATATCACAAAGTTTGTGCTTTTGTTGTTTCCATTGCTTTCAATGCATTTTGGCCTAAAACGAGCATTTGCTGTTTTCTCTTAAATGCAAAATGGGAGAAAAACCTTTTCACATCACATTTGTGGGTCTTGGTTTTGAACACATTCGGTGAAATTTTGAGCTGTCTGTGTTTGCTACAAGAGGAGATATCACAAAGTATGCGCTTTTGTTGTTTTCATTGCTTTCAATTCATTTTGGCCTAAAACGAGTATTTGCTGTTTTCTCTTAAATGCAACATGGGAGAAAAACCATTTCACATCACATTTGTGGATCTTGGTCTTCAACACATTTGGTGAAATTTTGAGCTGTCTGTGTTTGCTACAAGAGGAGATATCACAAAGTATGCGCTTTTGTGTTTTCCATTCCTTTCAATGCATTTTGACCTAAAACGAGCAGTTGCTGTTTTCTCTTAAACGCAACATGGGAGAGAAACCATTTCACATCACATTTGTGGGTCTTGTTCTTCAACACATTTGGTGAAATTTTGAGCTGTCTGTGTTTGCTACAAGAGGAGATATCACAAAGTATGCACGTTTGTGTTTTCCATTGCTTTCAATGCATTTTGGCCTAAAACGAGCATTTGCTGTTTTCTCTTAAACACAACATGGGAGAAAAACCTTTTCACATCAAATTTGTGGGTCTTGGTCTTCAACACATTCTGTGAAATGTTGAGCTGTCTGTGTTTGCTACAAGAGGAGATATCACAAACTATGCGCTTTTCTTGTTTCCATTCCTTTCAATGCATTTTGGCCTAAAACGAGCATTTGCTGTTTTCTCTTAAACACAACATGGGAGAAAAACCATTTCACATCAAATTTGTGGGTCTTGTTCTTGAACACATTCGGTGAAATTTTGAGCTGTCTGTGTTTGCTACAAGAGGAGATAACACAAAGTATGCGCTTTTGATGTTTTCATTCCTTTCAATGCATTTTGGCCGAAAACGAGTATTTGCTGTTTTCTCTTAAATGCAAAATGGGAGAAAAACCTTTTCACATCACATTTGTGGGTCTTGGTCTTCAACACATTTGGTGAAATTTTGAGCTGTCTGTGTTTGCTACAAGAGGAGATATCACAAAGTATGCGCTTTTGTTGATTCCAATGCTATCAATGCATTTCGCCTAAAACGAGCAATTGCTGTTTTCTCTTAAATGCAACATGGGAGAAAAACCTTTTCACATCACATTTGTGGGTATCGGTCTTCAACACATTTGGTGAAATTTTGAGCTGTCTGTGTTTGCTACAAGAGGAGATATCACAAAGTATGCGCTTTTATGTTTTCCATTCCTTTCAATGCATTTTGGCCTAAAACGAGCATTTGCTGTTTTCTCTTAAAAGCAACATGGGAGAAAAACAATTTCACATCACATTTGTGGGTCTTGGTCTTCAACGCATTTGGTGAAATTTTGAGCTGTCTGTGATTGCTACAAGAGGAGATATCACAAAGTATGCGATTTTGTGTTTTCCATTCCTTTCAATGCATTTTGGCCTAAAACGAGCATTTGCTGTTTTCTCTTAAACGCAACATGGGAGAAAAACCATTTCACATCACATTTGTGGGTCTTGGTCTTCAACAATTTTGGAGAAATTTTGAGCTGTCTGTGTTTGCTACAAGAGGAGATATCACAAAGTATGCGCTTTTGTGTTTTCCATTCCTTTCAATGCATTTTGGCCTAAAACGAGCATTTGCTGTTTTCTGTTAAACACAACATGGGAGAAAAACCTTTTCACATCAAATTTGTGGGTCTTGCTCTTCAACACATTTGGTGAAATTTTGAGCTGTCTGTGTTTGCTACAAGAGGAGATATCACAAACTATGCGCTTTTCTTGTTTCCATTGCTTTCAATGCATTTTGGCCTAAAACGAGCATTTGCTGTTTTCTCTTAAACAAAACATGGGAGAAAAACCATTTCACAACACATTTGTGGGTATTGGTCTTGAACACATTCGGTGAAATTTTGAGCTGTCTGTGTTTGCTACAAGAGGAGATATCACAAAGTTTGCGCTTTTGTTGTTTCCATTGCTTTCAATGCATTTTGGCCTAAAACGAGCATTTGCTGTTTTCTCTTAAAAGCAACATTGGAGAAAAACCATTTCACATCACTTTTGTGGGTCTTGGTCTTCAACGCATTTGGTGAAATTTTGAGCTGTCTGTGTTTGCAACAAGAGGAGATATCACAAAGTATGCGCTTTTGTGTTTTCCATTCCTTTCAATGCATTTTGGCCTAAAACGAGCATTTGCTGTTTTCTCTTAAACGCAACATGGGAGAAAAACCATTTCACATCACATTTGTGGGTCTTGTTCTTCAACACATATGGTGAAATTTTGAGCTGTCTGTGTTTGCTACAAGAGGAGATATCACAAAGTATGCACTTTTGTGTTTTCCATTCTTTTCAATGCATTTTGGCCTAAAATGAGCATTTCTTGTTTTCTCTTAAACGCAACATGGGAGAAAAACCATTTCACATCACATTTGTGGGTCTTGGTCTTCAACGCATTTGGTGAAATTTTGAGCTGTCTGTGTTTGCTACAAGAGGAGATATCACAAAGTTTGCGCTTTTGTTGTTTCCATTCCTTTCAATACATTTTGGCCTAAAACGAGCATTTGCTGTTTTCTCTTAAACACAACATGGGAGAAAAACCTTTTCACATCAAATTTGTGGGTCTTGCTCTTCAACACATTTGGTGAAATTTTGAGCTGTCTGTGTTTGCTACAAGAGGAGATATCACAAACTATGCGCTTTTCTTCTTTCCATTGCTTTCAATGCATTTTGGCCTAAAACAAGCATTTGCTGTTTTCTCTTAAACAGAACATGGGAGTAAAACCTTTTCATATCAAATTTGTGGGTCTTGCTCTTCAACACATTTGGTGAAATCTTGAGCTGTCTGTGTTTGCTACAAGAGGAGATATCACAAATTATGCGCTTTTGTGTTTTCCATTCCTTTCAATGCATTTTGGCCTAAAACAAGCATTTGCTGTTTTCTCTTAAAAGCAACATGGGAGAAAAACCATTTCACATCACATTTTTGGGTATCGGTCTTCAACACATTTGGTGAAATTTTGAGCTGTCTGTGTTTGCTACAAGAGGAGATATCACAAAGTATGCGCTTTTGTTGTTTCCATTGCTTTCAATGCATTTTGGCCTAAAATGAGCATTTGCTGTTTTCTCTTAAACGCAACATGGGAGAAAAACCATTTCACATCACATTTGTGGGTCTTGGTCTTCAACGCATTTGGTGAAATTTTGAGCTGTCTGTGTTTGCTACAAGAGGAGATATCACAAAGTATGCGCTTTTGTGTTTTCCATTCCTTTCAATGCATTTTGGCCTAAAACGAGCATTTGCTGTTTTCTCTTAAACGCAACATGGGAGAAAAACCATTTCACATCACATTTGTGGGTCTTGTTCTTCAACAAATTTGGTGAAATTTTGAGCTGTCTGTGTTTGCTACAAGAGGAGATATCACAAAGTATGCACTTTTGTGTTTTCCATTTCTTTCAATGCATTTTGGTCTAAAACGAGCATTTGCTGTTTTCTCTTAAACACAACATGGGAGAAAAACCTTTTCACATCAAATTTGTGGGTCTTGCTCTTCAACACATTTGGTGAAATTTTGAGCTGTCTGTGTTTGCTACAAGAGGAGATATCACAAACTATGCGCTTTTCTTGTTTCCATTGCTTTCAATGCATTTTGGCCAAAAACGAGCATTTGCTGTTTTCTCTTAAACAAAACATGGGAGAAAAACCATTTCACAACACATTTGTGGGTATTGGTCTTGAACACATTCGGTGAAATTTTGAGCTGTCTGTGTTTGCTACAAGAGGAGATATCACAAAGTTTGCGCTTTTGTTGTTTCCATTGCTTTCAATGCATTTTGGCCTAAAACGAGCATTTGCTGTTTTCTCTTAAAAACAACATGGGAGAAAAACCTTTTCACATCACATTTGTGGGTCTTGGTCTTCAACACATTTGGTGAAATTTTGAGCTGTCTGTGTTTGCTACAAGAGGAGATATCACAAAGTATGCGCTTTTATGTTTTCCATTCCTTTCAATGCATTTTGGCCTAAAACGAGCATTTGCTGTTTTCTCTTAAAAGCAACATGGGAGAAAAACAATTTCACATCACATTTATGGGTATTGTTCTTCAACAAATTTGGTGAAATTTTGAGCTGTCTGTGTTTGCTACAAGAGGAGATATCACAAAGTATGCACTTTTGTGTTTTCCATTCCTTTCAATGCATTTTGGCCTAAAACGAGCATTTGCTGTTTTCTCTTAAACACAACATGGGAGAAAAACCTTTTCGCATCAAATTTGTGGGTCTTGCTCTTCAACACATTTGGTGAAATTTTGAGCTGTCTGTGTTTGCTACAAGAGGAGATATCACAAACTATGCGCTTTTCTTGTTTCCATTGCTTTCAATGCATTTTGGCCTAAAACGAGCATTTGCTGTTTTCTCTTAAACAAAACATGGGAGAAAAACCATTTCACAACACATTTGTGGGTATTGGTCTTGAACACATTCGGTGAAATTTTGAGCTGTCTGTGTTTGCTACAAGAGGAGATATCACAAAGTTTGCGCTTTTGTTGTTTCCATTGCTTTCAATGCATTTTGGCCTAAAACGAGCATTTGCTGTTTTATCTTAAAAACAACATGGGAGAAAAACCTTTTCACATCACAATTGTGGGTCTTGGTCTTCAACACATTTGGTGAAATTTTGAGCTGTCTGTGTTTGCTACAAGAGGAGATATCACAAAGTATGCGCTTTTATGTTTTCCATTCCTTTCAATGCATTTTGGCCTAAAACGAGCATTTGCTGTTTTCTCTTAAAAGCAACATGGGAGAAAAACAATTTCACATCACATTTATGGGTATTGGTCTTCAACACATTTGGTTAAATTTTGAGCTGTCTGTGTTTGCTACAAGAGGAGATATCACAAACTATGCGCTTTTGTTGTTTCCATTGCTTGCAATGCATTTTGGCCTAAAACGAGCATTTGCTGTTTTCTCTTAAACAAAACATGGGAGAAAAACCATTTCACAACACATTTGTGGGTATTGGTCTTGAACACATTCGGTGAAATTTTGAGCTGTCTGTGTTTGCTACAAGAGGAGATATCACAAAGTTTGCGCTTTTGTTGTTTCCATTGCTTTCAATGCATTTTGGCCTAAAACGAGCATTTGCTGTTTTCTCTTAAAAGCAACATTGGAGAAAAACCATTTCACTTCACTTTTGTGGGTCTTGGTCTTCAACGCATTTGGTGAAATTTTGAGCTGTCTGTGTTTGCTACAAAAGGAGATATCGCAAAGTATGCGCTTTTGTTGTTTCCATTGCTTTCAATGCATTTTGGCCTAAAACAAGTATTTGCTGTTTTCTCTTAAATGCAACATGGGAGAAAAACCATTTCACATCACATTTGTGGGTCTTGGTCTTCAACACATTTGGTGAAATTTTGAGCTGTCTGTGTTTGCTACAAGAGGAGATATCACAAAGTATGCGCTTTTATGTTTTCCATTCCTTTCAATGCATTTTGGCCTAAAACGAGCATTTGCTGTTTTCACTTAAAAGCAAAATGGGAGAAAAAGCTTTTCACATCATATTTGTGGGTATCGGTCTTCAACACATTTGGTGAAATTTTGAGTTGTCTGTGTTTGCTACAAGAGGAGATATCACAAAGTATGCGCTTTTGTTGTTTCCATTGCTATCAATGCATTTGGCCTAAAACGAGCATTTGCTGTTTTCTCTTAAACGCAACATGGGAGAAAAACCTTTTCACATCACATTTGTGGGTCTTGGTCTTCAACAAATTTGGTGAAATTTTGAGCTGTCTGTGTTTGCTACAAGAGGAGATATCACAAAGTATGCGCTTTTGTTGTTTCCATTCCTTTCAATGCATTTTGGCCTAAAATGAGCATTTGCTGTTTTCTCTTAAACACAACATGGGAGAAAAACCATTTCACATCACATTTGTGGGTAATCGTCTTCAACACATTCGGTGAAATTTTGAGCTGTCTGTGTTTGCTACAAGAGGAGATATCACAAAGTTTGCGCTTTTGTTATTTCCATTGCTTTCAATGCATTTTGGCCTAAAATGAGCATTTGCTGTTTTCTTTTAAATACAAAATGGGAGAAAAACCTTTTCACATCATATTTGTGGGTATCGGTCTTCAACACATTTGGTGAAATTTTGAGCTGTCTGTGTTTGCTACAAGAGGAGATATCACAAAGTATGCGCTTTTGTTGATTCCATTGCTATCAATGCATTTGGCCTAAAACGAGCAATTGCTGTTTTCTCTTAAACGCAACATGGGAGAAAAACCTTTTCACATCACATTTGTGGGTATCGGTCTTCAACACATTTGGTGAAATTTTGAGCTGTCTGTGTTTGCTACAAGAGGAGATATCACAAAGTATGCGCTTTTATGTTTTCCATTCCTTTCAATGCATTTTGGCCTAAAACGAGCATTTGCTGTTTTCTCTTAAAAGCAACATGGGAGAAAAACAATTTCACATCACATTTGTGGGTCTTGGTCTTCAACGCATTTGGTGAAATTTTGAGCTGTCTGTGTTTGCTACAAGAGGAGATATCACAAAGTATGCGATTTTGTGTTTTCCATTCCTTTCAATGCATTTTGGCCTAAAACGAGCATTTGCTGTTTTCTCTTAAACGCAACATGGGAGAAAAACCATTTCACATCACATTTGTGGGTCTTGGTCTTCAACAATTTTGGAGAAATTTTGAGCTGTCTGTGTTTGCTACAAGAGGAGATATCACAAAGTGTGCGCTTTTGTGTTTTCCATTCCTTTCAATGCATTTTGGCCTAAAACGAGCATTTGCTGTTTTCTGTTAAACACAACATGGGAGAAAAACCTTTTAACATCAAATTTGTGGGTCTTGCTCTTCAACACATTTGGTGAAATTTTGAGCTGTCTGTGTTTGCTACAAGAGGAGATATCACAAACTATGCGCTTTTCTTGTTTCCATTGCTTTCAATGCATTTTGGCCTAAAACGAGCATTTGCTGTTTTCTCTTAAACAAAACATGGGAGAAAAACCATTTCACAACACATTTGTGGGTATTGGTCTTGAACACATTCGGTGAAATTTTGAGCTGTCTGTGTTTGCTACAAGAGGAGATATCACAAAGTTTGCGCTTTTGTTGTTTCCATTGCTTTCAATGCATTTTGGCCTAAAACGAGCATTTGCTGTTTTCTCTTAAAAACAACATGGGAGAAAAACCTTTTCACATCACATTTGTGGGTCTTGGTCTTCAACACATTTGGTGAAATTTTGAGCTGTCTGTGTTTGCTACAAGAGGAGATATCACAAAGTATGCGCTTTTATGTTTTCCATTCCTTTCAATGCATTTTGGCCTAAAACGAGCATTTGCTGTTTTCTCTTAAAAGCAACATGGGAGAAAAACAATTTCACATCACATTTATGGGTATTGGTCTTCAACACATTTGGTGAAATTTTGAGCTGTCTGTGTTTGCTACAAGAGGAGATATCACAAACTATGCGCTTTTGTTGTTTCCATTGCTTGCAATGCATTTTGGCCTAAAACGAGCATTTGCTGTTTTCTCTTAAACAAAACATGGGAGAAAAACCATTTCACTTCACTTTTGTGGGTCTTGGTCTTCAACGCATTTGGTGAAATTTTGAGCTATCTGTGTTTGCTACAGGAGGAGATATCACAAAGTTTGTGCTTTTGTTGTTTCCATTGCTTTCAATGCATTTTGGCCTAAAACGAGCATTTGCTGTTTTCTCTTAAATGCAAAATGAGATTAAAACCTTTTCACATCCCATTTGTGGGTCTTGGTCTTGAACACATTCGGTGAAATTTTGAGCTGTCTGTGTTTGCTACAAAAGGAGATATCGCAAAGTATGCGCTTTTGTTGTTTCCATTGCTTTCAATGCATTTTGGCCTTAAACGAGCATTTGCTGTTTTCTCTTAAACAAAACATGGGAGAAAAACCATTTCACAACACATTTGTGGGTCTTGGTCTTGAACACATTCTGTGAAATTTTGAGCTGTCTGTGTTTGCTACAAGAGGAGATATCACAAAGTTTGCGCTTTTGTTGTTTCCATTCCTTTCAATACATTTTGGCCTAAAACGAGCATTTGCTGTTTTCTCTTAAACACAACATGGGAGAAAAACCTTTTCACATCAAATTTGTGGGTCTTGCTCTTCAACACATTTGGTGAAATTTTGAGCTATCTGTGTTTGCTACAAGAGGAGATATCACAAACTATGCGCTTTTCTTCTTTCCATTGCTTTCAATGCATTTTGGCCTAAAACGAGCATTTGCTGTTTTCTCTTAAACACAACATGGGAGTAAAACCTTTTCATATCAAATTTGTGGGTCTTGCTCTTCAACACATTTGGTGAAATTTTGAGCTGTCTGTGTTTGCTACAAGAGGAGATATCACAAATTATGCGGTTTTGTGTTTTCCATTCCTTTCAATGCATTTTGGCCTAAAACAAGCATTTGCTGTTTTCTCTTAAAAGCAACATGGGAGAAAAACCATTTCACATCACATTTTTGGGTATCGGTCTTCAACACATTTGGTGAAATTTTGAGCTGTCTGTGTTTGCTACAAGAGGAGATATCACAAAGTATGCGCTTTTGTTGTTTCCATTGCTTTCAATGCATTTTGGCCTAAAATGAGCATTTGCTGTTTTCTCTTAAACGCAACATGGGAGAAAAACCATTTCACATCACATTTGTGGGTCTTGGTCTTCAACGCATTTGGTGAAATTTTGAGCTGTCTGTGTTTGCTACAAGAGGAGATATCACAAAGTTTGCGCTTTTGTTGTTTCCATTGCTTTCAATGCATTTTGGCCTAAAATGAGCATTTGCTGTTTTCTCTTAAAAACAACAAGGGAGAAAAACCTTTTCACATCACATTTGTGGGTCTTGGTCTTCAACACATTTGGTGAAATTTTGAGCTGTCTGTGTTTGCTACAAGAGCAGATATCACAAAGTATGCGCTTTTATGTTTTCCATTCCTTTCAATGCATTTTGGCCTAAAACGAGCATTTGCTGTTTTCTCTTAAAAGCAACATGGGAGAAAAACAATTTCACATCACATTTATGGGTATTGTTCTTCAACAAATTTGGTGAAATTTTGAGCTGTCTGTGTTTGCTACAAGAGGAGATATCACAAAGTATGCACTTTTGTGTTTTCCATTCCTTTCAATGCATTTTGGCCTAAAACGAGCATTTGCTGTTTTCTCTTAAACACAACATGGGAGAAAAACCTTTTCACATCAAATTTGTGGGTCTTGCTCTTCAACACATTTGGTGAAATTTTGAGCTGTCTGTGTTTGCTACAAGAGGAGATATCACAAAGTATGCGCTTTTATGTTTTCCATTCCTTTCAATGCATTTTGGCCTAAAACGAGCATTTGCTGTTTTCTCTTAAAAACAACATGGGAGAAAAACAATTTCACATCACATTTATGGGTATTGGTCTTCAAAACATTTGGTGAAATTTTGAGCTGTCTGTGTTTGCTACAAGAGGAGATATCACAAACTATGCGCTTTTGTTGTTTCCATTGCTTGCAATGCATTTTGGCCTAAAACGAGCATTTGCTGTTTTCTCTTAAACAAAACATGGGAGAAAAACCATTTCACAAAACATTTGTGGGTATTGGTCTTGAACACATTCGGTGAAATATTGAGCTGTCTGTGTTTGCTACAAGAGGAGATATCACAAAGTTTGCGCTTTTGTTGTTTCCATTGCTTTCAATGCATTTTGGCCTAAAACGAGCATTTGCTGTTTTCTCTTAAAAGCAACATTGGAGAAAAACCATTTCACTTCACTTTTGTGGGTCTTGGTCTTCAACGCATTTGGTGAAATTTTGAGCTGTCTGTGTTTGCTACAAAAGGAGATATCGCAAAGTATGCGCTTTTGTTGTTTCCATTGCTTTCAATGCATTTTGGCCTAAAACGAGTATTTGCTGTTTTCTCTTAAATGCAACATGGGAGAAAAACCATTTCACATCACATTTGTGGGTCTTGGTCTTCAACACATTTGGTGAAATTTTGAGCTGTCTGTGTTTGCTACAAGAGGAGATATCACAAAGTATGCGCTTTTATGTTTTCCATTCCTTTCAATGCATATTGGCCTAAAACGAGCATTTGCTGTTTTCACTTAAAAGCAAAATGGGAGAAAAACCTTTTCACATCATATTTGTGGGTATCGGTCTTCAACATATTTGCTGAAATTTTGAGTTGTCTGTGTTTGATACAAGAGGAGATATCACAAAGTTTGCGCTTTTGTTGTTTCCATTGCTATCAATGCATTTGGCCTAAAACGAGCATTTGCTGTTTTCTCTTAAACGCAACCTGGGAGAAAAACCTTTTCACATCACATTTGTGGGTCTTGGTCTTCAACACATTTGGTGAAATTTTGAGCTGTCTGTGTTTGCTACAAGAGGAGATATCACAAAGTATGGGCTTTTGTTGTTTCCATTCCTTTCAATGCATTTTGGCCTAAAACGAGCATTTGCTGTTTTCTCTTAAACACAACATGGGAGAAAAACCATTTCACATCACATTTGTGGGTCTTCGTCTTCAACACATTCGGTGAAATTTTGAGATGTCTGTGTTTGCTACAAGAGGAGATATCACAAAGTTTGCGCTTTTGTTATTTCCATTGCTTTCAATGCATTTTGGCCTAAAACGATCATTTGCTGTTTTCTCTTAAATACAAAATGGGAGAAAAACCTTTTCACATCATATTTGTGGGTATCGGTCTTCAACACATTTGGTGAAATTTTGAGCTGTCTGTGTTTGCTACAAGAGGAGATATCACAAAGTATGCGCTTTTGTTGATTCCATTGCTATCAATGCATTTGGCCTAAAACGAGCAATTGCTGTTTTCTCTTAAACGCAACATGGGAGAAAAACCTTTTCACATCACATTTGTGGGTATCGGTCTTCAACACATTTGGTGAAATTTTGAGCTGTCTGTGTTTGCTACAAGAGGAGATATCACAAAGTATATGCTTTTAAGTTTTCCATTCCTTTCAATGCATTTTGGCCTAAAACGAGCATTTGCTGTTTTCTCTTAAAAGCAACATGGGAGAAAAACAATTTCACATCACATTTGTGGGTCTTGGTCATCAACGCATTTGGTGAAATTTTGAGCTGTCTGTGTTTGCTACAAGAGGAGATATCACAAAGTATGCGATTTTGTGTTTTCCATTCCTTTCAATGCATTTTGGCCTAAAACGAGCATTTGCTGTTTTCTCTTAAACGCAACATGGGAGAAAAACCATTTCACATCACATTTGTGGGTCTTGGTCTTCAACAATTTTGGAGAAATTTTGAGCTGTCTGTGTTTGCTACAAGAGGAGATATCACAAACTATGCGCTTTTCTTGTTTCCATTGCTTTCAATGCATTTTGGCCTAAAACGAGCATTTGCTGTTTTCTCTTAATCAAAACATGGGAGAAAAACCATTTCACATCACATTTATGGGTATTGGTCTTCAACACATTTGGTGAAATTTTGAGCTGTCTGTGTTTGCTACAAGAGGAGATATCACAAACTATGCGCTTTTGTTGTTTCCATTGCTTGCAATGCATTTTGGCCTAAAACGAGCATTTGCTGTTTTCTCTTAATCAAAACATGGGAGAAAAACCATTTCACAACACATTTGTGGGTATTGGTCTTGAACACATTTGGTGAAATTTTGAGTTGTCTGTGTTTGCTACAAGAGGAGATATCACAAAGTTTGCGCTTTTGTTGTTTCCATTGCTTTCAATGCATTTTGGCCTAAAACGAGCATTTGCTGTTTTCTCTTAAAAGCAACATTGGAGAAAAACCATTTCACTTCACTTTTGTGGGTCTTGGTCTTCAACGCATTTGGTGAAATTTTGAGCTGTCTGTGTTTGCTACAAGAGGAGATATCACAAAGTTTGTGCTTTTGTTGTTTCCATTGCTTTCAATGCATTTTGGCCTAAAACGAGCATTTGCTGTTTTCTCTTAAATGCAAAATGAGAGAAAAACCTTTTCACATCCCATTTGTGGGTCTTGGTCTTGAACACATTCGGTGAAATTTTGAGCTGTCTGTGTTTGCTACAAAAGGAGATATCGCAAAGTATGCGCTTTTGTTGTTTCCATTGCTTTCAATGCATTTTGGCCTAAAACGAGTATTTGCTGTTTTCTCTTAAATGCAACATGGGAGAAAAACCATTTCACATCACATTTGTGGGTCTTGGTCTTCAACACATTTGGTGAAATTTTGAGCTGTCTGTGTTTGCTACAAGAGGAGATATCACAAAGTATGCGCTTTTATGTTTTCCATTCCTTTCAATGCATTTTGGCCTAAAACAAGCATTTGCTGTTTTCACTTAAAAGCAAAATGGGAGAAAAACCTTTTCACATCATATTTGTGGGTATCGGTCTTCAACACATTTGGTGAAATTTTGAGTTGTCTGTGTTTGCTACAAGAGGAGATATCACAAAGTATGCGCTTTTGTTGTTTCCATTGCTATCAATGCATTTGGCCTAAAACGAGCATTTGCTGTTTTCTCTTAAACGCAACATGGAAGAAAAACCTTTTCACATCACATTTGTGGGTCTTGGTCTTCAACACATTTGGTGAAATTTTGAGCTGTCTGTGTTTGCTACAAGAGGAGATATCACAAAGTATGCGCTTTTGTTGTTTCCATTCCTTTCAATTCCTTTTTGGCCTAAAACGAGCATTTGCTGTTTTCTCTTAAAAGCAACATGGGAGAAAAACAATTTCACATCACATTTGTGGGTCTTGGTCTTCAACGCATTTGGTGAAATTTTGAGCTGTCTGTGTTTGCTACAAGAGGAGATATCACAAAGTATGCGATTTTGTGTTTTCCATTCCTTTCAATGCATTTTGGCCTAAAACGAGCATTTGCTGTTTTCTCTTAAACGCAACATGGGAGAAAAACCATTTCACATCACATTTGTGGGTCTTGGTCTTCAACAATTTTGGAGAAATTTTGAGCTGTCTGTGTTTGCTACAAGAGGAGATATCACAAAGTATGCGCTTTTGTGTTTTCCATTCCTTTCAATGCATTTTGGCCTAAAACGAGCATTTGCTGTTTTCTGTTAAACACAACATGGGAGAAAAACCTTTTCACATCAAATTTGTGGGTCTTGCTCTTCAACACATTTGGTGAAATTTTGAGCTGTCTGTGTTTGCTACAAGAGGAGATATCACAAACTATGCGCTTTTCTTGTTTCCATTGCTTTCAATGCATTTTGGCCTAAAACGAGCATTTGCTGTTTTCTCTTAAACAAAACATGGGAGAAAAACCATTTCACAACACATTTGTGGGTATTGGTCTTGAACACATTCTGTGAAATTTTGAGCTGTCTGTGTTTGCTACAAGAGGAGATATCACAAAGTTTGCGCTTTTGTTGTTTCCATTGCTTTCAATGCATTTCGGCCTAAAACGAGCATTTGCTGTTTTCTCTTAAAAGCAACATTGGAGAAAAACCATTTCACATCACTTTTGTGGGTCTTGGTCTTCAACGCATCTAATAAAATTTTGAGCTGTCTTTGTTTGCAACAAGAGGAGATATCACAAAGTATGCGCTTTTGTGTTTTACTTTCCTTTCAATGCATTTTGGCCTAAAACGAGCATTTGCTGTTTTCTCTTAAACGTAACATGGGAGAAAAACCATTTCACATCACATTTGTGGGTCTTGGTCTTCAACACATTTGGTGAAATTTTGAGCTGTCTGTATTTGCTACAAGAGGAGATATCACAAAGTTAGTGCTTTTGTTATTTCCATTGCTTTCAGTGCATTTTATCCTAAAACGAGCATTTGCTGTTTTCTCTTAAATGCAAAATGGGAGAAAAACCTTTTCACATCACATTTGTGGGTCTTGGTCTTCAACACATTTGGTGAAATTTTGAGCTGTCTGTGTTTGCTACAAGAGGAGATATCACAAAGTATGCGCTTTTGTTGTTTCCATTGCTATCAATGCATTTGGCCTAAAACGAGCATTTGCTGTTTTCTCTTAAATGCAACATGGGAGAAAAACCATTTCACATCACATTTGTGGGTCTTGGTCTTGAACACATTCGGTGAAATTTTGAGCTGTCTGTGTTTGCTACAAGAGGAGATATCACAAAGTTTGCTCTTTTGTGTTTTCCATTCCTTTCAATGCATTTTGGCCTAAAACGAGCATTTGCTGTTTTCTCTTAAATGCAACATGGGAGAAATACCTTTTCACATCACATTTGTGGGTCTTGGTCTTCAACACATTTGGTGAAATTTTGAGCTGTCTGTGTTTGCTACAAGAGGAGATATCACAAATTATGCACTTTTGTTGTTTCCATTGCTTTCAATGCATTTTTGACTAAAACGAGCATTTGCTGTTTTCTCTTAAACGCAACATGGGAGAAAAACCATTTCACATCACATTTGTGGGTCTTGGTCTTCAACACATTTGGTGAAATTTTGAGCTGTCTGTGTTTGCTACAAGAGGAGATATCACAAAGTGTGCGCTTTTGTGTTTTCCATTCCTTTCAATGCATTTTGGCCTAAAATGAGCATTTGCTGTTTTCTCTTAAACGCAACATGGGAGAAAAACCATTTCACATCACATTTGTGGGTATTGGTCTTCAACACATTCGGTGAAATTTTGAGCTGTCTGTGTTTGCTACAAGAGGAGATATCACAAAGTATGCGCTTTTGTTGTTTCCATTGCTTTCAATGCATTTTGGCCTAAAACGAGCATTTGCTGTTTTCTCTTAAACGCAACATGGGAGAAAAACCATTTCACATCACATTTGTGGGTCTTATTCTTCAACACATTTTGTGAAATTTTGAGCTGTCTGTGCTTGCTACAAGAGGAGATATCACAAAGTATGCACTTTTGTGTTTTCCATTCCTTTCAATGCATTTTGGCCTAAAACGAGCATTTGCTGTTTTCTATTAAACAGAACATGGGAGAAAAACCTTTTCACATCAAATTTGTGGGTCTTGTTCTTCAACACATTTGGTGAAATTTTGAGCTGTCTGTGTTTGCTACAAGAGGAGATATCACAAACTATGCGCTTTTCTTGTTTCCATTGCTTTCAATGCATTTTGGCCTAAAACGAGCATTTGCTGTTTTCTCTTAAACAAAACATGGGAGAAAAACCATTTCACAACACATTTGTGGGTATTGGTCTTGAACACATTTGGTGAAATTTTGAGCTGTCTGTGTTTGCTACAAGAGGAGATATCACAAAGTTTGAGCTTTTGTTGTTTCCATTGCTTTCAATGCATTTTGGCCTAAAACGAGCATTTGCTGTTTTCTCTTAAAAGCAACATTGGAGAAAAACCATTTCACATCACATTTGTGGGTCTTGGTCTTCAACGCATTTGGTGAAATTTTGAGCTGTCTGTGTTTGCAACAAGAGGAGATATCACAAAGTTTAAACTTTTGTGTTTTCCATTCCTTTCAATGCATTTTGGCCTAAAACGAGCATTTGCTGTTTTCTCTTAAAAACAACATGGGAGAAAAACCTTTTCACATCAAATTTGTGGGTCTTGTTCTTCAACACATTTGGTGAAATTTTGAGCTGTCTGTGTTTGCTACAAGAGGAGATATCACAAATTATGCGCTTTTGTGTTTTCCATTCCTTTCAATGCATTTTGGCCTAAAATGATCATTTGCTGTTTTCTCTTAAACGCAACATGGGAGAAAAACCATTTCACATTACATTTGTGGGTCTTGTTCTTCAACACATTTGGTGAAATTTTGAGCTGTCTGTGTTTGCTACAAGAGGAGATATCACAAATTATGCGCTTTTGTGTTTTCCATTCCTTTCAATGCATTTTGGCCTAAAATGAGCATTTGCTGTTTTCTCTTAAACGCAACATGGGAGAAAAACCATTTCACATCACATTTGTGGGTCTTGGTCTTGAACACATTCGGTGAAATTTTGAGCTGTCTGTGTTTGCTACAAGAGGAGATATCACAAAGTTTGCTCTTTTGTGTTTTCCATTCCTTTCAATGCATTTTGGCCTAAAATGAGCATTTGCTGTTTTCTCTTAAACGCAACATGGGAGAAAAACCATTTCACATCACATTTGTGGGTATTGGTCTTCAACACATTCGGTGAAATTTTGAGCTGTCTGTGTTTGCTACAAGAGGAGATATCACAAAGTATGCGCTTTTGTTGTTTCCATTGCTTTCAATGCATTTTGGCCTAAAACGAGCATTTGCTGTTTTCTCTTAAACGCAACATGGGAGAAAAACCATTTCACATCACATTTGTGGGTCTTGGTCTTCAACGCATTTGGTGAAATTTTGAGCTGTCTGTGTTTGCTACAAGAGGAGATATCACAAAGTATGCGCTTTTGTGTTTTCCATTCCTTTCAATGCATTTTGGCCTAAAACAAGCATTTGCTGTTTTCTCTTAAACGCAACACGGGAGAAAAACCATTTCACATCACATTTGTGGGTCTTGTTCTTCAACACATTTTGTGAAATTTTGAGCTGTCTGTGTTTGCTACAAGAGGAGATATCACTAAGTATGCACTTTTGTGTTTTCCATTCCTTTCAATGCATTTTGGCCTAAAACGAGCATTTGCTGTTTTCTATTAAACAGAACATGGGAGAAAAACCTTTTCACATCAAATTTGAGGGTCTTGTTCTTCAACACATTTGGTGAAATTTTGAGCTGTCTGTGTTTGCTACAAGAGGAGATATCACAAACTATGCGCTTTTCTTGTTTCCATTGCTTTCAATGCATTTTGACCTAAAACGAGCATTTGCTGTTTTCTCTTAAACAAAACATGGGAGAAAAACCATTTCACAAAACATTTGTGGGTATTGGTCTTGAACATTTCCGGAGAAATTTTGAGCTGTCTGTGTTTGCTACAAGAGGAGATATCACAAAGTATGCGCTTTTGTTGTTTCCATTGCTATCAATGCATTTGGCCTAAAACGAGCATTTGCTGTTTTCTCTTAAATGCAACATGGGAGAAAAACCATTTCACATCACATTTGTGGGTCTTGGTCTTGAACACATTCGGTGAAATTTTGAGCTGTCTGTGTTTGCTACAAGAGGAGATATCACAAAGTTTGCTCTTTTGTGTTTTCCATTCCTTTCAATGCATTTTGGCCTAAAATGAGCATTTGCTGTTTTCTCTTAAATGCAACATGGGAGAAATACCTTTTCACATCACATTTGTGGGTCTTGGTCTTCAACACATTTGGTGAAATTTTGAGTTGTCTGTGTTTGCTACAAGAGGAGATATCACAAATTATGCACTTTTGTTGTTTCCATTGCTTTCAATGCATTTTTGACTAAAACGAGCATTTGCTGTTTTCTCTTAAACGCAACATGGGAGAAAAACCATTTCACATCACATTTGTGGGTCTTGGTCTTCAACACATTTGGTGAAATTTTGAGCTGTCTGTGTTTGCTACAAGAGGAGATATCACAAAGTGTGCGCTTTTGTGTTTTCCATTCCTTTCAATGCATTTTGGCCTAAAATGAGCATTTGCTGTTTTCTCTTAAACGCAACATGGGAGAAAAACCATTTCACATCACATTTGTGGGTATTGGTCTTCAACACATTCGGTGAAATTTTGAGCTGTCTGTGTTTGCTACAAGAGGAGATATCACAAAGTATGCGCTTTTGTTGTTTCCATTGCTTTCAATGCATTTTGGCCTAAAACGAGCATTTGCTGTTTTCTCTTAAACGCAACATGGGAGAAAAACCATTTCACATCAGATTTGTGGGTCTTGGTCTTCAACGCATTTGGTGAAATTTTGAGCTGTCTGTGTTTGCTACAAGAGGAGATATCACAAAGTATGCGCTTTTGTGTTTTCCATTCCTTTCAATGCATTTTGGCCTAAAACAAGCATTTGCTGTTTTCTCTTAAACGCAACATGGGAGAAAAACCATTTCACATCACATTTGTGGGTCTTATTCTTCAACACATTTTGTGAAATTTTGAGCTGTCTGTGCTTGCTACAAGAGGAGATATCACAAAGTATGCACTTTTGTGTTTTCCATTCCTTTCAATGCATTTTGGCCTAAAACGAGCATTTGCTGTTTTCTATTAAACAGAACATGGGAGAAAAACCTTTTCACATCAAATTTGTGGGTCTTGTTCTTCAACACATTTGGTGAAATTTTGAGCTGTCTGTGTTTGCTACAAGAGGAGATATCACAAACTATGCGCTTTTCTTGTTTCCATTGCTTTCAATGCATTTTGGCCTAAAACGAGCATTTGCTGTTTTCTCTTAAACAAAACATGGGAGAAAAACCATTTCACAACACATTTGTGGGTATTGGTCTTGAACACATTTGGTGAAATTTTGAGCTGTCTGTGTTTGCTACAAGAGGAGATATCACAAAGTTTGAGCTTTTGTTGTTTCCATTGCTTTCAATGCATTTTGGCCTAAAACGAGCATTTGCTGTTTTCTCTTAAAAGCAACATTGGAGAAAAACCATTTCACATCACATTTGTGGGTCTTGGTCTTCAACGCATTTGGTGAAATTTTGAGCTGTCTGTGTTTGCAACAAGAGGAGATATCACAAAGTTTAAACTTTTGTGTTTTCCATTCCTTTCAATGCATTTTGGCCTAAAACGAGCATTTGCTGTTTTCTCTTAAAAACAACATGGGAGAAAAACCTTTTCACATCAAATTTGTGGGTCTTGTTCTTCAACACATTTGGTGAAATTTTGAGCTGTCTGTGTTTGCTACAAGAGGAGATATCACAAATTATGCGCTTTTGTGTTTTCCATTCCTTTCAATGCATTTTGGCCTAAAATGAGCATTTGCTGTTTTCTCTTAAACGCAACATGGGAGAAAAACCATTTCACATTACATTTGTGGGTCTTGTTCTTCAACACATTTGGTGAAATTTTGAGCTGTCTGTGTTTGCTACAAGAGGAGATATCACAAATTATGCGCTTTTGTGTTTTCCATTCCTTTCAATGCATTTTGGCCTAAAATGAGCATTTGCTGTTTTCTCTTAAACGCAACATGGGAGAAAAACCATTTCACATCACATTTGTGGGTCTTGGTCTTGAACACATTCGGTGAAATTTTGAGCTGTCTGTGTTTGCTACAAGAGGAGATATCACAAAGTTTGCTCTTTTGTGTTTTCCATTCCTTTCAATGCATTTTGGCCTAAAATGAGCATTTGCTGTTTTCTCTTAAATGCAACATGGGAGAAATACCTTTTCACATCACATTTGTGGGTCTTGGTCTTCAACACATTTGGTGAAATTTTGAGCTGTCTGTGTTTGCTACAAGAGGAGATATCACAAAGTATGCACTTTTGTTGTTTCCATTGCTTTCAATGCATTTTTGACTAAAACGAGCATTTGCTGTTTTCTCTTAAATGCAACATGGGAGAAAAACCATTTCACATCACATTTGTGGGTCTTGGTCTTCAACACATTTGGTGAAATTTTGAGCTGTCTGTGTTTGCTACAAGAGGAGATATCACAAAGTTTGCTCTTTTGTGTTTTCCATTCCTTTCAATGCATTTTGGCCTAAAACGAGCATTTGCTGTTTTCTCTTAAATGCAACATGGGAGAAATACCTTTTCACATCACATTTGTGGGTCTTGGTCTTCAACACATTTGGTGAAATTTTGAGCTGTCTGTGTTTGCTACAAGAGGAGATATCACAAAGTATGCACTTTTGTTGTTTCCATTGCTTTCAATGCATTTTTGACTAAAACGAGCATTTGCTGTTTTCTCTTAAATGCAACATGGGAGAAAAACCATTTCACATCACATTTGTGGGTCTTGGTCTTCAACACATTTGGTGAAATTTTGAGCTGTCTGTGTTTGCTACAAGAGGAGATATCACAAAGTGTGCGCTTTTGTGTTTTCCATTCCTTTCAATGCATTTTGGCCTAAAATGAGCATTTGCTGTTTTCTCTTAAACGCAACATGGGAGAAAAACCATTTCACATCACATTTGTGGGTATTGGTCTTCAACACATTCGGTGAAATTTTGAGCTGTCTGTGTTTGCTACAAGAGGAGATATCACAAAGTATGCGCTTTTGTTGTTTCCATTGCTTTCAATGCATTTTGGCCTAAAACGAGCATTTGCTGTTTTCTCTTAAACGCAACATGGGAGAAAAACCATTTCACATCACATTTGTGGGTCTTGGTCTTCAACGCATTTGGTGAAATTTTGAGCTGTCTGTGTTTGCTACAAGAGGAGATATCACAAAGTATGCGCTTTTGTGTTTTCCATTCCTTTCAATGCATTTTGGCCTAAAACAAGCATTTGCTGTTTTCTCTTAAACGCAACACGGGAGAAAAACCATTTCACATCACATTTGTGGGTCTTGTTCTTCAACACATTTTGTGAAATTTTGAGCTGTCTGTGTTTGCTACAAGAGGAGATATCACAAAGTATGCACTTTTGTGTTTTCCATTCCTTTCAATGCATTTTGGCCTAAAACGAGCATTTGCTGTTTTCTATTAAACAGAACATGGGAGAAAAACCTTTTCACATCAAATTTGAGGGTCTTGTTCTTCAACACATTTGGTGAAATTTTGAGCTGTCTGTGTTTGCTACAAGAGGAGATATCACAAACTATGCGCTTTTCTTGTTTCCATTGCTTTCAATGCATTTTGACCTAAAACGAGCATTTGCTGTTTTCTCTTAAACAAAACATGGGAGAAAAACCATTTCACAAAACATTTGTGGGTATTGGTCTTGAACATTTCCGGTGAAATTTTGAGCTGTCTGTGTTTGCTACAAGAGGAGATATCACAAAGTTTGAGCTTTTGTTGTTTCCATTGCTTTCAATGCATTTTGGCCTAAAACGAGCATTTGCTGTTTTCTCTTAAAAGCAGAGGCTAAGGTGGTTGGTGGGCATGGTAGCCTGCAGGTTGGAGCCGAGGCCTCAATGGTTTCTGTTGGTGTGGATGCGGTGGTGGGTGGTTTGGAAGAGGTTGTCTTGACGTCTGATGGGGTGCTTCCTTTTGGAATCACCTGTAAAAGAACAGGTTCCTCTGGGGAGGAATCTGCTCAACAGGCAAAGAGAAAGTAAATGGAGTCCTACCTCTATAATCTGGAACTATGGATCCCCATCCTATACGATGTGCCACCATTAATGTGGCTTCCATTCTTTCCGAGCGTGCTCGCTATATGGCCTTCTCTTTTTTCAACACAATTGATGTTGACTTTTTGTTTTTGCAAGAGACCAGAATAGGGGATTTGTCCACACTTCGCAGGGCCAAAAGCCAGTGGAGGCGTGGTCCGTCCTTCTGGTCGCTTGCGGGCGAGCCGTACGGTGGGGTGGTGGTACTTTTTTTCGGCATGGTAACTGTACACAAGATTATGGAGCTACAGGTAGGTAGGTGTATGGTTTTGGATATTAGCCTAAGGGGGCATGATCTCAGGTTGATCAACATCTATGGACCACAGTCGGCCTGGGACAGGAAGTGCCTCTTTGGGCTGATAAAGCCATTCCTTTTTATGTCCCAGCAAGTTGTCTTTGGTGGTGACTTTAATACCATTGTGAGGCCCAAAGACAGGGGGGGTGCAAAGTCAACCCTGGGCTATGATGCTAGGTTCTTAGTTAGCATGATTATGGAAGCTGGTCTGGTCGATGTGCATATTCGCCATAGTCCAGACCTCACGGAGTACACATACTTTTGTGGTAGTCGTAGGTCTCGGATAGATAGGTTTTTTGTTAAGGAAAGTTCGAAAACTTTGCCTCCTGAGGTAAGGGCAGTAGAATTTTCCGATCACGTTTGTCTGAGTGTCGCGTTGAATGCCTCAGAAACCCCTCAGAAAGGGCGGGGCCTTTGGCATTTGAACTCGGAGCTTCTGAAGGAGGAGAGTGTTAGCCAGTCCTTTAGGGACTTCTTTCAACTGCAGGAGACACTTCTGGAGGCAGGTTGGACTAAATCTGAGTGGTGGGAAGAGTGCAAAAAAAGAACTCGGAGGTTTTTTCAGAGGCTTATAGCCCATAAAAACTTGAGAAAAAGGTGCGTCTACCAGAGCTTGAGAAAGAAACTAGATTTCTTGATCTCTGAGGGTGGAGATAGTGGGGATATCTCCCGGGTGAAAGCTCAGCTGAGGGAGTTTCAGTATGATCATCTGGCTTCTTTGGTTCTGGAGAGGGATTATGGTAAATACCACTCGCCGGATCCCTACCAGAGTTGCAGGAAATCAGTGGATTTGAGGGAGGTTAGGGGCCTGTATGATGACCGGGGTACTCTCTGTGAAGACAGGGATGGCATCTTGGGAGTCATCGGGTCCTTTTACTCTGACCTTTTGTCTGAGCAGCCACTCATTAGAGAGAGGATGGAGTCCTTTCTGAGGGAGACACCGGGGCTTGTGAAGCTTGATGCCTCCTTTGACTCCTTGGGCAGTGATGTGACAACAGAAGAAGTCAAGAGAGCTATAGATGGCTTGTCTATAAAAACATCTCCAGGACCGGATGGTTTGACATCCGAATTCTTTAAAGCTTTCAGGGACATCTTGGCACCCCGCCTCATGGAAGTGTATAATGAGTGCCTGGGTGAGGGGCTGCTCCCTCCCTCCATGAGGTCTTCTGCCCTCATATTGCTGTCAAAAGGTAAGGATCCATCCCGTATTGAGAACTGGTGCCCCATCGCTCTACTCAATTCGGACAGAAAGATTCTGGCAAAAAAACTGTTCAATCGGCTGATGGAAATTTCCGGGCTGGTGCTGTCTCCGTCTCAGCACTGCACTGTGAAGGGCCGTAGCACGTTTAGTGCTGTCCTTGGAGTCCGGGAGGCCATAGAACGGTGTCGTGCTGAGAGGTGGGGTAAGTACTTGCTGGCATTGGACCAGTCCAAGGCTTTTGACCGGGTGAATCACAAGTACTTGTGGGCTGTTCTGGAATGGTATGGTATTCCAGTGAGGGTGGTGGATTGGCTTCGTGTCTTGTACAATCAGGCCGAGAGCTTCCCGCTTGTTAATGGTTGGGTGGGCCCTGCTTTCGGGGTCGACTCTGGTGTCCGTCAGGGATGCCCCCTGAGCCCCCTTTTATACGTATTTGCGATCGATCCCTTCGTCAGGAGGATTGGTTGCAGTACGTTGAGGGGGGTGCAGCTGGGCCCAGAGGCTCCTTTGAGAGTAGTGGCCTATGCGGATGATGTCACTGTGGTCTTGTCCTCCGTGGCAGAGGCGCAGTGCATGTAACATCTGATCTCCGACTACTCTGAAGCCTCATGCTCCAGAGTAAACCAGGACAAGTGTGAGGCTTTCTGGATGGGGGAGGAAGGTGATGAGTTTGACCTTCCGGACAGCCTCCCCCGGGCCAGTCATCAGATTAAAATTCTAGGCATCACTTTCGACTGTGGTGATTATGCCACTCGAAATTGGGAGAAGAGGATAGAGGAAGCCAACAGGAAAGTGCAGTCATGGAGAACTTGGCAGTTCTCTTACAGGGAAAGGGTTCACCTGTGCAAAACCTTTCTGGTTCCCATATTTCTTTATGTCAGTTACGTGTGTTTCTTGCCACAGTCTTTGTGGTCCAAAGTGTCATCCTTGTTCTTCCTCTTGTTTTGGGGGAATGGGATGAACATTGTTAAAAGAGGTATAACCTACAGACCAAGGGAAGAAGGTGGATTTGGCATGGTCAATCCAGTGGTCTTTTTTGCTACAACTTTTATTAAGCTCAATCTTGGAAGCCTATTTTTGGGGGCTCCTCCTTGGTGGGTAGAGAGCTTTAGGGCTTGGGTGTCTCCCTTCCTTGAGCTCTGGTATGATGGGGGCCGTGTGAAAGCCTTCAGAGGTAGGTCTGGCGCTCTTCCGATTTATGTCATCCAGTGCTTGAGAGTGACAAGGCAATGGGGAGTGGCAGTGGGCAATGTCAAAACCCTTTCTAGAAGGGAGTTGGAGAGAGGCATTTTGTGGGCTCACTTCTATGAACCGCTGGCACTAAGGGACTGCCCAGGGGGGGTCTGCTCAGATGGGATCTCTTTGATATGCTCGGAGAGAATTCCACTGAAGTACAGGGACCTCGCCTGGCTCTCCTTCCAAGGAAGACTCTATGTTAGAGGGCACATCAGGTGGCGAAGTGCCAGTGATCGTGGTTGTCCACGTGAGGAATGTCTGGGGGTGGAGGAGACCATGGACCACTTCCTGTGTGAATGTTCCTTTAACATCGAAGTTTATAAAAGAGTTTCAAGCGCCTTATGCATCCCGTGCCTTTCGGGGCTCAGTTACCCTGAGTGGGCTTACGGGGCATTCAAAGGTTTTGGGCGTTATGATTTGGTCACTATCTTTATAGTTAGCTTAGTGGTCAGATATCACATGTGGAGCGCACAGTGTTTAGTAACGACTAGAAGTAAAATCCTTCCCTGTGAGGTGGTGGCACGTTTTATTCTTCATGAGGTTGGGAGTCTGATGGAAATGGACAGGAGATGGCTAGATGCCGTTGGGTGGTCGAGGAGGTGGAGGCACCTGAAACCCCCTTAGTGGGTGGCTGACAGCCTCTTCTGTTCATTCTGGCGCTTCCTGTCTTTCACCTTTTCTCGTGTAGTTTTTTTTGGACTTTGTTTCTATTTTGAAGAATGGTTTTACATGCACCTAAGCAGCTCTGCTTGCTTTCCCTATGCTGACATGGAGTTAGTGTTGGTGATAGGTAGTTTAGGATCGGGGATTGGTATTGGATATAGATAGTTTGGTGGGGGTGTTGTTAGCACTTTGTCTCGTCTTGGTGGTATGAATGGGTGGCGTGAATGATGTTCTGTGTATTTTAATATTGTTTAGTCATTATGATGAGGATATTATCCTGTATATTTGATATCTTGATGCTTTGTATGTAGCAAGCTTATTGTTTCGCAATGCAAATTTTATGTATTATTTATTTATTCATGCGTTGCAAGATTTTATTAAAAAGCATTACCCACAAATGTGATGTGAAATGGTTTTTCTCCCATGTTGTGTTTAAGAGAAAACAGCAAATGCTCGTTTTAGGCCAAAATGCATTGAAAGCAATGGAAACAAGAAAAGCGCATAGTTTTTGATATCTCCTCTCGTAGCAAACACAGACAGCTCAAAATTTCACCAAATGCGTTGAAGACCAAGACCCACAAATATGATGTGAAATGGTTTTTCTCCCAAGTTGCGTTTAAGAGAAAACAGCAAATGCTCGTTTTAGGCCAAAATGCATTGAAAGGAATTGAAAACACAAAAGCGCATAATTTGTGATATCTCCTCTTGTAGCAAACACAGACAGCTCCAAAATTCACCAAATGTGTTGAAGAGCAAGACCCACAAATTTGATGTGAAAAGGTTTTTCTCCCATGTTGTTTTTAAGAGAAAACAGCAAATGCTCGTTTTAGGCCAAAATGCATTGAAACGAATGGAAAACACAAAAGCGCTTACTTTGTGATATCTCCTCTTGTAGCAAACACAGACAGCTCAAAATTTCACCAAATGTGTTGTAGACCAAGACCTACAAATGTGATGTGAAATGGTTTTTCTCCCATCTTGCGTTTAAGAGAAAACAACAAATGCTCGTTTTAGGCCAAAATGCATTGAAAGCAAAGGAAACATCAAAAGCGCATACTTTGTGATATCTCCTCTTGTAGCAAACACAGACAGCTCAAAATTTCATCGAATGTGTTGAAGACCAATACCCACAAATGTGATGTTAAATGGTTTTTCTCCCATGTTGTGTTTTAAGAGAAAAGAGCAAATGCTCGTTTTAGGCCAAAATGCATTGAAAGCAATGGAAAACACAAAAGCGCATACTTTGTGATATCTCCTCTTGTAGCAAACACAGACAGCTCAAAATTTCGCCAAATGTGTTAAAGAACAAGACCCACAAATGTGATGTGAAATGGTTTTTCTCCCATGTTGCGTTTAAGAAAAAACAGCAAATGCTCGTTTTAGGCCAAAATGCATTGAAAGCAATGGAAACAAGAAAAGCACATAGTTTGTGATATCTCCTCTTGTAGCAAACACAGACAGCTCAAAATTTCACCAAATGTGTTGTTGACTAAGACCCACAAATGTGATGTGAAATGTTTTTTCTCCCATCTTGCATTTAAGAGAAAACAGCAAATGCTCGTTTTAGGCCAAAATGCATTGAAAGCAATGGAAAACACAAAAGCGCATACTTTGTGATATCTCCTCTTGTAGCAATCACAGAAAGCTCAAAATTGCACCAAATGTGTTGAAGACCAATACCCACAAATGTGATGTGAAATGGTTTTTCTCTCATGTTGCGTTTAAGAGAAAACAGCAAATGCTCGTTTTAGGCCAAAATGCATTGAAAGCAATGGAAACAACAAAAGTGCATACTTTGTGATATCTCCTCTTGTAGCAAACACAGACAGCTCAAAATTTCACCAAATGTGTTGAAGAACAAGACCCACAAATTTGATGTGAAAAGATTTTTCTCCCATGTTGTTTTTAAGAGAAAACAGCAAATGCTCTTTTTAGGCCAAAATGCATTGAAAGGAATGGAAAACACAAAAGTGCATACTTTGTGATATCTCCTCTTGTAGCAAACACAGACAGCTCAAAATTTCACCAAATGTGTTGAAGAACAAGACCCACAAATTTGATGTGTAAAGGTTTTTCTCCCATGTTGTTTTTAAGAGAAAACAGCAAATGCTCTTTTTAGGCCAAAATGCATTGAAAGGAATGGAAAACACAAAAGTGCATACTTTGTGATATCTCCTCTTGTAGCAAACACAGACAGCTAAAAATTTCACCAAATGTGTTGAAGACCAAGACCCACAAATGTGATGTGAAATGGTTTTTCTCCCATGTTGAGTTTAAGAGAAAGCAGCAAATGCACGTTTTAGGCCAAAATGCATTGAAAGCAATGGAAAACACAAAAGTGCATACTTTGTGATATCTCCTCTTGTAGCAAACACAGACAGCTCAAAATTTCACCAAATGTGTTGAAGAACAAGACCAACAAATTTGATGTGAAAAGGTTTTTCTCTAATGTTGTTTTTAAGAGAAAACAGCAAATGCTCTTTTTTGGCCAAAATGCATTGAAAGGAATGGAAAACACAAAAGTGCATACTTTGTGATATCTCCTCTTGTAGCAAACACAGACAGCTCAAAATTTCACCAAATGTGTTGAAGACCAAGACCCACAAATGTGATGTGAAATGGTTTTTCTCCCATGTTGAGTTTAAGAGAAAGCAGCAAATGCACATTTTAGGCAAAAATGCATTGAAAGCAATGGAAAACACAAAAGCGCATACTTTGTGATATCTCCTCTTGTAGCAAACACAGACAGCTCAAAATTTCACCAAATGCATTGAAGACCAAGACCCACAAATGTGATGTGAAATGGTTTTTCTCCCATGTTGCATTTAAGAGAAAACAACAAATGCTCATTTTAGGCCAAAATGCATTGAAAGCAAAGGAAACAACAAAAGCGCATACTTTGTGATATCTCCTCTTGTAGCAAACACAGACAGCTCAAAATTTCATCGAATGTGTTGGAGAACAATACCCACAAATGTGATGTTAAATGGTTTTTCTCCCATGTTGCGTTTAAGAGAAAACAGCAAATGCTCATTTTAGGCCAAAATGCATTGAAAGCAATGGAAACAAGAAAAGCGTATAGTTTGTAATATCTCCTCTTATAGCAAACACAGACAGCTCAAAATTTCACCAAATGTGTTGTAGACCAAGACCCACAAATGTGATGTGAAATGGCTTTTCTCCCATGTTGCGTTTAAGAGAAAACAGCAAATGCTAATTTTAGGCCAAAATGCATTGAAAGGAATGGAAAACACAAAAGCGCATACTATGTGATATCTCCTCTTGTAGCAAACACAGACAGCTCAAAATTTCACCGAATGTGTTGAAGACCAATACCCACAAATGTGATGTGAAATGGTTTTTCTCCCATGTTGCGTTTAAGAGAAAACAGCAAATGCTTGTTTTAAGCCAAAATGCATTGAAAGCAATGGAAACAACAAAAGCACATACTTTGTGATATCTCCTCTTGTAGCAAACACAGACAGCTCAAAATTTCACTTGATGTGTTGAAGACCAAGACCCACAAATATGATGTAAAATGGTTTTTCTCCCATGTTGCATTTAAGAGAAAACAGCAAATGCTCGTTTTAGGCCAAAATGCATTGAAAGCAATGGAAACAACAAATGCGCATAATTTGTGACATCTCCATTTGTAGCAAACACAGACAGCTCAAAATTTCACCAAATGTGTTGAAGACCAAGACCCACAAATGTGATGTGAAAAGGTTTTCCTCCCATGTTGCATTTAAGAGAAAACAGCAAATGCTCGTTTTAGGCCAAAATGCATTGAAAGAAATGGAAACAACAAAAGCACATACATTGTGATATCTCCTCTTGTAGCAAACACAGACAGCTCAAAATTTCACCAAATGTGTTGAAGAACAAGACCCAGAAATTTGATGTGAAAAGGTTTTTCTCCCATGTTGTTTTTAAGAGAAAACAGCAAATGCTCGTTTTATGCCAAAATGCATTGAAAGGAATGGAAAACACAAAAATGCATACTTTGTGATATCTCCTCTTGTAGCAATCACAGAAAGCTCAAAATTTCACCGAATGTGTTGAAGACCAATACCCACAAATATGATGTGAAATGGTTTTTCTCCCATGTTGTGTTTAAGAGAAAACAGCAAATGCTCGTTTTAGGCCAAAATGCATTGAAAGCAATGGAAACAACAAAAGCTCATAATTTGTGATATCTCCTCTTGTAGCAAACACAGACAGCTCAAAATTTCCCAAATGTGTTGAAAACCAAGACCCACAAATGTGATGTGAAAAGGTTTTTCTCCCATTTTGCATTTAAGAGAAAACAGCAAATACTCGTTTTAGGTCAAAATGCATTGAAAGCAATGGAAACATCAAAAGCGCATACTTATTGATATCTCCTCTTGTAGCAAACACAGACAGCTCAAAATTTCACCAAATGTGTTGAAGAACAAGACCCACAAATTTGATGTGAAAAGGTTTTTCTCCCATGTTGTTTTTAAGAGAAAACAGCAAATGCTCATTTTAGGCCAAAATGCATTGAAAGGAATGGAAAACACAAAAGTGCATACTTTGTGATATCTCCTCTTGTAGCAAACACAGACAGCTCAAAATTTCACCAAATGTGTTGAAGAACAAGACCCACAAATGTGATGTGAAATGGTTTTTCTCCCATGTTGCGTTTAAGAGAAAACAGCAATTGCTTGTTTTAGGCAAAAATGCATTGAAAGCAATGGAAAACACAAAAGCGCATACTTTGTGATATCTCCTCTTGTAGCAAACACAGGCAGCTCAAAATTTCACCAAATGCGTTGAAGACCAAGACCCACAAATGTGATGTGAAATGGTTTTTCTCCCATGTTGCATTTAAGAGAAAACAGCAAATGCTCGTTTTAGGCCAAAATGCATTGAAAGCAATGGAAACAAGAAAAGCGTATAGTTTGTGATATCTCCTCTTGTAGCAAACACAGACAGCTCAAAATTTCACCAAATGTGTTGTAGACCAAGACCCACAAATGTGATGTGAAATGGTTTTTCTCCCATGTTGCGTTTAAGAGAAAACAGCAAATCCTCGTTTTAGGCCAAAATGCATTGAAAGGAATGGAAAACACAAAAGCGCATACTTTGTGATATCTCCTCTTGTAGCAATCACAGAAAGCTCAAAATTTCACCAAATGTGTTGAAGACCAATACCCACAAATGTGATGTGAAATGGTTTTTCTCCCATGTTGTGTTTAAGAGAAAACAGCAAATGCTCATTTTAGGCCAAAATGCATTGAAAGCAATGGAAACAACAAAAGCTCATAATTTGTGATATCTCCTCTTGTAGCAAACACAGACAGCTCAAAATTTCACCAAATGTTTTGAAAACCAAGACACACAAATGTGATGTGAAAAGGTTTTTCTCCCATTTTGCATTTAAGAGAAAACAGCAAATACTCGTTTTAGGTCAAAATGCATTGAAAGCAATGGAAACATCAAAAGCGCATACTTTGTGATATCTCCTCTTGTAGCAAACACAGACAGCTCAAAATTTCACCAAATGTGTTGAAGAACAAGACCCACAAATGTGATGTGAAATGGTTTTTCTCCCATGTTGCATTTAAGAGAAAACAACAAATGCTTGTTTTAGGCCAAAATGCATTGAAAGCAAAGGAAACAACAAAAGCGCATACTTTGTGATATCTCCTCTTGTAGCAAACACAGACAGCTCAAAATTTCATCGAATGTGTTGAAGACCAATACCCACAAATGTGATGTGAAATGGTTTTTCTCCCATGTTGTGTTTAAGAGAAAACAGCAAATGCTCGTTTTAGGCCAAAATGCATTGAAAACAATGGAAACAAGAAAAGCGCATAGTTTGTGATATCTCCTCTCGTAGCAAACACAGACATCTTAAAATTTCACCAAATGTGTTGAAGAACAAGACCCACAAATGTGATGTGAAATGGTTTTTCTCCCATGTTGCGTTTAATAGAAAATAGCAAATGCTCGTTTTAGGCCAAAATGCATTGAAAGGAATGGAAAACACAAAAGCGCATACTTTGTGATATCTCCTCTTGTAGCAAACACAGACAGATTAAAATTTCACCAAATGTGTTGTAGACCAAGACCCACAATGTGATGTGAAATGGTTTTTCCCCCATGTTGCGTTTAAGAGAAAACAGCAAATGCTCGTTTTAGGCCAAAATGCATTGAAAGGAATGGAAAACACAAAAGTGCATACTTTGTGAGATCGCCTCTTGTTGCAAACACAGACAGATTAAAATTTCACCAAATGTGTTGAAGACCAAGACCCACAAATGTGATGTGAAATGGTTTTTCTCCGATGTTGCATTTAAGAGAAAACAGCAAATGCTCGTTTTAGGCCAAAATGCATTGAAAGCAATGGAAACAACAAAAGCGCATACTTTGTGATATCTCTTCTTGTAGCAAACACAGACAGCTCAAAATTTCACCAAATGTGTTGAAGACCAATACCCACAAATGTGATGTGAAAAGGTTTTTCTCCCATGTTGCGTTTAAGAGAAAACAGCAAATGCTCGTTTTAGGCCAAAATGCATTGAAAGCAATGGAAACAAGAAAAGCGCATAGTTTGTGATATCTCCTCTTGTAACAAACACAGTCAGCTCAAAATTTCACCAAATGTGTTGAAGACCAAGACCCACAAATCTGATGTGAAATTGTTTTTCTCCCATGTTGCGTTTAAGAGAAAACAGCAAATGCTCATTTTAGGCCAAAATGCATTGAAATCAATGGAAACAACAAAAGCGCATAATTTGTGATATCTCCTCTTGTAGCAAACACAGACAGCTCAAAATTTCACCAAATGTGTTGAAGACCAAGACCCACAAAAGTCATGTGAAAAGGTTTTTCTCCCATGTTGCATTTAAGAGAAAACAGCAAATGCTCGTTTTAGGCCAAAATGCATTGAAAGCAATGGAAAACACAAAAGCGTATACTTTGTGATATCTCCTCTTGTAGCAAACAGACAGCTCAAAATTTCACCAAATGCGTTGAAGACCAAGACCCACAAATGTGATGTGAAATGGTTTTTCTCCAATGTTGCGTTTATTAGAAAACAGCAAATGCTCGTTTTAGGCCAAAATGCATTGAAAGGAATGGAAAACACAAAAGTGCATACTTTGTGATATCTCCTCTTGTAGCAAACACAGACAGCTCAAAATTTCACCAAATGCGTTGAAGACCAAGACCCACAAATGTGATGTGAAATGGTTTTTCTCCCATGTTGCATTTAAGAGAAAACAGCAAATGCTCATTTTAGGCCAAAATGCATTAAAAGCAAAGGAAACAACAAAAGCACACACTTTGTGATATCTCCTCTTGTAGCAAACACAGACTGCTCAAAATTTCATCGAAAGTGTTGAAGACCAATTCCCACAAATGTGATGTTAAATGGTTTTTCTCCCATGTTGTGTTTAAGAGAAGACAGCAAATGCTCATTTTAGGCCAAAATGCATTGAAAGCAATGGAAACATGAAAAGTGCATAGTTTGTGATATCTCCTCTTGTAGCAAACACAGACAGCTCAAAATTTCACCAAATGTGTTGAAGACCAAGACCCACAAATGTGATGTGAAAAGGTTTTTCTCCCATTTTGCATTGAAGAGAAAACAGCAAATACTCGTTTTAGGCCAAAATGCATTGAAAGCAATGGAAACAACAAAAGCGCATAATTTGTGATATCTCCTCTTGTAGCAAACACAGACAGCTCAAAATTTCACCAAATGTGTTGATGGCCAAGACCCACAAATGTGATGTGAAAAGGTTTTTCTCCCATTTTGCATTTAAGAGAAAACAGCAAATGCTCGTTTTAGGCCAAAATGCATTGAAAGCAATGGAAACAAGAAAAGTGCATAGTTTGTGATATCTCCTCTTGTAGCAAACACAGACAGCTCAAAATTTCACCAAATGTGTTGAAGACCAAGACCCACAAATGTGATGTGAAATGGTTTTTCTCCCATGTTGCATTTAAGAGAAAACAGCAAATGCTCATTTAGGCCAAAATGCATTGAAAGCAATGGAAACAACAAAAGCGCATAATTTGTGATATCTCCTCTTGTAGCAAACACAGACGGCTCAAAATTTCACCAAATGTGTTGAAGACCAAGACTCACAAATGTGATGTGAAAAGGTTTTTCTCCCATTTTGCATTTAAGAGAAAACAGCAAATGCTCGTTTTAGGCCAAAATGCATTGAAAGCAATGGAAACAACAAAAGCGCAAACTTTGTGATATCTCCTCTTGTAGCAAACACAGACAGCTCAAAATTTTACAGAATGTGTTCAAGACCAATACCCACAAATGTGATGTGAAATGGTTTTTCTCCCATGTTGTGTTTAAGAAAAAACAGCAAATGCTCGTTTTAGGCCAAAATGCATTGAAAGCAAAGGAAACAAGAGAAGAACATAGTTTGTGATATCTCCTCTTGTAGCAAACACAGACAGCTCAAAATTTCACTGAATGTGTTGAAGACCAATACCCACAAATGTGATGTGAAATGGTTTTTCTCCCATATTGTGTTTAAGAGAAAACAGCAAATGCTCGTTTTAGGCCAAAATGCATTGAAAGCAATGGAAACAAGAAAAGCGCATAGTTTGTGATATCTCCTCTCATAACAAACTGAGACAGCTCAAAATTTCACCAAATGCGTTGAAGACCTAGACCCACAAATGCGATGTGAAATGGTTTTTCTCCCATGTTGCGTTTAAGAGAAAACAGCAAATGCTCATTTTTGGCGAAAATGCATTGAAAGCAATGGAAACAACAAAAGCGCATAATTTGTGATATCTCCTCTTGTAGCAAACACAGACAGCTCAAAATTTCACCAAATGTGTTGAAGACCAAGACCCACAAATGTGATGTGAAAAGGTTTTTCTCCCATTTTGCATTTAAGAGAAAACAGCAAATGCTCATTTTAGGCCAAAATGCATTGAAAGGAATGGAAAACACAAAAGTGCATACTTTGTGATATCTCCTCTTGTAGCAAACACAGACAGCTCAAAATTTCACCAAATGTGTTGAAGAACAAGGCCCACAAATGTGATGTGAAATGGTTTTTCTCCCATGTTGCATTTAAGAGGAAACAGCAAATGCTCGTTTTAGGCCAAAATGCATTGAAAGCAATGGAAAACACAAAAGTGCATACTTTGTCATATCTCCTCTTGTAGCAAACACAGACAGCTCAAAATTTCACCAAATGCGTTGAAGACCAAGACCCACTAATGTGATGTGAAATGGTTTTTCTCCAATCTTGCGTTTAAGAGAAAACAGGAAATGCTCGTTTTAGGCCAAAATGCATTGAAAGCAATGGAAACAACAAAAGCGCATAGTTTGTGATATCTCCTCTTGTA
The DNA here is from genome assembly GCA_031769625.1 of Taudactylus pleione. Classification (NCBI taxonomy): domain Eukaryota; kingdom Metazoa; phylum Chordata; class Amphibia; order Anura; family Myobatrachidae; genus Taudactylus; species Taudactylus pleione. The sequence goes on from JAUIMM010000136.1 coordinate 244,238, forward strand.
GCAAACACAGACAGCTCAAAATTTCACCAAATGTGTTGTAGACCAAGACCCACAATGTGATGTGAAATGGTTTTTCTCCCATGTTGCATTTAAGAGAAAACAGCAAATGCTCGTTTTAGGCCAAAATGCATTGAAAGCAATGGAAACAACAAAAGCGCATACTTTGTGATATCTCTTCTTGTAGCAAACACAGACAGCTCAAAATTTCACCGAATGTGTTGAAGACCAATACCCACAAATGTGATGTGAAAAGGTTTTTCTCCCATGTTGCGTTTAAGAGAAAACAGCAAATGCTCGTTTTAGGCCAAAATGCATTGAAATCAATGGAAACAACAAAAGCGCATAATTTGTGATATCTCCTCTTGTAGCAAACACAGACAGCTCAAAATTTCACCAAATGTGTTGAAGACCAAGACCCACAAAAGTGATGTGAAAAGGTTTTTCTCCCATGTTGCATTTAAGAGAAAACAGCAAATGCTCGTTTTAGGCCAAAATGCATTGAAAGCAATGGAAAACACAAAAGCGTATACTTTGTGATATCTCCTCTTGTAGCAAACAGACAGCTCAAAATTTCACCAAATGCGTTGAAGACCAAGACCCACAAATGTGCTGTGAAATGGTTTTTCTCCCATGTTGCATTTAAGAGAAAACAGCAAATGCTCATTTTAGGCCAAAATGCATTGAAAGCAAAGGAAACAACAAAAGCACACACTTTTTGATATCTCCTCTTGTAGCAAACACAGACTGCTCAAAATTTCATCGAATGTGTTGAAGACCAATTCCCACAAATGTGATGTTAAATGGTTTTTCTCCCATGTTGTGTTTAAGAGAAGACAGCAAATGCTCATTTTAGGCCAAAATGCATTGAAAGCAATGGAAACATGAAAAGTGCACAGTTTGTGATATCTCCTCTTGTAGCAAACACAGACAGCTCAAAATTTCACCAAATGTGTTGAAGACCAAGACCCACAAATGTGATGTGAAAAGGTTTTTCTCCCATTTTGCATTTAAGAGAATACAGCAAATACTCGTTTTAGGCCAAAATGCATTGAAAGCAATGGAAACAACAAAAGCGCATAATTTGTGATATCTCCTCTTGTAGCAAACACAGACAGCTCAAAATTTCACCAAATGTGTTGATGGCCAAGACCCACAAATGTGATGTGAAAAGGTTTTTCTCCCATTTTGCATTTAAGAGAAAACAGCAAATGCTCGTTTTAGGCCAAAATGCATTGAAAGCTATGGAAACAAGAAAAGTGCATAGTTTGTGATATCTCCTCTTGTAGCTAACACAGACAGCTCAAAATTTCACCAAATGTGTTGAAGACCAAGACCCACAAATGTGATGTGAAATGGTTTTTCTTCCATGTTGCGTTTAAGAGAAAACAGCAAATGCTCATTTAGGCCAAAATGCATTGAAAGCAATGGAAACAACAAAAGCACATAATTTGTGATATCTCCTCTTGTAGCAAACACAGACATCTCAAAATTTCACCAAATGTGTTGAAGACCAAGACCCACAAATGTGATGTGAAAAGGTTTTTCTCCCATTTTGCATTTAAGAGAAAACAGCAAATGCTCGTTTTAGGCCAAAATGCATTGAAAGCAACGGAAACAACAAAAGCGCAAACTTTGTGATATCTCCTCTTGTAGCAAACACAGACAGCTCAAAATTTTACAGAATGTGTTCAAGACCAATACCCACAAATGTGATGTGAAATGGTTTTTCTCCCATGTTGTGTTTAAGAGAAAACAGCAAATGCTCGTTTTAGGCCAAAATCTATTGAAAGCAAAGGAAACAAGAAAAGCGCATAGTTTGTGATATCTCCTCTTGTAGCAAACACAGACAGCTCAAAATTTCACTGAATATGTTGAAGACCAATACCCACAAATGTGATGTGAAATGGTTTTTCTCCCATGTTGCGTTTAAGAGAAAACAGCAAATGCTCGTTTTTGGCCAAAATGCATTGAAAGCAATGGAAACAACAAAAGCGCATAATTTGTGATATCTCCTCTTGTAGCAAACACAGACAGCTCAAAATTTCACCAAATGTGTTGAAGAACAAGGCCCACAAATCTGATGTGAAATGATTTTTCTCCCATGTTGCGTTTGAGAGGAAACAGCAAATGCTCGTTTTATGCCAAAATGCATTGAAAGCAATGGAAAACACAAAAGCGCATACTTTGTCATATCTCCTCTTGTAGCAAACACAGACAGCTCAAAATTTCACCAAATGCGTTGAAGACCAAGACCCACAAATGTGATGTGAAATGGTTTTTCTCCCATGTTGCATTTAAGAGAAAACAGCAAATGCTCGTTTTAGGCAAAAATGCATTGAAAGCAAAGGAAACAACAAAAGCGCATACTTTGTGATATCTCCTCTTGTAGTAAACACAGACAGCTCAAAATTTCATCGAATGTGTTGAAGACCAATACCCACAAATTTGATGTTAAATGGTTTTTCTCCCATGTTGTGTTTAAGAGAAAACAGCAAATGCTCGTTTTAGGCCAAAATGCATTGAAAGCAATGGAAACAAGTAAAGCGCATAGTTTGTGATATCTCCTCTTGTAGCAAACACAGACAGCTCAAAATTTCACCAAATGTGTTGAAGACCAAGACCCACAAATGTGATGTGAAAAGGTTTTTCTCCCATTTTGCATTTAAGAGAAAACAGCAAATACTCGTTTTAGGCCAAAATGCATTGAAAGCAATGGAAACATGAAAAGTGCACAGTTTGTGATATCTCCTCTTGTAGCAAACACAGACAGCTCAAAATTTCACCAAATGTGTTGAAGACCAAGACCCACAAATGTGATGTGAAAAGGTTTTTCTCCCATTTTGCATTTAAGAGAATACAGCAAATACTCGTTTTAGGCCAAAATGCATTGAAAGCAATGGAAACAACAAAAGCGCATAATTTGTGATATCTCCTCTTGTAGCAAACACAGACAGCTCAAAATTTCACCAAATGTGTTGATGGCCAAGACCCACAAATGTGATGTGAAAAGGTTTTTCTCCCATTTTGCACTGAGAAAACAGCAAATGCTCGTTTTAGGCCAAAATGCAATGAAAGGAATGGAAAACACAAAAGTGCATACTTTGTGATATCTCCTCTTGTAGCAAACACAGACAGCTCAAAATTTCACCAAATGTGTTGAAGACCAAGACCCACAAATGTGATGTGAAATGGGTTTTCTTCCATGTTGCGTTTAAGAGAAAACAGCAAATGCTCATTTAGGCCAAAATGCATTGAAAGCAATGGAAACAAAAAAAAAAGGACATAATTTGTGATATCTCCTCTTGTAGCAAACACAGACATCCCAAAATTTCACCAAATGTGTTGAAGACCAAGACCCACAAATGTGATGTGAAAAGGTTTTTCTCCCATTTTGCATTTAAGAGAAAACAGCAAATGCTCGTTTTAGGCCAAAATGCATTGAAAGCAACGGAAACAACAAAAGCGCAAACTTTGTGATATCTCCTCTTGTAGCAAACACAGACAGCTCAAAATTTTACAGAATGTGTTCAAGACCAATACCCACAAATGTGATGTGAAATGGTTTTTCTCCCATGTTGTGTTTAAGAGAAAACAGCAAATGCTCGTTTTAGGCCAAAATGCATTGAAAGCAAAGGAAACAAGAAAAGCGCATAGTTTGTGATATCTCCTCTTGTAGCAAACACAGACAGCTCAAAATTTCACTGAATGTGTTGAAGACCAATACCCACAAATGTGATGTGAAATGGTTTTTCTCCCATGTTGCGTTTAAGAGAAAACAGCAAATGCTCGTTTTTGGCCAAAATGCATAGAAAGCAATGGAAACAACAAAAGCGCATAATTTGTGATATCTCCTCTTGTAGCAAACACAGACAGCTCAAAATTTCACCAAATGTGTTGAAGAACAAGGCCCACAAATCTGATGTGAAATGATTTTTCTCCCATGTTGCGTTTGAGAGGAAACAGCAAATGCTCGTTTTATGCCAAAATGCATTGAAAGCAATGGAAAACACAAAAGCGCATACTTTGTCATATCTCCTCTTGTAGCAAACACAGACAGCTCAAAATTTCACCAAATGCGTTGAAGACCAAGACCCACAAATGTGATGTGAAATGGTTTTTCTCCCATGTTGCATTTAAGAGAAAACAGCAAATGCTCGTTTTAGGCAAAAATGCATTGAAAGCAAAGGAAACAACAAAAGCGCATACTTTGTGATATCTCCTCTTGTAGTAAACACAGACAGCTCAAAATTTCATCGAATGTGTTGAAGACCAAGACCCACAAATGTGATGTGAAAAGGTTTTTCTCCCATTTTGCATTTAAGAGAAAACAGCAAATACTCGTTTTAGGCCAAAATGCATTGAAAGGAATGGAAAACACAAAAGTGCATAATTTGTGATATCTCCTCTTGTAGCAAACACAGACAGCTCAAAATTTCACCAAATGTGTTGAAGACCAAGACCCACAAATGTGATGTGAAAAGGTTTTTCTCCCATTTTGCACTGAGAAAACAGCAAATGCTCGTTTTAGGCCAAAATGCAATGAAAGGAATGGAAAACACAAAAGTGCATACTTTGTGATATCTCCTCTTGTAGCAAACACAGACAGCTCAAAATTTCACCAAATGTGTTGAAGAACAAGGCCCACAAATAAGATGTGAAATGGTTTTTCTCCCATGTTGGTTTAAGAGAAAACAGCAAATGCTCGTTTTAGGCCAAAATGCATTGAAAGCAATGGAAAACACAAAAGCGCATACTTTGTGATATCTCCTCTTGTAGCAAACACAGACTGCTCAACATTTCATCGAATGTGTTGAAGACCAATACCCACAAATGTGATGTTAAATGGTTTTTCTCCCATGTTGTGTTTAAGAGAAGACAGCAAATGCTCGTTTTAGGCCAAAATGCATTGAAAGCAATGGAAACAAGAAAAGTGCATAGTTTGTGATATCTCCTCTTGTAGCAAACACAGACAGCTCAAAATTTCACCAAATGTGTTGAAGACCAAGACCCACAAATGTGATGTGAAATGGGTTTTCTCCCATGTTGCAATTAAGAGAAAACAGCAAATGCTCGTTTTAGGCCAAAATGCATTGAAAGCAATGGAAAACACAAAAGCGCATAATTTGTGATATCTCCTCTTGTAGCAAACACAGACAGCTCAAAATTTCACCAAATGTGTTGAAGACCAAGACCCACAAATGTGATGTGAAATGGTTTTTCTCCCATGTTGCGTTTAAGAGAAAACAGCAAATGCTCATTTTAGGCCAAAATGCATTGAAAGGAATGGAAAACACAAAAGTGCATACTTTGTGATATCTCCTCTTGTAGCAAACACAGACAGCTCAAAATTTCACCAAATGTGTTGAAGAACAAGGCCCAGAAATGTGATGTGAAATGGTTTTTCTCCCATGTTGCGTTTAAGAGGAAACAGCAAATGCTCGTTTTAGGCCAAAATGCATTGAAAGCAATAGAAAACACAAAAGCGCATACTTTGTCATATCTCCTCTTGTAGCAAACACAGACAGCTCAAAATTTCACCAAATGCGTTGAAGACCAAGACCCACAAATGTTATGTGAAATGGTTTTTCTCCCATGTTGCATTTAAGAGAAAACAGCAAATGCTCGTTTTAGGCAAAAATGCATTGAAAGCAAAGGAAACAACAAAAGCGCATACTTTGTGATATCTCCTCTTGTAGTAAACACAGACAGCTCAAAATTTCATCGAATGTGTTGAAGACCAATACCCACAAATTTGATGTTAAATGGTTTTTCTCCCATGTTGTGTTTAAGAGAAAACAGCAAATGCTCGTTTTAGGCCAAAATGCATTGAAAGCAATGGAAACAAGAAAAGCGCATAGTTTGTGATATCTCCTCTTGTAGCAAACACAGACAGCTCAAAATTTCACCAAATGTGTTGAAGACCAAGACCCACAAATGTGATGTGAAAAGGTTTTTCTCCCATTTTGCATTTAAGAGAAAACAGCAAATGCTCGTTTTAGGCCAAAATGCAATGAAAGGAATGGAAAACACAAAAGTGCATACTTTGTGATATCTCCTCTTGTAGCAAACACAGACAGCTCAAAATTTCACCAAATGTGTTGAAGAACAAGGCCCACAAATAAGATGTGAAATGGTTTTTCTCCCATGTTGGTTTAAGAGAAAACAGCAAATGCTCGTTTTAGGCCAAAATGCATTGAAAGCAATGGAAAACACAAAAGCGCATACTTTGTGATATCTCCTCTTGTAGCAAACACAGACTGCTCAAAATTTCATCGAATGTGTTGAAGACCAATACCCACAAATGTGATGTTAAATGGTTTTTCTCCCATGTTGTGTTTAAGAGAAGACAGCAAATGCTCGTTTTAGGCCAAAATGCATTGAAAGCAATGGAAACATGAAAAGTGCATAGTTTGTGATATCTCCTCTTGTAGCAAACACAGACAGCTCAAAATTTCACCAAATGCGTTGAATACCAAGACCCACAAATGTGATGTGAAATGGGTTTTCTCCCATGTTGCAATTAAGAGAAAACAGCAAATGCTCGTTTTAGGCCAAAATGCATTGAAAGCAATGGAAAACACAAAAGCGCATAATTTGTGATATCTCCTCTTGTAGCAAACACAGACAGCTCAAAATTTCACCAAATGTGTTGAAGACCAAGACTCACAAATGTGATGTGAAATGGTTTTTCTCCCATGTTGCGTTTAAGAGAAAACAGCAAATGCTCATTTTAGGCCAAAATGCATTGAAAGGAATGGAAAACACAAAAGTGCATACTTTGTGATATCTCCTCTTGTAGCAAACACAGACAGCTCAAAATTTCACCAAATGTGTTGAAGAACAAGGCCCAGAAATGTGATGTGAAATGGTTTTTCTCCCATGTTGCGTTTAAGAGGAAACAGCAAATGCTCGTTTTAGGCCAAAATGCATTGAAAGCAATGGAAAACACAAAAGCGCATACTTTGTCATATCTCCTCTTGTAGCAAACACAGACAGCTCAAAATTTCATCGAATGTGTTGAAGACCAATACCCACAAATTTGATGTTAAATGGTTTTTCTCCCATGTTGTGTTTAAGAGAAAACAGCAAATGCTCGTTTTAGGCCAAAATGCATTGAAAGCAATGGAAACAAGAAAAGCGCATAGTTTGTGATATCTCCTCTTGTAGCAAACACAGACAGCTCAAAATTTCACCAAATGTGTTGAAGACCAAGACCCACAAATGTGATGTGAAAAGGTTTTTCTCCCATTTTGCATTTAAGAGAAAACAGCAAATACTCGTTTTAGGCCAAAATGCATTGAAAGGAATGGAAAACACAAAAGTGCATACTTTGTGATATCTCCTCTTGTAGCAAACACAGACAGCTCAAAATTTCACCAAATGTGTTGAAGACCAATACCCACAAATGTGATGTGAAAAGGTTTTTCTCCCATTTTGCACTGAGAAAACAGCAAATGCTCGTTTTAGGCCAAAATGCAATGAAAGGAATGGAAAACACAAAAGTGCTTACTTTGTGATATCTCCTCTTGTAGCAAACACAGACAGCTCAAAATTTCACCAAATGTGTTGAAGAACAAGGCCCACAAATATGATGTGAAATGGTTTTTCTCCCATGTTGGTTTAAGAGAAACCAGCAAATGCTCGTTTTAGGCCAAAATGCATTGAAAGCAATGGAAAACACAAAAGCGCATACTTTGTGATATCTCCTCTTGTAGCAAACACAGACTGCTCAAAATTTCATCGAATGTGTTGAAGACCAATACACACAAATGTGATGTTAAATGGTTTTTCTCCCATGTTGTGTTTAAGAGAAGACAGCAAATGCTCGTTTTAGGCCAAAATGCATTGAAAGCAATGGAAACATGAAAAGTGCATAGTTTGTGATATCTCCTCTTGTAGCAAACACAGACAGCTCAAAATTTCACCAAATGTGTTGAAGACCAAGACCCACAAATGTGATGTGAAATGGGTTTTCTCCCATGTTGCAATTAAGAGAAAACAGCAAATGCTCGTTTTAGGCCAAAATGCATTGAAACCAATGGAAAACACAAAAGCGCATAATTTGTGATATCTCCTCTTGTAGCAAACACAGACAGCTCAAAATTTCACCAAATGTGTTGAAGACCAAGACCCACAAATGTGATGTGAAATGGTTTTTCTCCCATGTTGCGTTTAAGAGAAAACAGCAAATGCTCATTTTAGGCCAAAATGCATTGAAAGGAATGGAAAACACAAAAGTGCATACTTTGTGATATCTCCTCTTGTAGCAAACACAGTCAGCTCAAAATTTCACCAAATGTGTTGAAGAACAAGGCCCAGAAATGTGATGTGAAATGGTTTTTCTCCCATGTTGCGTTTAAGAGGAAACAGCAAATGCTCGTTTTAGGCCAAAATGCATTGAAAGCAATGGAAAACACAAAAGCGCATACTCTGTCATATCTCCTCTTGTAGCAAACACAGACAGCTCAAAATTTCACCAAATGCGTTGAAGACCAAGACCCACAAATGTTATGTGAAATGGTTTTTCTCCCATGTTGCATTTAAGAGAAAACAGCAAATGCTCGTTTTAGGCAAAAATGCATTGAAAGCAAAGGAAACAACAAAAGCGCATACTTTGTGATATCTCCTCTTGTAGTAAACACAGACAGCTCAAAATTTCATCGAATGTGTTGAAGACCAATACCCACAAATTTGATGTTAAATGGTTTTTCTCCCATGTTGTGTTTAAGAGAAAATAGCAAATGCTCGTTTTAGGCCAAAATGCATTGAAAGCAATGGAAACAAGAAAAGCGCATAGTTTGTGATATCTCCTCTTGTAGCAAACACAGACAGCTCAAAATTTCACCAAATGTGTTGAAGACCAAGACCCACAAATGTGATGTGAAAAGGTTTTTCTCCCATTTTGCATTTAAGAGAAAACAGCAAATACTCGTTTTAGGCCAAAATGCATTGAAAGGAATGGAAAACACAAAAGTGCATAATTTGTGATATCTCCTCTTGTAGCAAACACAGACAGCTCAAAATTTCACCAATTGTGTTGAAGACCAAGACCCACAAATGTGATGTGAAAAGGTTTTTCTCCCATTTTGCACTGAGAAAACAGCAAATGCTCGTTTTAGGCCAAAATGCAATGAAAGGAATGGAAAACACAAAAGTGCATACTTTGTGATATCTCCTCTTGTAGCAAACACAGACAGCTCAAAATTTCACCAAATGTGTTGAAGACCAAGACCCACAAATGTGATGTGAAATGGTTTTTCTTCCATGTTGCGTTTAAGAGAAAACAGCAAATGCTCATTTAGGCCAAAATGCATTGAAAGCAATGGAAACAAAAAAAAAAGGACATAATTTGTGATATCTCCTCTTGTAGCAAACACAGACATCTCAAAATTTCACCAAATGTGTTGAAGACCAAGACCCACAAATGTGATGTGAAAAGGTTTTTCTCCCATTTTGCATTTAAGAGAAAACAGCAAATGCTCGTTTTAGGCCAAAATGCATTGAAAGCAACGGAAACAACAAAAGCGCAAACTTTGTGATATCTCCTCTTGTAGCAAACACAGACAGCTCAAAATTTTACAGAATGTGTTCAAGACCAATACCCACAAATGTGATGTGAAATGGTTTTTCTCCCATGTTGTGTTTAAGAGAAAACAGCAAATGCTCGTTTTAGGCCAAAATGCATTGAAAGCAAAGGAAACAAGAAAAGCGCATAGTTTGTGATATCTCCTCTTGTAGCAAACACAGACAGCTCAAAATTTCACTGAATGTGTTGAAGACCAATACCCACAAATGTGATGTGAAATGGTTTTTCTCCCATGTTGCGTTTAAGAGAAAACAGCAAATGCTCGTTTTTGGCCAAAATGCATAGAAAGCAATGGAAACAACAAAAGCGCATAATTTGTGATATCTCCTCTTGTAGCAAACACAGACAGCTCAAAATTTCACCAAATGTGTTGAAGAACAAGGCCCACAAATCTGATGTGAAATGATTTTTCTCCCATGTTGCGTTTGAGAGGAAACAGCAAATGCTCGTTTTATGCCAAAATGCATTGAAAGCAATGGAAAACACAAAAGCGCATACTTTGTCATATCTCCTCTTGTAGCAAACACAGACAGCTCAAAATTTCACCAAATGCGTTGAAGACCAAGACCCACAAATGTGATGTGAAATGGTTTTTCTCCCATGTTGCATTTAAGAGAAAACAGCAAATGCTCGTTTTAGGCAAAAATGCATTGAAAGCAAAGGAAACAACAAAAGCGCATACTTTGTGATATCTCCTCTTGTAGTAAACACAGACAGCTCAAAATTTCATCGAATGTGTTGAAGACCAATACCCACAAATTTGATGTTAAATGGTTTTTCTCCCATGTTGTGTTTAAGAGAAAACAGCAAATGCTCGTTTTAGGCCAAAATGCATTGAAAGCAATGGAAACAAGAAAAGCGCATAGTTTGTGATATCTCCTCTTGTAGCAAACACAGACAGCTCAAAATTTCACCAAATGTGTTGAAGACCAAGACCCACAAATGTGATGTGAAAAGGTTTTTCTCCCATTTTGCATTTAAGAGAAAACAGCAAATACTCGTTTTAGGCCAAAATGCATTGAAAGGAATGGAAAACACAAAAGTGCATAATTTGTGATATCTCCTCTTGTAGCAAACACTGACAGCTCAAACTTTCACCAAATGTGTTGAAGACCAAGACCCACAAATGTGATGTGAAAAGGTTTTTCTCCCATTTTGCACTGAGAAAACAGCAAATGCTCGTTTTAGGCCAAAATGCAATGAAAGGAATGGAAAACACAAAAGTGCATACTTTGTGATATCTCCTCTTGTAGCAAACACAGACAGCTCAAAATTTCACCAAATGTGTTGAAGAACAAGGCCCACAAATAAGATGTGAAATGGTTTTTCTCCCATGTTGGTTTAAGAGAAAACAGCAAATGCTCGTTTTAGGCCAAAATGCATTGAAAGCAATGGAAAACACAAAGCGCATACTTTGTGATATCTCCTCTTGTAGCAAACACAGACTGCTCAACATTTCATCGAATGTGTTGAAGACCAATACCCACAAATGTGATGTTAAATGGTTTTTCTCCCATGTTGTGTTTAAGAGAAGACAGCAAATGCTCGTTTTAGGCCAAAATGCATTGAAAGCAATGGAAACATGAAAAGTGCATAGTTTGTGATTTCTCCTCTTGTAGCAAACACAGACAGCTCAAAATTTCACCAAATGTGTTGAAGACCAAGACCCACAAATGTGATGTGAAATGGGTTTTCTCCCATGTTGCAATTAAGAGAAAACAGCAAATGCTCGTTTTAGGCCAAAATGCATTGAAAGCAATGGAAAACACAAAAGCGCATAATTTGTGATATCTCCTCTTGTAGCAAACACAGACAGCTCAAAATTTCACCAAATGTGTTGAAGACCAAGACCCACAAATGTGATGTGAAATGGTTTTTCTCCCATGTTGCGTTTAAGAGAAAACAGCAAATGCTCATTTTAGGCCAAAATGCATTGAAAGGAATGGAAAACACAAAAGTGCATACTTTGTGATATCTCCTCTTGTAGCAAACACAGACAGCTCAAAATTTCACCAAATGTGTTGAAGAACAAGGCCCAGAAATGTGATGTGAAATGGTTTTTCTCCCATGTTGCGTTTAAGAGGAAACAGCAAATGCTCGTTTTAGGCCAAAATGCATTGAAAGCAATGGAAAACACAAAAGCGCATACTTTGTCATATCTCCTCTTGTAGCAAACACAGACAGCTCAAAATTTCATCGAATGTGTTGAAGACCAATACCCACAAATTTGATGTTAAATGGTTTTTCTCCCATGTTGTGTTTAAGAGAAAACAGCAAATGCTCGTTTTAGGCCAAAATGCATTGAAAGCAAAGGAAACAAGAAAAGCGCATAGTTTGTGATATCTCCTCTTGTAGCAAACACAGACAGCTCAAAATTTCACCAAATGTGTTGAAGACCAAGACCCACAAATGTGATGTGAAAAGGTTTTTCTCCCATTTTGCATTTAAGAGAAAACAGCAAATACTCGTTTTAGGCCAAAATGCATTGAAAGGAATGGAAAACACAAAAGTGCATACTTTGTGATATCTCCTCTTGTAGCAAACACAGACAGCTCAAAATTTCACCAAATGTGTTGAAGACCAATACCCACAAATGTGATGTGAAAAGGTTTTTCTCCCATTTTGCACTGAGAAAACAGCAAATGCTCGTTTTAGGCCAAAATGCAATGAAAGGAATGGAAAACACAAAAGTGCTTACTTTGTGATATCTCCTCTTGTAGCAAACACAGACAGCTCAAAATTTCACCAAATGTGTTGAAGAACAAGGCCCACAAATATGATGTGAAATGGTTTTTCTCCCATGTTGGTTTAAGAGAAAACAGCAAATGCTCGTTTTAGGCCAAAATGCATTGAAAGCAATGGAAAACACAAAAGCGCATACTTTGTGATATCTCCTCTTGTAGCAAACACAGACTGCTCAAAATTTCATCGAATGTGTTGAAGACCAATACACACAAATGTGATGTTAAATGGTTTTTCTCCCATGTTGTGTTTAAGAGAAGACAGCAAATGCTCGTTTTAGGCCAAAATGCATTGAAAGCAATGGAAACATGAAAAGTGCATAGTTTGTGATATCTCCTCTTGTAGCAAACACAGACAGCTCAAAATTTCACCAAATGTGTTGAAGACCAAGACCCACAAATGTGATGTGAAATGGGTTTTCTCCCATGTTGCAATTAAGAGAAAACAGCAAATGCTCGTTTTAGGCCAAAATGCATTGAAACCAATGGAAAACACAAAAGCGCATAATTTGTGATATCTCCTCTTGTAGCAAACACAGACAGCTCAAAATTTCACCAAATGTGTTGAAGACCAAGACCCACAAATGTGATGTGAAATGGTTTTTCTCCCATGTTGCGTTTAAGAGAAAACAGCAAATGCTCATTTTAGGCCAAAATGCATTGAAAGGAATGGAAAACACAAAAGTGCATACTTTGTGATATCTCCTCTTGTAGCAAACACAGTCAGCTCAAAATTTCACCAAATGTGTTGAAGAACAAGGCCCAGAAATGTGATGTGAAATGGTTTTTCTCCCATGTTGCGTTTAAGAGGAAACAGCAAATGCTCGTTTTAGGCCAAAATGCATTGAAAGCAATGGAAAACACAAAAGCGCATACTTTGTCATATCTCCTCTTGTAGCAAACACAGACAGCTCAAAATTTCACCAAATGCGTTGAAGACCAAGACCCACAAATGTTATGTGAAATGGTTTTTCTCCCATGTTGCATTTAAGAGAAAACAGCAAATGCTCGTTTTAGGCAAAAATGCATTGAATGCAAAGGAAACAACAAAAGCGCATACTTTGTGATATCTCCTCTTGTAGTAAACACAGACAGCTCAAAATTTCATCGAATGTGTTGAAGACCAATACCCACAAATTTGATGTTAAATGGTTTTTCTCCCATGTTGTGTTTAAGAGAAAACAGCAAATGCTCGTTTTAGGCCAAAATGCATTGAAAGCAATGGAAACAAGAAAAGCACATAGTTTGTGATATCTCCTCTTGTAGCAAACACAGACAGCTCAAAATTTCACCAAATGTGTTGAAGACCAAGACCCACAAATGTGATGTGAATAGGTTTTTCTCCCATTTTGCATTTAAGAGAAAACAGCAAATACTCGTTTTAGGCCAAAATGCATTGCAAGGAATGGAAAACACAAAAGTGCATAATTTGTGATATCTCCTCTTGTAGCAAACACAGACAGCTCAAAATTTCACCAATTGTGTTGAAGACCAAGACCCACAAATGTGATGTGAAAAGGTTTTTCTCCCATTTTGCACTGAGAAAACAGCAAATGCTCGTTTTAGGCCAAAATGCAATGAAAGGAATGGAAAACACAAAAGTGCATACTTTGTGATATCTCCTCTTGTAGCAAACACAGACAGCTCAAAATTTCACCAAATGTGTTGAAGACCAAGACCCACAAATGTGATGTGAAATGGTTTTTCTTCCATGTTGCGTTTAAGAGAAAACAGCAAATGCTCATTTAGGCCAAAATGCATTGAAAGCAATGGAAACAAAAAAAAAAGGACATAATTTGTGATATCTCCTCTTGTAGCAAACACAGACATCTCAAAATTTCACCAAATGTGTTGAAGACCAAGACCCACAAATGTGATGTGAAAAGGTTTTTCTCCCATTTTGCATTTAAGAGAAAACAGCAAATGCTCGTTTTAGGCCAAAATGCATTGAAAGCAACGGAAACAACAAAAGCGCAAACTTTGTGATATCTCCTCTTGTAGCAAACACAGACAGCTCAAAATTTTACAGAATGTGTTCAAGACCAATACCCACAAATGTGATGTGAAATGGTTTTTCTCCCATGTTGTGTTTAAGAGAAAACAGCAAATGCTCGTTTTAGGCCAAAATGCATTGAAAGCAAAGGAAACAAGAAAAGCGCATAGTTTGTGATATCTCCTCTTGTAGCAAACACAGACAGCTCAAAATTTCACTGAATGTGTTGAAGACCAATACCCACAAATGTGATGTGAAATGGTTTTTCTCCCATGTTGCGTTTAAGAGAAAACAGCAAATGCTCGTTTTTGGCCAAAATGCATAGAAAGCAATGGAAACAACAAAAGCGCATAATTTGTGATATCTCCTCTTGTAGCAAACACAGACAGCTCAAAATTTCACCAAATGTGTTGAAGAACAAGGCCCACAAATCTGATGTGAAATGATTTTTCTCCCATGTTGCGTTTGAGAGGAAACAGCAAATGCTCGTTTTATGCCAAAATGCATTGAAAGCAATGGAAAACACAAAAGCGCATACTTTGTCATATCTCCTCTTGTAGCAAACACAGACAGCTCAAAATTTCACCAAATGCGTTGAAGACCAAGACCCACAAATGTGATGTGAAATGGTTTTTCTCCCATGTTGCATTTAAGAGAAAACAGCAAATGCTCGTTTTAGGCAAAAATGCATTGAAAGCAAAGGAAACAACAAAAGCGCATACTTTGTGATATCTCCTCTTGTAGTAAACACAGACAGCTCAAAATATCATCGAATGTGTTGAAGACCAATACCCACAAATTTGATGTTAAATGGTTTTTCTCCCATGTTGTGTTTAAGAGAAAACAGCAAATGCTCGTTTTAGGCCAAAATGCATTGAAAGCAATGGAAACAAGAAAAGCGCATAGTTTGTGATATCTCCTCTTGTAGCAAACACAGACAGCTCAAAATTTCACCAAATGTGTTGAAGACCAAGACCCACAAATGTGATGTGAAAAGGTTTTTCTCCCATTTTGCATTTAAGAGAAAACAGCAAATACTCGTTTTAGGCCAAAATGCATTGAAAGGAATGGAAAACACAAAAGTGCATAATTTGTGATATCTCCTCTTGTAGCAAACACTGACAGCTCAAAATTTCACCAAATGTGTTGAAGACCAAGACCCACAAATGTGATGTGAAAAGGTTTTTCTCCCATTTTGCACTGAGAAAACAGCAAATGCTCGTTTTAGGCCAAAATGCAATGAAAGGAATGGAAAACACAAAAGTGCATACTTTGTGATATCTCCTCTTGTAGCAAACACAGACAGCTCAAAATTTCACCAAATGTGTTGAAGAACAAGGCCCACAAATAAGATGTGAAATGGTTTTTCTCCCATGTTGGTTTAAGAGAAAACAGCAAATGCTCGTTTTAGGCCAAAATGCATTGAAAGCAATGGAAAACACAAAAGCGAATACTTTGTGATATCTCCTCTTGTAGCAAACACAGACTGCTCAAAATTTCATCGAATGTGTTGAAGACCAATACACACAAATGTGATGTTAAATGGTTTTTCTCCCATGTTGTGTTTAAGAGAAGACAGCAAATGCTCGTTTTAGGCCAAAATGCATTGAAAGCAATGGAAACATGAAAAGTGCATAGTTTGTGATATCTCCTCTTGTAGCAAACACAGACAGCTCAAAATTTCACCAAATGTGTTGAAGACCAAGACCCACAAATGTGATGTGAAATGGGTTTTCTCCCATGTTGCAATTAAGAGAAAACAGCAAATGCTCGTTTTAGGCCAAAATGCATTGAAACCAATGGAAAACACAAAAGCGCATAATTTGTGATATCTCCTCTTGTAGCAAACACAGACAGCTCAAAATTTCACCAAATGTGTTGAAGACCAAGACCCACAAATGTGATGTGAAATGGTTTTTCTCCCATGTTGCGTTTAAGAGAAAACAGCAAATGCTCATTTTAGGCCAAAATGCATTGAAAGGAATGGAAAACACAAAAGTGCATACTTTGTGATATCTCCTCTTGTAGCAAACACAGTCAGCTCAAAATTTCACCAAATGTGTTGAAGAACAAGGCCCAGAAATGTGATGTGAAATGGTTTTTCTCCCATGTTGCGTTTAAGAGGAAACAGCAAATGCTCGTTTTAGGCCAAAATGCATTGAAAGCAATGGAAAACACAAAAGCGCATACTTTGTCATATCTCCTCTTGTAGCAAACACAGACAGCTCAAAATTTCACCAAATGCGTTGAAGACCAAGACCCACAAATGTTATGTGAAATGGTTTTTCTCCCATGTTGCATTTAAGAGAAAACAGCAAATGCTCGTTTTAGGCAAAAATGCATTGAAAGCAAAGGAAACAACAAAAGCGCATACTTTGTGATATCTCCTCTTGTAGTAAACACAGACAGCTCAAAATTTCATCGAATGTGTTGAAGACCAATACCCACAAATTTGATGTTAAATGGTTTTTCTCCCATGTTGTGTTTAAGAGAAAACAGCAAATGCTCGTTTTAGGCCAAAATGCATTGAAAGCAATGGAAACAAGAAAAGCGCATAGTTTGTGATATCTCCTCTTGTAGCAAACACAGACAGCTCAAAATTTCACCAAATGTGTTGAAGACCAAGACCCACAAATGTGATGTGAAAAGGTTTTTCTCCCATTTTGCATTTAAGAGAAAACAGCAAATACTCGTTTTAGGCCAAAATGCATTGCAAGGAATGGAAAACACAAAAGTGCATAATTTGTGATATCTCCTCTTGTAGCAAACACAGACAGCTCAAAATTTCACCAATTGTGTTGAAGACCAAGACCCACAAATGTGATGTGAAAAGGTTTTTCTCCCATTTTGCACTGAGAAAACAGCAAATGCTCGTTTTAGGCCAAAATGCAATGAAAGGAATGGAAAACACAAAAGTGCATACTTTGTGATATCTCCTCTTGTAGCAAACACAGACAGCTCAAAATTTCACCAAATGTGTTGAAGACCAAGACCCACAAATGTGATGTGAAATGGTTTTTCTTCCATGTTGCGTTTAAGAGAAAACAGCAAATGCTCATTTAGGCCAAAATGCATTGAAAGCAATGGAAACAAAAAAAAAAGGACATAATTTGTGATATCTCCTCTTGTAGCAAACACAGACATCTCAAAATTTCACCAAATGTGTTGAAGACCAAGACCCACAAATGTGATGTGAAAAGGTTTTTCTCCCATTTTGCATTTAAGAGAAAACAGCAAATGCTCGTTTTAGGCCAAAATGCATTGAAAGCAACGGAAACAACAAAAGCGCAAACTTTGTGATATCTCCTCTTGTAGCAAACACAGACAGCTCAAAATTTTACAGAATGTGTTCAAGACCAATACCCACAAATGTGATGTGAAATGGTTTTTCTCCCATGTTGTGTTTAAGAGAAAACAGCAAATGCTCGTTTTAGGCCAAAATGCATTGAAAGCAAAGGAAACAAGAAAAGCGCATAGTTTGTGATATCTCCTCTTGTAGCAAACACAGACAGCTCAAAATTTCACTGAATGTGTTGAAGACCAATACCCACAAATGTGATGTGAAATGGTTTTTCTCCCATGTTGCGTTTAAGAGAAAACAGCAAATGCTCGTTTTTGGCCAAAATGCATAGAAAGCAATGGAAACAACAAAAGCGCATAATTTGTGATATCTCCTCTTGTAGCAAACACAGACAGCTCAAAATTTCACCAAATGTGTTGAAGAACAAGGCCCACAAATCTGATGTGAAATGATTTTTCTCCCATGTTGCGTTTGAGAGGAAACAGCAAATGCTCGTTTTATGCCAAAATGCATTGAAAGCAATGGAAAACACAAAAGCGCATACTTTGTCATATCTCCTCTTGTAGCAAACACAGACAGCTCAAAATTTCACCAAATGCGTTGAAGACCAAGACCCACAAATGTGATGTGAAATGGTTTTTCTCCCATGTTGCATTTAAGAGAAAACAGCAAATGCTCGTTTTAGGCAAAAATGCATTGAAAGCAAAGGAAACAACAAAAGCGCATACTTTGTGATATCTCCTCTTGTAGTAAACACAGACAGCTCAAAATATCATCGAATGTGTTGAAGACCAATACCCACAAATTTGATGTTAAATGGTTTTTCTCCCATGTTGTGTTTAAGAGAAAACAGCAAATGCTCGTTTTAGGCCAAAATGCATTGAAAGCAATGGAAACAAGAAAAGCGCATAGTTTGTGATATCTCCTCTTGTAGCAAACACAGACAGCTCAAAATTTCACCAAATGTGTTGAAGACCAAGACCCACAAATGTGATGTGAAAAGGTTTTTCTCCCATTTTGCATTTAAGAGAAAACAGCAAATACTCGTTTTAGGCCAAAATGCATTGAAAGGAATGGAAAACACAAAAGTGCATAATTTGTGATATCTCCTCTTGTAGCAAACACTGACAGCTCAAAATTTCACCAAATGTGTTGAAGACCAAGACCCACAAATGTGATGTGAAAAGGTTTTTCTCCCATTTTGCACTGAGAAAACAGCAAATGCTCGTTTTAGGCCAAAATGCAATGAAAGGAATGGAAAACACAAAAGTGCATACTTTGTGATATCTCCTCTTGTAGCAAACACAGACAGCTCAAAATTTCACCAAATGTGTTGAAGAACAAGGCCCACAAATAAGATGTGAAATGGTTTTTCTCCCATGTTGGTTTAAGAGAAAACAGCAAATGCTCGTTTTAGGCCAAAATGCATTGAAAGCAATGGAAAACACAAAAGCGCATACTTTGTGATATCTCCTCTTGTAGCAAACACAGACTGCTCAACATTTCATCGAATGTGTTGAAGACCAATACCCACAAATGTGATGTTAAATGGTTTTTCTCCCATGTTGTGTTTAAGAGAAGACAGCAAATGCTCGTTTTAGGCCAAAATGCATTGAAAGCAATGGAAACATGAAAAGTGCATAGTTTGTGATATCTCCTCTTGTAGCAAACACAGACAGCTCAAAATTTCACCAAATGTGTTGAAGACCAAGACCCACAAATGTGATGTGAAATGGGTTTTCTCCCATGTTGCAATTAAGAGAAAACAGCAAATGCTCGTTTTAGGCCAAAATGCATTGAAAGCAATGGAAAACACAAAAGCGCATAATTTGTGATATCTCCTCTTGTAGCAAACACAGACAGCTCAAAATTTCACCAAATGTGTTGAAGACCAAGACCCACAAATGTGATGTGAAATGGTTTTTCTCCCATGTTGCGTTTAAGAGAAAACAGCAAATGCTCATTTTAGGCCAAAATGCATTGAAAGGAATGGAAAACACAAAAGTGCATACTTTGTGATATCTCCTCTTGTAGCAAACACAGACAGCTCAAAATTTCACCAAATGTGTTGAAGAACAAGGCCCAGAAATGTGATGTGAAATGGTTTTTCTCCCATGTTGCGTTTAAGAGGAAACAGCAAATGCTCGTTTTAGGCCAAAATGCATTGAAAGCAATGGAAAACACAAAAGCGCATACTTTGTCATATCTCCTCTTGTAGCAAACACAGACAGCTCAAAATTTCACCAAATGCGTTGAAGACCAAGACCCACAAATGTTATGTGAAATGGTTTTTCTCCCATGTTGCATTTAAGAGAAAACAGCAAATGCTCGTTTTAGGCAAAAATGCATTGAAAGCAAAGGAAACAACAAAAGCGCATACTTTGTGATATCTCCTCTTGTAGTAAACACAGACAGCTCAAAATTTCATCGAATGTGTTGAAGACCAATACCCACAAATTTGATGTTAAATGGTTTTTCTCCCATGTTGTGTTTAAGAGAAAACAGCAAATGCTTGTTTTAGGCCAAAATGCATTGAAAGCAATGGAAACAAGAAAAGCGCATAGTTTGTGATATCTCCTCTTGTAGCAAACACAGACAGCTCAAAATTTCACCAAATGTGTTGAAGACCAAGACCCACAAATGTGATGTGAAAAGGTTTTTCTCCCATTTTGCACTGAGAAAACAGCAAATGCTCGTTTTAGGCCAAAATGCAATGAAAGGAATGGAAAACACAAAAGTGCATACTTTGTGATATCTCCTCTTGTAGCAAACACAGACAGCTCAAAATTTCACCAAATGTGTTGAAGAACAAGGCCCACAAATAAGATGTGAAATGGTTTTTCTCCCATGTTGGTTTAAGAGAAAACAGCAAATGCTCGTTTTAGGCCAAAATGCATTGAAAGCAATGGAAAACACAAAAGCGCATACTTTGTGATATCTCCTCTTGTAGCAAACACAGACTGCTCAAAATTTCATCGAATGTGTTGAAGACCAATACCCACAAATGTGATGTTAAATGGTTTTTCTCCCATGTTGTGTTTAAGAGAAGACAGCAAATGCTCGTTTTAGGCCAAAATGCATTGAAAGCAATGGAAACATGAAAAGTGCATAGTTTGTGATATCTCCTCTTGTAGCAAACACAGACAGCTCAAAATTTCACCAAATGCGTTGAATACCAAGACCCACAAATGTGATGTGAAATGGGTTTTCTCCCATGTTGCAATTAAGAGAAAACAGCAAATGCTCGTTTTAGGCCAAAATGCATTGAAAGCAATGGAAAACACAAAAGCGCATAATTTGTGATATCTCCTCTTGTAGCAAACACAGACAGCTCAAAATTTCACCAAATGTGTTGAAGACCAAGACCCACAAATGTGATGTGAAATGGTTTTTCTCCCATGTTGCGTTTAAGAGAAAACAGCAAATGCTCATTTTAGGCCAAAATGCATTGAAAGGAATGGAAAACACAAAAGTGCATACTTTGTGATATCTCCTCTTGTAGCAAACACAGACAGCTCAAAATTTCACCAAATGTGTTGAAGAACAAGGCCCAGAAATGTGATGTGAAATGGTTTTTCTCCCATGTTGCGTTTAAGAGGAAACAGCAAATGCTCATTTTAGGCCAAAATGCATTGAAAGCAATGGAAAACACAAAAGCGCATACTTTGTCATATCTCCTCTTGTAGCAAACACAGACAGCTCAAAATTTCATCGAATGTGTTGAAGACCAATACCCACAAATTTGATGTTAAATGGTTTTTCTCCCATGTTGTGTTTAAGAGAAAACAGCAAATGCTCGTTTTAGGCCAAAATGCATTGAAAGCAAAGGAAACAAGAAAAGCGCATAGTTTGTGATATCTCCTCTTGTAGCAAACACAGACAGCTCAAAATTTCACCAAATGTGTTGAAGACCAAGACCCACAAATGTGATGTGAAAAGGTTTTTCTCCCATTTTGCATTTAAGAGAAAACAGCAAATACTCGTTTTAGGCCAAAATGCATTGAAAGGAATGGAAAACACAAAAGTGCATACTTTGTGATATCTCCTCTTGTAGCAAACACAGACAGCTCAAAATTTCACCAAATGTGTTGAAGACCAATACCCACAAATGTGATGTGAAAAGGTTTTTCTCCCATTTTGCACTGAGAAAACAGCAAATGCTCGTTTTAGGCCAAAATGCAATGAAAGGAATGGAAAACACAAAAGTGCTTACTTTGTGATATCTCCTCTTGTAGCAAACACAGACAGCTCAAAATTTCACCAAATGTGTTGAAGAACAAGGCCCACAAATATGATGTGAAATGGTTTTTCTCCCATGTTGGTTTAAGAGAAAACAGCAAATGCTCGTTTTAGGCCAAAATGCATTGAAAGCAATGGAAAACACAAAAGCGCATACTTTGTGATATCTCCTCTTGTAGCAAACACAGACTGCTCAAAATTTCATCGAATGTGTTGAAGACCAATACACACAAATGTGATGTTAAATGGTTTTTCTCCCATGTTGTGTTTAAGAGAAGACAGCAAATGCTCGTTTTAGGCCAACATGCATTGAAAGCAATGGAAACATGAAAAGTGCATAGTTTGTGATATCTCCTCTTGTAGCAAACACAGACAGCTCAAAATTTCACCAAATGCGTTGAAGACCAAGACCCACAAATGTGATGTGAAAAGGTTTTTCTCCCATTTTGCATTTAAGAGAAAACAGCAAATACTCGTTTTAGGCCAAAATGCATTGAAAGGAATGGAAAACACAAAAGTGCATAATTTGTGATATCTCCTCTTGTAGCAAACACAGACAGCTCAAAATTTCACCAATTGTGTTGAAGACCAAGACCCACAAATGTGATGTGAAAAGGTTTTTCTCCCATTTTGCACTGAGAAAACAGCAAATGCTCGTTTTAGGCCAAAATGCAATGAAAGGAATGGAAAACACAAAAGTGCATACTTTGTGATATCTCCTCTTGTAGCAAACACAGACAGCTCAAAATTTCACCAAATGTGTTGAAGACCAAGACCCACAAATGTGATGTGAAATGGTTTTTCTTCCATGTTGCGTTTAAGAGAAAACAGCAAATGCTCATTTAGGCCAAAATGCATTGAAAGCAATAGAAACAAAAAAAAAAGGACATAATTTGTGATATCTCCTCTTGTAGCAAACACAGACATCTCAAAATTTCACCAAATGTGTTGAAGACCAAGACCCACAAATGTGATGTGAAAAGGTTTTTCTCCCATTTTGCATTTAAGAGAAAACAGCAAATGCTCGTTTTAGGCCAAAATGCATTGAAAGCAACGGAAACAACAAAAGCGCAAACTTTGTGATATCTCCTCTTGTAGCAAACACAGACAGCTCAAAATTTTACAGAATGTGTTCAAGACCAATACCCACAAATGTGATGTGAAATGGTTTTTCTCCCATGTTGTGTTTAAGAGAAAACAGCAAATGCTCATTTTAGGCCAAAATGCATTGAAAGCAAAGGAAACAAGAAAAGCGCATAGTTTGTGATATCTCCTCTTGTAGCAAACACAGACAGCTCAAAATTTCACTGAATGTGTTGAAGACCAATACCCACAAATGTGATGTGAAATGGTTTTTCTCCCATGTTGCGTTTAAGAGAAAACAGCAAATGCTCGTTTTTGGCCAAAATGCATTTAAAGCAATGGAAACAACAAAAGCGCATAATTTGTGATATCTCCTCTTGTAGCAAACACAGACAGCTCAAAATTTCACCAAATGTGTTGAAGAACAAGGCCCACAAATCTGATGTGAAATGATTTTTCTCCCATGTTGCGTTTGAGAGGAAACAGCAAATGCTCGTTTTATGCCAAAATGCATTGAAAGCAATGGAAAACACAAAAGCGCATACTTTGTCATATCTCCTCTTGTAGCAAACACAGACAGCTCAAAATTTCACCAAATGCGTTGAAGACCAAGACCCACAAATGTGATGTGAAATGGTTTTTCTCCCATGTTGCATTTAAGAGAAAACAGCAAATGCTCGTTTTAGGCAAAAATGCATTGAAAGCAAAGGAAACAACAAAAGCGCATACTTTGTGATATCTCCTCTTGTAGTAAACACAGACAGCTCAAAATTTCATCGAATGTGTTGAAGACCAATACCCAAAAATTTGATGTTAAATGGTTTTTCTCCCATGTTGTGTTTAAGAGAAAACAGCAAATGCTCGTTTTAGGCCAAAATGCATTGAAAGCAATGGAAACAAGAAAAGCGCATAGTTTGTGATATCTCCTCTTGTAGCAAACACAGACAGCTCAAAATTTCACCAAATGTGTTGAAGACCAAGACCCACAAATGTGATGTGAAAAGGTTTTTCTCCCATTTTGCATTTAAGAGAAAACAGCAAATACTCGTTTTAGGCCAAAATGCATTGAAAGGAATGGAAAACACAAAAGTGCATAATTTGTGATATCTCCTCTTGTAGCAAACACAGACAGCTCAAAATTTCACCAAATGTGTTGAAGACCAAGACCCACAAATGTGATGTGAAAAGGTTTTTCTCCCATTTTGCACTGAGAAAACAGCAAATGCTCGTTTTAGGCCAAAATGCAATGAAAGGAATGGAAAACACAAAAGTGCATACTTTGTGATATCTCCTCTTGTAGCAAACACAGACAGCTCAAAATTTCACCAAATGTGTTGAAGAACAAGGCCCACAAATAAGATGTGAAATGGTTTTTCTCCCATGTTGGTTTAAGAGAAAACAGCAAATGCTCGTTTTAGGCCAAAATGCATTGAAAGCAATGGAAAACACAAAAGCGCATACTTTGTGATATCTCCTCTTGTAGCAAACACAGACTGCTCAACATTTCATCGAATGTGTTGAAGACCAATACCCACAAATGTGATGTTAAATGGTTTTTCTCCCATGTTGTGTTTAAGAGAAGACAGCAAATGCTCGTTTTAGGCCAAAATGCATTGAAAGCAATGGAAACATGAAAAGTGCATAGTTTGTGATATCTCCTCTTGTAGCAAACACAGACAGCTCAAAATTTCACCAAATGTGTTGAAGACCAAGACCCACAAATGTGATGTGAAATGGGTTTTCTCCCATGTTGCAATTAAGAGAAAACAGCAAATGCTCGTTTTAGGCCAAAATGCATTGAAAGCAATGGAAAACACAAAAGCGCATAATTTGTGATATCTCCTCTTGTAGCAAACACAGACAGCTCAAAATTTCACCAAATGTGTTGAAGACCAAGACCCACAAATGTGATGTGAAATGGTTTTTCTCCCATGTTGCGTTTAAGAGAAAACAGCAAATGCTCATTTTAGGCCAAAATGCATTGAAAGGAATGGAAAACACAAAAGTGCATACTTTGTGATATCTCCTCTTGTAGCAAACACAGACAGCTCAAAATTTCACCAAATGTGTTGAAGAACAAGGCCCAGAAATGTGATGTGAAATGGTTTTTCTCCCATGTTGCGTTTAAGAGGAAACAGCAAATGCTCGTTTTAGGCCAAAATGCATTGAAAGCAATGGAAAACACAAAAGCGCATACTTTGTCATATCTCCTCTTGTAGCAAACACAGACAGCTCAAAATTTCACCAAATGCGTTGAAGACCAAGACCCACAAATGTTATGTGAAATGGTTTTTCTCCCATGTTGCATTTAAGAGAAAACAGCAAATGCTCGTTTTAGGCAAAAATGCATTGAAAGCAAAGGAAACAACAAAAGCGCATACTTTGTGATATCTCCTCTTGTAGTAAACACAGACAGCTCAAAATTTCATCGAATGTGTTGAAGACCAATACCCACAAATTTGATGTTAAATGGTTTTTCTCCCATGTTGTGTTTAAGAGAAAACAGCAAATGCTCATTTTAGGCCAAAATGCATTGAAAGCAATGGAAACAAGAAAAGCGCATAGTTTGTGATATCTCCTCTTGTAGCAAACACAGACAGCTCAAAATTTCACCAAATGTGTTGAAGACCAAGACCCACAAATGTGATGTGAAAAGGTTTTTCTCCCATTTTGCATTTAAGAGAAAACAGCAAATACTCGTTTTAGGCCAAAATGCATTGAAAGGAATGGAAAACACAAAAGTGCATAATTTGTGATATCTCCTCTTGTAGCAAACACAGACAGCTCAAAATTTCACCAAATGTGTTGAAGACCAAGACCCACAAATGTGATGTGAAAAGGTTTTTCTCCCATTTTGCACTGAGAAAACAGCAAATGCTCGTTTTAGGCCAAAATGCAATGAAAGGAATGGAAAACACAAAAGTGCATACTTTGTGATATCTCCTCTTGTAGCAAACACAGACAGCTCAAAATTTCACCAAATGTGTTGAAGAACAAGGCCCACAAATAAGATGTGAAATGGTTTTTCTCCCATGTTGGTTTAAGAGAAAACAGCAAATGCTCGTTTTAGGCCAAAATGCATTGAAAGCAATGGAAAACACAAAAGCGCATACTTTGTGATATCTCCTCTTGTAGCAAACACAGACTGCTCAAAATTTCATCGAATGTGTTGAAGACCAATACCCACAAATGTGATGTTAAATGGTTTTTCTCCCATGTTGTGTTTAAGAGAAGACAGCAAATGCTCGTTTTAGGCCAAAATGCATTGAAAGCAATGGAAACATGAAAAGTGCATAGTTTGTGATATCTCCTCTTGTAGCAAACACAGACAGCTCAAAATTTCACCAAATGCGTTGAATACCAAGACCCACAAATGTGATGTGAAATGGGTTTTCTCCCATGTTGCAATTAAGAGAAAACAGCAAATGCTCGTTTTAGGCCAAAATGCATTGAAAGCAATGGAAAACACAAAAGCGCATAATTTGTGATATCTCCTCTTGTAGCAAACACAGACAGCTCAAAATTTCACCAAATGTGTTGAAGACCAAGACCCACAAATGTGATGTGAAATGGTTTTTCTCCCATGTTGCGTTTAAGAGAAAACAGCAAATGCTCATTTTAGGCCAAAATGCATTGAAAGGAATGGAAAACACAAAAGTGCATACTTTGTGATATCTCCTCTTGTAGCAAACACAGACAGCTCAAAATTTCACCAAATGTGTTGAAGAACAAGGCCCAGAAATGTGATGTGAAATGGTTTTTCTCCCATGTTGCGTTTAAGAGGAAACAGCAAATGCTCGTTTTAGGCCAAAATGCATTGAAAGCAATGGAAAACACAAAAGCGCATACTTTGTTATATCTCCTCTTGTAGCAAACACAGACAGCTCAAAATTTCATCGAATGTGTTGAAGACCAATACCCACAAATTTGATGTTAAATGGTTTTTCTCCCATGTTGTGTTTAAGAGAAAACAGCAAATGCTCGTTTTAGGCCAAAATGCATTGAAAGCAAAGGAAACAAGAAAAGCGCATAGTTTGTGATATCTCCTCTTGTAGCAAACACAGACAGCTCAAAATTTCACCAAATGTGTTGAAGACCAAGACCCACAAATGTGATGTGAAAAGGTTTTTCTCCCATTTTGCATTTAAGAGAAAACAGCAAATACTCGTTTTAGGCCAAAATGCATTGAAAGGAATGGAAAACACAAAAGTGCATACTTTGTGATATCTCCTCTTGTAGCAAACACAGACAGCTCAAAATTTCACCAAATGTGTTGAAGACCAATACCCACAAATGTGATGTGAAAAGGTTTTTCTCCCATTTTGCGTTTAAGAGAAAACAGCAAATGCTCGTTTTAGGCCAAAATGCAATGAAAGGAATGGAAAACACAAAAGTGCTTACTTTGTGATATCTCCTCTTGTAGCAAACACAGACAGCTCAAAATTTCACCAAATGTGTTGAAGAACAAGGCCCACAAATATGATGTGAAATGGTTTTTCTCCCATGTTGGTTTAAGAGAAAACAGCAAATGCTCGTTTTAGGCGAAAATGCATTGAAAGCAATGGAAAACACAAAAGCGCATACTTTGTGATATCTCCTCTTGTAGCAAACACAGACTGCTCAAAATTTCATCGAATGTGTTGAAGACCAATACACACAAATGTGATGTTAAATGGTTTTTCTCCCATGTTGTGTTTAAGAGAAGACAGCAAATGCTCGTTTTAGGCCAACATGCATTGAAAGCAATGGAAACAAGAAAAGTGCATAGTTTGTGATATCTCCTCTTGTAGCAAACACAGACAGCTCAAAATTTCACCAAATGCGTTGAAGACCAAGACCCACAAATGTGATGTGAAAAGGTTTTTCTCCCATTTTGCATTTAAGAGAAAACAGCAAATACTCGTTTTAGGCCAAAATGCATTGAAAGGAATGGAAAACACAAAAGTGCATAATTTGTGATATCTCCTCTTGTAGCAAACACAGACAGCTCAAAATTTCACCAATTGTGTTGAAGACCAAGACCCACAAATGTGATGTGAAAAGGTTTTTCTCCCATTTTGCACTGAGAAAACAGCAAATGCTCGTTTTAGGCCAAAATGCAATGAAAGGAATGGAAAACACAAAAGTGCATACTTTGTGATATCTCCTCTTGTAGCAAACACAGACAGCTCAAAATTTCACCAAATGTGTTGAAGACCAAGACCCACAAATGTGATGTGAAATGGTTTTTCTTCCATGTTGCGTTTAAGAGAAAACAGCAAATGCTCATTTAGGCCAAAATGCATTGAAAGCAATGGAAACAAAAAAAAAAGGACATAATTTGTGATATCTCCTCTTGTAGCAAACACAGACATCTCAAAATTTCACCAAATGTGTTGAAGACCAAGACCCACAAATGTGATGTGAAAAGGTTTTTCTCCCATTTTGCATTTAAGAGAAAACAGCAAATGCTCGTTTTAGGCCAAAATGCATTGAAAGCAACGGAAACAACAAAAGCGCAAACTTTGTGATATCTCCTCTTGTAGCAAACACAGACAGCTCAAAATTTTACAGAATGTGTTCAAGACCAATACCCACAAATGTGATGTGAAATGGTTTTTCTCCCATGTTGTGTTTAAGAGAAAACAGCAAATGCTCATTTTAGGCCAAAATGCATTGAAAGCAAAGGAAACAAGAAAAGCGCATAGTTTGTGATATCTCCTCTTGTAGCAAACACAGACAGCTCAAAATTTCACTGAATGTGTTGAAGACCAATACCCACAAATGTGATGTGAAATGATTTTTCTCCCATGTTGCGTTTGAGAGGAAACAGCAAATGCTCGTTTTATGCCAAAATGCATTGAAAGCAATGGAAAACACAAAAGCGCATACTTTGTCATATCTCCTCTTGTAGCAAACACAGACAGCTCAAAATTTCACCAAATGCGTTGAAGACCAAGACCCACAAATGTGATGTGAAATGGTTTTTCTCCCATGTTGCATTTAAGAGAAAACAGCAAATGCTCGTTTTAGGCAAAAATGCATTGAAAGCAAAGGAAACAACAAAAGCGCATACTTTGTGATATCTCCTCTTGTAGTAAACACAGACAGCTCAAAATTTCATCGAATGTGTTGAAGACCAATACCCAAAAATTTGATGTTAAATGGTTTTTCTCCCATGTTGTGTTTAAGAGAAAACAGCAAATGCTCGTTTTAGGCCAAAATGCATTGAAAGCAATGGAAACAAGAAAAGCGCATAGTTTGTGATATCTCCTCTTGTAGCAAACACAGACAGCTCAAAATTTCACCAAATGTGTTGAAGACCAAGACCCACAAATGTGATGTGAAAAGGTTTTTCTCCCATTTTGCATTTAAGAGAAAACAGCAAATACTCGTTTTAGGCCAAAATGCATTGAAAGGAATGGAAAACACAAAAGTGCATAATTTGTGATATCTCCTCTTGTAGCAAACACAGACAGCTCAAAATTTCACCAAATGTGTTGAAGACCAAGACCCACAAATGTGATGTGAAAAGGTTTTTCTCCCATTTTGCACTGAGAAAACAGCAAATGCTCGTTTTAGGCCAAAATGCAATGAAAGGAATGGAAAACACAAAAGTGCATACTTTGTGATATCTCCTCTTGTAGCAAACACAGACAGCTCAAAATTTCACCAAATGTGTTGAAGAACAAGGCCCACAAATGTGATGTTAAATGGTTTTTCTCCCATGTTGTGTTTAAGAGAAGACAGCAAATGCTCGTTTTAGGCCAAAATGCATTGAAAGCAATGGAAACATGAAAAGTGCATAGTTTGTGATATCTCCTCTTGTAGCAAACACAGACTGCTCAACATTTCATCGAATGTGTTGAAGACCAATACCCACAAATGTGATGTTAAATGGTTTTTCTCCCATGTTGTGTTTAAGAGAAGACAGCAAATGCTCGTTTTAGGCCAAAATGCATTGAAAGCAATGGAAACATGAAAAGTGCATAGTTTGTGATATCTCCTCTTGTAGCAAACACAGACAGCTCAAAATTTCACCAAATGTGTTGAAGACCAAGACCCACAAATGTGATGTGAAATGGGTTTTCTCCCATGTTGCAATTAAGAGAAAACAGCAAATGCTCGTTTTAGGCCAAAATGCATTGAAAGCAATGGAAAACACAAAAGCGCATAATTTGTGATATCTCCTCTTGTAGCAAACACAGACAGCTCAAAATTTCACTAAATGTGTTGAAGACCAAGACCCACAAATGTGATGTGAAATGGTTTTTCTCCCATGTTGCGTTTAAGAGAAAACAGCAAATGCTCATTTTAGGCCAAAATGCATTGAAAGGAATGGAAAACACAAAAGTGCATACTTTGTGATATCTCCTCTTGTAGCAAACACAGACAGCTCAAAATTTCACCAAATGTGTTGAAGAACAAGGCCCAGAAATGTGATGTGAAATGGTTTTTCTCCCATGTTGCGTTTAAGAGGAAACAGCAAATGCTCGTTTTAGGCCAAAATGCATTGAAAGCAATGGAAAACACAAAAGCGCATACTTTGTCATATCTCCTCTTGTAGCAAACACAGACAGCTCAAAATTTCACCAAATGCGTTGAAGACCAAGACCCACAAATGTTATGTGAAATGGTTTTTCTCCCATGTTGCATTTAAGAGAAAACAGCAAATGCTCGTTTTAGGCAAAAATGCATTGAAAGCAAAGGAAACAACAAAAGCGCATACTTTGTGATATCTCCTCTTGTAGTAAACACAGACAGCTCAAAATTTCATCGAATGTGTTGAAGACCAATACCCACAAATTTGATGTTAAATGGTTTTTCTCCCATGTTGTGTTTAAGAGAAAACAGCAAATGCTCGTTTTAGGCCAAAATGCATTGAAAGCAGTGGAAACAAGAAAAGCGCATAGTTTGTGATATCTCCTCTTGTAGCAAACACAGACAGCTCAAAATTTCACCAAATGTGTTGAAGACCAAGACCCACAAATGTGATGTGAAAAGGTTTTTCTCCCATTTTGCATTTAAGAGAAAACAGCAAATACTCGTTTTAGGCCAAAATGCATTGAAAGGAATGGAAAACACAAAAGTGCATAATTTGTGATATCTCCTCTTGTAGCAAACACAGACAGCTCAAAATTTCACCAAATGTGTTGAAGACCAAGACCCACAAATGTGATGTGAAAAGGTTTTTCTCCCATTTTGCACTGAGAAAACAGCAAATGCTCGTTTTAGGCCAAAATGCAATGAAAGGAATGGAAAACACAAAAGTGCATACTTTGTGATATCTCCTCTTGTAGCAAACACAGACAGCTCAAAATTTCACCAAATGTGTTGAAGAACAAGGCCCACAAATAAGATGTGAAATGGTTTTTCTCCCATGTTGGTTTAAGAGAAAACAGCAAATGCTCGTTTTAGGCCAAAATGCATTGAAAGCAATGGAAAACACAAAAGCGCATACTTTGTGATATCTCCTCTTGTAGCAAACACAGACTGCTCAAAATTTCATCGAATGTGTTGAAGACCAATACCCACAAATGTGATGTTAAATGGTTTTTCTCCCATGTTGTGTTTAAGAGAAGACAGCAAATGCTCGTTTTAGGCCAAAATGCATTGAAAGCAATGGAAACATGAAAAGTGCATAGTTTGTGATATCTCCTCTTGTAGCAAACACAGACAGCTCAAAATTTCACCAAATGCATTGAATACCAAGACCCACAAATGTGATGTGAAATGGGTTTTCTCCCATGTTGCAATTAAGAGAAAACAGCAAATGCTCGTTTTAGGCCAAAATGCATTGAAAGCAATGGAAAACACAAAAGCGCATAATTTGTGATATCTCCTCTTGTAGCAAACACAGACAGCTCAAAATTTCACCAAATGTGTTGAAGACCAAGACCCACAAATGTGATGTGAAATGGTTTTTCTCCCATGTTGCGTTTAAGAGAAAACAGCAAATGCTCATTTTAGGCCAAAATGCATTGAAAGGAATGGAAAACACAAAAGTGCATACTTTGTGATATCTCCTCTTGTAGCAAACACAGACAGCTCAAAATTTCACCAAATGTGTTGAAGAACAAGGCCCAGAAATGTGATGTGAAATGGTTTTTCTCCCATGTTGCGTTTAAGAGGAAACAGCAAATGCTCGTTTTAGGCCAAAATGCATTGAAAGCAATGGAAAACACAAAAGCGCATACTTTGTCATATCTCCTCTTGTAGCAAACACAGACAGCTCAAAATTTCATCGAATGTGTTGAAGACCAATACCCACAAATTTGATGTTAAATGGTTTTTCTCCCATGTTGTGTTTAAGAGAAAACAGCAAATGCTCGTTTTAGGCCAAAATGCATTGAAAGCAAAGGAAACAAGAAAAGCGCATAGTTTGTGATATCTCCTCTTGTAGCAAACACAGACAGCTCAAAATTTCACCAAATGTGTTGAAGACCAAGACCCACAAATGTGATGTGAAAAGGTTTTTCTCCCATGTTGCATTTAAGAGAAAACAGCAAATACTCGTTTTAGGCCAAAATGCATTGAAAGGAATGGAAAACACAAAAGTGCATACTTTGTGATATCTCCTCTTGTAGCAAACACAGACAGCTCAAAATTTCACCAAATGTGTTGAAGACCAATACCCACAAATGTGATGTGAAAAGGTTTTTCTCCCATTTTGCACTGAGAAAACAGCAAATGCTCGTTTTAGGCCAAAATGCAATGAAAGGAATGGAAAACACAAAAGTGCTTACTTTGTGATATCTCCTCTTGTAGCAAACACAGACAGCTCAAAATTTCACCAAATGTGTTGAAGAACAAGGCCCACAAATATGATGTGAAATGGTTTTTCTCCCATGTTGGTTTAAGAGAAAACAGCAAATGCTCGTTTTAGGCCAAAATGCATTGAAAGCAATGGAAAACACAAAAGCGCATACTTTGTGATATCTCCTCTTGTAGCAAACACAGACTGCTCAAAATTTCATCGAATGTGTTGAAGACCAATACACACAAATGTGATGTTAAATGGTTTTTCTCCCATGTTGTGTTTAAGAGAAGACAGCAAATGCTCGTTTTAGGCCAACATGCATTGAAAGCAATGGAAACATGAAAAGTGCATAGTTTGTGATATCTCCTCTTGTAGCAAACACAGACAGCTCAAAATTTCACCAAATGCGTTGAAGACCAAGACCCACAAATGTGATGTGAAATGGGTTTTCTCCCATGTTGCAATTAAGAGAAAACAGCAAATGCTCGTTTTAGGCCAAAATGCATTGAAACCAATGGAAAACACAAAAGCGCATAATTTGTGATATCTCCTCCTGTAGCAAACACAGACAGCTCAAAATTTCACCAAATGTGTTGAAGAACAAGGCCCACAAATCTGATGTGAAATGGTTTTTCTCCCATGTTGCGTTTAAGAGGAAACAGCAAATGCTCATTTTAGGCCAAAATGCATTGAAAGGAATGGAAAAAACAAAAGTGCATACTTTGTGAGATCGCCTCTTGTTGCAAACACAGACAGATTAAAATTTCACCAAATGTGTTGAAGACCAAGACCCACAAATGTGATGTGAAATGGTTTTTCTCCGATGTTGCATTTAAGAGAAAACAGCAAATGCTCGTTTTAGGCCAAAATGCATTGAAAGCAATGGAAACAACAAAAGCGCATACTTTGTGATATCTCTTCTTGTAGCAAACACAGACAGCTCAAAATTTCACCAAATGTGTTGAAGGCCAATACCCACAAATGTGATGTGAAAAGGTTTTTCTCCCATGTTGCGTTTAAGAGAAAACAGCAAATGCTCGTTTTAGGCCAAAATGCATTGAAAGCAATGGAAACAAGAAATGCGCATAGTTTGTGATATCTCCTCTTGTAACAAACACAGTCAGCTCAAAATTTCACCAAATGTGTTGAAGACCAAGACCCACAAATCTGATGTGAAATTGTTTTTCTCCCATGTTGCGTTTAAGAGAAAACAGCAAATGCTCGTTTTAGGCCAAAATGCATTGAAATCAATGGAAACAACAAAAGCGCATAATTTGTGATATCTCCTCTTGTAGCAAACACAGACAGCTCAAAATTTCACCAAATGTGTTGAAGACCAAGACCCACAAAAGTGATGTGAAAAGGTTTTTCTCCCATGTTGCATTTAAGAGAAAACAGCAAATGCTCGTTTTAGGCCAAAATGCATTGAAAGGAATGGAAAACACAAAAGTGCATAATTTGTGATATCTCCTCTTGTAGCAAACACAGACAGCTCAAAATTTCACCAAATGTGTTGAAGACCAAGACCCACAAATGTGATGTGAAAAGGTTTTTCTCCCATTTTGCACTGAGAAAACAGCAAATGCTCGTTTTAGGCCAAAATGCAATGAAAGGAATGGAAAACACAAAAGTGCATACTTTGTGATATCTCCTCTTGTAGCAAACACAGACAGCTCAAAATTTCACCAAATGTGTTGAAGAACAAGGCCCACAAATAAGATGTGAAATGGTTTTTCTCCCATGTTGGTTTAAGAGAAAACAGCAAATGCTCGTTTTAGGCCAAAATGCATTGAAAGCAATGGAAAACACAAAAGCGCATACTTTGTGATATCTCCTCTTGTAGCAAACACAGACTGCTCAAAATTTCATCGAATGTGTTGAAGACCAATACCCACAAATGTGATGTTAAATGGTTTTTCTCCCATGTTGTGTTTAAGAGAAGACAGCAAATGCTCGTTTTAGGCCAAAATGCATTGAAAGCAATGGAAACATGAAAAGTGCATAGTTTGTGATATCTCCTCTTGTAGCAAACACAGACAGCTCAAAATTTCACCAAATGTGTTGAAGACCAAGACCCACAAATGTGATGTGAAATGGGTTTTCTCCCATGTTGCAATTAAGAGAAAACAGCAAATGCTCGTTTTAGGCCAAAATGCATTGAAAGCAATGGAAAACACAAAAGCGCATAATTTGTGATATCTCCTCTTGTAGCAAACACAGACAGCTCAAAATTTCACCAAATGTGTTGAAGACCAAGACCCACAAATGTGATGTGAAATGGTTTTTCTCCCATGTTGCGTTTAAGAGAAAACAGCAAATGCTCATTTTAGGCCAAAATGCATTGAAAGGAATGGAAAACACAAAAGTGCATACTTTGTGATATCTCCTCTTGTAGCAAACACAGACAGCTCAAAATTTCACCAAATGTGTTGAAGAACAAGGCCCAGAAATGTGATGTGAAATGGTTTTTCTCCCATGTTGCGTTTAAGAGGAAACAGCAAATGCTCGTTTTAGGCCAAAATGCATTGAAAGCAATGGAAAACACAAAAGCGCATACTTTGTCATATCTCCTCTTGTAGCAAACACAGACAGCTCAAAATTTCACCAAATGCGTTGAAGACCAAGACCCACAAATGTTATGTGAAATGGTTTTTCTCCCATGTTGCATTTAAGAGAAAACAGCAAATGCTCGTTTTAGGCAAAAATGCATTGAAAGCAAAGGAAACAACAAAAGCGCATACTTTGTGATATCTCCTCTTGTAGTAAACACAGACAGCTCAAAATTTCATCGAATGTGTTGAAGACCAATACCCACAAATTTGATGTTAAATGGTTTTTCTCCCATGTTGTGTTTAAGAGAAAACAGCAAATGCTCATTTTAGGCCAAAATGCATTGAAAGCAATGGAAACAAGAAAAGCGCATAGTTTGTGATATCTCCTCTTGTAGCAAACACAGACAGCTCAAAATTTCACCAAATGTGTTGAAGACCAAGACCCACAAATGTGATGTGAAAAGGTTTTTCTCCCATTTTGCATTTAAGAGAAAACAGCAAATACTCGTTTTAGGCCAAAATGCATTGAAAGGAATGGAAAACACAAAAGTGCATAATTTGTGATATCTCCTCTTGTAGCAAACACAGACAGCTCAAAATTTCACCAAATGTGTTGAAGACCAAGACCCACAAATGTGATGTGAAAAGGTTTTTCTCCCATTTTGCACTGAGAAAACAGCAAATGCTCGTTTTAGGCCAAAATGCAATGAAAGGAATGGAAAACACAAAAGTGCATACTTTGTGATATCTCCTCTTGTAGCAAACACAGACAGCTCAAAATTTCACCAAATGTGTTGAAGAACAAGGCCCACAAATAAGATGTGAAATGGTTTTTCTCCCATGTTGGTTTAAGAGAAAACAGCAAATGCTCGTTTTAGGCCAAAATGCATTGAAAGCAATGGAAAACACAAAAGCGCATACTTTGTGATATCTCCTCTTGTAGCAAACACAGACTGCTCAAAATTTCATCGAATGTGTTGAAGACCAATACCCACAAATGTGATGTTAAATGGTTTTTCTCCCATGTTGTGTTTAAGAGAAGACAGCAAATGCTCGTTTTAGGCCAAAATGCATTGAAAGCAATGGAAACATGAAAAGTGCATAGTTTGTGATATCTCCTCTTGTAGCAAACACAGACAGCTCAAAATTTCACCAAATGCGTTGAATACCAAGACCCACAAATGTGATGTGAAATGGGTTTTCTCCCATGTTGCAATTAAGAGAAAACAGCAAATGCTCGTTTTAGGCCAAAATGCATTGAAAGCAATGGAAAACACAAAAGCGCATAATTTGTGATATCTCCTCTTGTAGCAAACACAGACAGCTCAAAATTTCACCAAATGTGTTGAAGACCAAGACCCACAAATGTGATGTGAAATGGTTTTTCTCCCATGTTGCGTTTAAGAGAAAACAGCAAATGCTCATTTTAGGCCAAAATGCATTGAAAGGAATGGAAAACACAAAAGTGCATACTTTGTGATATCTCCTCTTGTAGCAAACACAGACAGCTCAAAATTTCACCAAATGTGTTGAAGAACAAGGCCCAGAAATGTGATGTGAAATGGTTTTTCTCCCATGTTGCGTTTAAGAGGAAACAGCAAATGCTCGTTTTAGGCCAAAATGCATTGAAAGCAATGGAAAACACAAAAGCGCATACTTTGTTATATCTCCTCTTGTAGCAAACACAGACAGCTCAAAATTTCATCGAATGTGTTGAAGACCAATACCCACAAATTTGATGTTAAATGGTTTTTCTCCCATGTTGTGTTTAAGAGAAAACAGCAAATGCTCGTTTTAGGCCAAAATGCATTGAAAGCAAAGGAAACAAGAAAAGCGCATAGTTTGTGATATCTCCTCTTGTAGCAAACACAGACAGCTCAAAATTTCACCAAATGTGTTGAAGACCAAGACCCACAAATGTGATGTGAAAAGGTTTTTCTCCCATTTTGCATTTAAGAGAAAACAGCAAATACTCGTTTTAGGCCAAAATGCATTGAAAGGAATGGAAAACACAAAAGTGCATACTTTGTGATATCTCCTCTTGTAGCAAACACAGACAGCTCAAAATTTCACCAAATGTGTTGAAGACCAATACCCACAAATGTGATGTGAAAAGGTTTTTCTCCCATTTTGCACTGAGAAAACAGCAAATGCTCGTTTTAGGCCAAAATGCAATGAAAGGAATGGAAAACACAAAAGTGCTTACTTTGTGATATCTCCTCTTGTAGCAAACACAGACAGCTCAAAATTTCACCAAATGTGTTGAAGAACAAGGCCCACAAATATGATGTGAAATGGTTTTTCTCCCATGTTGGTTTAAGAGAAAACAGCAAATGCTCGTTTTAGGCGAAAATGCATTGAAAGCAATGGAAAACACAAAAGCGCATACTTTGTGATATCTCCTCTTGTAGCAAACACAGACTGCTCAAAATTTCATCGAATGTGTTGAAGACCAATACACACAAATGTGATGTTAAATGGTTTTTCTCCCATGTTGTGTTTAAGAGAAGACAGCAAATGCTCGTTTTAGGCCAACATGCATTGAAAGCAATGGAAACAAGAAAAGTGCATAGTTTGTGATATCTCCTCTTGTAGCAAACACAGACAGCTCAAAATTTCACCAAATGCGTTGAAGACCAAGACCCACAAATGTGATGTGAAAAGGTTTTTCTCCCATTTTGCATTTAAGAGAAAACAGCAAATACTCGTTTTAGGCCAAAATGCATTGAAAGGAATGGAAAACACAAAAGTGCATAATTTGTGATATCTCCTCTTGTAGCAAACACAGACAGCTCAAAATTTCACCAATTGTGTTGAAGACCAAGACCCACAAATGTGATGTGAAAAGGTTTTTCTCCCATTTTGCACTGAGAAAACAGCAAATGCTCGTTTTAGGCCAAAATGCAATGAAAGGAATGGAAAACACAAAAGTGCATACTTTGTGATATCTCCTCTTGTAGCAAACACAGACAGCTCAAAATTTCACCAAATGTGTTGAAGACCAAGACCCACAAATGTGATGTGAAATGGTTTTTCTTCCATGTTGCGTTTAAGAGAAAACAGCAAATGCTCATTTAGGCCAAAATGCATTGAAAGCAATGGAAACAAAAAAAAAAGGACATAATTTGTGATATCTCCTCTTGTAGCAAACACAGACATCTCAAAATTTCACCAAATGTGTTGAAGACCAAGACCCACAAATGTTATGTGAAATGGTTTTTCTCCCATTTTGCATTTAAGAGAAAACAGCAAATGCTCGTTTTAGGCCAAAATGCATTGAAAGCAACGGAAACAACAAAAGCGCAAACTTTGTGATATCTCCTCTTGTAGCAAACACAGACAGCTCAAAATTTTACAGAATGTGTTCAAGACCAATACCCACAAATGTGATGTGAAATGGTTTTTCTCCCATGTTGTGTTTAAGAGAAAACAGCAAATGCTCATTTTAGGCCAAAATGCATTGAAAGCAAAGGAAACAAGAAAAGCGCATAGTTTGTGATATCTCCTCTTGTAGCAAACACAGACAGCTCAAAATTTCACTGAATGTGTTGAAGACCAATACCCACAAATGTGATGTGAAATGATTTTTCTCCCATGTTGCGTTTGAGAGGAAACAGCAAATGCTCGTTTTATGCCAAAATGCATTGAAAGCAATGGAAAACACAAAAGCGCATACTTTGTCATATCTCCTCTTGTAGCAAACACAGACAGCTCAAAATTTCACCAAATGTGTTGAAGACCAAGACCCACAAATGTGATGTGAAAAGGTTTTTCTCCCATGTTGCATTTAAGAGAAAACAGCAAATACTCGTTTTAGGCCAAAATGCATTGAAAGGAATGGAAAACACAAAAGTGCATACTTTGTGATATCTCCTCTTGTAGCAAACACAGACAGCTCAAAATTTCACCAAATGTGTTGAAGACCAATACCCACAAATGTGATGTGAAAAGGTTTTTCTCCCATTTTGCACTGAGAAAACAGCAAATGCTCGTTTTAGGCCAAAATGCAATGAAAGGAATGGAAAACACAAAAGTGCTTACTTTGTGATATCTCCTCTTGTAGCAAACACAGACAGCTCAAAATTTCACCAAATGTGTTGAAGAACAAGGCCCACAAATATGATGTGAAATGGTTTTTCTCCCATGTTGGTTTAAGAGAAAACAGCAAATGCTCGTTTTAGGCCAAAATGCATTGAAAGCAATGGAAAACACAAAAGCGCATACTTTGTGATATCTCCTCTTGTAGCAAACACAGACTGCTCAAAATTTCATCGAATGTGTTGAAGACCAATACACACAAATGTGATGTTAAATGGTTTTTCTCCCATGTTGTGTTTAAGAGAAGACAGCAAATGCTCGTTTTAGGCCAACATGCATTGAAAGCAATGGAAACATGAAAAGTGCATAGTTTGTGATATCTCCTCTTGTAGCAAACACAGACAGCTCAAAATTTCACCAAATGCGTTGAAGACCAAGACCCACAAATGTGATGTGAAATGGGTTTTCTCCCATGTTGCAATTAAGAGAAAACAGCAAATGCTCGTTTTAGGCCAAAATGCATTGAAACCAATGGAAAACACAAAAGCGCATAATTTGTGATATCTCCTCCTGTAGCAAACACAGACAGCTCAAAATTTCACCAAATGTGTTGAAGAACAAGGCCCACAAATCTGATGTGAAATGGTTTTTCTCCCATGTTGCGTTTAAGAGGAAACAGCAAATGCTCATTTTAGGCCAAAATGCATTGAAAGGAATGGAAAAAACAAAAGTGCATACTTTGTGAGATCGCCTCTTGTTGCAAACACAGACAGATTAAAATTTCACCAAATGTGTTGAAGACCAAGACCCACAAATGTGATGTGAAATGGTTTTTCTCCGATGTTGCATTTAAGAGAAAACAGCAAATGCTCGTTTTAGGCCAAAATGCATTGAAAGCAATGGAAACAACAAAAGCGCATACTTTGTGATATCTCTTCTTGTAGCAAACACAGACAGCTCAAAATTTCACCAAATGTGTTGAAGGCCAATACCCACAAATGTGATGTGAAAAGGTTTTTCTCCCATGTTGCGTTTAAGAGAAAACAGCAAATGCTCGTTTTAGGCCAAAATGCATTGAAAGCAATGGAAACAAGAAATGCGCATAGTTTGTGATATCTCCTCTTGTAACAAACACAGTCAGCTCAAAATTTCACCAAATGTGTTGAAGACCAAGACCCACAAATCTGATGTGAAATTGTTTTTCTCCCATGTTGCGTTTAAGAGAAAACAGCAAATGCTCGTTTTAGGCCAAAATGCATTGAAATCAATGGAAACAACAAAAGCGCATAATTTGTGATATCTCCTCTTGTAGCAAACACAGACAGCTCAAAATTTCACCAAATGTGTTGAAGACCAAGACCCACAAAAGTGATGTGAAAAGGTTTTTCTCCCATGTTGCATTTAAGAGAAAACAGCAAATGCTCGTTTTAGGCCAAAATGCATTGAAAGGAATGGAAAACACAAAAGTGCATAATTTGTGATATCTCCTCTTGTAGCAAACACAGACAGCTCAAAATTTCACCAAATGTGTTGAAGACCAAGACCCACAAATGTGATGTGAAAAGGTTTTTCTCCCATTTTGCACTGAGAAAACAGCAAATGCTCGTTTTAGGCCAAAATGCAATGAAAGGAATGGAAAACACAAAAGTGCATACTTTGTGATATCTCCTCTTGTAGCAAACACAGACAGCTCAAAATTTCACCAAATGTGTTGAAGAACAAGGCCCACAAATAAGATGTGAAATGGTTTTTCTCCCATGTTGGTTTAAGAGAAAACAGCAAATGCTCGTTTTAGGCCAAAATGCATTGAAAGCAATGGAAAACACAAAAGCGCATACTTTGTGATATCTCCTCTTGTAGCAAACACAGACTGCTCAAAATTTCATCGAATGTGTTGAAGACCAATACCCACAAATGTGATGTTAAATGGTTTTTCTCCCATGTTGTGTTTAAGAGAAGACAGCAAATGCTCGTTTTAGGCCAAAATGCATTGAAAGCAATGGAAACATGAAAAGTGCATAGTTTGTGATATCTCCTCTTGTAGCAAACACAGACAGCTCAAAATTTCACCAAATGTGTTGAAGACCAAGACCCACAAATGTGATGTGAAATGGGTTTTCTCCCATGTTGCAATTAAGAGAAAACAGCAAATGCTCGTTTTAGGCCAAAATGCATTGAAAGCAATGGAAAACACAAAAGCGCATAATTTGTGATATCTCCTCTTGTAGCAAACACAGACAGCTCAAAATTTCACCAAATGTGTTGAAGACCAAGACCCACAAATGTGATGTGAAATGGTTTTTCTCCCATGTTGCGTTTAAGAGAAAACAGCAAATGCTCATTTTAGGCCAAAATGCATTGAAAGGAATGGAAAACACAAAAGTGCATACTTTGTGATATCTCCTCTTGTAGCAAACACAGACAGCTCAAAATTTCACCAAATGTGTTGAAGAACAAGGCCCAGAAATGTGAT
The DNA here is from genome assembly GCA_031769625.1 of Taudactylus pleione. Taxonomy (NCBI): domain Eukaryota; kingdom Metazoa; phylum Chordata; class Amphibia; order Anura; family Myobatrachidae; genus Taudactylus; species Taudactylus pleione. Next base: position 285,983 of record JAUIMM010000136.1, read on the forward strand.
GTGAAATGGTTTTTCTCCCATGTTGCGTTTAAGAGGAAACAGCAAATGCTCGTTTTAGGCCAAAATGCATTGAAAGCAATGGAAAACACAAAAGCGCATACTTTGTCATATCTCCTCTTGTAGCAAACACAGACAGCTCAAAATTTCACCAAATGCGTTGAAGACCAAGACCCACAAATGTTATGTGAAATGGTTTTTCTCCCATGTTGCATTTAAGAGAAAACAGCAAATGCTCGTTTTAGGCAAAAATGCATTGAAAGCAAAGGAAACAACAAAAGCGCATACTTTGTGATATCTCCTCTTGTAGTAAACACAGACAGCTCAAAATTTCATCGAATGTGTTGAAGACCAATACCCACAAATTTGATGTTAAATGGTTTTTCTCCCATGTTGTGTTTAAGAGAAAACAGCAAATGCTCATTTTAGGCCAAAATGCATTGAAAGCAATGGAAACAAGAAAAGCGCATAGTTTGTGATATCTCCTCTTGTAGCAAACACAGACAGCTCAAAATTTCACCAAATGTGTTGAAGACCAAGACCCACAAATGTGATGTGAAAAGGTTTTTCTCCCATTTTGCATTTAAGAGAAAACAGCAAATACTCGTTTTAGGCCAAAATGCATTGAAAGGAATGGAAAACACAAAAGTGCATAATTTGTGATATCTCCTCTTGTAGCAAACACAGACAGCTCAAAATTTCACCAAATGTGTTGAAGACCAAGACCCACAAATGTGATGTGAAAAGGTTTTTCTCCCATTTTGCACTGAGAAAACAGCAAATGCTCGTTTTAGGCCAAAATGCAATGAAAGGAATGGAAAACACAAAAGTGCATACTTTGTGATATCTCCTCTTGTAGCAAACACAGACAGCTCAAAATTTCACCAAATGTGTTGAAGAACAAGGCCCACAAATAAGATGTGAAATGGTTTTTCTCCCATGTTGGTTTAAGAGAAAACAGCAAATGCTCGTTTTAGGCCAAAATGCATTGAAAGCAATGGAAAACACAAAAGCGCATACTTTGTGATATCTCCTCTTGTAGCAAACACAGACTGCTCAAAATTTCATCGAATGTGTTGAAGACCAATACCCACAAATGTGATGTTAAATGGTTTTTCTCCCATGTTGTGTTTAAGAGAAGACAGCAAATGCTCGTTTTAGGCCAAAATGCATTGAAAGCAATGGAAACATGAAAAGTGCATAGTTTGTGATATCTCCTCTTGTAGCAAACACAGACAGCTCAAAATTTCACCAAATGCGTTGAATACCAAGACCCACAAATGTGATGTGAAATGGGTTTTCTCCCATGTTGCAATTAAGAGAAAACAGCAAATGCTCGTTTTAGGCCAAAATGCATTGAAAGCAATGGAAAACACAAAAGCGCATAATTTGTGATATCTCCTCTTGTAGCAAACACAGACAGCTCAAAATTTCACCAAATGTGTTGAAGACCAAGACCCACAAATGTGATGTGAAATGGTTTTTCTCCCATGTTGCGTTTAAGAGAAAACAGCAAATGCTCATTTTAGGCCAAAATGCATTGAAAGGAATGGAAAACACAAAAGTGCATACTTTGTGATATCTCCTCTTGTAGCAAACACAGACAGCTCAAAATTTCACCAAATGTGTTGAAGAACAAGGCCCAGAAATGTGATGTGAAATGGTTTTTCTCCCATGTTGCGTTTAAGAGGAAACAGCAAATGCTCGTTTTAGGCCAAAATGCATTGAAAGCAATGGAAAACACAAAAGCGCATACTTTGTTATATCTCCTCTTGTAGCAAACACAGACAGCTCAAAATTTCATCGAATGTGTTGAAGACCAATACCCACAAATTTGATGTTAAATGGTTTTTCTCCCATGTTGTGTTTAAGAGAAAACAGCAAATGCTCGTTTTAGGCCAAAATGCATTGAAAGCAAAGGAAACAAGAAAAGCGCATAGTTTGTGATATCTCCTCTTGTAGCAAACACAGACAGCTCAAAATTTCACCAAATGTGTTGAAGACCAAGACCCACAAATGTGATGTGAAAAGGTTTTTCTCCCATTTTGCATTTAAGAGAAAACAGCAAATACTCGTTTTAGGCCAAAATGCATTGAAAGGAATGGAAAACACAAAAGTGCATACTTTGTGATATCTCCTCTTGTAGCAAACACAGACAGCTCAAAATTTCACCAAATGTGTTGAAGACCAATACCCACAAATGTGATGTGAAAAGGTTTTTCTCCCATTTTGCACTGAGAAAACAGCAAATGCTCGTTTTAGGCCAAAATGCAATGAAAGGAATGGAAAACACAAAAGTGCTTACTTTGTGATATCTCCTCTTGTAGCAAACACAGACAGCTCAAAATTTCACCAAATGTGTTGAAGAACAAGGCCCACAAATATGATGTGAAATGGTTTTTCTCCCATGTTGGTTTAAGAGAAAACAGCAAATGCTCGTTTTAGGCGAAAATGCATTGAAAGCAATGGAAAACACAAAAGCGCATACTTTGTGATATCTCCTCTTGTAGCAAACACAGACTGCTCAAAATTTCATCGAATGTGTTGAAGACCAATACACACAAATGTGATGTTAAATGGTTTTTCTCCCATGTTGTGTTTAAGAGAAGACAGCAAATGCTCGTTTTAGGCCAACATGCATTGAAAGCAATGGAAACAAGAAAAGTGCATAGTTTGTGATATCTCCTCTTGTAGCAAACACAGACAGCTCAAAATTTCACCAAATGCGTTGAAGACCAAGACCCACAAATGTGATGTGAAAAGGTTTTTCTCCCATTTTGCATTTAAGAGAAAACAGCAAATACTCGTTTTAGGCCAAAATGCATTGAAAGGAATGGAAAACACAAAAGTGCATAATTTGTGATATCTCCTCTTGTAGCAAACACAGACAGCTCAAAATTTCACCAATTGTGTTGAAGACCAAGACCCACAAATGTGATGTGAAAAGGTTTTTCTCCCATTTTGCACTGAGAAAACAGCAAATGCTCGTTTTAGGCCAAAATGCAATGAAAGGAATGGAAAACACAAAAGTGCATACTTTGTGATATCTCCTCTTGTAGCAAACACAGACAGCTCAAAATTTCACCAAATGTGTTGAAGACCAAGACCCACAAATGTGATGTGAAATGGTTTTTCTTCCATGTTGCGTTTAAGAGAAAACAGCAAATGCTCATTTAGGCCAAAATGCATTGAAAGCAATGGAAACAAAAAAAAAAGGACATAATTTGTGATATCTCCTCTTGTAGCAAACACAGACATCTCAAAATTTCACCAAATGTGTTGAAGACCAAGACCCACAAATGTTATGTGAAATGGTTTTTCTCCCATTTTGCATTTAAGAGAAAACAGCAAATGCTCGTTTTAGGCCAAAATGCATTGAAAGCAACGGAAACAACAAAAGCGCAAACTTTGTGATATCTCCTCTTGTAGCAAACACAGACAGCTCAAAATTTTACAGAATGTGTTCAAGACCAATACCCACAAATGTGATGTGAAATGGTTTTTCTCCCATGTTGTGTTTAAGAGAAAACAGCAAATGCTCATTTTAGGCCAAAATGCATTGAAAGCAAAGGAAACAAGAAAAGCGCATAGTTTGTGATATCTCCTCTTGTAGCAAACACAGACAGCTCAAAATTTCACTGAATGTGTTGAAGACCAATACCCACAAATGTGATGTGAAATGATTTTTCTCCCATGTTGCGTTTGAGAGGAAACAGCAAATGCTCGTTTTATGCCAAAATGCATTGAAAGCAATGGAAAACACAAAAGCGCATACTTTGTCATATCTCCTCTTGTAGCAAACACAGACAGCTCAAAATTTCACCAAATGCGTTGAAGACCAAGACCCACAAATGTGATGTGAAATGGTTTTTCTCCCATGTTGCATTTAAGAGAAAACAGCAAATGCTCGTTTTAGGCAAAAATGCATTGAAAGCAAAGGAAACAACAAAAGCGCATACTTTGTGATATCTCCTCTTGTAGTAAACACAGACAGCTCAAAATTTCATCGAATGTGTTGAAGACCAATACCCAAAAATTTGATGTTAAATGGTTTTTCTCCCATGTTGTGTTTAAGAGAAAACAGCAAATGCTCGTTTTAGGCCAAAATGCATTGAAAGCAATGGAAACAAGAAAAGCGCATAGTTTGTGATATCTCCTCTTGTAGCAAACACAGACAGCTCAAAATTTCACCAAATGTGTTGAAGACCAAGACCCACAAATGTGATGTGAAAAGGTTTTTCTCCCATTTTGCATTTAAGAGAAAACAGCAAATACTCGTTTTAGGCCAAAATGCATTGAAAGGAATGGAAAACACAAAAGTGCATAATTTGTGATATCTCCTCTTGTAGCAAACACAGACAGCTCAAAATTTCACCAAATGTGTTGAAGACCAAGACCCACAAATGTGATGTGAAAAGGTTTTTCTCCCATTTTGCACTGAGAAAACAGCAAATGCTCGTTTTAGGCCAAAATGCAATGAAAGGAATGGAAAACACAAAAGTGCATACTTTGTGATATCTCCTCTTGTAGCAAACACAGACAGCTCAAAATTTCACCAAATGTGTTGAAGAACAAGGCCCACAAATAAGATGTGAAATGGTTTTTCTCCCATGTTGGTTTAAGAGAAAACAGCAAATGCTCGTTTTAGGCCAAAATGCATTGAAAGCAATGGAAAACACAAAAGCGCATACTTTGTGATATCTCCTCTTGTAGCAAACACAGACTGCTCAACATTTCATCGAATGTGTTGAAGACCAATACCCACAAATGTGATGTTAAATGGTTTTTCTCCCATGTTGTGTTTAAGAGAAGACAGCAAATGCTCGTTTTAGGCCAAAATGCATTGAAAGCAATGGAAACATGAAAAGTGCATAGTTTGTGATATCTCCTCTTGTAGCAAACACAGACAGCTCAAAATTTCACCAAATGTGTTGAAGACCAAGACCCACAAATGTGATGTGAAATGGGTTTTCTCCCATGTTGCAATTAAGAGAAAACAGCAAATGCTCGTTTTAGGCCAAAATGCATTGAAAGCAATGGAAAACACAAAAGCGCATAATTTGTGATATCTCCTCTTGTAGCAAACACAGACAGCTCAAAATTTCACTAAATGTGTTGAAGACCAAGACCCACAAATGTGATGTGAAATGGTTTTTCTCCCATGTTGCGTTTAAGAGAAAACAGCAAATGCTCATTTTAGGCCAAAATGCATTGAAAGGAATGGAAAACACAAAAGTGCATACTTTGTGATATCTCCTCTTGTAGCAAACACAGACAGCTCAAAATTTCACCAAATGTGTTGAAGAACAAGGCCCAGAAATGTGATGTGAAATGGTTTTTCTCCCATGTTGCGTTTAAGAGGAAACAGCAAATGCTCGTTTTAGGCCAAAATGCATTGAAAGCAATGGAAAACACAAAAGCGCATACTTTGTCATATCTCCTCTTGTAGCAAACACAGACAGCTCAAAATTTCACCAAATGCGTTGAAGACCAAGACCCACAAATGTTATGTGAAATGGTTTTTCTCCCATGTTGCATTTAAGAGAAAACAGCAAATGCTCGTTTTAGGCAAAAATGCATTGAAAGCAAAGGAAACAACAAAAGCGCATACTTTGTGATATCTCCTCTTGTAGTAAACACAGACAGCTCAAAATTTCATCGAATGTGTTGAAGACCAATACCCACAAATTTGATGTTAAATGGTTTTTCTCCCATGTTGTGTTTAAGAGAAAACAGCAAATGCTCGTTTTAGGCCAAAATGCATTGAAAGCAATGGAAACAAGAAAAGCGCATAGTTTGTGATATCTCCTCTTGTAGCAAACACAGACAGCTCAAAATTTCACCAAATGTGTTGAAGAACAAGGCCCAGAAATGTGATGTGAAATGGTTTTTCTCCCATGTTGCGTTTAAGAGGAAACAGCAAATGCTCGTTTTAGGCCAAAATGCATTGAAAGCAATGGAAAACACAAAAGCGCATACTTTGTCATATCTCCTCTTGTAGCAAACACAGACAGCTCAAAATTTCATCGAATGTGTTGAAGACCAATACCCACAAATTTGATGTTAAATGGTTTTTCTCCCATGTTGTGTTTAAGAGAAAACAGCAAATGCTCGTTTTAGGCCAAAATGCATTGAAAGCAAAGGAAACAAGAAAAGCGCATAGTTTGTGATATCTCCTCTTGTAGCAAACACAGACAGCTCAAAATTTCACCAAATGTGTTGAAGACCAAGACCCACAAATGTGATGTGAAAAGGTTTTTCTCCCATGTTGCATTTAAGAGAAAACAGCAAATACTCGTTTTAGGCCAAAATGCATTGAAAGGAATGGAAAACACAAAAGTGCATACTTTGTGATATCTCCTCTTGTAGCAAACACAGACAGCTCAAAATTTCACCAAATGTGTTGAAGACCAATACCCACAAATGTGATGTGAAAAGGTTTTTCTCCCATTTTGCACTGAGAAAACAGCAAATGCTCGTTTTAGGCCAAAATGCAATGAAAGGAATGGAAAACACAAAAGTGCTTACTTTGTGATATCTCCTCTTGTAGCAAACACAGACAGCTCAAAATTTCACCAAATGTGTTGAAGAACAAGGCCCACAAATATGATGTGAAATGGTTTTTCTCCCATGTTGGTTTAAGAGAAAACAGCAAATGCTCGTTTTAGGCCAAAATGCATTGAAAGCAATGGAAAACACAAAAGCGCATACTTTGTGATATCTCCTCTTGTAGCAAACACAGACTGCTCAAAATTTCATCGAATGTGTTGAAGACCAATACACACAAATGTGATGTTAAATGGTTTTTCTCCCATGTTGTGTTTAAGAGAAGACAGCAAATGCTCGTTTTAGGCCAACATGCATTGAAAGCAATGGAAACATGAAAAGTGCATAGTTTGTGATATCTCCTCTTGTAGCAAACACAGACAGCTCAAAATTTCACCAAATGCGTTGAAGACCAAGACCCACAAATGTGATGTGAAATGGGTTTTCTCCCATGTTGCAATTAAGAGAAAACAGCAAATGCTCGTTTTAGGCCAAAATGCATTGAAACCAATGGAAAACACAAAAGCGCATAATTTGTGATATCTCCTCCTGTAGCAAACACAGACAGCTCAAAATTTCACCAAATGTGTTGAAGAACAAGGCCCACAAATCTGATGTGAAATGGTTTTTCTCCCATGTTGCGTTTAAGAGGAAACAGCAAATGCTCATTTTAGGCCAAAATGCATTGAAAGGAATGGAAAAAACAAAAGTGCATACTTTGTGAGATCGCCTCTTGTTGCAAACACAGACAGATTAAAATTTCACCAAATGTGTTGAAGACCAAGACCCACAAATGTGATGTGAAATGGTTTTTCTCCGATGTTGCATTTAAGAGAAAACAGCAAATGCTCGTTTTAGGCCAAAATGCATTGAAAGCAATGGAAACAACAAAAGCGCATACTTTGTGATATCTCTTCTTGTAGCAAACACAGACAGCTCAAAATTTCACCAAATGTGTTGAAGGCCAATACCCACAAATGTGATGTGAAAAGGTTTTTCTCCCATGTTGCGTTTAAGAGAAAACAGCAAATGCTCGTTTTAGGCCAAAATGCATTGAAAGCAATGGAAACAAGAAATGCGCATAGTTTGTGATATCTCCTCTTGTAACAAACACAGTCAGCTCAAAATTTCACCAAATGTGTTGAAGACCAAGACCCACAAATCTGATGTGAAATTGTTTTTCTCCCATGTTGCGTTTAAGAGAAAACAGCAAATGCTCGTTTTAGGCCAAAATGCATTGAAATCAATGGAAACAACAAAAGCGCATAATTTGTGATATCTCCTCTTGTAGCAAACACAGACAGCTAAAAATTTCACCAAATGTGTTGAAGACCAAGAACCACAAAAGTGATGTGAAAAGGTTTTTCTCCCATGTTGCATTTAAGAGAAAACAGCAAATGCTCGTTTTAGGCCAAAATGCATTGAAAGCAATGGAAAACACAAAAGCGTATACTTTGTGATATCTCCTCTTGTAGCAAACAGACAGCTCAAAATTTCACCAAATGCGTTGAAGACCAAGACCCACAAATGTGATGTGAAATGGTTTTTCTCCAATGTTGCGTTTATTAGAAAACAGCAAATGCTCGTTTTAGGCCAAAATGCATTGAAAGGAATGGAAAACACAAAAGTGCATACTTTGTGATATCTCCTCTTGTAGCAAACACAGACAGCTCAAAATTTCACCAAATGCGTTGAAGACCAAGACCCACAAATGTGATGTGAAATGGTTTTTCTCCCATGTTGCATTTAAGAGACAGCAAATGCTCATTTTAGGCCAAAATGCATTAAAAGCAAAGGAAACAACAAAAGCACACACTTTGTGATATCTCCTCTTGTAGCAAACACAGACTGCTCAAAATTTCATCGAAAGTGTTGAAGACCAATTCCCACAAATGTGATGTTAAATGGTTTTTCTCCCATGTTGTGTTTAAGAGAAGACAGCAAATGCTCATTTTAGGCCAAAATGCATTGAAAGCAATGGAAACATGAAAAGTGCACAGTTTGTGATATCTCCTCTTGTAGCAAACACAGACAGCTCAAAATTTCACCAAATGTGTTGAAGACCAAGACCCACAAATGTGATGTGAAAAGGTTTTTCTCCCATTTTGCATTGAAGAGAAAACAGCAAATACTCGTTTTAGGCCAAAATGCATTGAAAGCAATGGAAACAACAAAAGCGCATAATTTGTGATATCTCCTCTTGTAGCAAACACAGACAGCTCAAAATTTCACCAAATGTGTTGATGGCCAAGACCCACAAATGTGATGTGAAAAGGTTTTTCACCCATTTTGCATTTAAGAGAAAACAGCAAATGCTCGTTTTAGGCCAAAATGCATTGAAAGCAATGGAAACAAGAAAAGTGCATAGTTTGTGATATCTCCTCTTGTAGCAAACACAGACAGCTCAAAATTTCACCAAATGTGTTGAAGACCAAGACCCACAAATGTGATGTGAAATGGTTTTTCTCCCATGTTGCATTTAAGAGAAAACAGCAAATGCTCATTTAGGCCAAAATGCATTGAAAGCAATGGAAACAACAAAAGCGCATAATTTGTGATATCTCCTCTTGTAGCAAACACAGACAGCTCAAAATTTCACCAAATGTGTTGAAGACCAAGACTCACAAATGTGATGTGAAAAGGTTTTTCTCCCATTTTGCATTTAAGAGAAAACAGCAAATGCTCGTTTTAGGCCAAAATGCATTGAAAGCAATGGAAACAACAAAAGCGCAAACTTTGTGATATCTCCTCTTATAGCAAACACAGACAGCTCAAAATTTTACAGAATGTGTTCAAGACCAATACCCACAAATGTGATGTGAAATGGTTTTTCTCCCATGTTGTGTTTAAGAGAAAACAGCAAATGCTCGTTTTAGGCCAAAATGCATTGAAAGCAAAGGAAACAAGAGAAGAACATAGTTTGTGATATCTCCTCTTGTAGCAAACACAGACAGCTCAAAATTTCACTGAATGTGTTGAAGACCAATACCCACAAATGTGATGTGAAATGGTTTTTCTCCCATATTGTGTTTAAGAGAAAACAGCAAATGCTCGTTTTAGGCCAAAATGCATTGAAAGCAATGGAAACAAGAAAAGCGCATAGTTTGTGATATCTCCTCTCATAACAAACTGAGACAGCTCAAAATTTCACCAAATGCGTTGAAGACCTAGACCCACAAATGCGATGTGAAATGGTTTTTCTCCCATGTTGCGTTTAAGAGAAAACAGCAAATGCTCATTTTTGGCGAAAATGCATTGAAAGCAATGGAAACAACAAAAGCGCATAATTTGTGATATCTCCTCTTGTAGCAAACACAGAGAGCTCAAAATTTCACCAAATGTGTTGAAGACCAAGACCCACAAATGTGATGTGAAAAGGTTTTTCTCCCATTTTGCATTTAAGAGAAAACAGCAAATGCTCATTTTAGGCCAAAATGCATTGAAAGGAATGGAAAACACAAAAGTGCATACTTTGTGATATCTCCTCTTGTAGCAAACACAGACAGCTCAAAATTTCACCAAATGTGTTGAAGAACAAGGCCCACAAATGTGATGTGAAATGGTTTTTCTCCCATGTTGCATTTAAGAGGAAACAGCAAATGCTCGTTTTAGGCCAAAATGCATTGAAAGCAATGGAAAACACAAAAGCGCATACTTTGTCATATCTCCTCTTGTAGCAAACACAGACAGCTCAAAATTTCACCAAATGCGTTGAAGACCAAGACCCACTAATGTGATGTGAAATGGTTTTTCTCCAATCTTGCGTTTAAGAGAAAACAGGAAATGCTCGTTTTAGGCCAAAATGCATTGAAAGCAATGGAAACAACAAAAGCGCATAGTTTGTGATATCTCCTCTTGTAGCACACACAGACAGCTCAAAATTTCACCAAATGTGTTGTAGACCAAGACCCACAATGTGATGTGAAATGGTTTTTCTCCCATGTTGCATTTAAGAGAAAACAGCAAATGCTCGTTTTAGGCCAAAATGCATTGAAAGCAATGGAAACAACAAAAGCGCATACTTTGTGATATCTCTTCTTGTAGCAAACACAGACAGCTCAAAATTTCACCGAATGTGTTGAAGACCAATACCCACAAATGTGATGTGAAAAGGTTTTTCTCCCATGTTGCGTTTAAGAGAAAACAGCAAATGCTCGTTTTAGGCCAAAATGCATTGAAATCAATGGAAACAACAAAAGCGCATAATTTGTGATATCTCCTCTTGTAGCAAACACAGACAGCTCAAAATTTCACCAAATGTGTTGAAGACCAAGACCCACAAAAGTGATGTGAAAAGGTTTTTCTCCCATGTTGCATTTAAGAGAAAACAGCAAATGCTCGTTTTAGGCCAAAATGCATTGAAAGCAATGGAAAACACAAAAGCGTATACTTTGTGATATCTCCTCTTGTAGCAAACAGACAGCTCAAAATTTCACCAAATGCGTTGAAGACCAAGACCCACAAATGTGATGTGAAATGGTTTTTCTCCCATGTTGCATTTAAGAGAAAACAGCAAATGCTCATTTTAGGCCAAAATGCATTGAAAGCAAAGGAAACAACAAAAGCACACACTTTGTGATATCTCCTCTTGTAGCAAACACAGACTGCTCAAAATTTCATCGAATGTGTTGAAGACCAATTCCCACAAATGTGATGTTAAATGGTTTTTCTCCCATGTTGTGTTTAAGAGAAGACAGCAAATGCTCATTTTAGGCCAAAATGCATTGAAAGCAATGGAAACATGAAAAGTGCACAGTTTGTGATATCTCCTCTTGTAGCAAACACAGACAGCTCAAAATTTCACCAAATGTGTTGAAGACCAAGACCCACAAATGTGATGTGAAAAGGTTTTTCTCCCATTTTGCATTTAAGAGAATACAGCAAATACTCGTTTTAGGCCAAAATGCATTGAAAGCAATGGAAACAACAAAAGCGCATAATTTGTGATATCTCCTCTTGTAGCAAACACAGACAGCTCAAAATTTCACCAAATGTGTTGATGGCCAAGACCCACAAATGTGATGTGAAAAGGTTTTTTTCCCATTTTGCATTTAAGAGAAAACAGCAAATGCTCGTTTTAGGCCAAAATGCATTGAAAGCTATGGAAACAAGAAAAGTGCATAGTTTGTGATATATCCTCTTGTAGCTAACACAGACAGCTCAAAATTTCACCAAATGTGTTGAAGACCAAGACCCACAAATGTGATGTGAAATGGTTTTTCTTCCATGTTGCGTTTAAGAGAAAACAGCAAATGCTCATTTAGGCCAAAATGCATTGAAATCAATGGAAACAACAAAAGCGCATAATTTGTGATATCTCCTCTTGTAGCAAACACAGACAGCTCAAAATTTCACCAAATGTGTTGAAGACCAAGACCCACAAAAGTGATGTGAAAAGGTTTTTCTCCCATGTTGCATTTAAGAGAAAACAGCAAATGCTCGTTTTAGGCCAAAATGCATTGAAAGCAATGGAAAACACAAAAGCGTATACTTTGTGATATCTCCTCTTGTAGCAAACAGACAGCTCAAAATTTCACCAAATGCGTTGAAGACCAAGACCCACAAATGTGATGTGAAATGGTTTTTCTCCAATGTTGCGTTTATTAGAAAACAGCAAATGCTCGTTTTAGGCCAAAATGCATTGAAAGGAATGGAAAACACAAAAGTGCATACTTTGTGATATCTCCTCTTGTAGCAAACACAGACAGCTCAAAATTTCACCAAATGCGTTGAAGACCAAGACCCACAAATGTGATGTGAAATGGTTTTTCTCCCATGTTGCATTTAAGAGACAGCAAATGCTCATTTTAGGCCAAAATGCATTAAAAGCAAAGGAAACAACAAAAGCACACACTTTGTGATATCTCCTCTTGTAGCAAACACAGACTGCTCAAAATTTCATCGAAAGTGTTGAAGACCAATTCCCACAAATGTGATGTTAAATGGTTTTTCTCCCATGTTGTGTTTAAGAGAAGACAGCAAATGCTCATTTTAGGCCAAAATGCATTGAAAGCAATGGAAACATGAAAAGTGCACAGTTTGTGATATCTCCTCTTGTAGCAAACACAGACAGCTCAAAATTTCACCAAATGTGTTGAAGACCAAGACCCACAAATGTGATGTGAAAAGGTTTTTCTCCCATTTTGCATTGAAGAGAAAACAGCAAATACTCGTTTTAGGCCAAAATGCATTGAAAGCAATGGAAACAACAAAAGCGCATAATTTGTGATATCTCCTCTTGTAGCAAACACAGACAGCTCAAAATTTCACCAAATGTGTTGATGGCCAAGACCCACAAATGTGATGTGAAAAGGTTTTTCACCCATTTTGCATTTAAGAGAAAACAGCAAATGCTCGTTTTAGGCCAAAATGCATTGAAAGCAATGGAAACAAGAAAAGTGCATAGTTTGTGATATCTCCTCTTGTAGCAAACACAGACAGCTCAAAATTTCACCAAATGTGTTGAAGACCAAGACCCACAAATGTGATGTGAAATGGTTTTTCTCCCATGTTGCATTTAAGAGAAAACAGCAAATGCTCATTTAGGCCAAAATGCATTGAAAGCAATGGAAACAACAAAAGCGCATAATTTGTGATATCTCCTCTTGTAGCAAACACAGACAGCTCAAAATTTCACCAAATGTGTTGAAGACCAAGACTCACAAATGTGATGTGAAAAGGTTTTTCTCCCATTTTGCATTTAAGAGAAAACAGCAAATGCTCGTTTTAGGCCAAAATGCATTGAAAGCAATGGAAACAACAAAAGCGCAAACTTTGTGATATCTCCTCTTATAGCAAACACAGACAGCTCAAAATTTTACAGAATGTGTTCAAGACCAATACCCACAAATGTGATGTGAAATGGTTTTTCTCCCATGTTGTGTTTAAGAGAAAACAGCAAATGCTCGTTTTAGGCCAAAATGCATTGAAAGCAATGGAAACAAGAGAAGAACATAGTTTGTGATATCTCCTCTTGTAGCAAACATAGACAGCTCAAAATTTCACTGAATGTGTTGAAGACCAATACCCACAAATGTGATGTGAAATGGTTTTTCTCCCATATTGTGTTTAAGAGAAAACAGCAAATGCTCGTTTTAGGCCAAAATGCATTGAAAGCAATGGAAACAAGAAAAGCGCATAGTTTGTGATATCTCCTCTCATAACAAACTGAGACAGCTCAAAATTTCACCAAATGCGTTGAAGACCTAGACCCACAAATGCGATGTGAAATGGTTTTTCTCCCATGTTGCGTTTAAGAGAAAACAGCAAATGCTCATTTTTGGCGAAAATGCATTGAAAGCAATGGAAACAACAAAAGCGCATAATTTGTGATATCTCCTCTTGTAGCAAACACAGACAGCTCAAAATTTCACCAAATGTGTTGAAGACCAAGACCCACAAATGTGATGTGAAAAGGTTTTTCTCCCATTTTGCATTTAAGAGAAAACAGCAAATGCTCATTTTAGGCCAAAATGCATTGAAAGGAATGGAAAACACAAAAGTGCATACTTTGTGATATCTCCTCTTGTAGCAAACACAGACAGCTCAAAATTTCACCAAATGTGTTGAAGAACAAGGCCCACAAATGTGATGTGAAATGGTTTTTCTCCCATGTTGCATTTAAGAGGAAACAGCAAATGCTCGTTTTAGGCCAAAATGCATTGAAAGCAATGGAAAACACAAAAGCGCATACTCTGTCATATCTCCTCTTGTAGCAAACACAGACAGCTCAAAATTTCACCAAATGCGTTGAAGACCAAGACCCACTAATGTGATGTGAAATGGTTTTTCTCCAATCTTGCGTTTAAGAGAAAACAGGAAATGCTCGTTTTAGGCCAAAATGCATTGAAAGCAATGGAAACAACAAAAGCGCATAGTTTGTGATATCTCCTCTTGTAGCACACACAGACAGCTCAAAATTTCACCAAATGTGTTGTAGACCAAGACCCACAATGTGATGTGAAATGGTTTTTCTCCCATGTTGCATTTAAGAGAAAACAGCAAATGCTCGTTTTAGGCCAAAATGCATTGAAAGCAATGGAAACAACAAAAGCGCATACTTTGTGATATCTCTTCTTGTAGCAAACACAGACAGCTCAAAATTTCACCGAATGTGTTGAAGACCAATACCCACAAATGTGATGTGAAAAGGTTTTTCTCCCATGTTGCGTTTAAGAGAAAACAGCAAATGCTCGTTTTAGGCCAAAATGCATTGAAATCAATGGAAACAACAAAAGCGCATAATTTGTGATATCTCCTCTTGTAGCAAACACAGAACGCTCAAAATTTCACCAAATGTGTTGAAGACCAAGACCACAAAAGTGATGTGAAAAGGTTTTTCTCCCATGTTGCATTTAAGAGAAAACAGCAAATGCTCGTTTTAGGCCAAAATGCATTGAAAGCAATGGAAAACACAAAAGCGTATACTTTGTGATATCTCCTCTTGTAGCAAACAGACAGCTCAAAATTTCACCAAATGCGTTGAAGACCAAGACCCACAAATGTGATGTGAAATGGTTTTTCTCCCATGTTGCATTTAAGAGAAAACAGCAAATGCTCATTTTAGGCCAAAATGCATTGAAAGCAAAGGAAACAACAAAAGCACACACTTTGTGATATCTCCTCTTGTAGCAAACACAGACTGCTCAAAATTTCATCGAATGTGTTGAAGACCAATTCCCACAAATGTGATGTTAAATGGTTTTTCTCCCATGTTGTGTTTAAGA
Source organism: Taudactylus pleione (assembly GCA_031769625.1). NCBI lineage: Eukaryota > Metazoa > Chordata > Amphibia > Anura > Myobatrachidae > Taudactylus > Taudactylus pleione. Next base: position 301,252 of record JAUIMM010000136.1, read on the forward strand.
GAAGACAGCAAATGCTCATTTTAGGCCAAAATGCATTGAAAGCAATGGAAACATGAAAAGTGCACAGTTTGTGATATCTCCTCTTGTAGCAAACAGAGACAGCTCAAAATTTCACCAAATGTGTTGAAGACCAAGACCCACAAATGTGATGTGAAAAGGTTTTTCTCCCATTTTGCATTTAAGAGAATACAGCAAATACTCGTTTTAGGCCAAAATGCATTGAAAGCAATGGAAACAACAAAAGCGCATAATTTGTGATATCTCCTCTTGTAGCAAACACAGACAGCTCAAAATTTCACCAAATGTGTTGATGGCCAAGACCCACAAATGTGATGTGAAAAGGTTTTTTTCCCATTTTGCATTTAAGAGAAAACAGCAAATGCTCGTTTTAGGCCAAAATGCATTGAAAGCTATGGAAACAAGAAAAGTGCATAGTTTGTGATATATCCTCTTGTAGCTAACACAGACAGCTCAAAATTTCACCAAATGTGTTGAAGACCAAGACCCACAAATGTGATGTGAAATGGTTTTTCTTCCATGTTGCGTTTAAGAGAAAACAGCAAATGCTCATTTAGGCCAAAATGCATTGAAAGCAATGGAAACAACAAAAGCGCATAATTTGTGATATCTCCTCTTATAGCAAACACAGACAGCTCAAAATTTTACAGAATGTGTTCAAGACCAATACCCACAAATGTGATGTGAAATGGTTTTTCTCCCATGTTGTGTTTAAGAGAAAACAGCAAATGCTCGTTTTAGGCCAAAATGCATTGAAAGCAATGGAAACAAGAGAAGAACATAGTTTGTGATATCTCCTCTTGTAGCAAACATAGACAGCTCAAAATTTCACTGAATGTGTTGAAGACCAATACCCACAAATGTGATGTGAAATGGTTTTTCTCCCATATTGTGTTTAAGAGAAAACAGCAAATGCTCGTTTTAGGCCAAAATGCATTGAAAGCAATGGAAACAAGAAAAGCGCATAGTTTGTGATATCTCCTCTCATAACAAACTGAGACAGCTCAAAATTTCACCAAATGCGTTGAAGACCTAGACCCACAAATGCGATGTGAAATGGTTTTTCTCCCATGTTGCGTTTAAGAGAAAACAGCAAATGCTCATTTTTGGCGAAAATGCATTGAAAGCAATGGAAACAACAAAAGCGCATAATTTGTGATATCTCCTCTTGTAGCAAACACAGACAGCTCAAAATTTCACCAAATGTGTTGAAGACCAAGACCCACAAATGTGATGTGAAAAGGTTTTTCTCCCATTTTGCATTTAAGAGAAAACAGCAAATGCTCATTTTAGGCCAAAATGCATTGAAAGGAATGGAAAACACAAAAGTGCATACTTTGTGATATCTCCTCTTGTAGCAAACACAGACAGCTCAAAATTTCACCAAATGTGTTGAAGAACAAGGCCCACAAATGTGATGTGAAATGGTTTTTCTCCCATGTTGCATTTAAGAGGAAACAGCAAATGCTCGTTTTAGGCCAAAATGCATTGAAAGCAATGGAAAACACAAAAGCGCATACTCTGTCATATCTCCTCTTGTAGCAAACACAGACAGCTCAAAATTTCACCAAATGCGTTGAAGACCAAGACCCACTAATGTGATGTGAAATGGTTTTTCTCCAATCTTGCGTTTAAGAGAAAACAGGAAATGCTCGTTTTAGGCCAAAATGCATTGAAAGCAATGGAAACAACAAAAGCGCATAGTTTGTGATATCTCCTCTTGTAGCACACACAGACAGCTCAAAATTTCACCAAATGTGTTGTAGACCAAGACCCACAATGTGATGTGAAATGGTTTTTCTCCCATGTTGCATTTAAGAGAAAACAGCAAATGCTCGTTTTAGGCCAAAATGCATTGAAAGCAATGGAAACAACAAAAGCGCATACTTTGTGATATCTCTTCTTGTAGCAAACACAGACAGCTCAAAATTTCACCGAATGTGTTGAAGACCAATACCCACAAATGTGATGTGAAAAGGTTTTTCTCCCATGTTGCGTTTAAGAGAAAACAGCAAATGCTCGTTTTAGGCCAAAATGCATTGAAATCAATGGAAACAACAAAAGCGCATAATTTGTGATATCTCCTCTTGTAGCAAACACAGAACGCTCAAAATTTCACCAAATGTGTTGAAGACCAAGACCACAAAAGTGATGTGAAAAGGTTTTTCTCCCATGTTGCATTTAAGAGAAAACAGCAAATGCTCGTTTTAGGCCAAAATGCATTGAAAGCAATGGAAAACACAAAAGCGTATACTTTGTGATATCTCCTCTTGTAGCAAACAGACAGCTCAAAATTTCACCAAATGCGTTGAAGACCAAGACCCACAAATGTGATGTGAAATGGTTTTTCTCCCATGTTGCATTTAAGAGAAAACAGCAAATGCTCATTTTAGGCCAAAATGCATTGAAAGCAAAGGAAACAACAAAAGCACACACTTTGTGATATCTCCTCTTGTAGCAAACACAGACTGCTCAAAATTTCATCGAATGTGTTGAAGACCAATTCCCACAAATGTGATGTTAAATGGTTTTTCTCCCATGTTGTGTTTAAGAGAAGACAGCAAATGCTCATTTTAGGCCAAAATGCATTGAAAGCAATGGAAACATGAAAAGTGCACAGTTTGTGATATCTCCTCTTGTAGCAAACAGAGACAGCTCAAAATTTCACCAAATGTGTTGAAGACCAAGACCCACAAATGTGATGTGAAAAGGTTTTTCTCCCATTTTGCATTTAAGAGAATACAGCAAATACTCGTTTTAGGCCAAAATGCATTGAAAGCAATGGAAACAACAAAAGCGCATAATTTGTGATATCTCCTCTTGTAGCAAACACAGACAGCTCAAAATTTCACCAAATGTGTTGATGGCCAAGACCCACAAATGTGATGTGAAAAGGTTTTTTTCCCATTTTGCATTTAAGAGAAAACAGCAAATGCTCGTTTTAGGCCAAAATGCATTGAAAGCTATGGAAACAAGAAAAGTGCATAGTTTGTGATATATCCTCTTGTAGCTAACACAGACAGCTCAAAATTTCACCAAATGTGTTGAAGACCAAGACCCACAAATGTGATGTGAAATGGTTTTTCTTCCATGTTGCGTTTAAGAGAAAACAGCAAATGCTCATTTAGGCCAAAATGCATTGAAAGCAATGGAAACAACAAAAGCGCATAATTTGTGATATCTCCTCTTGTAGCAAACACAGACATCTCAAAATTTCACCAAATGTGTTGAAGACCAAGACCCACAAATGTGATGTTAAAAGGTTTTTCTCCCATTTTGCATTTAAGAGAAAACAGCAAATGCTCGTTTTAGGCCAAAATGCATTGAAAGCAACGGAAACAACAAAAGCGCAAACTTTGTGATATCTCCTCTTGTAGCAAACACAGACAGCTCAAAATTTTACAGAATGTGTTCAAGACCAATACCCACAAATGTGATGTGAAATGGTTTTTCTCCCATGTTGTGTTTAAGAGAAAACAGCAAATGCTCGTTTTAGGCCAAAATGCATTGAAAGCAAAGGAAACAAGAAAAGCGCATAGTTTGTGATATCTCCTCTTGTAGCAAACACAGACAGCTCAAAATTTCACTGAATGTGTTGAAGACCAATACCCACAAATGTGATGTGAAATGGTTTTTCTCCCATGTTGCGTTTAAGAGAAAACAGCAAATGCTCGTTTTTGGCCAAAATGCATTGAAAGCAATGGAAACAACAAAAGCGCATAATTTGTGATATCTCCTCTTGTAGCAAACACAGACAGCTCAAAATTTCACCAAATGTGTTGAAGAACAAGGCCCACAAATCTGATGTGAAATGATTTTTCTCCCATGTTGCGTTTGAGAGGAAACAGCAAATGCTCGTTTTATGCCAAAATGCATTGAAAGCAATGGAAAACACAAAAGCGTATACTTTGTGATATCTCCTCTTGTAGCAAACAGACAGCTCAAAATTTCACCAAATGCGTTGAAGACCAAGACCCACAAATGTGATGTGAAATGGTTTTTCTCCCATGTTGCATTTAAGAGAAAACAGCAAATGCTCATTTTAGGCCAAAATGCATTGAAAGCAAAGGAAACAACAAAAGCACACATTTTGTGATATCTCCTCTTGTAGCAAACACAGACTGCTCAAAATTTCATCGAATGTGTTGAAGACCAATTCCCACAAATGTGATGTTAAATGGTTTTTCTCCCATGTTGTGTTTAAGAGAAGACAGCAAATGCTCATTTTAGGCCAAAATGCATTGAAAGCAATGGAAACATGAAAAGTGCACAGTTTGTGATATCTCCTCTTGTAGCAAACACAGACAGCTCAAAATTTCACCAAATGTGTTGAAGACCAAGACCCACAAATGTGATGTGAAAAGGTTTTTCTCCCATTTTGCATTTAAGAGAATACAGCAAATACTCGTTTTAGGCCAAAATGCATTGAAAGCAATGGAAACAACAAAAGCGCATAATTTGTGATATCTCCTCTTGTACCAAACACAGACAGCTCAAAATTTCACCAAATGTGTTGATGGCCAAGACCCACAAATGTGATGTGAAAAGGTTTTTCTCCCATTTTGCATTTAAGAGAAAACAGCAAATGCTCGTTTTAGGCCAAAATGCATTGAAAGCTATGGAAACAAGAAAAGTGCATAGTTTGTGATATCTCCTCTTGTAGCTAACACAGACAGCTCAAAATTTCACCAAATGTGTTGAAGACCAAGACCCACAAATGTGATGTGAAATGGTTTTTCTTCCATGTTGCGTTTAAGAGAAAACAGCAAATGCTCATTTAGGCCAAAATGCATTGAAAGCAATGGAAACAACAAAAGCGCATAATTTGTGATATCTCCTCTTGTAGCAAACACAGACATCTCAAAATTTCACCAAATGTGTTGAAGACCAAGACCCACAAATGTGATGTTAAAAGGTTTTTCTCCCATTTTGCATTTAAGAGAAAACAGCAAATGCTCGTTTTAGGCCAAAATGCATTGAAAGCAACGGAAACAACAAAAGCGCAAACTTTGTGATATCTCCTCTTGTAGCAAACACAGACAGCTCAAAATTTTACAGAATGTGTTCAAGACCAATACCCACAAATGTGATGTGAAATGGTTTTTCTCCCATGTTGTGTTTAAGAGAAAACAGCAAATGCTCGTTTTAGGCCAAAATGCATTGAAAGCAAAGGAAACAAGAAAAGCGCATAGTTTGTGATATCTCCTCTTGTAGCAAACACAGACAGCTCAAAATTTCACTGAATGTGTTGAAGACCAATACCCACAAATGTGATGTGAAATGGTTTTTCTCCCATGTTGCGTTTAAGAGAAAACAGCAAATGCTCGTTTTTGGCCAAAATGCATTGAAAGCAATGGAAACAACAAAAGCGCATAATTTGTGATATCTCCTCTTGTAGCAAACACAGACAGCTCAAAATTTCACCAAATGTGTTGAAGAACAAGGCCCACAAATCTGATGTGAAATGATTTTTCTCCCATGTTGCGTTTGAGAGGAAACAGCAAATGCTCGTTTTATGCCAAAATGCATTGAAAGCAATGGAAAACACAAAAGCGCATACTTTGTCATATCTCCTCTTGTAGCAAACACAGACAGCTCAAAATTTCACCAAATGCGTTGAAGACCAAGACCCACAAATGTGATGTGAAATGGTTTTTCTCCCATGTTGCATTTAAGAGAAAACATCAAATGCTCGTTTTAGGCAAAAATGCATTGAAAGCAAAGGAAACAACAAAAGCGCATACTTTGTGATATCTCCTCTTGTAGTAAACACAGACAGCTCAAAATTTCATCGAATGTGTTGAAGACCAATACCCACAAATTTGATGTTAAATGGTTTTTCTCCCATGTTGTGTTTAAGAGAAAACAGCAAATGCTCGTTTTAGGCCAAAATGCATTGAAAGCAATGGAAACAAGAAAAGCGCATAGTTTGTGATATCTCCTCTTGTAGCAAACACAGACAGCTCAAAATTTCACCAAATGTGTTGAAGACCAAGACCCACAAATGTGATGTGAAAAGGTTTTTCTCCCATTTTGCATTTAAGAGAAAACAGCAAATACTCGTTTTAGGCCAAAATGCATTGAAAGGAATGGAAAACACAAAAGTGCATAATTTGTGATATCTCCTCTTGTAGCAAACACAGACAGCTCAAAATTTCACCAAATGTGTTGAAGACCAAGACCCACAAATGTGATGTGAAAAGGTTTTTCTCCCATTTTGCACTGAGAAAACAGCAAATGCTCGTTTTAGGCCAAAATGCAATGAAAGGAATGGAAAACACAAAAGTGCATACTTTGTGATATCTCCTCTTGTAGCAAACACAGACAGCTCAAAATTTCACCAAATGTGTTGAAGAACAAGGCCCACAAATAAGATGTGAAATGGTTTTTCTCCCATGTTGGTTTAAGAGAAAACAGCAAATGCTCGTTTTAGGCCAAAATGCATTGAAAGCAATGGAAAACACAAAAGCGCATACTTTGTGATATCTCCTCTTGTAGCAAACACAGACTGCTCAACATTTCATCGAATGTGTTGAAGACCAATACCCACAAATGTGATGTTAAATGGTTTTTCTCCCATGTTGTGTTTAAGAGAAGACAGCAAATGCTCGTTTTAGGCCAAAATGCATTGAAAGCAATGGAAACATGAAAAGTGCATAGTTTGTGATATCTCCTCTTGTAGCAAACACAGACAGCTCAAAATTTCACCAAATGTGTTGAAGACCAAGACCCACAAATGTGATGTGAAATGGGTTTTCTCCCATGTTGCAATTAAGAGAAAACAGCAAATGCTCGTTTTAGGCCAAAATGCATTGAAAGCAATGGAAACACAAAAGCGCATAATTTGTGATATCTCCTCTTGTAGCAAACACAGACATCTCAAAATTTCACCAAATGTGTTGAAGACCAAGACCCACAAATGTGATGTTAAAAGGTTTTTCTCCCATTTTGCATTTAAGAGAAAACAGCAAATGCTCGTTTTAGGCCAAAATGCATTGAAAGCAACGGAAACAACAAAAGCGCAAACTTTGTGATATCTCCTCTTGTAGCAAACACAGACAGCTCAAAATTTTACAGAATGTGTTCAAGACCAATACCCACAAATGTGATGTGAAATGGTTTTTCTCCCATGTTGTGTTTAAGAGAAAACAGCAAATGCTCGTTTTAGGCCAAAATGCATTGAAAGCAAAGGAAACAAGAAAAGCGCATAGTTTGTGATATCTCCTCTTGTAGCAAACACAGACAGCTCAAAATTTCACTGAATGTGTTGAAGACCAATACCCACAAATGTGATGTGAAATGGTTTTTCTCCCATGTTGCGTTTAAGAGAAAACAGCAAATGCTCGTTTTTGGCCAAAATGCATTGAAAGCAATGGAAACAACAAAAGCGCATAATTTGTGATATCTCCTCTTGTAGCAAACACAGACAGCTCAAAATTTCACCAAATGTGTTGAAGAACAAGGCCCACAAATCTGATGTGAAATGATTTTTCTCCCATGTTGCGTTTGAGAGGAAACAGCAAATGCTCGTTTTATGCCAAAATGCATTGAAAGCAATGGAAAACACAAAAGCGCATACTTTGTCATATCTCCTCTTGTAGCAAACACAGACAGCTCAAAATTTCACCAAATGCGTTGAAGACCAAGACCCACAAATGTGATGTGAAATGGTTTTTCTCCCATGTTGCATTTAAGAGAAAACATCAAATGCTCGTTTTAGGCAAAAATGCATTGAAAGCAAAGGAAACAACAAAAGCGCATACTTTGTGATATCTCCTCTTGTAGTAAACACAGACAGCTCAAAATTTCATCGAATGTGTTGAAGACCAATACCCACAAATTTGATGTTAAATGGTTTTTCTCCCATGTTGTGTTTAAGAGAAAACAGCAAATGCTCGTTTTAGGCCAAAATGCATTGAAAGCAATGGAAACAAGAAAAGCGCATAGTTTGTGATATCTCCTCTTGTAGCAAACACAGACAGCTCAAAATTTCACCAAATGTGTTGAAGACCAAGACCCACAAATGTGATGTGAAAAGGTTTTTCTCCCATTTTGCATTTAAGAGAAAACAGCAAATACTCGTTTTAGGCCAAAATGCATTGAAAGGAATGGAAAACACAAAAGTGCATAATTTGTGATATCTCCTCTTGTAGCAAACACAGACAGCTCAAAATTTCACCAAATGTGTTGAAGACCAAGACCCACAAATGTGATGTGAAAAGGTTTTTCTCCCATTTTGCACTGAGAAAACAGCAAATGCTCGTTTTAGGCCAAAATGCAATGAAAGGAATGGAAAACACAAAAGTGCATACTTTGTGATATCTCCTCTTGTAGCAAACACAGACAGCTCAAAATTTCACCAAATGTGTTGAAGAACAAGGCCCACAAATAAGATGTGAAATGGTTTTTCTCCCATGTTGGTTTAAGAGAAAACAGCAAATGCTCGTTTTAGGCCAAAATGCATTGAAAGCAATGGAAAACACAAAAGCGCATACTTTGTGATATCTCCTCTTGTAGCAAACACAGACTGCTCAACATTTCATCGAATGTGTTGAAGACCAATACCCACAAATGTGATGTTAAATGGTTTTTCTCCCATGTTGTGTTTAAGAGAAGACAGCAAATGCTCGTTTTAGGCCAAAATGCATTGAAAGCAATGGAAACATGAAAAGTGCATAGTTTGTGATATCTCCTCTTGTAGCAAACACAGACAGCTCAAAATTTCACCAAATGTGTTGAAGACCAAGACCCACAAATGTGATGTGAAATGGGTTTTCTCCCATGTTGCAATTAAGAGAAAACAGCAAATGCTCGTTTTAGGCCAAAATGCATTGAAAGCAATGGAAACACAAAAGCGCATAATTTGTGATATCTCCTCTTGTAGCAAACACAGACAGCTCAAAATTTCACCAAATGTGTTGAAGACCAAGACCCACAAATGTGATGTGAAATGGTTTTTCTCCCATGTTGCGTTTAAGAGAAAACAGCAAATGCTCATTTTAGGCCAAAATGCATTGAAAGGAATGGAAAACACAAAAGTGCATACTTTGTGATATCTCCTCTTGTAGCAAACACAGACAGCTCAAAATTTCACCAAATGTGTTGAAGAACAAGGCCCAGAAATGTGATGTGAAATGGTTTTTCTCCCATGTTGCGTTTAAGAGGAAACAGCAAATGCTCGTTTTAGGCCAAAATGCATTGAAAGCAATGGAAAACACAAAAGCGCATACTTTGTCATATCTCCTCTTGTAGCAAACACAGACAGCTCAAAATTTCACCAAATGCGTTGAAGACCAAGACCCACAAATGTTATGTGAAATGGTTTTTCTCCCATGTTGCATTTAAGAGAAAACAGCAAATGCTCGTTTTAGGCAAAAATGCATTGAAAGCAAAGGAAACAACAAAAGCGCATACTTTGTGATATCTCCTCTTGTAGTAAACACAGACAGCTCAAAATTTCATCGAATGTGTTGAAGACCAATACCCACAAATTTGATGTTAAATGGTTTTTCTCCCATGTTGTGTTTAAGAGAAAACAGCAAATGCTCGTTTTAGGCCAAAATGCATTGAAAGCAATGGAAACAAGAAAAGCGCATAGTTTGTGATATCTCCTCTTGTAGCAAACACAGACAGCTCAAAATTTCACCAAATGTGTTGAAGACCAAGACCCACAAATGTGATGTGAAAAGGTTTTTCTCCCATTTTGCATTTAAGAGAAAACAGCAAATACTCGTTTTAGGCCAAAATGCATTGAAAGGAATGGAAAACACAAAAGTGCATAATTTGTGATATCTCCTCTTGTAGCAAACACAGACAGCTCAAAATTTCACCAAATGTGTTGAAGACCAAGACCCACAAATGTGATGTGAAAAGGTTTTTCTCCCATTTTGCACTGAGAAAACAGCAAATGCTCGTTTTAGGCCAAAATGCAATGAAAGGAATGGAAAACACAAAAGTGCATACTTTGTGATATCTCCTCTTGTAGCAAACACAGACAGCTCAAAATTTCACCAAATGTGTTGAAGAACAAGGCCCACAAATAAGATGTGAAATGGTTTTTCTCCCATGTTGGTTTAAGAGAAAACAGCAAATGCTCGTTTTAGGCCAAAATGCATTGAAAGCAATGGAAAACACAAAAGCGCATACTTTGTGATATCTCCTCTTGTAGCAAACACAGACTGCTCAAAATTTCATCGAATGTGTTGAAGACCAATACCCACAAATGTGATGTTAAATGGTTTTTCTCCCATGTTGTGTTTAAGAGAAGACAGCAAATGCTCGTTTTAGGCCAAAATGCATTGAAAGCAATGGAAACATGAAAAGTGCATAGTTTGTGATATCTCCTCTTGTAGCAAACACAGACAGCTCAAAATTTCACCAAATGCGTTGAATACCAAGACCCACAAATGTGATGTGAAATGGGTTTTCTCCCATGTTGCAATTAAGAGAAAACAGCAAATGCTCGTTTTAGGCCAAAATGCATTGAAAGCAATGGAAAACACAAAAGCGCATAATTTGTGATATCTCCTCTTGTAGCAAACACAGACAGCTCAAAATTTCACCAAATGTGTTGAAGACCAAGACCCACAAATGTGATGTGAAATGGTTTTTCTCCCATGTTGCGTTTAAGAGAAAACAGCAAATGCTCATTTTAGGCCAAAATGCATTGAAAGGAATGCAAAACACAAAAGTGCATACTTTGTGATATCTCCTCTTGTAGCAAACACAGACAGCTCAAAATTTCACCAAATGTGTTGAAGAACAAGGCCCAGAAATGTGATGTGAAATGGTTTTTCTCCCATGTTGCGTTTAAGAGGAAACAGCAAATGCTCGTTTTAGGCCAAAATGCATTGAAAGCAATGGAAAACACAAAAGCGCATACTTTGTCATATCTCCTCTTGTAGCAAACACAGACAGCTCAAAATTTCATCGAATGTGTTGAAGACCAATACCCACAAATTTGATGTTAAATGGTTTTTCTCCCATGTTGTGTTTAAGAGAAAACAGCAAATGCTCGTTTTAGGCCAAAATGCATTGAAAGCAATGGAAACAAGAAAAGCGCATAGTTTGTGATATCTCCTCTTGTAGCAAACACAGACAGCTCAAAATTTCACCAAATGTGTTGAAGACCAAGACCCACAAATGTGATGTGAAAAGGTTTTTCTTCCATTTTGCATTTAAGAGAAAACAGCAAATACTTGTTTTAGGCCAAAATGCATTGAAAGGAATGGAAAACACAAAAGTGCATACTTTGTGATATCTCCTCTTGTAGCAAACACAGACAGCTCAAAATTTCACCAAATGTGTTGAAGACCAATACCCACAAATGTGATGTGAAAAGGTTTTTCTCCCATTTTGCACTGAGAAAACAGCAAATGCTCGTTTTAGGCCAAAATGCGTTGAAAGCAATAGAAACAAGAAAAGCGCATAGTTTGTGATATCTCCTCTTGTAGCAAACACAGACAGCTCAAAATTTCACTGAATGTGTTGAAGACCAACACCCACAAATGTGATGTGAAATGGTTTTTCTCCAATGTTGCGTTTAAGAGAAAACAGCAAATGCTCGTTTTAGCCAAAATGCATTGAAAGCAATGGAAACAACAAAAGCGCATACTTTGTGATATCTCCTCTTGTAGCAACCACAGACAGCTCAAAATTTCACCATATGTGTTGAAGACCAATACCCACAAATGTGATGTGAAATGGTTTTTCTCCCATGTTGCGTATAAGAGAAATCAGCAAATGCTTGTTTTTTGCAAAAATGCATAAAAAACAATTTGAATAGCAATAATGCAATCTTTGCTATACCTCTTGATTTAGCAAACACAGACAGCTCAAAATTTCACACAAAGTGTTGAAGGCGATGGCCCACAAAAGTGATGTGAAATGGTTTTCTCCCATGTTGCATTTAAGACAAATCAGCAAATGCTCATTTTAGGCCAAAATGCATGGCAATGATTGGGAACTGTGAAAATGCATACTTTGCCATATTTCCTCTTGTAGCAAACACAGACAACTCAAAATTTCACACAATATGTTGAAGACCAAGGCCCACAAAAGTGATGTGAAATGGTTTTTCTCCCATGTTGCATTTAAGAGAAAACAGCAAATGTAAATTTTGGGCAAAAATGCATATAAAAACTGGGAACAGTAAATATGCCAACTTTGCGATATCTCCACTTTTAGCAAACACAGACAGCTCAAAATTTCACACAATGTGTTGAAGGCCAAGGCCCACACAAGTGATGTGAATGGTTTTTCTCCCATGTTGCATTTAAGAGAAAACAGCAAATGCTTATTTTATGCAAAAATACATTTAAAAAAACAGTAACTGTTAAAATGCAGTCTTTGCGATATCTCCTTTTTTAGCAAACACAGATAGCTCAAAATTTCACACAATATGTTGAAGACCAAGGCCCACAAATGTGATGTGTAATAGTTTTTCTCCCATGTTGCATTTAAGAGAAAACAGCAAATGCTCGTTTTTTGCAAAAATGCATTTAAAAAAACAGGAAAATTAAAAACGCAATCTTTGCGATATATCCTTTTAAAGCAAACATAGACAGCTCAAAATTTCACACAATGTGTTGAAGATTAAGGCCCACACAAGTGATGTGAAATGGCTTTTCTCCCATGTTGCATTTAAGAGAAAACAGCAAATGCTCGTTTTAGGCCAAAATGCATTGAAAGCAATGGAAACAACAAATGCGCATAATTTGTGATATCTCCTCTTGTAGCAAACACAGACAGCTCAAAATTTCACCAAATGTGTTGAAGACCAAGACCCACAAATGTGATGTGAATAGGTTTTTCAACCATTTTGCATTTAAGAGAAAACAGCAAATACTCGTTTTAGGCCAAAATGCAATGAAAGGAATGGAAAACACAAAAGTGCATACTTTGTGATATCTCCTCTTGTAGCAAACACAGACAGCTCAAAATTTCACCAAATGTGTTGAAGACCAAGACACACAAATGTGATGTGAAATGGTTTTTCTTCCATGTGGCATTTAAGAGAAAACAGCAAATGCTCGTTTTAGGCCAAAATGCATTGAAAGCAATGGAAACAACAAAAGCGCATACTTTGTGATATCTCCTCTTGTAGCAAACACAGACTGCTCAAAATTTCATCGAATGTGTTGAAGACCAATACACACAAATGTGATGTTAAATGGTTTTTCTCCCATGTTGTGTTTAAGAGAAGACAGCAAATGCTCGTTTTAGGCCAACATGCATTGAAAGCAATGGAAACATGAAAAGTGCATAGTTTGTGATATCTCCTCTTGTAGCAAACACAGACAGCTCAAAATTTCACCAAATGCGTTGAAGACCAAGACCCACAAATGTGATGTGAAATGGGTTTTCTCCCATGTTGCAATTAAGAGAAAACAGCAAATGCTCGTTTTAGGCCAAAATGCATTGAAACCAATGGAAAACACAAAAGCGCATAATTTGTGATATCTCCTCCTGTAGCAAACACAGACAGCTCAAAATTTCACCAAATGTGTTGAAGAACAAGGCCCACAAATCTGATGTGAAATGGTTTTTCTCCCATGTTGCGTTTAAGAGGAAACAGCAAATGCTCATTTTAGGCTAAACTGCATTGAAAGCAATGGAAACAACAAAATCGCAAACTTTGTGATATCTCCTCTTGTAGCAAACACAGACAGCTCAAAATTTCACCGAATGTGTTCAAGACCAAGACCCACAAATGTGATGTGAAATGGTTTTTCTCCCATGTTGTGTTTAAGAGAAAACAGCAAATGCTTGTTTTAGGCCAAAATGCGTTGAAAGCAATAGAAACAAGAAAAGCGCATAGTTTGTGATATCTCCTCTTGTAGCAAACACAGACAGCTCAAAATTTCACTGAATGTGTTGAAGACCAACACCCACAAATGTGATGTGAAATGGTTTTTCTCCAATGTTGCGTTTAAGAGAAAACAGCAAATGCTCGTTTTAGCCAAAATGTATTGAAAGCAATGGAAACAACAAAAGCGCATACTTTGTGATATCTCCTCTTGTAGCAACCACAGACAGCTCAAAATTTCACCATATGTGTTGAAGACCAATACCCACAAATGTGATGTGAAATGGTTTTTCTCCCATGTTGCGTATAAGAGAAATCAGCAAATGCTTGTTTTAGGCCAAAATGCGTTGAAAGCAATAGAAACAAGAAAAGCGCATAGTTTGTGATATCTCCTCTTGTAGCAAACACAGACAGCTCAAAATTTCACTGAATGTGTTGAAGACCAACACCCACAAATGTGATGTGAAATGGTTTTTCTACAATGTTGCATTTAAGAGAAAACAGCAAATGCTTATTTTATGCAAAAATACATTTAAAAAAACAGTAACTGTTAAAATGCAGTCTTTGCGATATCTCCTTTTTTAGCAAACACAGATAGCTCAAAATTTCACACAATATGTTGAAGACCAAGGCCCACAAATGTGATGTGTAATAGTTTTTCTCCCATGTTGCATTTAAGAGAAAACAGCAAATGCTCGTTTTTTGCAAAAATGCATTTAAAAAAACAGGAAAATTAAAAACGCAATCTTTGCGATATATCCTTTTAAAGCAAACATAGACAGCTCAAAATTTCACACAATGTGTTGAAGATTAAGGCCCACACAAGTGATGTGAAATGGCTTTTCTCCCATGTTGCAATTAAGAGAAAACAGCAAATGCTCGTTTTAGGCCAAAATGCATTGAAAGCAATGGAAACAACAAATGCGCATAATTTGTGATATCTCCTCTTGTAGCAAACACAGACAGCTCAAAATTTCACCAAATGTGTTGAAGACCAAGACCCACAAATGTGATGTGAATAGGTTTTTCAACCATTTTGCATTTAAGAGAAAACAGCAAATACTCGTTTTAGGCCAAAATGCAATGAAAGGAATGGAAAACACAAAAGTGCATACTTTGTGATATCTCCTCTTGTAGCAAACACAGACAGCTCAAAATTTCACCAAATGTGTTGAAGACCAAGACACACAAATGTGATTTGAAATGGTTTTTCTTCCATGTGGCATTTAAGAGAAAACAGCAAATGCTCGTTTTAGGCCAAAATGCATTGAAAGCAATGGAAACAACAAAAGCGCATACTTTGTGATATCTCCTCTTGAAGCAAACACAGACAGCTCAAAATTTCACCAAATGTGTTGAAGACCAAGACCCACAAATGTGATGTGAAAAGGTTTTTCTGCCATTTTGCATTTAACAGAAAACAGCAAATGCTCGTTTTAGGCCAAATGCATTGAAAGCAATGGAAACAACAAAAGCGCATACTTTGTGATATCTCCTCTTGTAGCAAACACAGACAGCTCAAAATTTCACCAAATTTGTTGAAGACCAAGACCCACAAATGTGATTTGAAAAGGTTTTTCTCCCATTTTGAATTTAAGAGAAAACAGCAAATGCTCATTTTAGGCTAAAATGCATTGAAAGCAATGGAAACAACAAAATCGCAAACTTTGTGATATCTCCTCTTGTAGCAAACACAGACAGCTCAAAATTTCACCGAATGTGTTGAAGACCAAGACCCACAAATGTGATGTGAAATGGTTTTTCTCCCATGTTGTGTTTAAGAGAAAACAGCAAATGCTTGTTTTAGGCCAAAATGCGTTGAAAGCAATAGAAACAAGAAAAGCGCATAGTTTGTGATATCTCCTCTTGTAGCAAACACAGACAGCTCAAAATTTCACTGAATCTGTTGAAGACCAACACCCACAAATGTGATGTGAAATGGTTTTTCTCCAATGTTGCGTTTAAGAGAAAACAGCAAATGCTCGTTTTAGCCAAAATGCATTGAAAGCAATGGAAACAACAAAAGCGCATACTTTGTGATATCTCCTCTTGTAGCAAACACAGACAGCTCAAAATTTCACCATATGTGTTGAAGACCAATACCCACAAATGTGATGTGAAATGGTTTTTCTCCCATGTTGCGTATAAGAGAAATCAGCAAATGCTTGTTTTTTGCAAAAATGCATAAAAACCAATTTGAATAGCAATAATGCAATCTTTGCTATACCTCTTGATTTAGCAAACACAGACAGCTCAAAATTTCACACAAAGTGTTGAAGGCGATGGCCCACAAAAGTGATGTGAAATGGTTTTCTCCCATGTTGCATTTAAGACAAATCAGCAAATGCTCATTTTAGGCCAAAATGCATGGCAATGATTGGGAACTGTGAAAATGCATACTTTGCCATATTTCCTCTTGTAGCAAACACAGACAACTCAAAATTTCACACAATATGTTGAAGACCAAGGCCCACAAAAGTGATGTGAAATGGTTTTTCTCCCATGTTGCATTTAAGAGAAAACAGCAAATGTAAATTTTGGGCAAAAATGCATATAAAAACTGGGAACAGTAAATATGCCAACTTTGCGATATCTCCACTTTTAGCAAACACAGACAGCTCAAAATTTCACACAATGTGTTGAAGGCCAAGGCCCACACAAGTGATGTGAATGGTTTTTCTCCCATGTTGCATTTAAGAGAAAACAGCAAATGCTTATTTTATGCAAAAATACATTTAAAAAAACAGTAACTGTTAAAATGCAGTCTTTGCGATATCTCCTTTTTTAGCAAACACAGATAGCTCAAAATTTCACACAATATGTTGAAGACCAAGGCCCACAAATGTGATGTGTAATAGTTTTTCTCCCATGTTGCATTTAAGAGAAAACAGCAAATGCTCGTTTTTTGCAAAAATGCATTTAAAAAAACAGGAAAATTAAAAACGCAATCTTTGCGATATATCCTTTTAAAGCAAACATAGACAGCTCAAAATTTCACACAATGTGTTGAAGATTAAGGCCCACACAAGTGATGTGAAATGGCTTTTCTCCCATGTTGCATTTAAGAGAAAACAGCAAATGCTCGTTTTAGGCCAAAATGCATTGAAAGCAATGGAAACAACAAATGCGCATAATTTGTGATATCTCCTCTTGTAGCAAACACAGACAGCTCAAAATTTCACCAAATGTGTTGAAGACCAAGACCCACAAATGTGATGTGAATAGGTTTTTCAACCATTTTGCATTTAAGAGAAAACAGCAAATACTCGTTTTAGGCCAAAATGCAATGAAAGGAATGGAAAACACAAAAGTGCATACTTTGTGATATCTCCTCTTGTAGCAAACACAGACAGCTCAAAATTTCACCAAATGTGTTGAAGACCAAGACACACAAATGTGATGTGAAATGGTTTTTCTTCCATGTGGCATTTAAGAGAAAACAGCAAATGCTCGTTTTAGGCCAAAATGCATTGAAAGCAATGGAAACAACAAAAGCGCATACTTTGTGATATCTCCTCTTGTAGCAAACACAGACTGCTCAAAATTTCATCGAATGTGTTGAAGACCAATACACACAAATGTGATGTTAAATGGTTTTTCTCCCATGTTGTGTTTAAGAGAAGACAGCAAATGCTCGTTTTAGGCCAACATGCATTGAAAGCAATGGAAACATGAAAAGTGCATAGTTTGTGATATCTCCTCTTGTAGCAAACACAGACAGCTCAAAATTTCACCAAATGCGTTGAAGACCAAGACCCACAAATGTGATGTGAAATGGGTTTTCTCCCATGTTGCAATTAAGAGAAAACAGCAAATGCTCGTTTTAGGCCAAAATGCATTGAAACCAATGGAAAACACAAAAGCGCATAATTTGTGATATCTCCTCCTGTAGCAAACACAGACAGCTCAAAATTTCACCAAATGTGTTGAAGAACAAGGCCCACAAATCTGATGTGAAATGGTTTTTCTCCCATGTTGCGTTTAAGAGGAAACAGCAAATGCTCATTTTAGGCTAAACTGCATTGAAAGCAATGGAAACAACAAAATCGCAAACTTTGTGATATCTCCTCTTGTAGCAAACACAGACAGCTCAAAATTTCACCGAATGTGTTCAAGACCAAGACCCACAAATGTGATGTGAAATGGTTTTTCTCCCATGTTGTGTTTAAGAGAAAACAGCAAATGCTTGTTTTAGGCCAAAATGCGTTGAAAGCAATAGAAACAAGAAAAGCGCATAGTTTGTGATATCTCCTCTTGTAGCAAACACAGACAGCTCAAAATTTCACTGAATGTGTTGAAGACCAACACCCACAAATGTGATGTGAAATGGTTTTTCTCCAATGTTGCGTTTAAGAGAAAACAGCAAATGCTCGTTTTAGCCAAAATGTATTGAAAGCAATGGAAACAACAAAAGCGCATACTTTGTGATATCTCCTCTTGTAGCAACCACAGACAGCTCAAAATTTCACCATATGTGTTGAAGACCAATACCCACAAATGTGATGTGAAATGGTTTTTCTCCCATGTTGCGTATAAGAGAAATCAGCAAATGCTTGTTTTAGGCCAAAATGCGTTGAAAGCAATAGAAACAAGAAAAGCGCATAGTTTGTGATATCTCCTCTTGTAGCAAACACAGACAGCTCAAAATTTCACTGAATGTGTTGAAGACCAACACCCACAAATGTGATGTGAAATGGTTTTTCTACAATGTTGCATTTAAGAGAAAACAGCAAATGCTTATTTTATGCAAAAATACATTTAAAAAAACAGTAACTGTTAAAATGCAGTCTTTGCGATATCTCCTTTTTTAGCAAACACAGATAGCTCAAAATTTCACACAATATGTTGAAGACCAAGGCCCACAAATGTGATGTGTAATAGTTTTTCTCCCATGTTGCATTTAAGAGAAAACAGCAAATGCTCGTTTTTTGCAAAAATGCATTTAAAAAAACAGGAAAATTAAAAACGCAATCTTTGCGATATATCCTTTTAAAGCAAACATAGACAGCTCAAAATTTCACACAATGTGTTGAAGATTAAGGCCCACACAAGTGATGTGAAATGGCTTTTCTCCCATGTTGCAATTAAGAGAAAACAGCAAATGCTCGTTTTAGGCCAAAATGCATTGAAAGCAATGGAAACAACAAATGCGCATAATTTGTGATATCTCCTCTTGTAGCAAACACAGACAGCTCAAAATTTCACCAAATGTGTTGAAGACCAAGACCCACAAATGTGATGTGAATAGGTTTTTCAACCATTTTGCATTTAAGAGAAAACAGCAAATACTCGTTTTAGGCCAAAATGCAATGAAAGGAATGGAAAACACAAAAGTGCATACTTTGTGATATCTCCTCTTGTAGCAAACACAGACAGCTCAAAATTTCACCAAATGTGTTGAAGACCAAGACACACAAATGTGATTTGAAATGGTTTTTCTTCCATGTGGCATTTAAGAGAAAACAGCAAATGCTCGTTTTAGGCCAAAATGCATTGAAAGCAATGGAAACAACAAAAGCGCATACTTTGTGATATCTCCTCTTGTAGCAAACACAGACAGCTCAAAATTTCACCAAATGTGTTGAAGACCAAGACCCACAAATGTGATGTGAAAAGGTTTTTCTGCCATTTTGCATTTAACAGAAAACAGCAAATGCTCGTTTTAGGCCAAATGCATTGAAAGCAATGGAAACAACAAAAGCGCATACTTTGTGATATCTCCTCTTGTAGCAAACACAGACAGCTCAAAATTTCACCAAATTTGTTGAAGACCAAGACCCACAAATGTGATTTGAAAAGGTTTTTCTCCCATTTTGAATTTAAGAGAAAACAGCAAATGCTCATTTTAGGCTAAAATGCATTGAAAGCAATGGAAACAACAAAATCGCAAACTTTGTGATATCTCCTCTTGTAGCAAACACAGACAGCTCAAAATTTCACCGAATGTGTTGAAGACCAAGACCCACAAATGTGATGTGAAATGGTTTTTCTCCCATGTTGTGTTTAAGAGAAAACAGCAAATGCTTGTTTTAGGCCAAAATGCGTTGAAAGCAATAGAAACAAGAAAAGCGCAAAGTTTGTGATATCTCCTCTTGTAGCAAACACAGACAGCTCAAAATTTCACTGAATCTGTTGAAGACCAACACCCACAAATGTGATGTGAAATGGTTTTTCTCCAATGTTGCGTTTAAGAGAAAACAGCAAATGCTCGTTTTAGCCAAAATGCATTGAAAGCAATGGAAACAACAAAAGCGCATACTTTGTGATATCTCCTCTTGTAGCAAACACAGACAGCTCAAAATTTCACCATATGTGTTGAAGACCAATACCCACAAATGTGATGTGAAATGGTTTTTCTCCCATGTTGCGTATAAGAGAAATCAGCAAATGCTTGTTTTTTGCAAAAATGCATAAAAACCAATTTGAATAGCAATAATGCAATCTTTGCTATACCTCTTGATTTAGCAAACACAGACAGCTCAAAATTTCACACAAAGTGTTGAAGGCGATGGCCCACAAAAGTGATGTGAAATGGTTTTCTCCCATGTTGCATTTAAGACAAATCAGCAAATGCTCATTTTAGGCCAAAATGCATGGCAATGATTGGGAACTGTGAAAATGCATACTTTGCCATATTTCCTCTTGTAGCAAACACAGACAACTCAAAATTTCACACAATATGTTGAAGACCAAGGCCCACAAAAGTGATGTGAAATGGTTTTTCTCCCATGTTGCATTTAAGAGAAAACAGCAAATGTTAATTTTGGGCAAAAATGCATATAAAAACTGGGAACAGTAAATATGCCAACTTTGCGATATCTCCACTTTTAGCAAACACAGACAGCTCAAAATTTCACACAATGTGTTGAAGGCCAAGGCCCACACAAGTGATGTGAATGGTTTTTCTCCCATGTTGCATTTAAGAGAAAACAGCAAATGCTCGTTTTTTGCAAAAATGCATTGAAATCAATGGGAACACTAAAAACGCATACTTTCCCATATCTCCTCTTGTAGCAAACACAGACAACTCAAAATTTCACACAATGTGTTGAAGACCAAGGCCCACAAAAGTGATGTAAAATGGTTTTTCTACCATGTTGCATTTAAGAGAAAACAGCAAATGCTAATTTTATGCAAAAATACATTTAAAAAAACAGTAACTGTTAAAATGCAGTCTTTGCGATATCTCCTTTTTTAGCAAACATAGATAGCTCAAAATTTCACACAATATGTTGAAGACCAAGGCCCACAAAAGTGATGTGTAAAAGTTTTCCTCCCATGTTGCATTTAAGAGAAAACAGCAAATGCTCGTTTTTTGCAAAAATGCATTTAAAAAAACAGGAAAATTAAAAACGCAATCTTTGCGATATATCCTTTTAAAGCAAACATAGACAGCTCAAAATTTCACACAATGTGTTGAAGATTAAGGCCCACACAAGTGATGTGAAATGGCTTTTCTCCCATGTTGCATTTAAGAGAAAACAGCAAATGCTCGTTTTAGGCCAAAATGCATTGAAAGCAATGGAAACAACAAATGCGCATAATTTGTGATATCTCCTCTTGTAGCAAACACAAAAAGCTCAAAATTTCACCAAATGTGTTGAAGACCAAGACCCACAAATGTGATGTGAATAGGTTTTTCTCCCATTTTGCATTTAAGAGAAAACAGCAAATACTCGTTTTAGGCCAAAATGCATTGAAAGGAATGGAAAACACAAAAGTGCATACTTTGTGATATCTCCTCTTGTAGCAAACACAGACAGCTCAAAATTTCACCAAATGTGTTGAAGACCAAGACCCACAAATGTGATGTGAAATGGTTTTTCTTCCATGTTGCATTTAAGAGAAAACAGCAAATACTCGTTTTAGGCCAAAATGCATTGAAAGCAATGGAAACAACAAAAGCGCATACTTTGTGATATCTCCTCTTGTAGCAAACACAGACAGCTCAAAATTTCACCGAATGTGTTGAAGACCAAGACCCACAAATGTGATGTGAAAAGGTTTTTCTGCCATTTTGCATTTAACAGAAAACAGCAAATGCTCGTTTTAGGCCAAAATGCATTGAAAGCAATGGAAACAACAAAAGCGCAAACTTTGTGATATCTCCTCTTGTAGCAAACACAGGCAGCTCAAAATTTCATCGAATGTGTTGAAGACCAATACCCACAAATGTGATGTTAAATGGTTTTTCTCCCATGTTGTGTTTAAGAGAAAACAGCAAATGCTCGTTTTAGGCCAAAATGCATTGAAATGAATGGAAAACACAAAAGCGCATACTTTGTGATATCTCCTCTTGTAGCAAACACAGACAGCTCAAAATTTCACCAAATGTGTTGAAGACCAAGACCCACAAATGTGATGTGAAATGGTTTTTCTCCCAAGTTTCATTTAAGAGAAAACAGCAAATGCGCGTTTTAGGCCAAAATGCATTGAAAGGAATGGAAAACACAAAAGTGCATACTTTGTGATATCTCCTCTTGTAGCAAACAAAGCTCAAAATTTCACCGAATGTGTTGAAGACCAATACCCACAAATGTGATGTGAAATGGTTTTTCTCCCATGTTGCATTTAAGAGAAAACAGCAAATGCTCGTTTTAGGCCAAAATGCATTGAAAGCAATGGAAACAACAAAAGCGCATATTTTGTGATATCTCCTCTTGTTGCAAACACAAACAGCTCAAAATTTCACCAAATGTGTTGAAGACCAAGACCCACAAATGTGATGTTAAATGGTTTTTCTCCCATTTTGTGTTTAAGAGAAAACAGCAAATGCTCGTTTTAGGCCAAAATGCATTGAAAGCAATGGAAACAACAAAATCGCAAACTTTGTGATATCTCCTCTTGTAGCAAACACAGACAGCTCAAAATTTCACCAAATGTGTTGAAGACCAAGACCCTCAAATGTGATGTGAAAAGATTTTTCTCCCATTTTGCATTTAAGAGAAAATAGCAAATGCTCGTTTTAGGCCAAAATGCATTGAAAGCAATGGAAACAACAAAAGCGCAAACTTTGTGATATCTCCTCTTGTAGCAAACACAGACAGCTCAAAATTTCACCGAATGTGTTCAAGACCAGTACCCACAAATGTGATGTGAAATGGTTTTTCTGCCATGTTGTGTTTAAGAGAAAACAGCAAATGCTTGTTTTAGGCCAAAATGCGTTGGAAGCAATAGAAACAAGAAAAGCGCATAGTTTGTGATATCTCCTCTTGTAGCAAACACAGACAGCTCAAAATTTCACTGAATGTGTTGAAGACCAATACCCACAAATGTGATGTGAAATGGTTTTTCTCCCATGTTGCGTATAAGAGAAATCAGCAAATGCTTGTTTTTTGCAAAAATGCATAAAAACCAATTTGAACAGCAATAATGCAATCTTTGCTATACCTCTTGATTTAGCAAACACAGACAGCTCAAAATTTCACACAAAGTGTTGAAGGCGATGGCCCACACAAGTGATGTGAAATGGTTTTCTCCCATATTGCATTTAAGACAAATCAGCAAATGCTCATTTTAGGCCAAAATGCATGGCAATGATTGGGAACTGTGAAAATGCATACTTTGCCATATTTCCTCTTTTAGCAAACACAGACAACTCAAAATTTCATACAATATGTTGAAGACCAAGGCCCACAAAAGTGATGTGAAATGGTTTTTCTCCCATGTTGCATTTAAGAGAAAACAGCAAATGTTAATTTTGGGCAAAAATGCATATAAAAACTGGGAACAGTAAATATGCCAACTTTGCGATATCTCCACTTTTAGCAAACACAGACAGCTCAAAATTTCACACAATGTGTTGAAGGCCAAGGCCCACACAAGTGATGTGAATGGTTTTTCACCCATGTTGCATTTAAGAGAAAACAGCAAATGCTCGTTTTTTGCAAAAATGCATTGATATCAATATAAATAGTAAAACACATACTTTGCCATATCTCCTCTTGTAGCAAACACAGACAGCTCAAAATTTCACACAATGTGTTGAAGGCAATGGCCCACAAAAGTGATGTGAAATGGTTTTCTCCCATGTTGCATTTAAGACAAATCAGCAAATGCTCATTTTAGGCCAAAATGCATGGCAATGATTGGGAACTATGAAAATGCATACTTTGCCATATTTCCTAATGTAGCAAACACAGACAACTCACAATTTCACACAATATGTTGAAGACCAAGGCCCACAAAAGTGATGTGAATGGTTTTTCTCCCATGTTGCATTTAAGAGAAAACAGCAAATGCTCGTTTTTTGCAAAAATGCATTGATATCAATATAAATAGTAAAACACATACTTTGCCATATCTCCTCTTGTAGCAAACACAGACAGCTCAAATTTTGACACAATGTGTTGAAGACCAAGGCCCACAAAAGTGATGTGAAATGGTAATTCTCCCATGTTGCTTTTAAGAGAATACAGCAAATGCTCATTTTTTGCAAAAATGCATTTAAAAAACTAGGAACATCATAAATGCAATCTTTGCAATATATCTTTTAACAGCAAACATAGCTCAAAATTTCACACAATGTTTTGAAAACCAAGGCCCACAAAAGTGATGTGAAATGGTTTTTCTCCCATGTTGCATTTAAGAGAAAACAGCAAATGTTAATTTTGGGCAAAAATGCATATAAAAACTGGGAACAGTAAATATGCCAACTTTGCGATATCTCCACTTTTAGCAAACACAGACAGCTCAAAATTTCACACAATGTGTTGAAGGCCAAGGCCCACACAAGTGATGTGAATGGTTTTTCTCCCATGTTGCATTTAAGAAAAAACAGCAAATGCTCGTTTTTTGCAAAAATGCATTGATATCAATATAAATAGTAAAACACATACTTTGCCATATCTCCTCTTGTAGCAAACACAGACAGCTCAAAATTTCACACAAAGTGTTGAAGGCGATGGCCCACAAAAGTGATGTGTAATAGTTTTTCTCCCATGTTGCATTTAAGAGAAAACAGCAAATGCTCGTTTTTTGCAAAAATGCATTTAAAAAAACAGGAAAATTAAAAACGCAATCCTTGCGATATATCCTTTTAAAGCAAACATAGACAGCTCAAAATTTTACTCAATGTGTTGAAGATTAAGGCCCACACAAGTGATGTGAAATGGCTTTTCTCCCATGTTGCATTCAAGAGAAAACAGCAAATGCTCGTTTTAGGCCAAAATGCATTGAAAGCAATGGAAACAACAAAAGCGCAAACTTTGTGATATCTCCTCTTGTAGTAAACACAGGCAGCTCAAAATTTCATCGAATGTGTTGAAGACCAATACCCACAAATGTGATGTTAAATGGTTTTTCTCCCATGTTGTGTTTAAGAGAAAACAGCAAATACTCGTTTTAGGCCAAAATGCATTGAAAGCAATGGAAACAAGAAAAGCGAATAGTTTGTGATATCTCCTCTTGTAGCAAACACAGACAGCTCAAAATTCCACCAAATGTGTTGTAGACCAAGACCCACACAAGTGATGTGAATGGTTTTTCTCCCATGTTGCATTTAAGAGAAAACAGCAAATGCTCGTCTTTTGCAAAAATGCATTGATATCAATATAAATAGTAAAACACATACTTTGCCATATCTCCTCTTGTAGCAAACACAGACAGCTCAAAATTTCACACAAAGTGTTGAAGGCTATGGCCCACAAAAGTGATGTGAAATGGTTTTCTCCCATGTTGCATTTAAGACAAATCAGCAAATGCTCATTTTAGGCCAAAATGCATGGCAATGATTGGGAACTGTGAAAATGCATACTTTGCCATATTTCCTCATGTAGCAAACACAGACAACTCAAAATTTCACACAATATGTTGAAGACCAAGGCCCACAAAAGTGATGTGAATGGTTTTTCTCCCATGTTGCATTTAAGAGAAAACAGCAAATGCTCATTTTTTGCAAAAATGCATTGATATCAATATAAATAGTAAAACACATACTTTGCCATATCTCCTCTTGTAGCAAACACAGACAGCTCAAATTTTGACACAATGTGTTGAAGACCAAGGCCCACAAAAGTGATGTGAAATGGTAATTCTCCCATGTTGCTTTTAAGAGAATACAGCAAATGCTCATTTTTTGCAAAAATGCATTTAAAAAACTAGGAACATCATAAATGCAATCTTTGCAATATATCTTTTAACACCAAACATAGCTCAAAATTTCACACAATGTTTTGAAGACCAAGGCCCACAAAAGTGATGTGAAATGGTTTTTCACCCATGTTGCGTTTGCAAATACTCGTTTTGTACAAAAATGCATTGAAATCAATGGGAACACAAAAAAGGCATACTTTGCCATATCTCCTCTTGTAGCAAACACAGATAACTCAAAATTTCACACAATGTGTTGAAGTCCAAGCACCATAAAAGTGATGTGAAATGGTAATTCTCCCATGTTGCATTCAAGAGAAAACAGCAAATGCTTGTTTTTTGCAAAAATGCATTGAAATCAATGGGAACACTAAAAACGCATACTTTCCCATATCTCCTCTTGTAGCAAACACAGACAACTCAAAATTTCACACAATGTGTTGACGACCAAGGCCCACAAAAGTGATGTAAAATGGTTTTTCTACCATGTTGCATTTAAGAGAAAACAGCAAATGCTAATTTTATGCAAAAATACATTTAAAAAAACAGTAACTGTTAAAATGCAGTCTTTGCGATATCTCCTTTTTTAGCAAACATAGATAGCTCAAAATTTCACACAATATGTTGAAGACCAAGGCCCACAAAAGTGATGTGTAATAGTTTTCCTCCCATGTTGCATTTAAGAGAAAACAGCAAATGCTCGTTTTTTGCAAAAATGCATTTAAAAAAACAGGAAAATTAAAAACGCAATCTTTGCGATATATCCTTTTAAAGCAAACATAGACAGCTCAAAATTTCACTCAATGTGTTGAAGATTAAGGCCCACACAAGTGATGTGAAATGGCGTTTCTCCCATGTTGCATTTAAGAGAAAACAGCAAATGCTCGTTTTAGGCCAAAATGCATTGAAAGCAATGGAAACAACAAAAGCGCAAACTTTGTGATATCTCCTCTTGTAGCAAACACAGGCAGCTGAAAATTTCATCGAATGTGTTGAAGACCAATACCCACAAATGTGATGTTAAATGGTTTTTCTCCCATGTTGTGTTTAAGAGAAAACAGCAAATACTCGTTTTAGGCCAAAATGCATTGAAAGCAATGGAAACAAGAAAAGCGAATAGTTTGTGATATCTCCTCTTGTAGCAAACACAGACAGCTCAAAATTCCACCAAATGTGTTGAAGACCAAGACCCACAAATGTGATGTGAAATGGTTTTTCTCCCATGTTGCGTTTAAGAGAAAACAGCAAATGCTCGTTTTAGGCCAAAATGCATTGAAAGGAATGGAAAACACAAAAGCGCATACTTTGTGATATCTCCTCTTGTAGCAAACACAGACAGCTCAAAATTTCATCAAATGTGTTGAAGACCAAGACCCACAAATGTGATGTGAAATGGTTTTTCTCCCATGTTGCGTTTAAGAGAAAACAGCAAATGCTCATTTTAGGCCAAAATGCATTGAAAGCAATGGAAACAACAAAAGCGCATACTTTGTGATATCTCCTCTTGTAGCAAACACAGACAGCTCAAAATTTCACCGAATGTGTTGAAGACCAAGACCCACAAATGTGATGTGAAATGGTTTTTCTCCCATGTTGTCTTTAAGAGAAAGCAGCAAATGCTCGTTTTAGGCCAAAATGCATTGAAAGCAGTGGAAACAAGAAAAGCGCATAGTTTGTGATATCTCCTCTTGTAGCAAACACAGACAGCTCAAAATTTCACCAAATGTGTTAAAGCCCAAGACCCACAAATGTGATGTTAAATGGTTTTTCTCCCATGTTGTGTTTAACAGAAAACAGCAAATGCTCGTTTTAGGCCAAATGCATTGAAAGCAATGGAAACAACAAAAGCACATACTTTGTGATATCTCCTCTTGTAGCAAACACAGACAGCTCAAAATTTCACCAAATGTGTTGAAGACCAAGACCCACAAATGTGATGTGAAAAGGTTTTTCTCCCATTTTCTGTTTAAGAGAAAACAGCAAATGATCGTTTTAGGCCAAAATGCATTGAAAGCAATGGAAACAACAAAAGCGCAAACTTTGTGATATCTCCTCTTGTAGCAAACACAGGCAGCTCAAAATTTCATCGAATGTGTTGAAGACCAATACCCACAAATGTGATGTTAAATGGTTTTTCTCCCATGTTGTGTTTAAGAGAAAACAGCAAATACTCGTTTTAGGCCAAAATGCATTGAAAGCAATGGAAACAAGAAAAGCGAATAGTTTGTGATATCTCCTCTTGTAGCAAACACAGACAGCTCAAAATTCCACCAAATGTGTTGTAGACCAAGACCCACAAATGTGATGTGAAATGGTTTTTCTCCCATATTGCGTTTAAGAGAAAACAGCAAATGCTCGTTTTAGGCCAAAATGCATTGAAAGGAATGGAAAACACAAAAGCACATACTTTGTGATATCTCCTCTTGTAGCAAACACAGACAGCTCAAAATTTCACCAAATGTGTTGAAGACCAAGACCCACAAATGTGATGTGAAATGGTTTTTCTCCCATGTTGCGTTTAAGAGAAAACAGCAAATGCTCGTTTTAGGCCAAAATGCATTGAAAGCAGTGGAAACAAGGAAAGCGCATAGTTTGTGATATCTCCTCTTGTAGCAAACACAGACAGCTCAAAATTTCACCAAATGTGTTAAAGACCAAGACCCACAAATGTGATGTTAAATGGTTTTTCTCCCATGTTGTGTTTAAGAGAAAACAGCAAATGCTCGTTTTAGGCCAAAATGCATTGAAAGCAATGGAAACAACAAAAGCACATAATTTGTGATATCTCCTCTTGTAGCAAACACAGACAGCTCAAAATTTCACCAAATGTGTTAAAGACCAAGGCCCACAAAAGTGATGTGAAATGGTTTTTCTCCCATATTGCATTTAACAGAAAACAGCAAATGTTAATTTTGGGCAAAAATGCATATAAAAACTGGGAACAGTAAATATGCCATTTTTGCGATATCTCCACTTTTAGCAAACACAGACAGCTCAAAATTTCACACAATGTGTTGAAGGCCAAGGCCCACACAAGTGATGTGAATGGTTTTTCTCCCATGTTGCATTTAAGAGAAAACAGCAAATGCTCGTTTTTTGCAAAAATGCATTGATATCAATATAAATAGTAAATCACATACTTTGCCATATCTCCTCTTGTAGCAAACACAGACAGCTCAAATTTTGACACAATGTGTTGAAGACCAAGGCCCACAAAAGTGATGTGAAATGGTAATTCTCCCATGTTGTTTTTAAGAGAATACAGCAAATGCTCATTTTTTGCAAAAATGCATTTAAAAAAATAGGAACATCATAAATGCAATCTTTGCAATATATCTTTTAACACCAAACATAGCTCAAAATTTCACACAATGTTTTGAAGACCAAGGCCCACAAAAGTGATGTGAAATGGTTTTTCACCCATGTTGCGTTTGCAAATACTCGTTTTGTACAAAAATGCATTGATATCAATGGGAACACTAAAAACGCATACTTTCCCATATCTCCTCTTGTAGCAAACACAGACATCTCAAAATTTCACACAATGTGTTGAAGACCAAGGCCCACAAAAGTGATGTAAAATGGTTTTTCTACCATGTTGCATTTAAGAGAAAACAGCAAATGCTAATTTTATGCAAAAATACATTTAAAAAAACAGTTACTGTTAAAATGCAGTCTTTGCGATATCTCCTTTTTTAGCAAACATAGATAGCTCAAAATTTCACACAATATGTTGAAGACCAAGGCCCACAAAAGTGATGTGTAATAGTTTTTCTCCCATGTTGCATTTAAGAGAAAGCAGCAAATGCTCATTTTTTGCAAAAATGCATTTAAAAAAACAGGAAAATTAAAAACGCAATCTTTGCGATATATCCTTTTAAAGCAAACATAGACAGCTCAAAATTTCACACAATGTGTTGAAGATTAAGGCCCACACAAGTGATGTGAAATGGCTTTTCTCCCATGTTGCATTTAAGAGAAAACAGCAAATGCTCGTTTTAGGCCAAAATGCATTGAAAGCAATGGAAACAACAAATGCGCATAATTTGTGATATCTCCTCTTGTAGCAAACACAGACAGCTCAAAATTTCACCAAATGTGTTGAGGACCAAGACCCACAAATGTGATGTGAAAAGGTTTTTCTCCCATTTTGCATTTAAGAGAAAACAGCAAATGCTCGTTTTAGGCCAAAATGCATTGAAAGGAATGGAAACAACAAAAGCACATACTTTGTGATATCTCCTCTTGTAGCAAACACAGACAGCTCAAAATTTCACCAAATGTGTTGTAGACCAAGACCCACAAATGTGATGTGAAATGGTTTTTCTCCCATGTTGCGTTTAAGAGAAAACAGCAAATGCTCGTTTTAGCCAAAATGCATTGAAAGCAATGGAAACAACAAAAGCGCATACTTTGTGATATCTCCTCTTGTAGCAAACACAGACAGCTCAAAATTTCACCAAATGTGTTGAAGACCAATACCCACAAATGTGATGTGAAATGGTTTCTCTCCCATGTTGCGTATAAGAGAAATCAGCAAATGCTTGTTTTTTGCATAAATGCATAAAAACCAATTTGAATAGCAATGATGCAATCTTTGCTATACCTCTTGATTTAGCAAACACAGACAGCTCAAAATTTCACACAATGTGTTGAAGGCGATGGCCCACACAAGTGATGTGAAATGGTTTTCTCCCATGTTGCATTTAAGACAAATCAGCAAATGCTCATTTTAGGCCAAAATGCATTGCAATGATTGGGAACTGTGAAAATGCATACTTTGCCATATTTCCTCTTGTAGCAAACACAGACAACTCAAAATTTCACACAATATGTTGAAGACCAAGGCCCACAAAAGTGATGTGAAATGGTTTTTTTCCCATGTTGCATTTAACAGAAAACAGCAAATGTTAATTTTGGGCAAAAATGCATATAAAAACTGGGAACAGTAAATATGCCATTTTTGCGATATCTCCACTTTTAGCAAACACAGACAGCTCAAAATTTCACACAATGTGTTGAAGGCCAAGGCCCACACAAGTGATGTGAATGGTTTTTCTCCCATGTTGCATTTAAGAGAAAACAGCAAATGCTCGTTTTTTGCAAAAATGCATTGATATCAATATAAATAGTAAATCACATACTTTGCCATATCTCCTCTTGTAGCAAACACAGACAGCTCAAATTTTGACACAATGTGTTGAAGACCAAGGCCCACAAAAGTGATGTGAAATGGTAATTCTCCCATGTTGTTTTTAAGAGAATACAGCAAATGCTCATTTTTTGCAAAAATGCATTTAAAAAAATAGGAACATCATAAATGCAATCTTTGCAATATATCTTTTAACACCAAACATAGCTCAAAATTTCACACAATGTTTTGAAGACCAAGGCCCACAAAAGTGATGTGAAATGGTTTTTCACCCATGTTGCGTTTGCAAATACTCGTTTTGTACAAAAATGCATTGATATCAATGGGAACACAAAAAAGGCATACTTTGCCATATCTCCTCTTGTAGCAAACACAGATAACTCAAAATTTCACACAATGTGTTGAAGTCCAAGCACCATAAAAGTAATGTGAAATGGTAATTCTCCCAAGTTGCATTCAAGAGAAAAAAGCAAATGCTTGTTTTTTGCAAAAATGCATTGAAATCAATGGGAACACTAAAAACGCATACTTTCCCATATCTCCTCTTGTAGCAAACACAGACATCTAAAAATTTCACACAATGTGTTGAAGACCAAGGCCCACAAAAGTGATGTAAAATGGTTTTTCTACCATGTTGCATTTAAGAGAAAACAGCAAATGCAAATTTTATGCAAAAATACATTTAAAAAAACAGTAACTGTTAAAATGCAGTCTTTGCGATATCTCCTTTTTTAGCAAACATAGATAGCTCAAAATTTCACACAATATGTTGAAGACCAAGGCCCACAAAAGTGATGTGTAATAGCTTTTCTCCCATGTTGCATTTAAGAGAAAACAGCAAATGCTCATTTTTTGCAAAAATGCATTTAAAAAAACAGGAAAATTAAAAACGCAATCTTTGCGATATATCCTTTTAAAGCAAACATAGACAGCTCAAAATTTCACACAATGTGTTGAAGAATAAGGCCCACACAAGTGATGTGAAATGGCTTTTCTCCCATGTTGCATTTAAGAGAAAACAGCAAATGCTCGTTTTAGGCCAAAATGCATTGAAAGCAATGGAAACAACAAATGCGCATAATTTGTGATATCTCCTCTTGTAGCAAACACAGACAGCTCAAAATTTCACCAAATGTGTTGAGGACCAAGACCCACAAATGTGATGTGAAAAGGTTTTTCTCCCATTTTGCATTTAAGAGAAAACAGCAAATACTCGTTTTAGGCCAAAATGCATTGAAAGGAATGGAAACAACAAAAGCGCATACTTTGTGATATCTCCTCTTGTAGCAAACACAGACAGCTCAAAATTTCACCAAATGTGTTGTAGACCAAGACCCACAAATGTGATGTGAAATGGTTTTTCTCCCATGTTGCATTTAAGAGAAAACAGCAAATGCTCGTTTTAGTCAAAAATGCATTCAAAGGAATGGAAAACACAAAAGCGCATACTTTGTGATATCTCCTCTTGTAGCAAACACAGACAGCTCAAAATTTCACCAAATGTGTTGAAGACCAAGACCCACAAATGTGATGTGAAAAGGTTTTTCTGCCATTTTGCCTTTAAGAGAAAACAGCAAATGCTCGTTTTAGGCCAAAATGCATTGAAAGGAATGGAAAACACAAAAGCGCATACTTTGTGATATCTCCTCTTGTAGCAAACACAGACAGCTCAAAATTTCACCAAATGTGTTGAAGAACAAGACCCACAAATTTGATGTGAAAAGGTTTTTCTCCCATGTTGTGTTTAAGAGAAAACAGCAAATGCTCGTTTTAGGCCAAAATGCATTGAAAGGAATGGAAAACACAAAAGTGCATACTTTGTGATATCTCCTCTTGTAGCAAACACAGACAGCTCAAAATTTCACCAAATGTGTTGAAGAACAAGACCCACAAATGTGATGTGAAATGGTTTTTCTCCCATGTTGCGTTTAAGAGAAAACAGCAAATGCTCGTTTTAGGCCAAATTGCATTGAAAGCAATGGAAGCAACAAAAGCGCAAACTTTTTGATATCTCCTCTTGTAGCAAACACAGACAGATCAAAATTTCATCGAATGTATTGAAGACCACTACCCACAAATGTGATGTTAAATGGTTTTTCTCCCATGTTGTGTTTAAGAGAAAACAGCAAATGCTCGTTTTAGGCCAAAATGAATTGAAAGCAATGGAAACAAGAAAAGCGCATAGTTTGTGATATCTCCTCTTGTAGCAAACACAGACAGCTCAAAATTTCACCAAATGTGTTGTAGACCAAGACCCACAAATGTGATATGAAATGGTTTTTCTCCCATGTTGCGTTTAAGAGAAAACAGCAAATGCTCGTTTTAGGCCAAAATGCATTGAAAGGAATGGAAAACACAAAAGTGCATACTTTGTGATATCTCCTCTTGTAGCAAACACAGACAGCTCAAAATTTCACCAAATGTGTTGAAGACCAAGACCCACAAATGTGATGTGGAAAGGTTTTTCTCCCATTTTGCATTTAAGAGAAAACAGAAAATGCTCGTTTTAGGCTAAAATGCATTGAAAGCAATGGAAACAACAAAAGCGCAAACTTTGTGATATCTCCTCTTGTAGCAAACACAGACAGCTCAAAATTTCACCAAATGTGTTCAAGACCAATACCCACAAATGTGATGTGAAATGGTTTTTCTCCCATGTTGTGTTTAAGAGAAAACAGCAAATGCTCGTTTTAGGCCAAAATGCATTGAAAGCAATGGAAACAAGAAAAGTGCATACTTTGTGATATCTCCTCCTGTAGCAAACACAAACAGCTCAAAATTTCACTGAATGTGTTGAAGACCAAGACCCACAAATGTGATGTGAAATGGTTTTTCTCCCATGTTGCATTTAAGAGAAAACAGCAAATGCTCGTTTTAGGCCAAAATGCATTGAAAGGAATGGAAAACACAAAAGCACATACTTTGTGATATCTCCTCTTGTAGCAAACACAGATAGCTCAAAATTTCACCAAATGTGTTGAAGACCAAGACCCACAAATGTGATGTGAAATGGTTTTTCTCCCATTTTGCATTTAAGAGAAAACAGCAAATGCTCGTTTTAGGCCAAAATGCATTGAAAGCAATGGAAACAACAAAAGCGCAAACTTTGTGATATCTCCTCTTGTAGCAAACACAGACAGCTCAAAATTTCACCGAATGTGTTCAAGACCAATACCCACAAATGTGATGTGAAATGGTTTTTCTCCCATGTTGTGTTTAAGAGAAAACAGCAAATGCTTATTTTAGGCCAAAATGCGTTGAAAGCTATAGAAACAAGAAAAGCGAATAGTTTGTGATATCTCCTCTTGTAGCAAACATAGACAGCTCAAAATTTCAGCAAATGTGTTGAAGACCAAGACCCACAGATGTGATGTGAAATGGTTTTTCTCCAATGTTGCGTTTAAGAGAAAACAGCAAATGCTCGTTTTAGCCAAAATGCATTGAAAGCAATGGAAACAAAAAAAGCGCATACTTTGTGATATCTCCTCTTGTAGCAAACACAGACAGCTCAAAATTTCACCAAATGTGTTGAAGACCAATACCCACAAATGTGATGTGAAATGGTTTTTTCTCCCATGTTGCGTATAAGAGAAATCAGCAAATGCTTGTTTTTTGCAAAAATGCATAAAAACCAATTTGAATAGCAATAATGCAATCTTTGCTATACCTCTTGATTTAGCAAACACAAACAGCTCAAAATTTCACACAATGTGTTGAAGGCGATGGCCCACAAAAGTGATGTGAAGTGGTTTTCGCCCATGTTGCATTTAAGACAAATCAGCAAATGCTCATTTTAGGCCAAAATGCATTGCAATGATTGGGAACTGTGAAAATGCATACTTTGCCATATTTCCTCTTGTAGCAAACACAGACAACTCAAAATTTCACACAATATGTTGAAGACCAAGGCCCACAAAAGAGATGTGAAATGGTTTTTCTCCCATGTTGCATTTAAGAGAAAACAGCAAATTTTAATTTTGGGCAAAAATGCATATAAAAACTGGGAACAGTAAATATGCCAACTTTGCGATATCTCCACTTTTAGCAAACACAGACAGCTCAAAATTTCACACAATGTGTTGAAGGCCAAGGCCCACACAAGTGATGTGAATGGTTTTCCTCCCATGTTGCATTTAAGAGAAAACAGCAAATGCTCGTTTTTTGCAAAAATGCATTGATATCAATATAAATAGTAAAACACATACTTTGCCATATCTCCTCTTGTAGCAAACACAGACAGCTCAAATTTTGACACAATGTGTTGAAGACCAAGGCCCACAAAAGTGATGTGAAATGGTAATTCTCCCATGTTGCTTTTAAGAGAATACAGCAAATGCTCATTTTTTGCAAAAATGCTTTTAAAAAAATAGGAACATCATAAATGCAATCTTTGCAATATATCTTTTAACAGCAAACATAGCTCAAAATTTCACACAATGTTTTGAAGACCAAGGCCCACAAAAGTGATGTGAAATGGTTTTTCACCCATGTTGCATTTGCAAATACTCGTTTTGTACAAAAATGCATTGAAATCAATGGGAACACAAAAAAGGCATACTTTGCCATATCTCCTCTTGTAGCAAACACAGATAACTCAAAATTTCACACAATGTGTTGAAGTCCAAGCACCATAAAAGTGATGTGAAATGGTAATTCTCCCATGTTGCATTCAAGAGAAAACAGCAAATGCTTGTTTTTTGCAAAAATGCATTGAAATCAATGGGAACACTAAAAACGCATACTTTCCCATATCTCCTCTTGTAGCAAACACAGACAACTCAAAATTTCACACAATGTGTTGAAGACCAAGGCCCACAAAAGTGATGTAAAATGGTTTTTCTACCATGTTGCATTTAAGAGAAAACAGCAAATGCTCGTTTTTTGCAAAAATGCATTTAAAAAAACAGGAAAATTAAAAACGCAATCTTTGCTATATATCCTTTTAAAGCAAACATAGACAGCTCAAAATTTCACACAATGTGTTGAAGATTAAGGCCCACACAAGTGATGTGAAATGGCTTTTCTCCCATGTTGCATTTAAGAGAAAACAGCAAATGCTCGTTTTAGGCCAAAATGCATTGAAAGCAATGGAAACAACATATGCGCATAATTTGTGATATCTCCTCTTGTAGCAAACACAGACAGCTCCAAATTTCACCAAATGTGTTGAAGACCAAGACCCACAAATGTGATGTGAAAAGGTTTTTCTCCCATTTTGCATTTAAGAGAAAACAGCAAATACTCGTTTAAGGCCAAAATGCATTGAAAGGAATGGAAAACACAAAAGTGCATACTTTGTGATATCTCCTCTTGTAGCAAACACAGACAGCTCAAAATTTCACCAAATGTGTTGAAGACCAAGACCCACAAATGTGATGTGAAATGGTTTTTCTTCCATGTTGCATTTAAGAGAAAACAGCAAATGCTCGTTTTAGGCCAAAATGCATTGAAAGCAATGGAAACAACAAAAGCGCATACTTTGTGATATCTCCTCTTGTAGCAAACACAGACAGCTCAAAATTTCACCAAATGTGTTGAAGACCAAGACCCACAAATGTGATGTGAAATGGTTTTTCTTCCATGTTGCATTTAAGAGAAAACAGCAAATGCTCGTTTTAGGCCAAAATGCATTGAAAGCAATGGAAACAACAAAAGCGCATACTTTGTGATATCTCCTCTTGTAGCAAACACAGACAGCTCAAAATTTCACCAAATGTGTTCAAGACCAATACCCACAAATGTGATGTGAAATCGTTTTTCTCCCATGTTGTGTTTAAGATAAAACAGCAAATGCTCGTTTTAGGCCAAAATGCATTGAAAGC
This sequence comes from Taudactylus pleione, assembly GCA_031769625.1. NCBI lineage: Eukaryota > Metazoa > Chordata > Amphibia > Anura > Myobatrachidae > Taudactylus > Taudactylus pleione. The sequence goes on from JAUIMM010000136.1 coordinate 338,141, forward strand.
AATGGAAACAAGAAAAGTGCATACTTTGTGATATCTCCTCTTGTAGCAAACACAGACAGCTCAAAATTTCACTGAATGTGTTGAAGACCAAGACCCACAAATGTGATGTGTAATGGTTTTTCTCCCATGTTGCGTTTAAGAGAAAACAGCAAATGCTCGTTTTAGGCCAAAATGCATTGAAAGGAATGGAAAACACAAAAGTGCATACTTTGTTATATCTCCTCTTGTAGCAAACACAGACAGCTCAAAATTTCACAAATGCGTTGAAGACCAAGACCCACAAATGTGATGTGAAATGGTTTTTCTCCAATGTTGCGTTTATGAGAAAACAGCAAATGCTCGTTTTAGGCCAAAATGCATTGAAAGCAATGGAAACAGCAAAAGCACATACTTTGTGATATCTCCTCTTGTAGCAAACACAGACAGCTCAAAATCTCACCAAATGTGTTGAAGACCAAGACCCACAAATGTGATGTGAAAAGGTTTTTCTCCCATTTTGCGTTTAAGAGAAAACAGCAAATGCTCGTTTTAGGCCAAAATGCATTGAAAGCAATGGAAGCAACAAAAGCGCAAACTTTGTGATATCTCCTCTTGTAGCAAACACAGACAGCTGAAAATTTCATCGAATGTGTTGAAGACCAAGACCCACAAATGTGATGTGAAATGGTTTTTCTCCCATGTTGCATTTAAGAGAAAACAGCAAATGCTCGTTTTAGGCCAAAATGTATTGAAAGCAATGGAAACAACAAAAGCGCATACTTTGTGATATCTCCTCTGGTAGCAAACACAGACAGCTCAAAATTTCATTGAATGTGCTGAAGACCAATACCCACAAATGTGATGTTAAATGGTTTTTCTCCCATGTTGTGATTAAGAGAAAACAGCAAATGCTCGTTTTAGGCCAAAATGAATTGAAAGGAATGGAAAACACAGAAGTGCATGCATTGTGATATCTCCTCTTGTAGCAAACACAGACAGCTCAAAATTTCACCAAATGTGTTGAAGAACAAGACCCACAAATGTAATGTGAAATGGTTTTTCTCCCATGTTGCGTTTAAGAGAATACAGGAAATGCTCATTTTAGGCCAAAATGCATTGAAAGGTATGGAAAACACAAAAGCGCATACTTTGTGATATCTCCTCTTGTAGCAAACACAGACAGCTCAAAATTTCACCAAATGTGTTCAAGACCAATACCCACAAATGTGATGTGAAATGGTTTTTCTCCCATGTTGTGTTTAAGAGAAAACAGCAAATGCTCGTTTTAGGCAAAAATGCATTGAAAGCAATGGAAACAAGAAAAGTGCATACTTTGTGATTTCTCCTCTTGTAGCAAACACAGACAGCTCAAAATTTCACTGAATGTGTTGAAGACCAAGACCCACAAATGTGATGTGAAATGGTTTTTCTCCCATGTTGCATTTAAGAGAAAACAGCAAATGCTCGTTTTAGGCCAAAATGCATTGAAAGCAATGGAAACAACAAATGTGCATACTTTGTGAAATCTACTCTAGTAGCAAACACAGACAGCTCAAAATTTCACCAAATGTGTTGAAGACCAAGACCCACAATAGTGATGTGAAATGGTTTTTCTCCCAAGTTTCATTTAAGAGAAAACAGCAAATGCTTGTTTTAGGCCAAAATGCATTGAAAGCAATGGAAACAAGAAAAGTGCATACTTTGTGATATCTCCTCTTGTAGCAAACACAGATAGCTCAAAATTTCACTGAATGTGTTGAAGACCAAGACCCACAAATGTGATGTGAAATGGTTTTTCTCCCATGTTGCGTTTAAGAGAAAACAGCAAATGCTCGTTTTAGGCCAAAATGCATTGAAAGGAATGGAAAACACAAAAGCGCATACTTTGTTATATCTCCTCTTGTAGCAAACACAGACAGCTCAAAATTTCACAAATGCGTTGAAGACCAAGACCCACAAATGTGATGTGAAATGGTTTTTCTCCAATGTTGCGTTTATGAGAAAACAGCAAATGCTCGTTTTAGGCCAAAATGCATTGAAAGCAATGGAAACAACAAAAGCGCATACTTTGTGATATCTCCTCTTGTAGCAAACACAGACAGCTCAAAATTTCATTGAATGTGCTGAAGACCAATACCCACAAATGTGATGTTAAATGGTTTTTCTCCCATGTTGTGATTAAGAGAAAACAGCAAATGCTCGTTTTAGGCCAAAATGCATTGAAAGGAATGGAAAACACAGAAGTGCATACTTTGTGATATCTCCTCTTGTAGCAAACACAGACAGCTCAAAATTTCACCAAATGTGTTGAAGAACAAGACCCACAAATGTAATGTGAAATAGTTTTTCTCCCATGTTGCGATTAAGAGAAAACAGCAAATGCTCATTTTAGGCCAAAATGCATTGAAAGGTATGGAAAACACAAAAGCGCATACTTTGTGATATCTCCTCTTGTAGCAAACACAGACAGCTCAAAATTTCACTGAATGTGTTGAAGACCAAGACCCACAAATGTGATGTGAAATGGTTTTTCTCCCATGTTGCATTTAAGAGAAAACAGCAAATGCTCGTTTTAGGCCAAAATGCATTGAAAGCAATGGAAACAACAAAAGCGCATACTTTGTGATATCTCCTCTTGTAGCAAACACAGACAGCTCAAAATTTCATTGAATGTGGTGAAGACCAATACCCACAAATGTGATGTTAAATGGTTTTTCTCCCATGTTGTGATTAAGAGAAAACAGCAAATGCTCGTTTTAGGCCAAAATGCATTGAAAGAAATGGAAAACACAGTAGTGCATACTTTGTGATATCTCCTCTTGTAGCAAACACAGACAGCTCAAAATTTCACCAAATGTGTTGAAGAACAAGACCCACAAATGTGATGTGAAATGGTTTTTCTCCCATGTTGCGTTTAAGAGAAAACAGCAAATGCTCATTTTAGGCCAAAATGCATTGAAAGGAATGGAAAACACAAAAGCGCATACTTTGTGATATCTCCTCTTGTAGCAAACACAGACAGCTCAAAATTTCACCAAATGTGTTCAAGACCAATACCCACAAATGTGATGTGAAATCGTTTTTCTCCCATGTTGTGTTTAAGATAAAACAGCAAATGCTCGTTTTAGGCCAAAATGCATTGAAAGCAATGGAAACAAGAAAAGTGCATACTTTGTGATATCTCCTCTTGTAGCAAACACAGACAGCTCAAAATTTCACTGAATGTGTTGAAGACCAAGACCCACAAATGTGATGTGTAATGGTTTTTCTCCCATGTTGCGTTTAAGAGAAAACAGCAAATGCTCGTTTTAGGCCAAAATGCATTGAAAGGAATGGAAAACACAAAAGCGCATACTTTGTTATATCTCCTCTTGTAGCAAACACAGACAGCTCAAAATTTCACCAAATGTGATGAAGACCAAGACCCACAAATGTGATGTGAAATGGTTTTTCTTCCATGTTGCATTTAAGAGAAAACAGCAAATGCTCGTTTTAGGCCAAAATGCATTGAAAGCAATGGAAACAACAAAAGCGCATACTTTGTGATATCTCCTCTTGTAGCAAACACAGACAGCTCAAAATTTGATTGAATGTGCTGAAGACCAATACCCACAAATGTGATGTTAAATGGTTTTTCTCCCATGTTGTGATTAAGAGAAAACAGCAAATGCTCGTTTTAGGCCAAAATGCATTGAAAGGAATGGAAAACACAAAAGCGCATACTTTGTGATATCTCCTCTTGTAGCAAACACAGACAGCACAAAATTTCACCAAATGTGTTGAAGAACAAGACCCACAAATTTGATGTGAAAAGGTTTTTCTCCCATGTTGTGTTTAAGAGAAAACAGCAAATGCTCGTTTTTGGCCAAAATGCATTGAAAGGAATGGAAAACACAAAAGTGCATACTTTGTGATATCTCGTCTTGTAGCAAACACAGACAGCTCAAAATTTCACCAAATGTGTTGAAGAACAAGACCCACAAATGTGATGTGAAATGGTTTTTCTCCCATGTTGCGTTTAAGAGAAAACAGCAAATGCTTGTTTTAGGCCAAAATGCATAGAAAGGAATGGAAACAAGAAAAGCGCATAGTTTGTGATATCTCCTCTTGTAGCAAACACAGACAGCTCAAAATTTCACCAAATGTGTTGTAGACCAAGACCCACAAATGTGATGTGAAATGGTTTTTCTCCCATGTTGCGTTTAAGAGAAAGCAGCAAATGCTCGTTTTAGGCCAAAATGCATAGAAAGGAATGGAAAACACAAAAGCGCACACTTTGTGATATCTCCTCTTGTAGCAAACACAGACAGCTCAAAATTTCACCAAATGTGTTGAAGACCAAGACCCACAAATGTGATGTGAAATGGTTTTTCTCCCAAGTTTCATTTAAGAGAAAACAGCAAATGCTCGTTTTAGGCCAAAATGCATTGAAAGGAATGGAAAACACAAAAGTGCATACTTTGTGATATCTCCTCTTGTAGCAAACACAGACAGCTCAAAATTTCACCAAATGTGTTGAAGAACAAGACCCACAAATGTGATGTGAAATGGTTTTTCTCCCATGTTGCGTTTAAGAGAAAACAGCAAATGCTCATTTTAGGCCAAAATGCATTGAAAGGAATGGAAAACACAAAAGCGCATACTTTGTGATATCTCCTCTTGTAGCAAGCACAGACAGCTCAAAATTTCACCAAATGTGTTCAAGACCAATACCCACAAATGTGATGTGAAATCGTTTTTCTCCCATGTTGTGTTTAAGATAAAACAGCAAATGCTCGTTTTAGGCCAAAATGCATTGAAAGCAATGGAAACAAGAAAAGTGCATACTTTGTGATATCTCCTCTTGTAGCAAACACAGACAGCTCAAAATTTCACTGAATGTGTTGAAGACCAAGACCCACAAATGTGATGTGTAATGGTTTTTCTCCCATGTTGCGTTTAAGAGAAAACAGCAAATGCTCGTTTTAGGCCAAAATGCATTGAAAGGAATGGAAAACACAAAAGTGCATACTTTGTTATATCTCCTCTTGTAGCAAACACAGACAGCTCAAAATTTCACAAATGCGTTGAAGACCAAGACCCACAAATGTGATGTGAAATGGTTTTTCTCCAATGTTGCGTTTATGAGAAAACAGCAAATGCTCGTTTTAGGCCAAAATGCATTGAAAGCAATGGAAACAGCAAAAGCACATACTTTGTGATATCTCCTCTTGTAGCAAACACAGACAGCTCAAAATCTCACCAAATGTGTTGAAGACCAAGACCCACAAATGTGATGTGAAAAGGTTTTTCTCCCATTTTGCGTTTAAGAGAAAACAGCAAATGCTCGTTTTAGGCCAAAATGCATTGAAAGCAATGGAAGCAACAAAAGCGCAAACTTTGTGATATCTCCTCTTGTAGCAAACACAGACAGCTGAAAATTTCATCGAATGTGTTGAAGACCAAGACCCACAAATGTGATGTGAAATGGTTTTTCTCCCATGTTGCATTTAAGAGAAAACAGCAAATGCTCGTTTTAGGCCAAAATGTATTGAAAGCAATGGAAACAACAAAAGCGCATACTTTGTGATATCTCCTCTGGTAGCAAACACAGACAGCTCAAAATTTCATTGAATGTGCTGAAGACCAATACCCACAAATGTGATGTTAAATGGTTTTTCTCCCATGTTGTGATTAAGAGAAAACAGCAAATGCTCGTTTTAGGCCAAAATGAATTGAAAGGAATGGAAAACACAGAAGTGCATGCATTGTGATATCTCCTCTTGTAGCAAACACAGACAGCTCAAAATTTCACCAAATGTGTTGAAGAACAAGACCCACAAATGTAATGTGAAATGGTTTTTCTCCCATGTTGCGTTTAAGAGAATACAGGAAATGCTCATTTTAGGCCAAAATGCATTGAAAGGTATGGAAAACACAAAAGCGCATACCTTGTGATATCTCCTCTTGTAGCAAACACAGACAGCTCAAAATTTCACCAAATGTGTTCAAGACCAATACCCACAAATGTGATGTGAAATGGTTTTTCTCCCATGTTGTGTTTAAGAGAAAACAGCAAATGCTCGTTTTAGGCCAAAATGCATTGAAAGCAATGGAAACAAGAAAAGTGCATACTTTGTGATTTCTCCTCTTGTAGCAAACACAGACAGCTCAAAATTTCACTGAATGTGTTGAAGACCAAGACCCACAAATGTGATGTGAAATTGTTTTTCTCCCATGTTGCATTTAAGAGAAAACAGCAAATGCTCGTTTTAGGCCAAAATGCATTGAAAGCAATGGAAACAACAAAAGTGCATACTTTGTGAAATCTACTCTAGTAGCAAACACAGACAGCTCAAAATTTCACCAAATGTGTTGAAGACCAAGACCCACAATAGTGATGTGAAATGGTTTTTCTCCCAAGTTTCATTTAAGAGAAAACAGCAAATGCTTGTTTTAGGCCAAAATGCATTGAAAGCAATGGAAACAAGAAAAGTGCATACTTTGTGATATCTCCTCTTGTAGCAAACACAGATAGCTCAAAATTTCACTGAATGTGTTGAAGACCAAGACCCACAAATGTGATGTGAAATGGTTTTTCTCCCATGTTGCGTTTAAGAGAAAACAGCAAATGCTCGTTTTAGGCCAAAATGCATTGAAAGGAATGGAAAACACAAAAGCGCATACTTTGTTATATCTCCTCTTGTAGCAAACACAGACAGCTCAAAATTTCACAAATGCGTTGAAGACCAAGACCCACAAATGTGATGTGAAATGGTTTTTCTCCAATGTTGCGTTTATGAGAAAACAGCAAATGCTCGTTTTAGGCCAAAATGCATTGAAAGCAATGGAAACAACAAAAGCGCATACTTTGTGATATCTCCTCTTGTAGCAAACACAGACAGCTCAAAATTTCATTGAATGTGCTGAAGACCAATACCCACAAATGTGATGTTAAATGGTTTTTCTCCCATGTTGTGATTAAGAGAAAACAGCAAATGCTCGTTTTAGGCCAAAATGCATTGAAAGGAATGGAAAACACAGAAGTGCATACTTTGTGATATCTCCTCTTGTAGCAAACACAGACAGCTCAAAATTTCACCAAATGTGTTGAAGAACAAGACCCACAAATGTAATGTGAAATAGTTTTTCTCCCATGTTGCGATTAAGAGAAAACAGCAAATGCTCATTTTAGGCCAAAATGCATTGAAAGGTATGGAAAACACAAAAGCGCATACTTTGTGATATCTCCTCTTGTAGCAAACACAGACAGCTCAAAATTTCACTGAATGTGTTGAAGACCAAGACCCACAAATGTGATGTGAAATGGTTTTTCTCCCATGTTGCATTTAAGAGAAAACAGCAAATGCTCATTTTAGGCCAAAATGCATTGAAAGCAATGGAAACAACAAAAGCGCATACTTTGTGATATCTCCTCTTGTAGCAAACACAGACAGCTCAAAATTTCATTGAATGTGGTGAAGACCAATACCCACAAATGTGATGTTAAATGGTTTTTCTCCCATGTTGTGATTAAGAGAAAACAGCAAATGCTCGTTTTAGGCCAAAATGCATTGAAAGAAATGGAAAACACAGTAGTGCATACTTTGTGATATCTCCTCTTGTAGCAAACACAGACAGCTCAAAATTTCACCAAATGTGTTGAAGAACAAGACCCACAAATGTGATGTGAAATGGTTTTTCTCCCATGTTGCGTTTAAGAGAAAACAGCAAATGCTCATTTTAGGCCAAAATGCATTGAAAGGAATGGAAAACACAAAAGCGCATACTTTGTGATATCTCCTCTTGTAGCAAACACAGACAGCTCAAAATTTCACCAAATGTGTTCAAGACCAATACCCACAAATGTGATGTGAAATCGTTTTTCTCCCATGTTGTGTTTAAGATAAAACAGCAAATGCTCGTTTTAGGCCAAAATGCATTGAAAGCAATGGAAACAAGAAAAGTGCATACTTTGTGATATCTCCTCTTGTAGCAAACACAGACAGCTCAAAATTTCACTGAATGTGTTGAAGACCAAGACCCACAAATGTGATGTGTAATGGTTTTTCTCCCATGTTGCGTTTAAGAGAAAACAGCAAATGCTCGTTTTAGGCCAAAATGCATTGAAAGGAATGGAAAACACAAAAGCGCATACTTTGTTATATCTCCTCTTGTAGCAAACACAGACAGCTCAAAATTTCACCAAATGTGATGAAGACCAAGACCCACAAATGTGATGTGAAATGGTTTTTCTTCCATGTTGCATTTAAGAGAAAACAGCAAATGCTCGTTTTAGGCCAAAATGCATTGAAAGCAATGGAAACAACAAAAGCGCATACTTTGTGATATCTCCTCTTGTAGCAAACACAGACAGCTCAAAATTTGATTGAATGTGCTGAAGACCAATACCCACAAATGTGATGTTAAATGGTTTTTCTCCCATGTTGTGATTAAGAGAAAACAGCAAATGCTCGTTTTAGGCCAAAATGCATTAAAAGGAATGGAAAACACAAAAGCGCATACTTTGTGATATCTCCTCTTGTAGCAAACACAGACAGCACAAAATTTCACCAAATGTGTTGAAGAACAAGACCCACAAATTTGATGTGAAAAGGTTTTTCTCCCATGTTGTGTTTAAGAGAAAACAGCAAATGCTCGTTTTTGGCCAAAATGCATTGAAAGGAATGGAAAACACAAAAGTGCATACTTTGTGATATCTCGTCTTGTAGCAAACACAGACAGCTCAAAATTTCACCAAATGTGTTGAAGAACAAGACCCACAAATGTGATGTGAAATGGTTTTTCTCCCATGTTGCGTTTAAGAGAAAACAGCAAATGCTTGTTTTAGGCCAAAATGCATAGAAAGGAATGGAAACAAGAAAAGCGCATAGTTTGTGATATCTCCTCTTGTAGCAAACACAGACAGCTCAAAATTTCACCAAATGTGTTGTAGACCAAGACCCACAAATGTGATGTGAAATGGTTTTTCTCCCATGTTGCGTTTAAGAGAAAACAGCAAATGCTCGTTTTAGGCCAAAATGCATAGAAAGGAATGGAAAACACAAAAGCGCACACTTTGTGATATCTCCTCTTGTAGCAAACACAGACAGCTCAAAATTTCACCAAATGTGTTGAAGACCAAGACCCACAAATGTGATGTGAAATGGTTTTTCTCCCAAGTTTCATTTAAGAGAAAACAGCAAATGCTCGTTTTAGGCCAAAATGCATTGAAAGGAATGGAAAACACAGAAGTGCATACTTTGTGATATCTCCTCTTGTAGCAAACACAGACAGCTCAAAATTTCACCGAATGTGTTGAAGACCAATACCAACAAATGTGATGTGAAATGGCATTTCTCCCATGTTGTGTTTAAGAGAAAGCAGCAAATGCTTGTTTTAGGCCAAAATGCATTGAAAGCAATGGAAAAAAGAAAAGTGCACAGTTTGTGATATCTCCTCTTGTAGCAAACACAGACAGCTCAAAATTTCACCAAATGTGTTGTAGACCAAGACCCACAAATGTGATGTGAAATGGTTTTTCTCCCATGTTGCGTTTAAGAGAAAACAGCAAATGCTCGTTTTAGGCCAAAATGCATAGAAAGGAATGGAAAACACAAAAGCGCACACTTTGTGATATCTCCTCTTGTAGCAAACACAGACAGCTCAAAATTTCACCAAATGTGTTGAAGACCAAGACCCACAAATGTGATGTGAAATGGTTTTTCTCCCATGCTGCGTTTAAGAGAAAACAGCAAATGCTCGTTTTAGGCCAAAATGCATTGAAAGCAATGGAAACAACAAAAGCGCATAATTTGTGATATCTCCTCTTGTAGCAAACACAGACAGCTCAAAATTTCACCAAATGTGTTGAAGACCAAGACCCACAAATGTGATGTGAAAAGGTTTTTCTCCCATGTTGTGTTTAAGAGAAAACAGCAAATGCTCGTTTTAGGCCAAAATGCATTGAAAGCAATGGAAACAAGAAAAGTGCATACTTTGTGATATCTCCTCTTGTAGCAAACACAGACAGCTCAAAATTTCACTGAATGTGTTGAAGACCAAGACCCACAAATGTGATGTGAAATGGTTTTTCTCCCATGTTGCATTTAAGAGAAAACAGCAAATGCTCATTTTAGGCCAAAATGCATTGAAAGCAATGGAAACAACAAAAGCGCATACTTTGTGATATCTCCTCTTGTAGCAAACACAGACAGCTCAAAATTTCATTGATTGTGGTGAAGACCAATACCCACAAATGTGATGTTAAATGGTTTTTCTCCCATGTTGTGATTAAGAGAAAACAGCAAATGCTCGTTTTAGGCCAAAATGCATTGAAAGGAATGGAAAACACAGAAGTGCATACTTTGTGATATCTCCTCTTGTAGCAAACACAGACAGCTCAAAATTTCACCAAATGTGTTGAAGAACAAGACCCACAAATGTGATGTGAAATGGTTTTTCTCCCATGTTGCGTTTAAGAGAAAACAGCAAATGCTCATTTTAGGCCAAAATGCATTGAAAGGAATGGAAAACACAAAAGCGCATACTTTGTGATATCTCCTCTTGTAGCAAACACAGACAGCTCAAAATTTCACCAAATGTGTTCAAGACCAATACCCACAAATGTGATGTGAAATCGTTTTTCTCCCATGTTGTGTTTAAGATAAAACAGCAAATGCTCGTTTTAGGCCAAAATGCATTGAAAGCAATGGAAACAAGAAAAGTGCATACTTTGTGATATCTCCTCTTGTAGCAAACACAGACAGCTCAAAATTTCACTGAATGTGTTGAAGACCAAGACCCACAAATGTGATGTGTAATGGTTTTTCTCCCATGTTGCATTTAAGAGAAAACAGCAAATGCTCGTTTTAGGCCAAAATGCATTGAAAGGAATGGAAAACACAAAAGCACATACTTTGTGATATCTCCTCTTGTAGCAAACACAGACAGCTCAAAATTTCACCAAATGTGTTGAAGACCAAGACCCACAAATGTGATGTGAAAAGGTTTTTCTCCCATTTTGCGTTTAAGAGAAAACAGCAAATGCTCATTTTAGGCCAAAATGCATTGAAAGCAATGGAAGCAACAAAAGCGCAAACTTTGTGATATCTCCTCTTGTAGCAAACACAGACAGCTGAAAATTTCATCGAATGTGTTGAAGACCAAGACCCACAAATGTGATGTTAAATGGTTTTTCTCCAATGTTGTGTTTAAGAGAAAACAGCAAATGCTCGTTTTAGGCCAAAATGCATTGAAAGCAATGGAAACAAGAAAAGCACATAGTTTGTGATATCTCCTCTTGTAGCAAACACAGACAGCTCAAAATTTCACCAAATGTGTTGTAGACCAAGACCCACAAATGTGATGTGAAATGGTTTTTCTCCCATGTTGCGTTTAAGAGAAAACAGCAAATGCTCGTTTTAGGCCAAAATGCATAGAAAGGAATGGAAAACACAAAAGCGCACACTTTGTGATATCTCCTCTTGTAGCGAACACAGACAGCTCAAAATTTCACCGAATGTGTTGAAGACCAAGACCCACAAATGTGATGTGAAATGGTTTTTCTCCCAAGTTTCATTTAAGAGAAAACAGCAAATGCTCGTTTTAGGCCAAAATGCATTGAAAGGAATGGAAAACACAAAAGTGCATACTTTGTGATATCTCCTCTTGTAGCAAACACAGACAGCTCAAAATTTCACCGAATGTGTTGAAGACCTATACCCACAAATGTGATGTGAAATGGTTTTTCTCCCATGTTGCATTTAAGAGAAAACAAAAAATGCTCGTTTTAGGCCAAAATGCATTGAAAGCAATGGAAACAACAAAAGTGCATACTTTGTGAAATCTACTCTAGTAGCAAACACAGACAGCTCAAAATTTCACCAAATGTGTTGAAGAACAAGACCCACAAATGTAATGTGAAATAGTTTTTCTCCCATGTTGCGTTTAAGAGAAAACAGCAAATGCTCGTTTTAGGCCAAAATGCATTGAAAGCAATGGAAACAAGAAAAGTGCATACTTTGTGATTTCTCCTCTTGTAGCAAACACAGACAGCTCAAAATTTCACTGAATGTGTTGAAGACCAAGACCCACAAATGTGATGTGAAATGGTTTTTCTCCCATGTTGCATTTAAGAGAAAACAGCAAATGCTCGTTTTAGGCCAAAATGCATTGAAAGCAATGGAAACAACAAAAGCGCATACTTTGTGAAATCTACTCTAGTAGCAAACACAGACAGCTCAAAATTTCATCGAATGTGCTGAAGACCAATACCCACAAATGTGATGTTAAATGGTTTTTCTCCCATGTTGTGATTAAGAGAAAACAGCAAATGCTCGTTTTAGGCCAAAATGCATTGAAAGGAAAGGAAAACACAAAAGCGCATACTTTGTGATATCTCCTCTTGTAGCAAACACAGACAGCTCAAAATTTCACCAAATGTGTTGAAGACCAAGACCCACAATAGTGATGTGAAATGGTTTTTCTCCCAAGTTTCATTTAAGAGAAAACAGCAAATGCTTGTTTTAGGCCAAAATGCATTGAAAGCAATGGAAACTACAAAAGCGCTTACTTTGTGATATCTCCTCTTGTAGCAAACACAGACAGCTCAAAATGTCACCAAATGTGTTGAAGACCAAGACCCACAAATGTGATGTGAAAAGGTTTTTCTCCCATGTTGTGTTTAAGAGAAAACAGCAAATGCTCGTTTTAGGCCAAAATGCATTGAAAGCAATGGAAACAACAAAAGCGCAAACTTTGTGATATCTCCTCTTGTAGAAAAGACAGACAGCTCAAAATTTCATCGAATGTGTTGAAGACCAATACCCACAAATGTGATGTTAAATGGTTTTTCTCCCATGTTGTGTTTAAGAGAAAACAGCAAATGCTCGTTTTAGGCCAAAATGCATTGAAAGCAATGGAAACAAGAAAAGCAAATAGTTTGTGATATCTCCTCTTGCAGCAAACACAGACAGCTCAAAATTTCACCAAATGTGTTGTAGACCAAGACCCACAAATGTGATGTGAAATGGTTTTTCTCCCATGTTGCGTTTAAGAGAAAACAGCAAATGCTCATTTTAGGCCAAAATGCATTGAAAGCAATGGAAACAAGAAAAGTGCATAGTTTGTGATATCTCCTCTTGTAGCAAACACAGACAGCTCAAAATTTCACCAAATGTGTTGAAGACCAAGACCCACAAATGTCATGTGAAATGGTTTTTCTCCCATGTTGTGTTTAAGAGAAAACAGCAAATGCTCGTTTTAGGCCAAAATGCTTTGAAAGCAATGGAAACAAGAAAAGTGCATAGTTTGTGATATCTCCTCTTGTTGCAAACACAGACAGCTCAAAATATCACCAAATGTGTTGTAGACCAAGACCCACAAATGTGATGTGAAATGGTTTTTCTCCCATGTTGCGTTTAAGAGAAAACAGCACATGCTCGTTTTAGGTCAAAATGCATTGAAAGGAATGGAAAACACAAAAGCGCATACTTTGTGATATCTCCTCTTGTAGCAAACACAGACAGCTCAAAATTTCACCAAATGTGTTGAAGACGAAGACCCACAAATGTGATGTGAAAAGGTTTTTCTGCCATTTTGCATTTAAGAGAAAACAGCAAATGCTCGTTTTAGGCCAAAATGCATTGAAAGGAATGGAAAACACAAAAGCGCATACTTTGTGATATCTCCTCTTGTAGCAAACACAGAGAGCTCAAAATTTCACCAAATGTGTTGAAGAACAAGACCCAAAAATTTCATGTGAAAAGGTTTTTCTCCCATGTTGTGTTTAAGAGATAACAGCAAATGCTCGTTTTAGGCCAAAATGCATTGAAAGGAATGGAAAACACAAAAGCGCATACTTTGTGATATCTCCTCTTGTAGCAAACACAGACAGCTCAAAATTTCACCAAATGCGTTGAAGACCAAGACCCACAAATGTGATGTGAAATGGTTTTTCTTCAATGTTGCGTTTAAGAGAAAACAGCAAATGCTCGTTTTAGGCCAAAATGCATTGAATGCAATGGAAACAACAAAAGCGCATACTTTGTGATATCTCCTCTTGTAGCAAACACAGACAGCTCAAAATTTCACCAAATGTGTTGAAGAACAAGACCCACAAATGTGATGTTAAATGGTTTTTCTCCCATGTTGTGTTTAAGAGAAAACAGCAAATGCTCGTTTTAGGCCAAAATGCATTGAAAGGAATGGAAAACACAAAAGCGCATACTTTGTGATATCTCCTCTTGTAGCAAACACAGACAGCTCAAAATTTCACCAAATGTGTTCAAGACCAATACCCACAAATGTGATGTGAAATGGTTTTTCTCCCATGTTGTGTTTAAGAGAAAACAGCAAATGCTCGTTTTAGGCCAAAATACATTGAAAGCAATGGAAACAAGAAAAGTGCATACTTTGTGATATCTCCTCTTGTAGCAAACACAGACAGCTCAAAATTTCATCGAATGTGTTGAAGACCAATACCCACAAATGTGATCTGAAATGGTTTTTCTCCCATGTTGCATTTAAGAGAAAACAGCAAATGCTTGTTTTAGGCCAAAATGCATTGAAAGCAATGGAAACAAGAAAAGCAAATAGTTTGTGATATCTCCTCTTGTAGCAAACACAGACAGCTCAAAATTTCACCAAATGTGTTGTAGACCAAGACCCACAAATGTGATGTGAAATGGTTTTTCTCCCATGTTGCATTTAAGAGAAAACAGCAAATGCTCGTTTTAGTCAAAAATGCATTCAAAGGAATGGAAAACACAAAAGCGCATACTTTGTGATATCTCCTCTTGTAGCAACCACAGACAGCTCAAAATTTCACCAAATGTGTTGAAGACCAAGACCCACAAATGTGATGTGAAATGGTTTTTCTCCCAAGTTTCATTTTAGAAAAAACAGCAAATGCTCGTTTTAGGCCAAAATGCATTGAAAGGAATGGAAACAACAAAAGCGCATACTTTGTGATATCTCCTCTTGTAGCAAACACAGACAGCTCAAAATTTCACCAAATGTGTTGAAGACCAAGACCCACAAATGTGATGTGAAAAGGTTTTTCTGCCATTTTGCATTTAAGAGAAAACAGCAAATGCTCGTTTTAGGCCAAAATGCATTGAAAGGAATGGAAAACACAAAAGCGCATACTTTGTGATATCTCCTCTTGTAGCAAACACAGACAGCTCAAAATTTCACCAAATGTGTTGAAGACCAAGACCCACAAATGTGATGTGAAATGGTTTTTCTCCCATGTTGCGTTTAAGAGAAAACAGCAAATGCTCGTTTTAGGCCAAAATGCATAGAAAGGAATGGAAACAAGAAAAGCGCATAGTTTGTGATATCTCCTCTTGTAGCAAACACAGACAGCTCAAAATTTCACCAAATGTGTTGTAGACCAAGACCCACAAATGTGATGTGAAATGGTTTTTCTCCCATGTTGCGTTTAAGAGAAAACAGCAAATGCTCGTTTTAGGCCAAAATGCATAGAAAGGAATGGAAAACACAAAAGCGCACACTTTGTGATATCTCCTCTTGTAGCAAACACAGACAGCTCAAAATTTCACCAAATGTGTTGAAGACCAAGACCCACAAATGTGATGTGAAATGGTTTTTATCCCAAGTTTCATTTAAGAGAAAACAGCAAATGCTCGTTTTAGGCCAAAATGCATTGAAAGGAATGGAAAACACAGAAGTGCATACTTTGTGATATCTCCTCTTGTAGCAAACACAGACAGCTCAAAATTTCAACGAATGTGTTGAAGACCAATACCAACAAATGTGATGTGAAATGGCATTTCTCCCATGTTGTGTTTAAGAGAAAGCAGCAAATGCTTGTTTTAGGCCAAAATGCATTGAAAGCAATGGAAAAAAGAAAAGTGCACAGTTTGTGATATCTCCTCTTGTAGCAAACACAGACAGCTGAAAATTTCACCAAATGTGTTGTAGACCAAGACCCACAAATGTGATGTGAAATGGTTTTTCTCCCATGTTGCGTTTAAGAGAAAACAGCAAATGCTCGTTTTAGGCCAAAATGCATAGAAAGGAATGGAAAACACAAAAGCGCACACTTTGTGATATCTCCTCTTGTAGCAAACACAGACAGCTCAAAATTTCACCAAATGTGTTGAAGACCAAGACCCACAAATGTGATGTGAAATGGTTTTTCTCCCATGTTGCGTTTAAGAGAAAACAGCAAATGCTCGTTTTAGGCCAAAATGCATTGAAAGCAATGGAAACAACAAAAGCGCATAATTTGTGATATCTCCTCTTGTAGCAAACACAGACAGCTCAAAATTTCACCAAATGTGTTGAAGACCAAGACCCACAAATGTGATGTGAAAAGGTTTTTCTCCCATGTTGCGTTTAAGAGAAAACAGCAAATGCTCGTTTTAGGCCAAAATGCATTGAAAGCAATGGAAACAAGAAAAGTGCATACTTTGTGATATCTCCTCTTGTAGCAAACACAGACAGCTCAAAATTTCACTGAATGTGTTGAAGACCAAGACCCACAAATGTGATGTGAAATGGTTTTTCTCCCATGTTGCATTTAAGAGAAAACAGCAAATGCTCGTTTTAGGCCAAAATGCATTGAAAGCAATGGAAACAACAAAAGCGCATACTTTGTGATATCTCCTCTTGTAGCAAACACAGACAGCTCAAAATTTCATTGAATGTGGTGAAGACCAATACCCACAAATGTGATGTTAAATGGTTTTTCTCCCATGTTGTGATTAAGGGAAAACAGCAAATGCTCGTTTTAGGCCAAAATGCATTGAAAGGAATGGAAAACACAGAAGTGCATACTTTGTGATATCTCCTCTTGTAGCAAACACAGACAGCTCAAAATTTCACCAAATGTGTTGAAGAACAAGACCCACAAATGTGATGTGAAATGGTTTTTCTCCCATGTTGCATTTAAGAGAAAACAGCAAATGCTCATTTTAGGCCAAAATGCATTGAAAGGAATGGAAAACACAAAAGCGCATACTTTGTGATATCTCCTCTTGTAGCAAACACAGACAGCTCAAAATTTCACCAAATGTGTTCAAGACCAATACCCACAAATGTGATGTGAAATCGTTTTTCTCCCATGTTGTGTTTAAGATAAAACAGCAAATGCTCGTTTTAGGCCAAAATGCATTGAAAGCAAAGGAAACAAGAAAAGTGCATACTTTGTGATATCTCCTCTTGTAGCAAACACAGACAGCTCAAAATTTCACTGAATGTGTTGAAGACCAAGACCCACAAATCTGATGTGTAATGGTTTTTCTCCCATGTTGCGTTTAAGAGAAAACAGCAAATGCTCGTTTTAGGCCAAAATGCATTGAAAGGAATGGAAAACACAAAAGCGCATACTTTGTTATATCTCCTCTTGTAGCAAACACAGACAGCTCAAAATTTCACCAAATGTGTTGAAGACCAAGACCCACAAATGTGATGTGAAATGGTTTTTCTTCCATGTTGCATTTAAGAGAAAACAGCAAATGCTCGTTTTAGGCCAAAATGCATTGAAAGCAATGGAAACAACAAAAGCGCATACTTTGTGATATCTCCTCTTGTAGCAAACACAGACAGCTCAAAATTTCACCAAATGTGTTGAAGACCAAGACCCACAAATGTGATGTGAAAAGGTTTTTCTGCCATTTTGCATTTAAGAGAAAACAGCAAATGCTCGTTTTAGGCCAAAATGCATTGAAAGGAATGGAAAACACAAAAGCGCATACTTTGTGATATCTCCTCTTGTAGCAAACACAGACAGCTCAAAATTTCACCAAATGTGTTGAAGAACAAGACCCACAAATTTGATGTGAAAAGGTTTTTCTCCCATGTTGTGTTTAAGAGAAAACAGCAAATGCTCGTTTTTGGCCAAAATGCATTGAAAGGAATGGAAAACACAAAAGTGCATACTTTGTGATATCTCGTCTTGTAGCAAACACAGACAGCTCAAAATTTCACCAAATGTGTTGAAGAACAAGACCCACAAATGTGATGTGAAATGGTTTTTCTCCCATGTTGCGTTTAAGAGAAAACAGCAAATGCTCGTTTTAGGCCAAAATGCATTGAAAGCAATGGAAACAAGAAAAGCACATAGTTTGTGATATCTCCTCTTGTAGCAAACACAGACAGCTCAAAATTTCACCAAATGTGTTGTAGACCAAGACCCACAAATGTGATGTGAAATGGTTTTTCTCCCATGTTGCGTTTAAGAGAAAACAGCAAATGCTCGTTTTAGGCCAAAATGCATAGAAAGGAATGGAAAACACAAAAGCGCACACTTTGTGATATCTCCTCTTGTAGCGAACACAGACAGCTCAAAATTTCACCGAATGTGTTGAAGACCAAGACCCACAAATGTGATGTGAAATGGTTTTTCTCCCAAGTTTCATTTAAGAGAAAACAGCAAATGCTCGTTTTAGGCCAAAATGCATTGAAAGGAATGGAAAACACAAAAGTGCATACTTTGTGATATCTCCTCTTGTAGCAAACACAGACAGCTCAAAATTTCACCGAATGTGTTGAAGACCTATACCCACAAATGTGATGTGAAATGGTTTTTCTCCCATGTTGCATTTAAGAGAAAACAAAAAATGCTCGTTTTAGGCCAAAATGCATTGAAAGCAATGGAAACAACAAAAGTGCATACTTTGTGAAATCTACTCTAGTAGCAAACACAGACAGCTCAAAATTTCACCAAATGTGTTGAAGACCAAGACCCACAATAGTGATGTGAAATGGTTTTTCTCCCAAGTTTCATTTAAGAGAAAACAGCAAATGCTTGTTTTAGGCCAAAATGCATTGAAAGCAATGGAAACAAGAAAAGTGCATACTTTGTGATATCTCCTCTTGTAGCAAACACAGACAGCTCAAAATTTCACCAAATGTGTTGAAGAACAAGACCCACAAATGTAATGTGAAATAGTTTTTCTCCCATGTTGCGTTTAAGAGAAAACAGCAAATGCTCGTTTTAGGCCAAAATGCATTGAAAGCAATGGAAACAAGAAAAGTGCATACTTTGTGATTTCTCCTCTTGTAGCAAACACAGACAGCTCAAAATTTCACTGAATGTGTTGAAGACCAAGACCCACAAATGTGATGTGAAATGGTTTTTCTCCCATGTTGCATTTAAGAGAAAACAGCAAATGCTCGTTTTAGGCCAAAATGCATTGAAAGCAATGGAAACAACAAAAGCGCATACTTTGTGAAATCTACTCTAGTAGCAAACACAGACAGCTCAAAATTTCATCGAATGTGCTGAAGACCAATACCCACAAATGTGATGTTAAATGGTTTTTCTCCCATGTTGTGATTAAGAGAAAACAGCAAATGCTCGTTTTAGGCCAAAATGCATTGAAAGGAAAGGAAAACACAAAAGCGCATACTTTGTGATATCTCCTCTTGTAGCAAACACAGACAGCTCAAAATTTCACCAAATGTGTTGAAGACCAAGACCCACAATAGTGATGTGAAATGGTTTTTCTCCCAAGTTTCATTTAAGAGAAAACAGCAAATGCTTGTTTTAGGCCAAAATGCATTGAAAGCAATGGAAACTACAAAAGCGCTTACTTTGTGATATCTCCTCTTGTAGCAAACACAGACAGCTCAAAATGTCACCAAATGTGTTGAAGACCAAGACCCACAAATGTGATGTGAAAAGGTTTTCTCCCATGTTGTGTTTAAGAGAAAACAGCAAATGCTCGTTTTAGGCCAAAATGCATTGAAAGCAATGGAAACAACAAAAGCGCAAACTTTGTGATATCTCCTCTTGTAGAAAAGACAGACAGCTCAAAATTTCATCGAATGTGTTGAAGACCAATACCCACAAATGTGATGTTAAATGGTTTTTCTCCCATGTTGTGTTTAAGAGAAAACAGCAAATGCTCGTTTTAGGCCAAAATGCATTGAAAGCAATGGAAACAAGAAAAGCAAATAGTTTGTGATATCTCCTCTTGCAGCAAACACAGACAGCTCAAAATTTCACCAAATGTGTTGTAGACCAAGACCCACAAATGTGATGTGAAATGGTTTTTCTCCCATGTTGCGTTTAAGAGAAAACAGCAAATGCTCATTTTAGGCCAAAATGCATTGAAAGCAATGGAAACAAGAAAAGTGCATAGTTTGTGATATCTCCTCTTGTAGCAAACACAGACAGCTCAAAATTTCACCAAATGTGTTGAAGACCAAGACCCACAAATGTCATGTGAAATGGTTTTTCTCCCATGTTGTGTTTAAGGGAAAACAGCAAATGCTCGTTTTAGGCCAAAATGCTTTGAAAGCAATGGAAACAAGAAAAGTGCATAGTTTGTGATATCTCCTCTTGTTGCAAACACAGACAGCTCAAAATATCACCAAATGTGTTGTAGACCAAGACCCACAAATGTGATGTGAAATGGTTTTTCTCCCATGTTGCGTTTAAGAGAAAACAGCACATGCTCGTTTTAGGTCAAAATGCATTGAAAGGAATGGAAAACACAAAAGCGCATACTTTGTGATATCTCCTCTTGTAGCAAACACAGACAGCTCAAAATTTCACCAAATGTGTTGAAGACGAAGACCCACAAATGTGATGTGAAAAGGTTTTTCTGCCATTTTGCATTTAAGAGAAAACAGCAAATGCTCGTTTTAGGCCAAAATGCATTGAAAGGAATGGAAAACACAAAAGCGCATACTTTGTGATATCTCCTCTTGTAGCAAACACAGAGAGCTCAAAATTTCACCAAATGTGTTGAAGAACAAGACCCAAAAATTTCATGTGAAAAGGTTTTTCTCCCATGTTGTGTTTAAGAGATAACAGCAAATGCTCGTTTTAGGCCAAAATGCATTGAAAGGAATGGAAAACACAAAAGCGCATACTTTGTGATATCTCCTCTTGTAGCAAACACAGACAGCTCAAAATTTCACCAAATGCGTTGAAGACCAAGACCCACAAATGTGATGTGAAATGGTTTTTCTTCAATGTTGCGTTTAAGAGAAAACAGCAAATGCTCGTTTTAGGCCAAAATGCATTGAAAGCAATGGAAACAACAAAAGCGCATACTTTGTGATATCTCCTCTTGTAGCAAACACAGACAGCTCAAAATTTCACCAAATGTGTTGAAGAACAAGACCCACAAATGTGATGTTAAATGGTTTTTCTCCCATGTTGTGTTTAAGAGAAAACAGCAAATGCTCGTTTTAGGCCAAAATGCATTGAAAGGAATGGAAAACACAAAAGCGCATACTTTGTGATATCTCCTCTTGTAGCAAACACAGACAGCTCAAAATTTCACCAAATGTGTTCAAGACCAATACCCACAAATGTGATGTGAAATGGTTTTTCTCCCATGTTGTGTTTAAGAGAAAACAGCAAATGCTCGTTTTAGGCCAAAATACATTGAAAGCAATGGAAACAAGAAAAGTGCATACTTTGTGATATCTCCTCTTGTAGCAAACACAGACAGCTCAAAATTTCATCGAATGTGTTGAAGACCAATACCCACAAATGTGATCTGAAATGGTTTTTCTCCCATGTTGCATTTAAGAGAAAACAGCAAATGCTTGTTTTAGGCCAAAATGCATTGAAAGCAATGGAAACAAGAAAAGCAAATAGTTTGTGATATCTCCTCTTGTAGCAAACACAGACAGCTCAAAATTTCACCAAATGTGTTGTAGACCAAGACCCACAAATGTGATGTGAAATGGTTTTTCTCCCATGTTGCATTTAAGAGAAAACAGCAAATGCTCGTTTTAGTCAAAAATGCATTCAAAGGAATGGAAAACACAAAAGCGCATACTTTGTGATATCTCCTCTTGTAGCAACCACAGACAGCTCAAAATTTCACCAAATGTGTTGAAGACCAAGACCCACAATAGTGATGTGAAATGGTTTTTCTCCCAAGTTTCATTTAAGAGAAAACAGCAAATGCTTGTTTTAGGCCAAAATGCATTGAAAGCAATGGAAACTACAAAAGCGCTTACTTTGTGATATCTCCTCTTGTAGCAAACACAGACAGCTCAAAATGTCACCAAATGTGTTGAAGACCAAGACCCACAAATGTGATGTGAAAAGGTTTTTCTCCCATGTTGTGTTTAAGAGAAAACAGCAAATGCTCGTTTTAGGCCAAAATGCATTGAAAGCAATGGAAACAACAAAAGCGCAAACTTTGTGATATCTCCTCTTGTAGAAAAGACAGACAGCTCAAAATTTCATCGAATGTGTTGAAGACCAATACCCACAAATGTGATGTTAAATGGTTTTTCTCCCATGTTGTGTTTAAGAGAAAACAGCAAATGCTCGTTTTAGGCCAAAATGCATTGAAAGCAATGGAAACAAGAAAAGCAAATAGTTTGTGATATCTCCTCTTGCAGCAAACACAGACAGCTCAAAATTTCACCAAATGTGTTGTAGACCAAGACCCACAAATGTGATGTGAAATGGTTTTTCTCCCATGTTGCGTTTAAGAGAAAACAGCAAATGCTCATTTTAGGCCAAAATGCATTGAAAGCAATGGAAACAAGAAAAGTGCATAGTTTGTGATATCTCCTCTTGTAGCAAACACAGACAGCTCAAAATTTCACCAAATGTGTTGAAGACCAAGACCCACAAATGTCATGTGAAATGGTTTTTCTCCCATGTTGTGTTTAAGAGAAAACAGCAAATGCTCGTTTTAGGCCAAAATGCTTTGAAAGCAATGGAAACAAGAAAAGTGCATAGTTTGTGATATCTCCTCTTGTTGCAAACACAGACAGCTCAAAATATCACCAAATGTGTTGTAGACCAAGACCCACAAATGTGATGTGAAATGGTTTTTCTCCCATGTTGCGTTTAAGAGAAAACAGCACATGCTCGTTTTAGGTCAAAATGCATTGAAAGGAATGGAAAACACAAAAGCGCATACTTTGTGATATCTCCTCTTGTAGCAAACACAGACAGCTCAAAATTTCACCAAATGTGTTGAAGACGAAGACCCACAAATGTGATGTGAAAAGGTTTTTCTGCCATTTTGCATTTAAGAGAAAACAGCAAATGCTCGTTTTAGGCCAAAATGCATTGAAAGGAATGGAAAACACAAAAGCGCATACTTTGTGATATCTCCTCTTGTAGCAAACACAGAGAGCTCAAAATTTCACCAAATGTGTTGAAGAACAAGACCCAAAAATTTCATGTGAAAAGGTTTTTCTCCCATGTTGTGTTTAAGAGATAACAGCAAATGCTCGTTTTAGGCCAAAATGCATTGAAAGGAATGGAAAACACAAAAGCGCATACTTTGTGATATCTCCTCTTGTAGCAAACACAGACAGCTCAAAATTTCACCAAATGCGTTGAAGACCAAGACCCACAAATGTGATGTGAAATGGTTTTTCTTCAATGTTGCGTTTAAGAGAAAACAGCAAATGCTCGTTTTAGGCCAAAATGCATTGAAAGCAATGGAAACAACAAAAGCGCATACTTTGTGATATCTCCTCTTGTAGCAAACACAGACAGCTCAAAATTTCACCAAATGTGTTGAAGAACAAGACCCACAAATGTGATGTTAAATGGTTTTTCTCCCATGTTGTGTTTAAGAGAAAACAGCAAATGCTCGTTTTAGGCCAAAATGCATTGAAAGGAATGGAAAACACAAAAGCGCATACTTTGTGATATCTCCTCTTGTAGCAAACACAGACAGCTCAAAATTTCACCAAATGTGTTCAAGACCAATACCCACAAATGTGATGTGAAATGGTTTTTCTCCCATGTTGTGTTTAAGAGAAAACAGCAAATGCTCGTTTTAGGCCAAAATACATTGAAAGCAATGGAAACAAGAAAAGTGCATACTTTGTGATATCTCCTCTTGTAGCAAACACAGACAGCTCAAAATTTCATCGAATGTGTTGAAGACCAATACCCACAAATGTGATCTGAAATGGTTTTTCTCCCATGTTGCATTTAAGAGAAAACAGCAAATGCTTGTTTTAGGCCAAAATGCATTGAAAGCAATGGAAACAAGAAAAGCAAATAGTTTGTGATATCTCCTCTTGTAGCAAACACAGACAGCTCAAAATTTCACCAAATGTGTTGTAGACCAAGACCCACAAATGTGATGTGAAATGGTTTTTCTCCCATGTTGCATTTAAGAGAAAACAGCAAATGCTCGTTTTAGTCAAAAATGCATTCAAAGGAATGGAAAACACAAAAGCGCATACTTTGTGATATCTCCTCTTGTAGCAACCACAGACAGCTCAAAATTTCCCCAAATGTGTTGAAGACCAAGACCCACAAATGTGATGTGAAATGGTTTTTCTCCCAAGTTTCATTTTAGAAAAAACAGCAAATGCTCGTTTTAGGCCAAAATGCATTGAAAGGAATGGAAACAACAAAAGTGCATACTTTGTGATATCTCCTCTTGTAGCAAACACAGACAGCTCAAAATTTCACCAAATGTGTTGAAGACCAAGACCCACAAATGTGATGTGAAAAGGTTTTTCTGCCATTTTGCATTTAAGAGAAAACAGCAAATGCTCGTTTTAGGCCAAAATGCATTGAAAGGAATGGAAAACACAAAAGCGCATACTTTGTGATATCTCCTCTTGTAGCAAACACAGACAGCTCAAAATTTCACCAAATGTGTTGAAGACCAAGACCCACAAATGTGATGTGAAATGGTTTTTCTCCCATGTTGCGTTTAAGAGAAAACAGCAAATGCTCGTTTTAGGCCAAAATGCATAGAAAGGAATGGAAACAAGAAAAGCGCATAGTTTGTGATATCTCCTCTTGTAGCAAACACAGACAGCTCAAAATTTCACCAAATGTGTTGTAGACCAAGACCCACAAATGTGATGTGAAATGGTTTTTCTCCCATGTTGCGTTTAAGAGAAAACAGCAAATGCTCGTTTTAGGCCAAAATGCATAGAAAGGAATGGAAAACACAAAAGCGCACACTTTGTGATATCTCCTCTTGTAGCAAACACAGACAGCTCAAAATTTCACCAAATGTGTTGAAGACCAAGACCCACAAATGTGATGTGAAATGGTTTTTATCCCAAGTTTCATTTAAGAGAAAACAGCAAATGCTCGTTTTAGGCCAAAATGCATTGAAAGGAATGGAAAACACAGAAGTGCATACTTTGTGATATCTCCTCTTGTAGCAAACACAGACAGCTCAAAATTTCAACGAATGTGTTGAAGACCAATACCAACAAATGTGATGTGAAATGGCATTTCTCCCATGTTGTGTTTAAGAGAAAGCAGCAAATGCTTGTTTTAGGCCAAAATGCATTGAAAGCAATGGAAAAAAGAAAAGTGCACAGTTTGTGATATCTCCTCTTGTAGCAAACACAGACAGCTGAAAATTTCACCAAATGTGTTGTAGACCAAGACCCACAAATGTGATGTGAAATGGTTTTTCTCCCATGTTGCGTTTAAGAGAAAACAGCAAATGCTCGTTTTAGGCCAAAATGCATAGAAAGGAATGGAAAAACACAAAAGCGCACACTTTGTGATATCTCCTCTTGTAGCAAACACAGACAGCTCAAAATTTCACCAAATGTGTTGAAGACCAAGACCCACAAATGTGATGTGAAATGGTTTTTCTCCCATGTTGCGTTTAAGAGAAAACAGCAAATGCTCGTTTTAGGCCAAAATGCATTGAAAGCAATGGAAACAACAAAAGCGCATAATTTGTGATATCTCCTCTTGTAGCAAACACAGACAGCTCAAAATTTCACCAAATGTGTTGAAGACCAAGACCCACAAATGTGATGTGAAAAGATTTTTCTCCCATGTTGCGTTTAAGAGAAAACAGCAAATGCTCGTTTTAGGCCAAAATGCATTGAAAGCAATGGAAACAAGAAAAGTGCATACTTTGTGATATCTCCTCTTGTAGCAAACACAGACAGCTCAAAATTTCACTGAATGTGTTGAAGACCAAGACCCACAAATGTGATGTGAAATGGTTTTTCTCCCATGTTGCATTTAAGAGAAAACAGCAAATGCTCGTTTTAGGCCAAAATGCATTGAAAGCAATGGAAACAACAAAAGCGCATACTTTGTGATATCTCCTCTTGTAGCAAACACAGACAGCTCAAAATTTCATTGAATGTGGTGAAGACCAATACCCACAAATGTGATGTTAAATGGTTTTTCTCCCATGTTGTGATTAAGAGAAAACAGCAAATGCTCGTTTTAGGCCAAAATGCATTGAAAGGAATGGAAAACACAGAAGTGCATACTTTGTGATATCTCCTCTTGTAGCAAACACAGACAGCTCAAAATTTCACCAAATGTGTTGAAGAACAAGACCCACAAATGTGATGTGAAATGGTTTTTCTCCCATGTTGCATTTAAGAGAAAACAGCAAATGCTCATTTTAGGCCAAAATGCATTGAAAGGAATGGAAAACACAAAAGCGCATACTTTGTGATATCTCCTCTTGTAGCAAACACAGACAGCTCAAAATTTCACCAAATGTGTTCAAGACCAATACCCACAAATGTGATGTGAAATCGTTTTTCTCCCATGTTGTGTTTAAGATAAAACAGCAAATGCTCGTTTTAGGCCAAAATGCATTGAAAGCAAAGGAAACAAGAAAAGTGCATACTTTGTGATATCTCCTCTTGTAGCAAACACAGACAGCTCAAAATTTCACTGAATGTGTTGAAGACCAAGACCCACAAATCTGATGTGTAATGGTTTTTCTCCCATGTTGCGTTTAAGAGAAAACAGCAAATGCTCGTTTTAGGCCAAAATGCATTGAAAGGAATGGAAAACACAAAAGCGCATACTTTGTTATATCTCCTCTTGTAGCAAACACAGACAGCTCAAAATTTCACCAAATGTGTTGAAGACCAAGACCCACAAATGTGATGTGAAATGGTTTTTCTTCCATGTTGCATTTAAGAGAAAACAGCAAATGCTCGTTTTAGGCCAAAATGCATTGAAAGCAATGGAAACAACAAAAGCGCATACTTTGTGATATCTCCTCTTGTAGCAAACACAGACAGCTCAAAATTTCACCAAATGTGTTGAAGACCAAGACCCACAAATGTGATGTGAAAAGGTTTTTCTGCCATTTTGCATTTAAGAGAAAACAGCAAATGCTCGTTTTAGGCCAAAATGCATTGAAAGGAATGGAAAACACAAAAGCGCATACTTTGTGATATCTCCTCTTGTAGCAAACACAGACAGCTCAAAATTTCACCAAATGTGTTGAAGAACAAGACCCACAAATTTGATGTGAAAAGGTTTTTCTCCCATGTTGTGTTTAAGAGAAAACAGCAAATGCTCGTTTTTGGCCAAAATGCATTGAAAGGAATGGAAAACACAAAACTGCATACTTTGTGATATCTCGTCTTGTAGCAAACACAGACAGCTCAAAATTTCACCAAATGTGTTGAAGAACAAGACCCACAAATGTGATGTGAAATGGTTTTTCTCCCATGTTGCGTTTAAGAGAAAACAGCAAATGCTCGTTTTAGGCCAAAATGCATAGAAAGGAATGGAAAACACAAAAGCGCACACTTTGTGATATCTCCTCTTGTAGCAAACACAGACAGCTCAAAATTTCACCAAATGTGTTGAAGACCAAGACCCACAAATGTGATGTGAAATGGTTTTTCTCCCAAGTTTCATTTAAGAGAAAACAGCAAATGCTCGTTTTAGGCCAAAATGCATTGAAAGGAATGGAAAACACAGAAGTGCATACTTTGTGATATCTCCTCTTGTAGCAAACACAGACAGCTCAAAATTTCACCGAATGTGTTGAAGACCAATACCAACAAATGTGATGTGAAATGGCATTTCTCCCATGTTGTGTTTAAGAGAAAGCAGCAAATGCTTGTTTTAGGCCAAAATGCATTGAAAGCAATGGAAAAAAGAAAAGTGCACAGTTTGTGATATCTCCTCTTGTAGCAAACACAGACAGCTCAAAATTTCACCAAATGTGTTGTAGACCAAGACCCACAAATGTGATGTGAAATGGTTTTTCTCCCATGTTGCGTTTAAGAGAAAACAGCAAATGCTCGTTTTAGGCCAAAATGCATAGAAAGGAATGGAAAACACAAAAGCGCACACTTTGTGATATCTCCTCTTGTAGCAAACACAGACAGCTCAAAATTTCACCAAATGTGTTGAAGACCAAGACCCACAAATGTGATGTGAAATGGTTTTTCTCCCATGTTGCGTTTAAGAGAAAACAGCAAATGCTCGTTTTAGGCCAAAATGCATTGAAAGCAATGGAAACAACAAAAGCGCATAATTTGTGATATCTCCTCTTGTAGCAAACACAGACAGCTCAAAATTTCACCAAATGTGTTGAAGACCAAGACCCACAAATGTGATGTGAAAAGGTTTTTCTCCCATGTTGTGTTTAAGAGAAAACAGCAAATGCTCGTTTTAGGCCAAAATGCATTAAAAGCAATGGAAACAAGAAAAGTGCATACTTTGTGATATCTCCTCTTGTAGCAAACACAGACAGCTCAAAATTTCATTGAATGTGCTGAAGACCAATACCCACAAATGTGATGTTAAATGGTTTTTCTCCCATGTTGTGATTAAGAGAAAACAGCAAATGCTCGTTTTAGGCCAAAATGCATTGAAAGGAATGGAAAACACAGAAGTGCATACATTGTGATATCTCCTCTTGTAGCAAACACAGACAGCTCAAAATTTCACCAAATGTGTTGAAGAACAAGACCCACAAATGTAATGTGAAATGGTTTTTCTCCCATGTTGCGTTTAAGAGAATACAGGAAATGCTCATTTTAGGCCAAAATGCATTGAAAGGTATGGAAAACACAAAAGCGCATACTTTGTGATATCTCCTCTTGTAGCAAACACAGACAGCTCAAAATTTCACCAAATGTGTTCAAGACCAATACCCACAAATGTGATGTGAAATGGTTTTTCTCCCATGTTGTGTTTAAGAGAAAACAGCAAATGCTCGTTTTAGGCCAAAATGCATTGAAAGCAATGGAAACAAGAAAAGTGCATACTTTGTGATTTCTCCTCTTGTAGCAAACACAGACAGCTCAAAATTTCACTGAATGTGTTGAAGACCAAGACCCACAAATGTGATGTGAAATGGTTTTTCTCCCATGTTGCATTTAAGAGAAAACAGCAAATGCTCGTTTTAGGCCAAAATGCATTGAAAGCAATGGAAACAACAAAAGCGCATACT
This sequence comes from Taudactylus pleione, assembly GCA_031769625.1. Taxonomy (NCBI): domain Eukaryota; kingdom Metazoa; phylum Chordata; class Amphibia; order Anura; family Myobatrachidae; genus Taudactylus; species Taudactylus pleione. Next base: position 367,234 of record JAUIMM010000136.1, read on the forward strand.
TTGTGAAATCTACTCTAGTAGCAAACACAGACAGCTCAAAATTTCACCAAATGTGTTGAAGACCAAGACCCACAATAGTGATGTGAAATGGTTTTTCTCCCAAGTTTCATTTAAGAGAAAACAGCAAATGCTTGTTTTAGGCCAAAATGCATTGAAAGCAATGGAAAACAAAAAAGCGCATACTTTGTTATATCTCCTCTTGTAGCAAACACAGACAGCTCAAAATTTCACAAATGCGTTGAAGACCAAGACCCACAAATGTGATGTGAAATGGTTTTTCTCCAATGTTGCGTTTATGAGAAAACAGCAAATGCTCGTTTTAGGCCAAAATGCATTGAAAGCAATGGAAACAACAAAAGCGCATACTTTGTGATATCTCCTCTTGTAGCAAACACATACAGCTCAAAATTTCATTGAATGTGGTGAAGACCAATACCCACAAATGTGATGTTAAATGGTTTTTCTCCCATGTTGTGATTACGAGAAAACAGCAAATGCTCGTTTTAGGCCAAAATGCATTGAAAGGAATGGAAAACACAGAAGTGCATATTTTGTGATATCTCCTCTTGTAGCAAACACAGACAGCTCAAAATTTCACCAAATGTGTTGAAGAACAAGACCCACAAATGTGATGTGAAATGGTTTTTCTCCCATGTTGCGTTTAAGAGAAAACAGCAAATGCTCATTTTAGGCCAAAATGCATTGAAAGGAATGGAAAACACAAAAGCGCATACTTTGTGATATCTCCTCTTGTAGCAAACACAGACAGCTCAAAATTTCACCAAATGTGTTCAAGACCAATACCCACAAATGTGATGTGAAATCGTTTTTCTCCCATGTTGTGTTTAAGATAAAACAGCAAATGCTCGTTTTAGGCCAAAATGCATTGAAAGCAATGGAAACATGAAAAGTGCATACTTTGTGATATCTCCTCTTGTAGCAAACACAGACAGCTCAAAATTTCACTGAATGTGTTGAAGACCAAGACCCACAAATGTGATGTGTAATGGTTTTTCTCCCATGTTGCGTTTAAGAGAAAACAGCAAATGCTCGTTTTAGGCCAAAATGCATTGAAAGGAATGGAAAACACAAAAGCGCATACTTTGTTATATCTCCTCTTGTAGCAAACACAGACAGCTCAAAATTTCACAAATGCGTTGAAGACCAAGACCCACAAATGTGATGTGAAATGGTTTTTCTCCAATGTTGCGTTTATGAGAAAACAGCAAATGCTCGTTTTAGGCCAAAATGCATTGAAAGCAATGGAAACAGCAAAAGCACATACTTTGTGATATCTCCTCTTGTAGCAAACACAGACAGCTCAAAATTTCACCAAATGTGTTGAAGACCAAGACCCACAAATGTGATGTGAAAAGGTTTTTCTCCCATTTTCTGTTTAAGAGAAAACAGCAAATGATCGTTTTAGGCCAAAATGCATTGAAAGCAATGGAAACAACAAAAGCGCAAACTTTGTGATATCTCCTCTTGTAGCAAACACAGGCAGCTCAAAATTTCATCGAATGTGTTGAAGACCAATACCCACAAATGTGATGTTAAATGGTTTTTCTCCCATGTTGTGTTTAAGAGAAAACAGCAAATACTCGTTTTAGGCCAAAATGCATTGAAAGCAATGGAAACAAGAAAAGCGAATAGTTTCTGATATCTCCTCTTGTAGCAAACACAGACAGCTCAAAATTCCACCAAATGTGTTGTAGACCAAGACCCACAAATGTGATGTGAAATGGTTTTTCTCCCATATTGCGTTTAAGAGAAAACAGCAAATGCTCGTTTTAGGCCAAAATGCATTGAAAGGAATGGAAAACACAAAAGCACATACTTTGTGATATCTCCTCTTGTAGCAAACACAGACAGCTCAAAATTTCACCAAATGTGTTGAAGACCAAGACCCACAAATGTGATGTGAAATGGTTTTTCTCCCATGTTGCGTTTAAGAGAAAACAGCAAATGCTCGTTTTAGGCCAAAATGCATTGAAAGCAGTGGAAACAAGGAAAGCGCATAGTTTGTGATATCTCCTCTTGTAGCAAACACAGACAGCTCAAAATTTCACCAAATGTGTTAAAGACCAAGACCCACAAATGTGATGTTAAATGGTTTTTCTCCCATGTTGTGTTTAAGAGAAAACAGCAAATGCTCGTTTTAGGCCAAAATGCATTGAAAGCAATGGAAACAACAAAAGCACATAATTTGTGATATCTCCTCTTGTAGCAAACACAGACAGCTCAAAATTTCACCAAATGTGTTAAAGACCAAGGCCCACAAAAGTGATGTGAAATGGTTTTTCTCCCATATTGCATTTAACAGAAAACAGCAAATGTTAATTTTGGGCAAAAATGCATATAAAAACTGGGAACAGTAAATATGCCATTTTTGCGATATCTCCACTTTTAGCAAACACAGACAGCTCAAAATTTCACACAATGTGTTGAAGGCCAAGGCCCACACAAGTGATGTGAATGGTTTTTCTCCCATGTTGCATTTAAGAGAAAACAGCAAATGCTCGTTTTTTGCAAAAATGCATTGATATCAATATAAATAGTAAATCACATACTTTGCCATATCTCCTCTTGTAGCAAACACAGACAGCTCAAATTTTGACACAATGTGTTGAAGACCAAGGCCCACAAAAGTGATGTGAAATGGTAATTCTCCCATGTTGTTTTTAAGAGAATACAGCAAATGCTCATTTTTTGCAAAAATGCATTTAAAAAAATAGGAACATCATAAATGCAATCTTTGCAATATATCTTTTAACACCAAACATAGCTCAAAATTTCACACAATGTTTTGAAGACCAAGGCCCACAAAAGTGATGTGAAATGGTTTTTCACCCATGTTGCGTTTATAAATACTCGTTTTGTACAAAAATGCATTGATATCAATGGGAACACTAAAAACGCATACTTTCCCATATCTCCTCTTGTAGCAAACACAGACATCTCAAAATTTCACACAATGTGTTGAAGACCAAGGCCCACAAAAGTGATGTAAAATGGTTTTTCTACCATGTTGCATTTAAGAGAAAACAGCAAATGCTAATTTTATGCAAAAATACATTTAAAAAAACAGTTACTGTTAAAATGCAGTCTTTGCGATATCTCCTTTTTTAGCAAACATAGATAGCTCAAAATTTCACACAATATGTTGAAGACCAAGGCCCACAAAAGTGATGTGTAATAGTTTTTCTCCCATGTTGCATTTAAGAGAAAACAGCAAATGCTCATTTTTGGCAAAAATGCATTTAAAAAAACAGGAAAATTAAAAACGCAATCTTTGCGATATATCCTTTTAAAGCAAACATAGACAGCTCAAAATTTCACACAATGTGTTGAAGATTAAGGCCCACACAAGTGATGTGAAATGGCTTTTCTCCCATGTTGCATTTAAGAGAAAACAGCAAATGCTCGTTTTAGGCCAAAATGCATTGAAAGCAATGGAAACAACAAATGCGCATAATTTGTGATATCTCCTCTTGTAGCAAACACAGACAGCTCAAAATTTCACCAAATGTGTTGAGGACCAAGACCCACAAATGTGATGTGAAAAGGTTTTTCTCCCATTTTGCATTTAAGAGAAAACAGCAAATACTCGTTTTAGGCCAAAATGCATTGAAAGGAATGGAAACAACAAAAGCACATACTTTGTGATATCTCCTCTTGTAGCAAACACAGACAGCTCAAAATTTCACCAAATGTGTTGTAGACCAAGACCCACAAATGTGATGTGAAATGGTTTTTCTCCCATGTTGCGTTTAAGAGAAAACAGCAAATGCTCGTTTTAGCCAAAATGCATTGAAAGCAATGGAAACAACAAAAGCGCATACTTTGTGATATCTCCTCTTGTAGCAAACACAGACAGCTCAAAATTTCACCAAATGTGTTGAAGACCAATACCCACAAATGTGATGTGAAATGGTTTCTCTCCCATGTTGCGTATAAGAGAAATCAGCAAATGCTTGTTTTTTGCATAAATGCATAAAAACCAATTTGAATAGCAATGATGCAATCTTTGCTATACCTCTTGATTTAGCAAACACAGACAGCTCAAAATTTCACACAATGTGTTGAAGGCGATGGCCCACACAAGTGATGTGAAATGGTTTTCTCCCATGTTGCATTTAAGACGAATCAGCAAATGCTCATTTTAGGCCAAAATGCATTGCAATGATTGGGAACTGTGAAAATGCATACTTTGCCATATTTCCTCTTGTAGCAAACACAGACAACTCAAAATTTCACACAATATGTTGAAGACCAAGGCCCACAAAAGTGATGTGAAATGGTTTTTCTCCCATGTTGCATTTAACAGAAAACAGCAAATGTTAATTTTGGGCAAAAATGCATATAAAAACTGGGAACAGTAAATATGCCATTTTTGCGATATCTCCACTTTTAGCAAACACAGACAGCTCAAAATTTCACACAATGTGTTGAAGGCCAAGGCCCACACAAGTGATGTGAATGGTTTTTCTCCCATGTTGCATTTAAGAGAAAACAGCAAATGCTCGTTTTTTGCAAAAATGCATTGATATCAATATAAATAGTAAATCACATACTTTGCCATATCTCCTCTTGTAGCAAACACAGACAGCTCAAATTTTGACACAATGTGTTGAAGACCAAGGCCCACAAAAGTTATGTGAAATGGTAATTCTCCCATGTTGTTTTTAAGAGAATACAGCAAATGCTCATTTTTTGCAAAAATGCATTTAAAAAAATAGGAACATCATAAATGCAATCTTTGCAATATATCTTTTAACACCAAACATAGCTCAAAATTTCACACAATGTTTTGAAGACCAAGGCCCACAAAAGTGATGTGAAATGGTTTTTCACCCATGTTGCGTTTGCAAATACTCGTTTTGTACAAAAATGCATTGATATCAATGGGAACACAAAAAAGGCATACTTTGCCATATCTCCTCTTGTAGCAAACACAGATAACTCAAAATTTCACACAATGTGTTGAAGTCCAAGCACCATAAAAGTAATGTGAAATGGTAATTCTCCCAAGTTGCATTCAAGAGAAAAAAGCAAATGCTTGTTTTTTGCAAAAATGCATTGAAATCAATGGGAACACTAAAAACGCATACTTTCCCATATCTCCTCTTGTAGCAAACACAGACATCTAAAAATTTCACACAATGTGTTGAAGACCAAGGCCCACAAAAGTGATGTAAAATGGTTTTTCTACCATGTTGCATTTAAGAGAAAACAGCAAATGCAAATTTTATGCAAAAATACATTTAAAAAAACAGTAACTGTTAAAATGCAGTCTTTGCGATATCTCCTTTTTTAGCAAACATAGATAGCTCAAAATTTCACACAATATGTTGAAGACCAAGGCCCACAAAAGTGATGTGTAATACTTTTTCTCCCATGTTGCATTTAAGAGAAAACAGCAAATGCTAATTTTTTGCAAAAATGCATTTAAAAAAACAGGAAAATTAAAAACGCAATCTTTGCGATATATCCATTTAAAGCAAACATAGACAGCTCAAAATTTCACACAATGTGTTGAAGAATAAGGCCCACACAAGTGATGTGAAATGGCTTTTCTCCCATGTTGCATTTAAGAGAAAACAGCAAATGCTCGTTTTAGGCCAAAATGCATTGAAAGCAATGGAAACAACAAATGCGCATAATTTGTGATATCTCCTCTTGTAGCAAACACAGACAGCTCAAAATTTCACCAAATGTGTTGAGGACCAAGACCCACAAATGTGATGTGAAAAGGTTTTTCTCCCATTTTGCATTTAAGAGAAAACAGCAAATACTCGTTTTAGGCCAAAATGCATTGAAAGGAATGGAAACAACAAAAGCGCATACTTTGTGATATCTCCTCTTGTAGCAAACACAGACAGCTCAAAATTTCACCAAATGTGTTGTAGACCAAGACCCACAAATGTGATGTGAAATGGTTTTTCTCCCATGTTGCATTTAAGAGAAAACAGCAAATGCTCGTTTTAGTCAAAAATGCATTCAAAGGAATGGAAAACACAAAAGCGCATACTTTGTGATATCTCCTCTTGTAGCAAACACAGACAGCTCAAAATTTCACCAAATGTGTTGAAGACCAAGACCCACAAATGTGATGTGAAAAGGTTTTTCTGCCATTTTGCATTTAAGAGAAAACAGCAAATGCTCGTTTTAGGCCAAAATGCATTGAAAGGAATGGAAAACACAAAAGCGCATACTTTGTGATATCTCCTCTTGTAGCAAACACAGACAGCTCAAAATTTCACCAAATGTGTTGAAGAACAAGACCCACAAATTTGATGTGAAAAGGTTTTTCTCCCATGTTGTGTTTAAGAGAAAACAGCAAATGCTCGTTTTAGGCCAAAATGCATTGAAAGGAATGGAAAACACAAAAGTGCATACTTTGTGATATCTCCTCTTGTAGCAAACACAGACAGCTCAAAATTTCACCAAATGTGTTGAAGAACAAGACCCACAAATGTGATGTGAAATGGTTTTTCTCCCATGTTGCGTTTAAGAGAAAACAGCAAATGCTCGTTTTAGGCCAAATTGCATTGAAAGCAATGGAAGCAACAAAAGCGCAAACTTTTTGATATCTCCTCTTGTAGCAAACACAGACAGCTCAAAATTTCACACAAAGTGTTGAAGGCGATGGCCCACAAAAGTGATGTGAAATGGTTTTCTCCCATGTTGCATTTAAGACAAATCAGCAAATGCTCATTTTAGGCCAAAATGCATGGCAATGATTGGGAACTGTGAAAATGCATACTTTGCCATATTTCCTCATGTAGCAAACACAGACAACTCAAAATTTCACACAATATGTTGAAGACCAAGGCCCACAAAAGTGATGTGAATGGTTTTTCTCCCATGTTGCATTTAAGAGAAAACAGCAAATGCTCGTTTTAGGCCAAAATGCATTGAAAGCAGTGGAAACAAGGAAAGCGCATAGTTTGTGATATCTCCTCTTGTAGCAAACACAGACAGCTCAAAATTTCACCAAATGTGTTAAAGACCAAGACCCACAAATGTGATGTTAAATGGTTTTTCTCCCATGTTGTGTTTAAGAGAAAACAGCAAATGCTCGTTTTAGGCCAAAATGCATTGAAAGCAATGGAAACAACAAAAGCACATAATTTGTGATATCTCCTCTTGTAGCAAACACAGACAGCTCAAAATTTCACCAAATGTGTTAAAGACCAAGGCCCACAAAAGTGATGTGAAATGGTTTTTCTCCCATATTGCATTTAACAGAAAACAGCAAATGTTAATTTTGGGCAAAAATGCATATAAAAACTGGGAACAGTAAATATGCCATTTTTGCGATATCTCCACTTTTAGCAAACACAGACAGCTCAAAATTTCACACAATGTGTTGAAGGCCAAGGCCCACACAAGTGATGTGAATGGTTTTTCTCCCATGTTGCATTTAAGAGAAAACAGCAAATGCTCGTTTTTTGCAAAAATGCATTGATATCAATATAAATAGTAAATCACATACTTTGCCATATCTCCTCTTGTAGCAAACACAGACAGCTCAAATTTTGACACAATGTGTTGAAGACCAAGGCCCACAAAAGTGATGTGAAATGGTAATTCTCCCATGTTGTTTTTAAGAGAATACAGCAAATGCTCATTTTTTGCAAAAATGCATTTAAAAAAATAGGAACATCATAAATGCAATCTTTGCAATATATCTTTTAACACCAAACATAGCTCAAAATTTCACACAATGTGTTGAAGACCAAGGCCCACAAAAGTGATGTAAAATGGTTTTTCTACCATGTTGCATTTAAGAGAAAACAGCAAATGCTAATTTTATGCAAAAATACATTTAAAAAAACAGTTACTGTTAAAATGCAGTCTTTGCGATATCTCCTTTTTTAGCAAACATAGATAGCTCAAAATTTCACACAATATGTTGAAGACCAAGGCCCACAAAAGTGATGTGTAATAGTTTTTCTCCCATGTTGCATTTAAGAGAAAACAGCAAATGCTCATTTTTGGCAAAAATGCATTTAAAAAAACAGGAAAATTAAAAACGCAATCTTTGCGATATATCCTTTTAAAGCAAACATAGACAGCTCAAAATTTCACACAATGTGTTGAAGATTAAGGCCCACACAAGTGATGTGAAATGGCTTTTCTCCCATGTTGCATTTAAGAGAAAACAGCAAATGCTCGTTTTAGGCCAAAATGCATTGAAAGCAATGGAAACAACAAATGCGCATAATTTGTGATATCTCCTCTTGTAGCAAACACAGACAGCTCAAAATTTCACCAAATGTGTTGAGGACCAAGACCCACAAATGTGATGTGAAAAGGTTTTTCTCCCATTTTGCATTTAAGAGAAAACAGCAAATACTCGTTTTAGGCCAAAATGCATTGAAAGGAATGGAAACAACAAAAGCACATACTTTGTGATATCTCCTCTTGTAGCAAACACAGACAGCTCAACATTTCACCAAATGTGTTGTAGACCAAGACCCACAAATGTGATGTGAAATGGTTTTTCTCCCATGTTGCGTTTAAGAGAAAACAGCAAATGCTCGTTTTAGCCAAAATGCATTGAAAGCAATGGAAACAACAAAAGCGCATACTTTGTGATATCTCCTCTTGTAGCAAACACAGACAGCTCAAAATTTCACCAAATGTGTTGAAGACCAATACCCACAAATGTGATGTGAAATGGTTTCTCTCCCATGTTGCGTATAAGAGAAATCAGCAAATGCTTGTTTTTTGCATAAATGCATAAAAACCAATTTGAATAGCAATGATGCAATATTTGCTATACCTCTTGATTTAGCAAACACAGACAGCTCAAAATTTCACACAATGTGTTGAAGGCGATGGCCCACACAAGTGATGTGAAATGGTTTTCTCCCATGTTGCATTTAAGACAAATCAGCAAATGCTCATTTTAGGCCAAAATGCATTGCAATGATTGGGAACTGTGAAAATGCATACTTTGCCATATTTCCTCTTGTAGCAAACACAGACAACTCAAAATTTCACACAATATGTTGAATACCAAGGCCCACAAAAGTGATGTGAAATGGTTTTTCTCCCATATTGCATTTAACAGAAAACAGCAAATGTTAATTTTGGGCAAAAATGCATATAAAAACTGGGAACAGTAAATATGCCATTTTTGCGATATCTCCACTTTTAGCAAACACAGACAGCTCAAAATTTCACACAATGTGTTGAAGGCCAAGGCCCACACAAGTGATGTGAATGGTTTTTCTCCCATGTTGCATTTAAGAGAAAACAGCAAATGCTCGTTTTTTGCAAAAATGCATTGATATCAATATAAATAGTAAATCACATACTTTGCCATATCTCCTCTTGTAGCAAACACAGACAGCTCAAATTTTGACACAATGTGTTGAAGACCAAGGCCCACAAAAGTGATGTGAAATGGTAATTCTCCCATGTTGTTTTTAAGAGAATACAGCAAATGCTCATTTTTTGCAAAAATGCATTTAAAAAAATAGGAACATCATAAATGCAATCTTTGCAATATATCTTTTAACACCAAACATAGCTCAAAATTTCACACAATGTTTTGAAGACCAAGGCCCACAAAAGTGATGTGAAATGGTTTTTCACCCATGTTGCGTTTGCAAATACTCGTTTTGTACAAAAATGCATTGATATCAATGGGAACACAAAAAAGGCATACTTTGCCATATCTCCTCTTGTAGCAAACACAGATAACTCAAAATTTCACACAATGTGTTGAAGTCCAAGCACCATAAAAGTAATGTGAAATGGTAATTCTCCCAAGTTGCATTCAAGAGAAAAAAGCAAATGCTTGTTTTTTGCAAAAATGCATTGAAATCAATGGGAACACTAAAAACGCATACTTTCCCATATCTCCTCTTGTAGCAAACACAGACATCTAAAAATTTCACACAATGTGTTGAAGACCAAGGCCCACAAAAGTGATGTAAAATGGTTTTTCTACCATGTTGCATTTAAGAGAAAACAGCAAATGCAAATTTTATACAAAAATACATTTAAAAAACAGTAACTGTTAAAATGCAGTCTTTGCGATATCTCCTTTTTTAGCAAACATAGATAGCTCAAAATTTCACACAATATGTTGAAGACCAAGGCCCACAAAAGTGATGTGTAATAGTTTTTCTCCCATGTCGCATTTAAGAGAAAACAGCAAATGCTCATTTTTTGCAAAAATGCATTTAAAAAAACAGGAAAATTAAAAACGCAATCTTTGCGATATATCCTTTTAAAGCAAACATAGACAGCTCAAAATTTCACACAATGTGTTGAAGAATAAGGCCCACACAAGTGATGTGAAATGGCTTTTCTCCCATGTTGCATTTAAGAGAAAACAGCAAATGCTCGTTTTTGGCCAAAATGCATTGAAAGCAATGGAAACAACAAATGCGCATAATTTGTGATATCTCCTCTTGTAGCAAACACAGACAGCTCAAAATTTCACCAAATGTGTTGAGGACCAAGACCCACAAATGTGATGTGAAAAGGTTTTTCTCCCATTTTGCATTTAAGAGAAAACAGCAAATACTCGTTTTAGGCCAAAATGCATTGAAAGGAATGGAAACAACAAAAGCGCATACTTTGTGATATCTCCTCTTGTAGCAAACACAGACAGCTCAAAATTTCACCAAATGTGTTGTAGACCAAGACCCACAAATGTGATGTGAAATGGTTTTTCTCCCATGTTGCATTTAAGAGAAAACAGCAAATGCTCGTTTTAGTCAAAAATGCATTCAAAGGAATGGAAAACACAAAAGCGCATACTTTGTGATATCTCCTCTTGTAGCAAACACAGACAGCTCAAAATTTCACCAAATGTGTTGAAGACCAAGACCCACAAATGTGATGTGAAAAGGTTTTTCTGCCATTTTGCATTTAAGAGAAAACAGCAAATGCTCGTTTTAGGCCAAAATGCATTGAAAGGAATGGAAAACACAAAAGCGCATACTTTGTGATATCTCCTCTTGTAGCAAACACAGACAGCTCAAAATTTCACCAAATGTGTTGAAGAACAAGACCCACAAATTTGATGTGAAAAGGTTTTTCTCCCATGTTGTGTTTAAGAGAAAACAGCAAATGCTCGTTTTAGGCCAAAATGCATTGAAAGGAATGGAAAACACAAAAGTGCATACTTTGTGATATCTCCTCTTGTAGCAAACACAGACAGCTCAAAATTTCACCAAATGTGTTGAAGAACAAGACCCACAAATGTGATGTGAAATGGTTTTTCTCCCATGTTGCGTTTAAGAGAAAACAGCAAATGCTCGTTTTAGGCCAAATTGCATTGAATGCAATGGAAGCAACAAAAGCGCAAACTTTTTGATATCTCCTCTTGTAGCAAACACAGACAGATCAAAATTTCATCGAATGTATTGAAGACCACTACCCACAAATGTGATGTTAAATGGTTTTTCTCCCATGTTGTGTTTAAGAGAAAACAGCAAATGCTCGTTTTAGGCCAAAATGAATTGAAAGCAATGGAAACAAGAAAAGCGCATAGTTTGTGATATCTCCTCTTGTAGCAAACACAGACAGCTCAAAATTTCACCAAATGTGTTGTAGACCAAGACCCACAAATGTGATATGAAATGGTTTTTCTCCCATGTTGCGTTTAAGAGAAAACAGCAAATGCTCGTTTTAGGCCAAAATGCATTGAAAGGAATGGAAAACACAAAAGTGCATACTTTGTGATATCTCCTCTTGTAGCAAACACAGACAGCTCAAAATTTCACCAAATGTGTTGAAGACCAAGACCCACAAATGTGATGTGGAAAGGTTTTTCTCCCATTTTGCATTTAAGAGAAAACAGAAAATGCTCGTTTTAGGCTAAAATGCATTGAAAGCAATGGAAACAACAAAAGCGCAAACTTTGTGATATCTCCTCTTGTAGCAAACACAGACAGCTCAAAATTTCACCAAATGTGTTCAAGACCAATACCCACAAATGTGATGTGAAATGGTTTTTCTCCCATGTTGTGTTTAAGAGAAAACAGCAAATGCTCGTTTTAGGCTAAAATGCATTGAAAGCAATGGAAACAACAAAAGCGCAAACTTTGTGATATCTCCTCTTGTAGCAAACACAGACAGCTCAAAATTTCACCAAATGTGTTGAAGACCAATACCCACAAATGTGATGTGAAATGGTTTTTTCTCCCATGTTGCGTATAAGAGAAATCAGCAAATGCTTGTTTTTTGCAAAAATGCATAAAAACCAATTTGAATAGCAATAATGCAATCTTTGCTATACCTCTTGATTTAGCAAACACAGACAGCTCAAAATTTCACACAATGTGTTGAAGGCGATGGCCCACAAAAGTGATGTGAAGTGGTTTTCGCCCATGTTGCATTTAAGACAAATCAGCAAATGCTCATTTTAGGCCAAAATGCATTGCAATGATTGGGAACTGTGAAAATGCATACTTTGCCATATTTCCTCTTGTAGCAAACACAGACAACTCAAAATTTCACACAATATGTTGAAGACCAAGGCCCACAAAAGAGATGTGAAATGGTTTTTCTCCCATGTTGCATTTAAGAGAAAACAGCAAATTTTAATTTTGGGCAAAAATGCATATAAAAACTGGGAACAGTAAATATGCCAACTTTGCGATATCTCCACTTTTAGCAAACACAGACAGCTCAAAATTTCACACAATGTGTTGAAGGCCAAGGCCCACACAAGTGATGTGAATGGTTTTCCTCCCATGTTGCATTTAAGAGAAAACAGCAAATGCTCGTTTTTTGCAAAAATGCATTGATATCAATATAAATAGTAAAACACATACTTTGCCATATCTCCTCTTGTAGCAAACACAGACAGCTCAAATTTTGACACAATGTGTTGAAGACCAAGGCCCACAAAAGTGATGTGAAATGGTAATTCTCCCATGTTGCTTTTAAGAGAATACAGCAAATGCTCATTTTTTGCAAAAATGCTTTTAAAAAAATAGGAACATCATAAATGCAATCTTTGCAATATATCTTTTAACAGCAAACAAAGCTCAAAATTTCACACAATGTTTTGAAGACCAAGGCCCACAAAAGTGATGTGAAATGGTTTTTCACCCATGTTGCATTTGTAAATACTCGTTTTGTACAAAAATGCATTGAAATCAATGGGAACACAAAAAAGGCATACTTTGCCATATCTCCTCTTGTAGCAAACACAGATAACTCAAAATTTCACACAATGTGTTGAAGTCCAAGCACCATAAAAGTGATGTGAAATGGTAATTCTCCCATGTTGCATTCAAGAGAAAACAGCAAATGCTTGTTTTTTGCAAAAATGCATTGAAATCAATGGGAACACTAAAAACGCATACTTTCCCATATCTCCTCTTGTAGCAAACACAGACAACTCAAAATTTCACACAATGTGTTGAAGACCAAGGCCCACAAAAGTGATGTAAAATGGTTTTTCTACCATGTTGCATTTAAGAGAAAACAGCAAATGCTCGTTTTTTGCAAAAATGCATTTAAAAAAACAGGAAAATTAAAAACGCAATCTTTGCTATATATCCTTTTAAAGCAAACATAGACAGCTCAAAATTTCACACAATGTGTTGAAGATTAAGGCCCACACAAGTGATGTGAAATGGCTTTTCTCCCATGTTGCATTTAAGAGAAAACAGCAAATGCTCGTTTTAGGCCAAAATGCATTGAAAGCAATGGAAACAACAAATGCGCATAATTTGTGATATCTCCTCTTGTAGCAAACACAGACAGCTCCAAATTTCACCAAATGTGTTGAAGACCAAGACCCACAAATGTGATGTGAAAAGGTTTTTCTCCCATTTTGCATTTAAGAGAAAACAGCAAATACTCGTTTAAGGCCAAAATGCATTGAAAGGAATGGAAAACACAAAAGTGCATACTTTGTGATATCTCCTCTTGTAGCAAACACAGACAGCTCAAAATTTCACCAAATGTGTTGAAGACCAAGACCCACAAATGTGATGTGAAATGGTTTTTCTCCCAAGTTTCATTTAAGAGAAAACAGCAAATGCTCGTTTTAGGCCAAAATGCATTGAAAGGAATGGAAAACACAGAAGTGCATACTTTGTGATATCTCCTCTTGTAGCAAACACAGACAGCTCAAAATTTCACCGAATGTGTTGAAGACCAATACCAACAAATGTGATGTGAAATGGCATTTCTCCCATGTTGTGTTTAAGAGAAAGCAGCAAATGCTTGTTTTAGGCCAAAATGCATTGAAAGCAATGGAAAAAAGAAAAGTGCACAGTTTGTGATATCTCCTCTTGTAGCAAACACAGACAGCTCAAAATTTCACCAAATGTGTTGTAGACCAAGACCCACAAATGTGATGTGAAATGGTTTTTCTCCCATGTTGCGTTTAAGAGAAAACAGCAAATGCTCGTTTTAGGCCAAAATGCATAGAAAGGAATGGAAAACACAAAAGCGCACACTTTGTGATATCTCCTCTTGTAGCAAACACAGACAGCTCAAAATTTCACCAAATGTGTTGAAGACCAAGACCCACAAATGTGATGTGAAATGGTTTTTCTCCCATGTTGCGTTTAAGAGAAAACAGCAAATGCTCGTTTTAGGCCAAAATGCATTGAAAGCAATGGAAACAACAAAAGCGCATAATTTGTGATATCTCCTCTTGTAGCAAACACAGACAGCTCAAAATTTCACCAAATGTGTTGAAGACCAAGACCCACAAATGTGATGTGAAAAGGTTTTTCTCCCATGTTGTGTTTAAGAGAAAACAGCAAATGCTCGTTTTAGGCCAAAATGCATTGAAAGCAATGGAAACAAGAAAAGTGCATACTTTGTGATATCTCCTCTTGTAGCAAACACAGACAGCTCAAAATTTCACTGAATGTGTTGAAGACCAAGACCCACAAATGTGATGTGAAATGGTTTTTCTCCCATGTTGCATTTAAGAGAAAACAGCAAATGCTCGTTTTAGGCCAAAATGCATTGAAAGCAATGGAAACAACAAAAGCGCATACTTTGTGATATCTCCTCTTGTAGCAAACACAGACAGCTCAAAATTTCATTGAATGTGGTGAAGACCAATACCCACAAATGTGATGTTAAATGGTTTTTCTCCCATGTTGTGATTAAGAGAAAACAGCAAATGCTCGTTTTAGGCCAAAATGCATTGAAAGGAATGGAAAACACAGAAGTGCATACTTTGTGATATCTCCTCTTGTAGCAAACACAGACAGCTCAAAATTTCACCAAATGTGTTGAAGAACAAGACCCACAAATGTGATGTGAAATGGTTTTTCTCCCATGTTGCGTTTAAGAGAAAACAGCAAATGCTCATTTTAGGCCAAAATGCATTGAAAGGAATGGAAAACACAAAAGCGCATACTTTGTGATATCTCCTCTTGTAGCAAGCACAGACAGCTCAAAATTTCACCAAATGTGTTCAAGACCAATACCCACAAATGTGATGTGAAATCGTTTTTCTCCCATGTTGTGTTTAAGATAAAACAGCAAATGCTCGTTTTAGGCCAAAATGCATTGAAAGCAATGGAAACAAGAAAAGTGCATACTTTGTGATATCTCCTCTTGTAGCAAACACAGACAGCTCAAAATTTCACTGAATGTGTTGAAGACCAAGACCCACAAATGTGATGTGTAATGGTTTTTCTCCCATGTTGCGTTTAAGAGAAAACAGCAAATGCTCGTTTTAGGCCAAAATGCATTGAAAGGAATGGAAAACACAAAAGTGCATACTTTGTTATATCTCCTCTTGTAGCAAACACAGACAGCTCAAAATTTCACAAATGCGTTGAAGACCAAGACCCACAAATGTGATGTGAAATGGTTTTTCTCCAATGTTGCGTTTATGAGAAAACAGCAAATGCTCGTTTTAGGCCAAAATGCATTGAAAGCAATGGAAACAGCAAAAGCACATACTTTGTGATATCTCCTCTTGTAGCAAACACAGACAGCTCAAAATCTCACCAAATGTGTTGAAGACCAAGACCCACAAATGTGATGTGAAAAGGTTTTTCTCCCATTTTGCGTTTAAGAGAAAACAGCAAATGCTCGTTTTAGGCCAAAATGCATTGAAAGCAATGGAAGCAACAAAAGCGCAAACTTTGTGATATCTCCTCTTGTAGCAAACACAGACAGCTGAAAATTTCATTGAATGTGTTGAAGACCAAGACCCACAAATGTGATGTGAAATGGTTTTTCTCCCATGTTGCATTTAAGAGAAAACAGCAAATGCTCGTTTTAGGCCAAAATGTATTGAAAGCAATGGAAACAACAAAAGCGCATACTTTGTGATATCTCCTCTGGTAGCAAACACAGACAGCTCAAAATTTCATTGAATGTGCTGAAGACCAATACCCACAAATGTGATGTTAAATGGTTTTTCTCCCATGTTGTGATTAAGAGAAAACAGCAAATGCTCGTTTTAGGCCAAAATGAATTGAAAGGAATGGAAAACACAGAAGTGCATACATTGTGATATCTCCTCTTGTAGCAAACACAGACAGCTCAAAATTTCACCAAATGTGTTGAAGAACAAGACCCACAAATGTAATGTGAAATGGTTTTTCTCCCATGTTGCGTTTAAGAGAATACAGGAAATGCTCATTTTAGGCCAAAATGCATTGAAAGGTATGGAAAACACAAAAGCGCATACTTTGTGATATCTCCTCTTGTAGCAAACACAGACAGCTCAAAATTTCACCAAATGTGTTCAAGACCAATACCCACAAATGTGATGTGAAATGGTTTTTCTCCCATGTTGTGTTTAAGAGAAAACAGCAAATGCTCGTTTTAGGCCAAAATGCATTGAAAGCAATGGAAACAAGAAAAGTGCATACTTTGTGATTTCTCCTCTTGTAGCAAACACAGACAGCTCAAAATTTCACTGAATGTGTTGAAGACCAAGACCCACAAATGTGATGTGAAATGGTTTTTCTCCCATGTTGCATTTAAGAGAAAACAGCAAATGCTCGTTTTAGGCCAAAATGCATTGAAAGCAATGGAAACAACAAAAGCGCATACTTTGTGAAATCTACTCTAGTAGCAAACACAGACAGCTCAAAATTTCACCAAATGTGTTGAAGACCAAGACCCACAATAGTGATGTGAAATGGTTTTTCTCCCAAGTTTCATTTAAGAGAAAACAGCAAATGCTTGTTTTAGGCCAAAATGCATTGAAAGCAATGGAAACAAGAAAAGTGCATACTTTGTGATATCTCCTCTTGTAGCAAACACAGATAGCTCAAAATTTCACTGAATGTGTTGAAGACCAAGACCCACAAATGTGATGTGAAATGGTTTTTCTCCCATGTTGCGTTTAAGAGAAAACAGCAAATGCTCGTTTTAGGCCAAAATGCATTGAAAGGAATGGAAAACACAAAAGCGCATACTTTGTTATATCTCCTCTTGTAGCAAACACAGACAGCTCAAAATTTCACAAATGCGTTGAAGACCAAGACCCACAAATGTGATGTGAAATGGTTTTTCTCCAATGTTGCGTTTATGAGAAAACAGCAAATGCTCGTTTTAGGCCAAAATGCATTGAAAGCAATGGAAACAACAAAAGCGCATACTTTGTGATATCTCCTCTTGTAGCAAACACAGACAGCTCAAAATTTCATTGAATGTGCTGAAGACCAATACCCACAAATGTGATGTTAAATGGTTTTTCTCCCATGTTGTGATTAAGAGAAAACAGCAAATGCTCGTTTTAGGCCAAAATGCATTGAAAGGAATGGAAAACACAGAAGTGCATACTTTGTGATATCTCCTCTTGTAGCAAACACAGACAGCTCAAAATTTCACCAAATGTGTTGAAGAACAAGACCCACAAATGTAATGTGAAATAGTTTTTCTCCCATGTTGCGATTAAGAGAAAACAGCAAATGCTCATTTTAGGCCAAAATGCATTGAAAGGTATGGAAAACACAAAAGCGCATACTTTGTGATATCTCCTCTTGTAGCAAACACAGACAGCTCAAAATTTCACTGAATGTGTTGAAGACCAAGACCCACAAATGTGATGTGAAATGGTTTTTCTCCCATGTTGCATTTAAGAGAAAACAGCAAATGCTCGTTTTAGGCCAAAATGCATTGAAAGCAATGGAAACAACAAAAGCGCATACTTTGTGATATCTCCTCTTGTAGCAAACACAGACAGCTCAAAATTTCATTGAATGTGGTGAAGACCAATACCCACAAATGTGATGTTAAATGGTTTTTCTCCCATGTTGTGATTAAGAGAAAACAGCAAATTCTCGTTTTAGGCCAAAATGCATTGAAAGAAATGGAAAACACAGTAGTGCATACTTTGTGATATCTCCTCTTGTAGCAAACACAGACAGCTCAAAATTTCACCAAATGTGTTGAAGAACAAGACCCACAAATGTGATGTGAAATGGTTTTTCTCCCATGTTGCGTTTAAGAGAAAACAGCAAATGCTCATTTTAGGCCAAAATGCATTGAAAGGAATGGAAAACACAAAAGCGCATACTTTGTGATATCTCCTCTTGTAGCAAACACAGACAGCTCAAAATTTCACCAAATGTGTTCAAGACCAATACCCACAAATGTGATGTGAAATCGTTTTTCTCCCATGTTGTGTTTAAGATAAAACAGCAAATGCTCGTTTTAGGCCAAAATGCATTGAAAGCAATGGAAACAAGAAAAGTGCATACTTTGTGATATCTCCTCTTGTAGCAAACACAGACAGCTCAAAATTTCACTGAATGTGTTGAAGACCAAGACCCACAAATGTGATGTGTAATGGTTTTTCTCCCATGTTGCGTTTAAGAGAAAACAGCAAATGCTCGTTTTAGGCCAAAATGCATTGAAAGGAATGAAAAACACAAAAGCGCATACTTTGTTATATCTCCTCTTGTAGCAAACACAGACAGCTCAAAATTTCACCAAATGTGATGAAGACCAAGACCCACAAATGTGATGTGAAATGGTTTTTCTTCCATGTTGCATTTAAGAGAAAACAGCAAATGCTCGTTTTAGGCCAAAATGCATTGAAAGCAATGGAAACAACAAAAGCGCATACTTTGTGATATCTCCTCTTGTAGCAAACACAGACAGCTCAAAATTTGATTGAATGTGCTGAAGACCAATACCCACAAATGTGATGTTAAATGGTTTTTCTCCCATGTTGTGATTAAGAGAAAACAGCAAATGCTCGTTTTAGGCCAAAATGCATTGAAAGGAATGGAAAACACAAAAGCGCATACTTTGTGATATCTCCTCTTGTAGCAAACACAGACAGCACAAAATTTCACCAAATGTGTTGAAGAACAAGACCCACAAATTTGATGTGAAAAGGTTTTTCTCCCATGTTGTGTTTAAGAGAAAACAGCAAATGCTCGTTTTTGGCCAAAATGCATTGAAAGGAATGGAAAACACAAAAGTGCATACTTTGTGATATCTCGTCTTGTAGCAAACACAGACAGCTCAAAATTTCACCAAATGTGTTGAAGACCAAGACCCACAAATGTGATGTGAAATGGTTTTTCTCCCATGTTGCGTTTAAGAGAAAACAGCAAATGCTTGTTTTAGGCCAAAATGCATAGAAAGGAATGGAAACAAGAAAAGCGCATAGTTTGTGATATCTCCTCTTGTAGCAAACACAGACAGCTCAAAATTTCACCAAATGTGTTGTAGACCAAGACCCACAAATGTGATGTGAAATGGTTTTTCTCCCATGTTGCGTTTAAGAGAAAACAGCAAATGCTCGTTTTAGGCCAAAATGCATAGAAAGGAATGGAAAACACAAAAGCGCACACTTTGTGATATCTCCTCTTGTAGCAAACACAGACAGCTCAAAATTTCACCAAATGTGTTGAAGAACAAGACCCACAAATGTGATGTGAAATGGTTTTTCTCCCAAGTTTCATTTAAGAGAAAACAGCAAATGCTCGTTTTAGGCCAAAATGCATTGAAAGGAATGGAAAACACAGAAGTGCATACTTTGTGATATCTCCTCTTGTAGCAAACACAGACAGCTCAAAATTTCACCGAATGTGTTGAAGACCAATACCAACAAATGTGATGTGAAATGGCATTTCTCCCATGTTGTGTTTAAGAGAAAGCAGCAAATGCTTGTTTTAGGCCAAAATGCATTGAAAGCAATGGAAAAAAGAAAAGTGCACAGTTTGTGATATCTCCTCTTGTAGCAAACACAGACAGCTCAAAATTTCACCAAATGTGTTGAAGACCAAGACCCACAAATGTGATGTGAAATGGTTTTTCTCCCATGTTGCGTTTAAGAGAAAACAGCAAATGCTCGTTTTAAGCCAAAATGCATTGAAAGCAATGGAAACAACAAAAGCGCATAATTTGTGATATCTCCTCTTGTAGCAAACACAGACAGCTCAAAATTTCACCAAATGTGTTGAAGACCAAGACCCACAAATGTGATGTGAAAAGGTTTTTCTCCCATGTTGTGTTTAAGAGAAAACAGCAAATGCTCGTTTTAGGCCAAAATGCATTGAAAGCAATGGAAACAAGAAAAGTGCATACTTTGTGATATCTCCTCTTGTAGCAAACACAGACAGCTCAAAATTTCACTGAATGTGTTGAAGACCAAGACCCACAAATGTGATGTGAAATGGTTTTTCTCCCATGTTGCATTTAAGAGAAAACAGCAAATGCTCGTTTTAGGCCAAAATGCATTGAAAGCAATGGAAACAACAAAAGCGCATACTTTGTGATATCTCCTCTTGTAGCAAACACAGACAGCTCAAAATTTCATTGATTGTGGTGAAGACCAATACCCACAAATGTGATGTTAAATGGTTTTTCTCCCATGTTGTGATTAAGAGAAAACAGCAAATGCTCGTTTTAGGCCAAAATGCATTGAAAGGAATGGAAAACACAGAAGTGCATACTTTGTGATATCTCCTCTTGTAGCAAACACAGACAGCTCAAAATTTCACCAAATGTGTTGAAGAACAAGACCCACAAATGTGATGTGAAATGGTTTTTCTCCCATGTTGCGTTTAAGAGAAAACAGCAAATGCTCATTTTAGGCCAAAATGCATTGAAAGGAATGGAAAACACAAAAGCGCATACTTTGTGATATCTCCTCTTGTAGCAAACACAGACAGCTCAAAATTTCACCAAATGTGTTCAAGACCAATACCCACAAATGTGATGTGAAATCGTTTTTCTCCCATGTTGTGTTTAAGATAAAACAGCAAATGCTCGTTTTAGGCCAAAATGCATTGAAAGCAATGGAAACAAGAAAAGTGCATACTTTGTGATATCTCCTCTTGTAGCAAACACAGACAGCTCAAAATTTCACTGAATGTGTTGAAGACCAAGACCCACAAATGTGATGTGTAATGGTTTTTCTCCCATGTTGCGTTTAAGAGAAAACAGCAAATGCTCGTTTTAGGCCAAAATGCATTGAAAGGAATGGAAAACACAAAAGCACATACTTTGTGATATCTCCTCTTGTAGCAAACACAGACAGCTCAAAATTTCACCAAATGTGTTGAAGACCAAGACCCACAAATGTGATGTGAAAAGGTTTTTCTCCCATTTTGCGTTTAAGAGAAAACAGCAAATGCTCGTTTTAGGCCAAAATGCATTGAAAGCAATGGAAGCAACAAAAGCGCAAACTTTGTGATATCTCCTCTTGTAGCAAACACAGACAGCTGAAAATTTCATCGAATGTGTTGAAGACCAAGACCCACAAATGTGATGTTAAATGGTTTTTCTCCAATGTTGTGTTTAAGAGAAAACAGCAAATGCTCGTTTTAGGCCAAAATGCATTGAAAGCAATGGAAACAAGAAAAGCACATAGTTTGTGATATCTCCTCTTGTAGCAAACACAGACAGCTCAAAATTTCACCAAATGTGTTGTAGACCAAGACCCACAAATGTGATGTGAAATGGTTTTTCTCCCATGTTGCGTTTAAGAGAAAACAGCAAATGCTCGTTTTAGGCCAAAATGCATAGAAAGGAATGGAAAACACAAAAGCGCACACTTTGTGATATCTCCTCTTGTAGCGAACACAGACAGCTCAAAATTTCACCGAATGTGTTGAAGACCAAGACCCACAAATGTGATGTGAAATGGTTTTTCTCCCAAGTTTCATTTAAGAGAAAACAGCAAATGCTCGTTTTAGGCCAAAATGCATTGAAAGGAATGGAAAACACAAAAGTGCATACTTTGTGATATCTCCTCTTGTAGCAAACACAGACAGCTCAAAATTTCACCGAATGTGTTGAAGACCTATACCCACAAATGTGATGTGAAATGGTTTTTCTCCCATGTTGCATTTAAGAGAAAACAAAAAATGCTCGTTTTAGGCCAAAATGCATTGAAAGCAATGGAAACAACAAAAGCGCATACTTTGTGATATCTCCTCTTGTAGCAAACACAGACAGCTCAAAATTTCACCAAATGTGTTGAAGACCAAGACCCACAAATGTGATGTGAAAAGGTTTTTCTCCCATGTTGTGTTTAAGAGAAAACAGCAAATGCTCGTTTTAGGCCAAAATGCATTGAAAGCAATGGAAACAAGAAAAGTGCATACTTTGTGATATCTCCTCTTGTAGCAAACACAGACAGCTCAAAATTTCACTGAATGTGTTGAAGACCAAGACCCACAAATGTGATGTGAAATGGTTTTTCTCCCATGTTGCATTTAAGAGAAAACAGCAAATGCTCGTTTTAGGCCAAAATGCATTGAAAGCAATGGAAACAACAAAAGCGCATACTTTGTGATATCTCCTCTTGTAGCAAACACAGACAGCTCAAAATTTCATTGATTGTGGTGAAGACCAATACCCACAAATGTGATGTTAAATGGTTTTTCTCCCATGTTGTGATTAAGAGAAAACAGCAAATGCTCGTTTTAGGCCAAAATGCATTGAAAGGAATGGAAAACACAGAAGTGCATACTTTGTGATATCTCCTCTTGTAGCAAACACAGACAGCTCAAAATTTCACCAAATGTGTTGAAGAACAAGACCCACAAATGTGATGTGAAATGGTTTTTCTCCCATGTTGCGTTTAAGAGAAAACAGCAAATGCTCATTTTAGGCCAAAATGCATTGAAAGGAATGGAAAACACAAAAGCGCATACTTTGTGATATCTCCTCTTGTAGCAAACACAAACAGCTCAAAATTTCACCAAATGTGTTCAAGACCAATACCCACAAATGTGATGTGAAATCGTTTTTCTCCCATGTTGTGTTTAAGATAAAACAGCAAATGCTCGTTTTAGGCCAAAATGCATTGAAAGCAATGGAAACAAGAAAAGTGCATACTTTGTGATATCTCCTCTTGTAGCAAACACAGACAGCTCAAAATTTCACTGAATGTGTTGAAGACCAAGACCCACAAATGTGATGTGTAATGGTTTTTCTCCCATGTTGCGTTTAAGAGAAAACAGCAAATGCTCGTTTTAGGCCAAAATGCATTGAAAGGAATGGAAAACACAAAAGCACATACTTTGTGATATCTCCTCTTGTAGCAAACACAGACAGCTCAAAATTT
Organism: Taudactylus pleione; assembly: GCA_031769625.1. NCBI lineage: Eukaryota > Metazoa > Chordata > Amphibia > Anura > Myobatrachidae > Taudactylus > Taudactylus pleione. The sequence continues at coordinate 390,740 of JAUIMM010000136.1, forward strand.
CACCAAATGTGTTGAAGACCAAGACCCACAAATGTGATGTGAAAAGGTTTTTCTCCCATTTTGCGTTTAAGAGAAAACAGCAAATGCTCGTTTTAGGCCAAAATGCATTGAAAGCAATGGAAGCAACAAAAGCGCAAACTTTGTGATATCTCCTCTTGTAGCAAACACAGACAGCTGAAAATTTCATCGAATGTGTTGAAGACCAAGACCCACAAATGTGATGTTAAATGGTTTTTCTCCAATGTTGTGTTTAAGAGAAAACAGCAAATGCTCGTTTTAGGCCAAAATGCATTGAAAGCAATGGAAACAAGAAAAGCACATAGTTTGTGATATCTCCTCTTGTAGCAAACACAGACAGCTCAAAATTTCACCAAATGTGTTGTAGACCAAGACCCACAAATGTGATGTGAAATGGTTTTTCTCCCATGTTGTGTTTAAGAGAAAACAGCAAATGCTCGTTTTAGGCCAAAATGCATAGAAAGGAATGGAAAACACAAAAGCGCACACTTTGTGATATCTCCTCTTGTAGCGAACACAGACAGCTCAAAATTTCACCGAATGTGTTGAAGACCAAGACCCACAAATGTGATGTGAAATGGTTTTTCTCCCAAGTTTCATTTAAGAGAAAACAGCAAATGCTCGTTTTAGGCCAAAATGCATTGAAAGGAATGGAAAACACAAAAGTGCATACTTTGTGATATCTCCTCTTGTAGCAAACACAGACAGCTCAAAATTTCACCGAATGTGTTGAAGACCTATACCCACAAATGTGATGTGAAATGGTTTTTCTCCCATGTTGCATTTAAGAGAAAACAAAAAATGCTCGTTTTAGGCCAAAATGCATTGAAAGCAATGGAAACAACAAAAGCGCATACTTTGTGAAATCTACTCTAGTAGCAAACACAGACAGCTCAAAATTTCACCAAATGTGTTGAAGACCAAGACCCACAATAGTGATGTGAAATGGTTTTTCTCCCAAGTTTCATTTAAGAGAAAACAGCAAATGCTTGTTTTAGGCCAAAATGCATTGAAAGCAATGGAAACAAGAAAAGTGCATACTTTGTGATATCTCCTCTTGTAGCAAACACAGACAGCTCAAAATTTCACCAAATGTGTTGAAGAACAAGACCCACAAATGTAATGTGAAATAGTTTTTCTCCCATGTTGCGTTTAAGAGAAAACAGCAAATGCTCGTTTTAGGCCAAAATGCATTGAAAGCAATGGAAACAAGAAAAGTGCATACTTTGTGATTTCTCCTCTTGTAGCAAACACAGACAGCTCAAAATTTCACTGAATGTGTTGAAGACCAAGACCCACAAATGTGATGTGAAATGGTTTTTCTCCCATGTTGCATTTAAGAGAAAACAGCAAATGCTCGTTTTAGGCCAAAATGCATTGAAAGCAATGGAAACAACAAAAGCGCATACTTTGTGAAATCTACTCTAGTAGCAAACACAGACAGCTCAAAATTTCATCGAATGTGCTGAAGACCAATACCCACAAATGTGATGTTAAATGGTTTTTCTCCCATGTTGTGATTAAGAGAAAACAGCAAATGCTCGTTTTAGGCCAAAATGCATTGAAAGGAAAGGAAAACACAAAAGCGCATACTTTGTGATATCTCCTCTTGTAGCAAACACAGACAGCTCAAAATTTCACCAAATGTGTTGAAGACCAAGACCCACAATAGTGATGTGAAATGGTTTTTCTCCCAAGTTTCATTTAAGAGAAAACAGCAAATGCTTGTTTTAGGCCAAAATGCATTGAAAGCAATGGAAACTACAAAAGCGCTTACTTTGTGATATCTCCTCTTGTAGCAAACACAGACAGCTCAAAATGTCACCAAATGTGTTGAAGACCAAGACCCACAAATGTGATGTGAAATCGTTTTTCTCCCATGTTGTGTTTAAGATAAAACAGCAAATGCTCGTTTTAGGCCAAAATGCATTGAAAGCAATGGAAACAAGAAAAGTGCATACTTTGTGATATCTCCTCTTGTAGCAAACACAGACAGCTCAAAATTTCACTGAATGTGTTGAAGACCAAGACCCACAAATGTGATGTGTAATGGTTTTTCTCCCATGTTGCGTTTAAGAGAAAACAGCAAATGCTCGTTTTAGGCCAAAATGCATTGAAAGGAATGGAAAACACAAAAGCACATACTTTGTGATATCTCCTCTTGTAGCAAACACAGACAGCTCAAAATTTCACCAAATGTGTTGAAGACCAAGACCCACAAATGTGATGTGAAAAGGTTTTTCTCCCATTTTGCGTTTAAGAGAAAACAGCAAATGCTCGTTTTAGGCCAAAATGCATTGAAAGCAATGGAAGCAACAAAAGCGCAAACTTTGTGATATCTCCTCTTGTAGCAAACACAGACAGCTGAAAATTTCATCGAATGTGTTGAAGACCAAGACCCACAAATGTGATGTTAAATGGTTTTTCTCCAATGTTGTGTTTAAGAGAAAACAGCAAATGCTCGTTTTAGGCCAAAATGCATTGAAAGCAATGGAAACAAGAAAAGCACATAGTTTGTGATATCTCCTCTTGTAGCAAACACAGACAGCTCAAAATTTCACCAAATGTGTTGTAGACCAAGACCCACAAATGTGATGTGAAATGGTTTTTCTCCCATGTTGTGTTTAAGAGAAAACAGCAAATGCTCGTTTTAGGCCAAAATGCATAGAAAGGAATGGAAAACACAAAAGCGCACACTTTGTGATATCTCCTCTTGTAGCGAACACAGACAGCTCAAAATTTCACCGAATGTGTTGAAGACCAAGACCCACAAATGTGATGTGAAATGGTTTTTCTCCCAAGTTTCATTTAAGAGAAAACAGCAAATGCTCGTTTTAGGCCAAAATGCATTGAAAGGAATGGAAAACACAAAAGTGCATACTTTGTGATATCTCCTCTTGTAGCAAACACAGACAGCTCAAAATTTCACCGAATGTGTTGAAGACCTATACCCACAAATGTGATGTGAAATGGTTTTTCTCCCATGTTGCATTTAAGAGAAAACAAAAAATGCTCGTTTTAGGCCAAAATGCATTGAAAGCAATGGAAACAACAAAAGCGCATACTTTGTGAAATCTACTCTAGTAGCAAACACAGACAGCTCAAAATTTCACCAAATGTGTTGAAGACCAAGACCCACAATAGTGATGTGAAATGGTTTTTCTCCCAAGTTTCATTTAAGAGAAAACAGCAAATGCTTGTTTTAGGCCAAAATGCATTGAAAGCAATGGAAACAAGAAAAGTGCATACTTTGTGATATCTCCTCTTGTAGCAAACACAGACAGCTCAAAATTTCACCAAATGTGTTGAAGAACAAGACCCACAAATGTAATGTGAAATAGTTTTTCTCCCATGTTGCGTTTAAGAGAAAACAGCAAATGCTCGTTTTAGGCCAAAATGCATTGAAAGCAATGGAAACAAGAAAAGTGCATACTTTGTGATTTCTCCTCTTGTAGCAAACACAGACAGCTCAAAATTTCACTGAATGTGTTGAAGACCAAGACCCACAAATGTGATGTGAAATGGTTTTTCTCCCATGTTGCATTTAAGAGAAAACAGCAAATGCTCGTTTTAGGCCAAAATGCATTGAAAGCAATGGAAACAACAAAAGCGCATACTTTGTGAAATCTACTCTAGTAGCAAACACAGACAGCTCAAAATTTCATCGAATGTGCTGAAGACCAATACCCACAAATGTGATGTTAAATGGTTTTTCTCCCATGTTGTGATTAAGAGAAAACAGCAAATGCTCGTTTTAGGCCAAAATGCATTGAAAGGAAAGGAAAACACAAAAGCGCATACTTTGTGATATCTCCTCTTGTAGCAAACACAGACAGCTCAAAATTTCACCAAATGTGTTGAAGACCAAGACCCACAATAGTGATGTGAAATGGTTTTTCTCCCAAGTTTCATTTAAGAGAAAACAGCAAATGCTTGTTTTAGGCCAAAATGCATTGAAAGCAATGGAAACTACAAAAGCGCTTACTTTGTGATATCTCCTCTTGTAGCAAACACAGACAGCTCAAAATGTCACCAAATGTGTTGAAGACCAAGACCCACAAATGTGATGTGAAAAGGTTTTTCTCCCATGTTGTGTTTAAGAGAAAACAGCAAATGCTCGTTTTAGGCCAAAATGCATTGAAAGCAATGGAAACAACAAAAGCGCAAACTTTGTGATATCTCCTCTTGTAGAAAAGACAGACAGCTCAAAATTTCATCGAATGTGTTGAAGACCAATACCCACAAATGTGATGTTAAATGGTTTTTCTCCCATGTTGTGTTTAAGAGAAAACAGCAAATGCTCGTTTTAGGCCAAAATGCATTGAAAGCAATGGAAACAAGAAAAGCAAATAGTTTGTGATATCTCCTCTTGCAGCAAACACAGACAGCTCAAAATTTCACCAAATGTGTTGTAGACCAAGACCCACAAATGTGATGTGAAATGGTTTTTCTCCCATGTTGCGTTTAAGAGAAAACAGCAAATGCTCATTTTAGGCCAAAATGCATTGAGAGCAATGGAAACAAGAAAAGTGCATAGTTTGTGATATCTCCTCTTGTAGCAAACACAGACAGCTCAAAATTTCACCAAATGTGTTGAAGACCAAGACCCACAAATGTCATGTGAAATGGTTTTTCTCCCATGTTGTGTTTAAGAGAAAACAGCAAATGCTCGTTTTAGGCCAAAATGCTTTGAAAGCAATGGAAACAAGAAAAGTGCATAGTTTGTGATATCTCCTCTTGTTGCAAACACAGACAGCTCAAAATATCACCAAATGTGTTGTAGACCAAGACCCACAAATGTGATGTGAAATGGTTTTTCTCCCATGTTGCGTTTAAGAGAAAACAGCACATGCTCGTTTTAGGTCAAAATGCATTGAAAGGAATGGAAACTACAAAAGCGCATACTTTGTGATATCTCCTCTTGTAGCAAACACAGACAGCTCAAAATTTCACCAAATGTGTTGAAGACGAAGACCCACAAATGTGATGTGAAAAGGTTTTTCTGCCATTTTGCATTTAAGAGAAAACAGCAAATGCTCGTTTTAGGCCAAAATGCATTGAAAGGAATGGAAAACACAAAAGCGCATACTTTGTGATATCTCCTCTTGTAGCAAACACAGAGAGCTCAAAATTTCACCAAATGTGTTGAAGAACAAGACCCAAAAATTTCATGTGAAAAGGTTTTTCTCCCATGTTGTGTTTAAGAGATAACAGCAAATGCTCGTTTTAGGCCAAAATGCATTGAAAGGAATGGAAAACACAAAAGCGCATACTTTGTGATATCTCCTCTTGTAGCAAACACAGACAGCTCAAAATTTCACCAAATGCGTTGAAGACCAAGACCCACAAATGTGATGTGAAATGGTTTTTCTCCAATGTTGCGTTTAAGAGAAAACAGCAAATGCTCGTTTTAGGCCAAAATGCATTGAAAGCAATGGAAACAACAAAAGCGCATACTTTGTGATATCTCCTCTTGTAGCAAACACAGACAGCTCAAAATTTCACCAAATGTGTTGAAGAACAAGACCCACAAATGTGATGTTAAATGGTTTTTCTCCCATGTTGTGTTTAAGAGAAAACAGCAAATGCTCGTTTTAGGCCAAAATGCATTGAAAGGAATGGAAAACACAAAAGCGCATACTTTGTGATATCTCCTCTTGTAGCAAACACAGACAGCTCAAAATTTCACCAAATGTGTTCAAGACCAATACCCACAAATGTGATGTGAAATGGTTTTTCTCCCATGTTGTGTTTAAGAGAAAACAGCAAATGCTCGTTTTAGGCCAAAATACATTGAAAGCAATGGAAACAAGAAAAGTGCATACTTTGTGATATCTCCTCTTGTAGCAAACACAGACAGCTCAAAATTTCATCGAATGTGTTGAAGACCAATACCCACAAATGTGATGTGAAATGGTTTTTCTCCCATGTTGCATTTAAGAGAAAACAGCAAATGCTTGTTTTAGGCCAAAATGCATTGAAAGCAATGGAAACAAGAAAAGCAAATAGTTGTGATATCTCCTCTTGTAGCAAACACAGACAGCTCAAAATTTCACCAAATGTGTTGTAGACCAAGACCCACAAATGTGATGTGAAATGGTTTTTCTCCCATGTTGCATTTAAGAGAAAACAGCAAATGCTCGTTTTAGTCAAAAATGCATTCAAAGGAATGGAAAACACAAAAGCGCATACTTTGTGATATCTCCTCTTGTAGCAAACACAGACAGCTCAAAATTTCACCAAATGTGTTGAAGACCAAGACCCACAAATGTGATGTGAAATGGTTTTTCTCCCAAGTTTCATTTTAGAAAAAACAGCAAATGCTCGTTTTAGGCCAAAATGCATTGAAAGGAATGGAAACAACAAAAGCGCATACTTTGTGATATCTCCTCTTGTAGCAAACACAGACAGCTCAAAATTTCACCAAATGTGTTGAAGACCAAGACCCACAAATGTGATGTGAAAAGGTTTTTCTGCCATTTTGCATTTAAGAGAAAACAGCAAATGCTCGTTTTAGGCCAAAATGCATTGAAAGGAATGGAAAACACAAAAGCGCATACTTTGTGATATCTCCTCTTGTAGCAAACACAGACAGCTCAAAATTTCACCAAATGTGTTGAAGACCAAGACCCACAAATGTGATGTGAAATGGTTTTTCTCCCATGTTGCGTTTAAGAGAAAACAGCAAATGCTCGTTTTAGGCCAAAATGCATAGAAAGGAATGGAAACAAGAAAAGCGCATAGTTTGTGATATCTCCTCTTGTAGCAAACACAGACAGCTCAAAATTTCACCAAATGTGTTGTAGACCAAGACCCACAAATGTGATGTGAAATGGTTTTTCTCCCATGTTGCGTTTAAGAGAAAACAGCAAATGCTTGTTTTAGGCCAAAATGCATAGAAAGGAATGGAAAACACAAAAGCGCACACTTTGTGATATCTCCTCTTGTAGCAAACACAGACAGCTCAAAATTTCACCAAATGTGTTGAAGACCAAGACCCACAAATGTGATGTGAAATGGTTTTTATCCCAAGTTTCATTTAAGAGAAAACAGCAAATGCTCGTTTTAGGCCAAAATGCATTGAAAGGAATGGAAAACACAGAAGTGCATACTTTGTGATATCTCCTCTTGTAGCAAACACAGACAGCTCAAAATTTCAACGAATGTGTTGAAGACCAATACCAACAAATGTGATGTGAAATGGCATTTCTCCCATGTTGTGTTTAAGAGAAAGCAGCAAATGCTTGTTTTAGGCCAAAATGCATTGAAAGCAATGGAAAAAAGAAAAGTGCAGAGTTTGTGATATCTCCTCTTGTAGCAAACACAGACAGCTGAAAATTTCACCAAATGTGTTGTAGACCAAGACCCACAAATGTGATGTGAAATGGTTTTTCTCCCATGTTGCGTTTAAGAGAAAACAGCAAATGCTCGTTTTAGGCCAAAATGCATAGAAAGGAATGGAAAACACAAAGCGCACACTTTGTGATATCTCCTCTTGTAGCAAACACAGACAGCTCAAAATTTCACCAAATGTGTTGAAGACCAAGACCCACAAATGTGATGTGAAATGGTTTTTCTCCCATGTTGCGTTTAAGAGAAAACAGCAAATGCTCGTTTTAGGCCAAAATGCATTGAAAGCAATGGAAACAACAAAAGCGCATAATTTGTGATATCTCCTCTTGTAGCAAACACAGACAGCTCAAAATTTCACCAAATGTGTTGAAGACCAAGACCCACAAATGTGATGTGAAAAGGTTTTTCTCCCATGTTGCGTTTAAGAGAAAACAGCAAATGCTCGTTTTAGGCCAAAATGCATTGAAAGCAATGGAAACAAGAAAAGTGCATACTTTGTGATATCTCCTCTTGTAGCAAACACAGACAGCTCAAAATTTCACTGAATGTGTTGAAGACCAAGACCCACAAATGTGATGTGAAATGGTTTTCTCCCATGTTGCATTTAAGAGAAAACAGCAAATGCTCGTTTTAGGCCAAAATGCATTGAAAGCAATGGAAACAACAAAAGCGCATACTTTGTGATATCTCCTCTTGTAGCAAACACAGACAGCTCAAAATTTCATTGAATGTGGTGAAGACCAATACCCACAAATGTGATGTTAAATGGTTTTTCTCCCATGTTGTGATTAAGAGAAAACAGCAAATGCTCGTTTTAGGCCAAAATGCATTGAAAGGAATGGAAAACACAGAAGTGCATACTTTGTGATATCTCCTCTTGTAGCAAACACAGACAGCTCAAAATTTCACCAAATGTGTTGAAGAACAAGACCCACAAATGTGATGTGAAATGGTTTTTCTCCCATGTTGCGTTTAAGAGAAAACAGCAAATGCTCATTTTAGGCCAAAATGCATTGAAAGGAATGGAAAACACAAAAGCGCATACTTTGTGATATCTCCTCTTGTAGCAAACACAGACAGCTCAAAATTTCACCAAATGTGTTCAAGACCAATACCCACAAATGTGATGTGAAATCGTTTTTCTCCCATGTTGTGTTTAAGATAAAACAGCAAATGCTCGTTTTAGGCCAAAATGCATTGAAAGCAATGGAAACAAGAAAAGTGCATACTTTGTGATATCTCCTCTTGTAGCAAACACAGACAGCTCAAAATTTCACTGAATGTGTTGAAGACCAAGACCCACAAATCTGATGTGTAATGGTTTTTCTCCCATGTTGCGTTTAAGAGAAAACAGCAAATGCTCGTTTTAGGCCAAAATGCATTGAAAGGAATGGAAAACACAAAAGCGCATACTTTGTTATATCTCCTCTTGTAGCAAACACAGACAGCTCAAAATTTCACCAAATGTGTTGAAGACCAAGACCCACAAATGTGATGTGAAATGGTTTTTCTTCCATGTTGCATTTAAGAGAAAACAGCAAATGCTCGTTTTAGGCCAAAATGCATTGAAAGCAATGGAAACAACAAAAGCGCATACTTTGTGATATCTCCTCTTGTAGCAAACACAGACAGCTCAAAATTTCACCAAATGTGTTGAAGACCAAGACCCACAAATGTGATGTGAAAAGGTTTTTCTGCCATTTTGCATTTAAGAGAAAACAGCAAATGCTCGTTTTAGGCCAAAATGCATTGAAAGGAATGGAAAACACAAAAGCGCATACTTTGTGATATCTCCTCTTGTAGCAAACACAGACAGCTCAAAATTTCACCAAATGTGTTGAAGAACAAGACCCACAAATTTGATGTGAAAAGGTTTTTCTCCCATGTTGTGTTTAAGAGAAAACAGCAAATGCTCGTTTTTGGCCAAAATGCATTGAAAGGAATGGAAAACACAAAAGTGCATACTTTGTGATATCTCCTCTTGTAGCAAACACAGACAGCTCAAAATTTCACCAAATGTGTTGAAGACCAAGACCCACAAATGTGATGTGAAATGGTTTTTCTCCCAAGTTTCATTTAAGAGAAAACAGCAAATGCTCGTTTTAGGCCAAAATGCATTGAAAGGAATGGAAAACACAGAAGTGCATACTTTGTGATATCTCCTCTTGTAGCAAACACAGACAGCTCAAAATTTCACCAAATGTGTTGAAGACCAAGACCCACAATAGGGATGTGAAATGGTTTTTCTCCCAAGTTTCATTTAAGAGAAAACAGCAAATGCTTGTTTTAGGCCAAAATGCATTGAAAGCAATGGAAACTACAAAAGCGCTTACTTTGTGATATCTCCTCTTGTAGCAAACACAGACAGCTCAAAATGTCACCAAATGTGTTGAAGACCAAGACCCACAAATGTGATGTGAAAAGGTTTTTCTCCCATGTTGTGTTTAAGAGAAAACAGCAAATGCTCGTTTTAGGCCAAAATGCATTGAAAGCAATGGAAACAACAAAAGCGCAAACTTTGTGATATCTCCTCTTGTAGAAAAGACAGACAGCTCAAAATTTCATCGAATGTGTTGAAGACCAATACCCACAAATGTGATGTTAAATGGTTTTTCTCCCATGTTGTGTTTAAGAGAAAACAGCAAATGCTCGTTTTAGGCCAAAATGCATTGAAAGCAATGGAAACAAGAAAAGCAAATAGTTTGTGATATCTCCTCTTGCAGCAAACACAGACAGCTCAAAATTTCACCAAATGTGTTGTAGACCAAGACCCACAAATGTGATGTGAAATGGTTTTTCTCCCATGTTGCGTTTAAGAGAAAACAGCAAATGCTCATTTTAGGCCAAAATGCATTGAAAGGAATGGAAAACACAAAAGCGCATACTTTGTGATATCTCCTCTTGTAGCAAACACAGACAGCTCAAAATTTCACCAAATGTGTTGAAGACCAAGACCCACAAATGTGATGTGAAATGGTTTTTCTCCTATACTGTGTTTAAGAGAAAGCAGCAAATGCTTGTTTTAGGCCAAAATGCATTGAAAGCAATGGAAATAAGAAAAGTGCATAGTTTGTGATATCTCCTCTTGTAGCAAACACAGACAGCTCAAAATTTCACCAAATGTGTTGAAGACCAAGACCCACAAATGTCATGTGAAATGGTTTTTCTCCCATGTTGTGTTTAAGAGAAAACAGCAAATGCTCGTTTTAGGCCAAAATGCTTTGAAAGCAATGGAAACAAGAAAAGTGCATAGTTTGTGATATCTCCTCTTGTTGCAAACACAGACAGCTCAAAATATCACCAAATGTGTTGTAGACCAAGACCCACAAATGTGATGTGAAATGGTTTTTCTCCCATGTTGCATTTAAGAGAAAACAGCACATGCTCGTTTTAGGCCAAAATGCATTGAAAGGAATGGAAAACACAAAAGCGCATACTTTGTGATATCTCCTCTTGTAGCAAACACAGACAGCTCAAAATTTCACCAAATGTGTTGAAGACCAAGACCCACAAATGTGATGTAAAATGGTTTTTCTTCCATGTTGCATTTAAGAGAAAACAGCAAATGCTCGTTTTAGGCCAAAATGCATTGAAAGCAATGGAAACAACAAAAGTGCATACTTTGTGATATCTCCTCTTGTAGCAAACACAGACAGCTCAAAATTTCACCAAATGTGTTGAAGACGAAGACCCACAAATGTGATGTGAAAAGGTTTTTCTGCCATTTTGCATTTAAGAGAAAACAGCAAATGCTCGTTTTAGGCCAAAATGCATTGAAAGGAATGGAAAACACAAAAGCGCATACTTTGTGATATCTCCTCTTGTAGCAAACACAGAGAGCTCAAAATTTCACCAAATGTGTTGAAGAACAAGACCCAAAAATTTCATGTGAAAAGGTTTTTCTCCCATGTTGTGTTTAAGAGATAACAGCAAATGCTCGTTTTAGGCCAAAATGCATTGAAAGGAATGGAAAACACAAAAGCGCATACTTTGTGAAATCTCCTCTTGTAGCAAACACAGACAGCTCAAAATTTCACCAAATGCGTTGAAGACCAAGACCCACAAATGTGATGTGAAATGGTTTTTCTCCAATGTTGCGTTTAAGAGAAAACAGCAAATGCTCGTTTTAGGCCAAAATGCATTGAAAGCAATGGAAACAACAAAAGCGCATACTTTGTGATATCTCCTCTTGTAGCAAACACAGACAGCTCAAAATTTCACCAAATGTGTTGAAGAACAAGACCCACAAATGTGATGTTAAATGGTTTTTCTCCCATGTTGTGTTTAAGAGAAAACAGCAAATGCTCGTTTTAGGCCAAAATGCATTGAAAGGAATGGAAAACACAAAAGCGCATACTTTGTGATATCTCCTCTTGTAGCAAACACAGACAGCTCAAAATTTCACCAAATGTGTTCAAGACCAATACCCACAAATGTGATGTGAAATGGTTTTTCTCCCATGTTGTGTTTAAGAGAAAACAGCAAATGCTCGTTTTAGGCCAAAATACATTGAAAGCAATGGAAACAAGAAAAGTGCATACTTTGTGATATCTCCTCTTATAGCAAACACAGACAGCTCAAAATTTCATCGAATGTGTTGAAGACCAATACCCACAAATGTGATGTGAAATGGTTTTTCTCCCATGTTGCATTGAAGAGAAAACAGCAAATGCTCGTTTTAGGCCAAAATGCATTGAAAGCAATGGAAACAAGAAAAGCAAATAGTTTGTGATATCTCCTCTTGTAGCAAACACAGACAGCTCAAAATTTCACCAAATGTGTTGTAGACCAAGACCCACAAATGTGATGTGAAATGGTTTTTCTCCCATGTTGCATTTAAGAGAAAACAGCAAATGCTCGTTTTAGTCAAAAATGCATTCAAAGGAATGGAAAACACAAAAGCGCATACTTTGTGATATCTCCTCTTGTAGCAAACACAGACAGCTCAAAATTTCACCAAATGTGTTGAAGAACAAGACCCACAAATGTGATGTGAAATGGTTTTTCTCCCAAGTTTCATTTTAGAAAAAACAGCAAATGCTCGTTTTAGGCCAAAATGCATTGAAAGGAATGGAAAACACAAAAGCGCATACTTTGTGATATCTCCTCTTGTAGCAAACACAGACAGCTCAAAATTTCACCGAAAGTGTTGAAGACCAATACCCACAAAAGTGATGTGAAATGGTTTTTCTCCTATGTTGTGTTTAAGAGAAAGCAGCAAATGCTCGTTTTAGGCCAAAATGCATTGAAAGCAATGGAAACAAGAAAAGTGCATAGTTTGTGATATCTCCTCTTGTAGCAAACACAGACAGCTCAAAATATCACCAAATGTGTTGTAGACCAAGACCCACAAATGTGATGTGAAATGGTTTTTCTTCCATGTTGCATTTAAGAGAAAACAGCAAATGCTCGTTTTAGGCCAAAATGCATTGAAAGCAATGGAAACAACAAAAGCGCATACTTTGTGATATCTCCTCTTGTAGCAAACACAGACAGCTCAAAATTTCACCAAATGTGTTGAAGACCAAGACCCACAAATGTGATGTGAAAAGGTTTTTCTGCCATTTTGCATTTAAGAGAAAACAGCAAATGCTCGTTTTAGGCCAAAATGCATTGAAAGGAATGGAAAACACAAAAGCGCATACTTTGTGATATCTCCTCTTGTAGCAAACACAGACAGCTCAAAATTTCACCAAATGTGTTGAAGAACAAGACCCACAAATGTGATGTGAAATGGTTTTTCTCCCATGTTGCGTTTAAGAGAAACAGCAAATGCTCGTTTTAGGCCAAAATGCATTGAAAGGAATGGAAAACACAAAAGCGCATACTTTGTGATATCTCCTCTTGTAGCAAACACAGACAGCTCAAAATTTCACAAATGCGTTGAAGACCAAGACCCACAAATGTGATGTGAAATGGTTTTTCTCCAATGTTGCGTTTATGAGAAAACAGCAAATGCTCGTTTTAGGCCAAAATGCATTGAAAGCAATGGAAACAGCAAAAGCACATACTTTGTGATATCTCCTCTTGTAGCAAACACAGACAGCTCAAAATTTCACCAAATGTGTTGAAGACCAAGACCCACAAATGTGATGTGAAAAGGTTTTTCTCCCATTTTGCGTTTAAGAGAAAACAGCAAATGCTCGTTTTAGGCCAAAATGCATTGAAAGCAATGGAAGCAACAAAAGTGCAAACTTTGTGATATCTCCTCTTGTAGCAAACACAGACAGCTGAAAATTTCATCGAATGTGTTGAAGACCAAGACCCACAAATGTGATGTTAAATGGTTTTTCTCCAATGTTGTGTTTAAGAGAAAACAGCAAATGCTCGTTTTAGGCCAAAATGCATTGAAAGCAATGGAAACAAGAAAAGCGCATAGTTTCTGATATCTCCTCTTGTAGCAAACACAGACAGCTCAAAATTTCACCAAATGTGTTGTAGACCAAGACCCACAAATGTGATGTGAAATGGTTTTTCTCCCATGTTGCGTTTAAGAGAAAACAGCAAATGCTCATTTTAGGCCAAAATGCATAGAAAGGAATGGAAAACACAAAAGCGCACACTTTGTGATATCTCCTCTTGTAGCAAACACAGACAGCTCAAAATTTCACCAAATGTGTTGAAGACCAAGACCCACAAATGTGATGTGAAATGGTTTTTCTCCCAAGTTTCATTTAAGAGAAAACAGCAAATGCTCGTTTTAGGCCAAAATGCATTGAAAGGAATGGAAAACACAAAAGTGCATACTTTGTGATATCTCCTCTTGTAGCAAACACAGACAGCTCAAAATTTCACAGAATGTGTTGAAGACCAATACCAACAAATGTGATGTGAAATGGCATTTCTCCCATGTTGTGTTTAAGAGAAAGCAGCAAATGCTCGTTTTAGGCCAAAATGCATTGAAAGCAATGGAAAAAAGAAAAGTGCACAGTTTGTGATATCTCCTCTTGTAGCAAACACAGACAGCTCAAATTTTCACCAAATGTGTTGAAGACCAAGACCCACAAATGTGATGTGAAATGGTTTTTCTCCCATGTTGCGTTTAAGAGAAAACAGCAAATGCTCGTTTTAGGCCAAAATGCATTGAAAGCAATGGAAAAAACAAAAGCGCATAATTTGTGATATCTCCTCTTGTAGCAAACACAGACAGCTCAAAATTTCACCAAATGTGTTGAAGACCAAGACCCACAAATGTGATGTGAAAAGGTTTTTCTCCCATGTTGTGTTTAAGAGAAAACAGCAAATGCTCGTTTTAGGCCAAAATGCATTGAAAGCAATGGAAACAAGAAAAGTGCATACTTTGTGATATCTCCTCTTGTAGCAAACACAGACAGCTCAAAATTTCACTGAATGTGTTGAAGACCAAGACCCACAAATGTGATGTGAAATGGTTTTTCTCCCATGTTGCATTTAAGAGAAAACAGCAAATGCTAGTTTTAGACCAAAATGCATTGAAAGCAATGGAAACAACAAAAGCGCATACTTTGTGATATCTCCTCTTGTAGCAAACACAGACAGCTCAAAATTTCATTGAATGTGCTGAAGACCAATACCCACAGATATGATGTTAAATGGTTTTTCTCCCATGTTCTGTTTAATAGAAAACAGCAAATGCTCATTTTAGGCCAAAATGCATTGAAAGGAATGGAAAACACAGAAGTGCATACTTTGTGATATCTCCTCTTGTAGCAAACACAGACAGCTCAAAATTTCACCAAATGTGTTGAAGAACAAGACCCACAAATGTGATGTGAAATGGTTTTTCTCCCATGTTGCGTTTAAGAGAAAACAGCAAATGCTCATTTTAGGCCAAAATGCATT
Organism: Taudactylus pleione; assembly: GCA_031769625.1. Taxonomy (NCBI): domain Eukaryota; kingdom Metazoa; phylum Chordata; class Amphibia; order Anura; family Myobatrachidae; genus Taudactylus; species Taudactylus pleione. The sequence goes on from JAUIMM010000136.1 coordinate 405,932, forward strand.
GAAAGGAATGGAAAACACAAAAGCGCATACTTTGTGATATCTCCTCTTGTAGCAAACACAGACAGCTCAAAATTTCACCAAATGTGTTCAAGACCAATACCCACAAATGTGATGTGAAATCGTTTTTCTCCCATGTTGTGTTTAAGAGAAAACAGCAAATGCTCGTTTTAGGCCAAAATGCATTGAAAGCAATGGAAACAAGAAAAGTGCATACTTTGTGATATCTCCTCTTGTAGCAAACACAGACAGCTCAAAATTTCACTGAATGTGCTGAAGACCAAGACCCACAAATGTGATGTGAAATGGTTTTTCTCCCATGTTGCGTTTAAGAGAAAACAGCAAATGCTCGTTTTAGGCCAAAATGCATTGAAAGGAATGGAAAACACAAAAGCGCATACTTTGTGATATCTCCTCTTGTAGCAAACACAGACAGCTCAAAATTTCACAAATGCGTTGAAGACCAAGACCCACAAATGTGATGTGAAATGGTTTTTCTCCAATGTTGCGTTTATGAGAAAACAGCAAATGCTCGTTTTAGGCCAAAATGCATTGAAAGCAATGGAAACAGCAAAAGCACATACTTTGTGATATCTCCTCTTGTAGAAAACACAGACAGCTCAAAATTTCACCAAATGTGTTGAAGACCAAGACCCACAAATGTGATGTGAAAAGGTTTTTCTCCCATTTTGCGTTTAAGAGGAAACAGCAAATGCTCGTTTCAGGCCAAAATGCATTGAAAGCAATGGAAGCAATGGAAGCAACAAAAGCGCAAACTTTGTGATATCTCCTCTTGTAGCAAACACAGACAGCTCAAAATTTCATTGAATGTGCTGAAGACCAATACCCACAAATGTGATGTTAAATGGTTTTTCTCCCATGTTGTGATTAAGAGAAAACAGCAAATGCTCGTTTTAGGCCAAAATGCATTGAAAGGAATGGAAAACACAGAAGTGCATACTTTGTGATATCTCCTCTTGTAGCAAACACAGACAGCTCAAAATTTCACCAAATGTGTTGAAGAACAAGACCCACAAATGTAATGTGAAATAGTTTTTCTCCCATGTTGCATTTAAGAGAAAACAGCAAATGCTCATTTTAGGCCAAAATGCATTGAAAGGTATGGAAAACACAAAAGCGCATACTTTGTGATATCTCCTCTTGTAGCAAACACAGACAGCTCAAAATTTCACCAAATGTGTTCAAGACCAATACCCACAAACGTGATGTGAAATGGTTTTTCTCCCATGTTGTGTTTAAGAGAAAACAGCAAATGCTCGTTTTAGGCCAAAATGCATTGAAAGCAATGGAAACAAGAAAAGTGCATACTTTGTGATTTCTCCTCTTGTAGCAAACACAGACAGCTCAAAATTTCACTGAATGTGTTGAAGACCAAGACCCACAAATGTGATGTGAAATGGTTTTTCTCCCATGTTGCATTTAAGAGAAAACAGCAAATGCTCGTTTTAGGCCAAAATGCATTGAAAGCAATGGAAACAACAAAAGCACATACTTTGTGAAATCTACTCTAGTAGCAAACACAGACAGCTCAAAATTTCATCGAATGTGCTGAAGACCAATACCCACAAATGTGATGTTAAATGGTTTTTCTCCCATGTTGTGATTAAGAGAAAACAGCAAATGCTCGTTTTAGGCCAAAATGCATTGAAAGGAATGGAAAACACAAAAGCGCACACTTTGTGATATCTCCTCTTGTAGCAAACACAGACAGCTCAAAATTTCACCAAATGTGTTGAAGACCAAGACCCACAATAGGGATGTGAAATGGTTTTTCTCCCAAGTTTCATTTAAGAGAAAACAGCAAATGCTTGTTTTAGGCCAAAATGCATTGAAAGCAATGGAAACTACAAAAGCGCTTACTTTGTGATATCTCCTCTTGTAGCAAACACAGACAGCTCAAAATGTCACCAAATGTGTTGAAGACCAAGACCCACAAATGTGATGTGAAAAGGTTTTTCTCCCATGTTGTGTTTAAGAGAAAACAGCAAATGCTCGTTTTAGGCCAAAATGCATTGAAAGCAATGGAAACAACAAAAGCGCAAACTTTGTGATATCTCCTCTTGTAGAAAAGACAGACAGCTCAAAATTTCATCGAATGTGTTGAAGACCAATACCCACAAATGTGATGTTAAATGGTTTTTCTCCCATGTTGTGTTTAAGAGAAAACAGCAAATGCTCGTTTTAGGCCAAAATGCATTGAAAGCAATGGAAACAAGAAAAGCAAATAGTTTGTGATATCTCCTCTTGCAGCAAACACAGACAGCTCAAAATTTCACCAAATGTGTTGTAGACCAAGACCCACAAATGTGATGTGAAATGGTTTTTCTCCCATGTTGCGTTTAAGAGAAAACAGCAAATGCTCATTTTAGGCCAAAATGCATTGAAAGGAATGGAAAACACAAAAGCGCATACTTTGTGATATCTCCTCTTGTAGCAAACACAGACAGCTCAAAATTTCACCAAATGTGTTGAAGACCAAGACCCACAAATGTGATGTGAAATGGTTTTTCTCCTATACTGTGTTTAAGAGAAAGCAGCAAATGCTTGTTTTAGGCCAAAATGCATTGAAAGCAATGGAAACAAGAAAAGTGCATAGTTTGTGATATCTCCTCTTATAGCAAACACAGACAGCTCAAAATTTCACCAAATGTGTTGAAGACCAAGACCCACAAATGTCATGTGAAATGGTTTTTCTCCCATGTTGTGTTTAAGAGAAAACAGCAAATGCTCGTTTTAGGCCAAAATGCTTTGAAAGCAATGGAAACAAGAAAAGTGCATAGTTTGTGATATCTCCTCTTGTTGCAAACACAGACAGCTCAAAATATCACCAAATGTGTTGTAGACCAAGACCCACAAATGTGATGTGAAATGGTTTTTCTCCCATGTTGCGTTTAAGAGAAAACAGCACATGCTCGTTTTAGGCCAAAATGCATTGAAAGGAATGGAAAACACAAAAGCGCATACTTTGTGATATCTCCTCTTGTAGCAAACACAGACAGCTCAAAATTTCACCAAATGTGTTGAAGACCAAGACCCACAAATGTGATGTAAAATGGTTTTTCTTCCATGTTGCATTTAAGAGAAAACAGCAAATGCTCGTTTTAGGCCAAAATGCATTGAAAGCAATGGAAACAACAAAAGTGCATACTTTGTGATATCTCCTCTTGTAGCAAACACAGACAGCTCAAAATTTCACCAAATGTGTTGAAGACGAAGACCCACAAATGTGATGTGAAAAGGTTTTTCTGCCATTTTGCATTTAAGAGAAAACAGCAAATGCTCGTTTTAGGCCAAAATGCATTGAAAGGAATGGAAAACACAAAAGCGCATACTTTGTGATATCTCCTCTTGTAGCAAACACAGAGAGCTCAAAATTTCACCAAATGTGTTGAAGAACAAGACCCAAAAATTTCATGTGAAAAGGTTTTTCTCCCATGTTGTGTTTAAGAGATAACAGCAAATGCTCGTTTTAGGCCAAAATGCATTGAAAGGAATGGAAAACACAAAAGCGCATACTTTGTGAAATCTCCTCTTGTAGCAAACACAGACAGCTCAAAATTTCACCAAATGCGTTGAAGACCAAGACCCACAAATGTGATGTGAAATGGTTTTTCTCCAATGTTGCGTTTAAGAGAAAACAGCAAATGCTCGTTTTAGGCCAAAATGCATTGAAAGCAATGGAAACAACAAAAGCGCATACTTTGTGATATCTCCTCTTGTAGCAAACACAGACAGCTCAAAATTTCACCAAATGTGTTGAAGAACAAGACCCACAAATGTGATGTTAAATGGTTTTTCTCCCATGTTGTGTTTAAGAGAAAACAGCAAATGCTCGTTTTAGGCCAAAATGCATTGAAAGGAATGGAAAACACAAAAGCGCATACTTTGTGATATCTCCTCTTGTAGCAAACACAGACAGCTCAAAATTTCACCAAATGTGTTCAAGACCAATACTCACAAATGTGATGTGAAATGGTTTTTCTCCCATGTTGTGTTTAAGAGAAAACAGCAAATGCTCGTTTTAGGCCAAAATACATTGAAAGCAATGGAAACAAGAAAAGTGCATACTTTGTGATATCTCCTCTTATAGCAAACACAGACAGCTCAAAATTTCATCGAATGTGTTGAAGACCAATACCCACAAATGTGATGTGAAATGGTTTTTCTCCCATGTTGCATTGAAGAGAAAACAGCAAATGCTCGTTTTAGGCCAAAATGCATTGAAAGCAATGGAAACAAGAAAAGCAAATAGTTTGTGATATCTCCTCTTGTAGCAAACACAGACAGCTCAAAATTTCACCAAATGTGTTGTAGACCAAGACCCACAAATGTGATGTGAAATGGTTTTTCTCCCATGTTGCATTTAAGAGAAAACAGCAAATGCTCATTTTAGTCAAAAATGCATTCAAAGGAATGGAAAACACAAAAGCGCATACTTTGTGATATCTCCTCTTGTAGCAAACACAGACAGCTCAAAATTTCACCAAATGTGTTGAAGAACAAGACCCACAAATGTGATGTGAAATGGTTTTTCTCCCAAGTTTCATTTTAGAAAAAACAGCAAATGCTCGTTTTAGGCCAAAATGCATTGAAAGGAATGGAAAACACAAAAGCGCATACTTTGTGATATCTCCTCTTGTAGCAAACACAGACAGCTCAAAATTTCACCGAAAGTGTTGAAGACCAATACCCACAAAAGTGATGTGAAATGGTTTTTCTCCTATGTTGTGTTTAAGAGAAAGCAGCAAATGCTCGTTTTAGGCCAAAATGCATTGAAAGCAATGGAAACAAGAAAAGTGCATAGTTTGTGATATCTCCTCTTGTAGCAAACACAGACAGCTCAAAATATCACCAAATGTGTTGTAGACCAAGACCCACAAATGTGATGTGAAAAGGTTTTTCTGCCATTTTGCATTTAAGAGAAAACAGCAAATGCTCGTTTTAGGCCAAAATGCATTGAAAGGAATGGAAAACACAAAAGCGCATACTTTGTGATATCTCCTCTTGTAGCAAACACAGACAGCTCAAAATTTCACCAAATGTGTTGAAGAACAAGACCCACAAATGTGATGTGAAATGGTTTTTCTCCCATGTTGCGTTTAAGAGAAACAGCAAATGCTCGTTTTAGGCCAAAATGCATTGAAAGGAATGGAAAACACAAAAGCGCATACTTTGTGATATCTCCTCTTGTAGCAAACACAGACAGCTCAAAATTTCACAAATGCGTTGAAGACCAAGACCCACAAATGTGATGTGAAATGGTTTTTCTCCAATGTTGCGTTTATGAGAAAACAGCAAATGCTCGTTTTAGGCCAAAATGCATTGAAAGCAATGGAAACAGCAAAAGCACATACTTTGTGATATCTCCTCTTGTAGCAAACACAGACAGCTCAAAATTTCACCAAATGTGTTGAAGACCAAGACCCACAAATGTGATGTGAAAAGGTTTTTCTCCCATTTTGCGTTTAAGAGAAAACAGCAAATGCTCGTTTTAGGCCAAAATGCATTGAAAGCAATGGAAGCAACAAAAGTGCAAACTTTGTGATATCTCCTCTTGTAGCAAACACAGACAGCTGAAAATTTCATCGAATGTGTTGAAGACCAAGACCCACAAATGTGATGTTAAATGGTTTTTCTCCAATGTTGTGTTTAAGAGAAAACAGCAAATGCTCGTTTTAGGCCAAAATGCATTGAAAGCAATGGAAACAAGAAAAGTGCATAGTTTCTGATATCTCCTCTTGTAGCAAACACAGACAGCTCAAAATTTCACCAAATGTGTTGTAGACCAAGACCCACAAATGTGATGTGAAATGGTTTTTCTCCCATGTTGCGTTTAAGAGAAAACAGCAAATGCTCGTTTTAGGCCAAAATGCATAGAAAGGAATGGAAAACACAAAAGCGCACACTTTGTGATATCTCCTCTTGTAGCAAACACAGACAGCTCAAAATTTCACCAAATGTGTTGAAGACCAAGACCCACAAATGTGATGTGAAATGGTTTTTCTCCCAAGTTTCATTTAAGAGAAAACAGCAAATGCTCGTTTTAGGCCAAAATGCATTGAAAGGAATGGAAAACACAAAAGTGCATACTTTGTGATATCTCCTCTTGTAGCAAACACAGACAGCTCAAAATTTCACAGAATGTGTTGAAGACCAATACCAACAAATGTGATGTGAAATGGCATTTCTCCCATGTTGTGTTTAAGAGAAAGCAGCAAATGCTCGTTTTAGGCCAAAATGCATTGAAAGCAATGGAAAAAAGAAAAGTGCACAGTTTGTGATATCTCCTCTTGTAGCAAACACAGACAGCTCAAATTTTCACCAAATGTGTTGAAGACCAAGACCCACAAATGTGATGTGAAATGGTTTTTCTCCCATGTTGCGTTTAAGAGAAAACAGCAAATGCTCGTTTTAGGCCAAAATGCATTGAAAGCAATGGAAAAAACAAAAGCGCATAATTTGTGATATCTCCTCTTGTAGCAAACACAGACAGCTCAAAATTTCACCAAATGTGTTGAAGACCAAGACCCACAAATGTGATGTGAAAAGGTTTTTCTCCCATGTTGTGTTTAAGAGAAAACAGCAAATGCTCGTTTTAGGCCAAAATGCATTGAAAGCAATGGAAACAAGAAAAGTGCATACTTTGTGATATCTCCTCTTGTAGCAAACACAGACAGCTCAAAATTTCACTGAATGTGTTGAAGGCCAAGACCCACAAATGTGATGTGAAATGGTTTTTCTCCCATGTTGCATTTAAGAGAAAACAGCAAATGCTAGTTTTAGACCAAAATGCATTGAAAGCAATGGAAACAACAAAAGCGCATACTTTGTGATATCTCCTCTTGTAGCAAACACAGACAGCTCAAAATTTCATTGAATGTGCTGAAGACCAATACCCACAGATATGATGTTAAATGGTTTTTCTCCCATGTTCTGTTTAATAGAAAACAGCAAATGCTCATTTTAGGCCAAAATGCATTGAAAGGAATGGAAAACACAGAAGTGCATACTTTGTGATATCTCCTCTTGTAGCAAACACAGACAGCTCAAAATTTCACCAAATGTGTTGAAGAACAAGACCCACAAATGTGATGTGAAATGGTTTTTCTCCCATGTTGCGTTTAAGAGAAAACAGCAAATGCTCATTTTAGGCCAAAATGCATTGAAAGGAATGGAAAACACAAAAGCGCATACTTTGTGATATCTCCTCTTGTAGCAAACACAGACAGCTCAAAATTTCACCAAATGTGTTCAAGACCAATACCCACAAATGTGATGTGAAATCGTTTTTCTCCCATGTTGTGTTTAAGAGAAAACAGCAAATGCTCGTTTTAGGCCAAAATGCATTGAAAGCAATGGAAACAAGAAAAGTGCATACTTTGTGATATCTCCTCTTGTAGCAAACACAGACAGCTCAAAATTTCACTGAATGTGCTGAAGACCAAGACCCACAAATGTGATGTGAAATGGTTTTTCTCCCATGTTGCGTTTAAGAGAAAACAGCAAATGCTCGTTTTAGGCCAAAATGCATTGAAAGGAATGGAAAACACAAAAGCGCATACTTTGTGATATCTCCTCTTGTAGCAAACACAGACAGCTCAAAATTTCACAAATGCGTTGAAGACCAAGACCCACAAATGTGATGTGAAATGGTTTTTCTCCAATGTTGCGTTTATGAGAAAACAGCAAATGCTCGTTTTAGGCCAAAATGCATTGAAAGCAATGGAAACAGCAAAAGCACATACTTTGTGATATCTCCTCTTGTAGAAAACACAGACAGCTCAAAATTTCACCAAATGTGTTGAAGACCAAGACCCACAAATGTGATGTGAAAAGGTTTTTCTCCCATTTTGCGTTTAAGAGGAAACAGCAAATGCTCGTTTTAGGCCAAAATGCATTGAAAGCAATGGAAGCAACAAAAGCGCAAACTTTGTGATATCTCCTCTTGTAGCAAACACAGACAGCTGAAAATTTCATCGAATGTGTTGAAGACCAAGACCCACAAATGTGATGTTAAATGGTTTTTCTCCCAAGTTTCATTTAAGAGAAAACAGCAAATGCTCGTTTTAGGCCAAAATGCATTGAAAGGAATGGAAAACACAAAAGTGCATACTTTGTGATATCTCCTCTTGTAGCAAACACAGACAGCTCAAAATTTCACCAAATGTGTTGAAGACCAATACCCACAAATGTGATGTGAAATGGTTTTTCTCCCATGTTGCATTTAAGAGAAAACAGCAAATGCTCGTTTTAGGCCAAAATGCATTGAAAGCAATGGAAACAACAAAAGCGCATACTTTGTGATATCTCCTCTTGTAGCAAACACAGACAGCTCAAAATTTCATTGAATGTGCTGAAGACCAATACCCACAAATGTGATGTGAAATGGTTTTTCTCCCATGTTGTGATTAAGAGAAAACAGCAAATGCTGGTTTTAGGCCAAAATGCATTGAAAGGAATGGAAAACACAAAAGCGCATACTTTGTGATATCTCCTCTTGTAGCAAACACAGACAGCTCAAAATTTCACAAATGCGTTGAAGACCAAGACCCACAAATGTGATGTGAAATGGTTTTTGTCCAATGTTGCGTTTATGAGAAAACAGCAAATGCTCGTTTTAGGCCAAAATGCATTGAAAGCAATGGAAGCAACAAAAGCACAAACTTTGTGATATCTCCTCTTGTAGCAAACACAGACAGCTGAAAATTTCATCGAATGTGTTGAAGACCAAGACCCACAAATGTGATGTTAAATGGTTTTTCTCCAATGTTGTGTTTAAGAGAAAACAGCAAATGCTCGTTTTAGGCCAAAATGCATTGAAAGCAATGGAAACAAGAAAAGCGCATAGTTGTGATATCTCCTCTTGTAGCAAACACAGACAGCTTAAAATTTCACCAAAAGTGTTGTAGACCAAGACCCACAAATGTGATGTGAAATGGTTTTTCTCCCATGTTGCGTTTAAGAGAAAACAGCAAATGCTCATTTTAGGCCAAAATGCATAGAAAGGAATGGAAAACACAAAAGCGCACACTTTGTGATATCTCCTCTTGTAGCAAACACAGACAGCTCAAAATTTCACCAAATGTGTTGAAGACCAAGACCCACAAATGTGATGTGAAATGGTTTTTCTCCCAAGTTTCATTTAAGAGAAAACAGCAAATGCTCGTTTTAGGCCAAAATGCATTGAAAGGAATGGAAAACACAAAAGCGCATACTTTGTGATATCTCCTCTTGTAGCAAACACAGACAGCTCAAAATTTCACTGAATGTGTTGAAGACCAAGACCCACAAATGTGATGTGAAATGGTTTTTCTCCCATGTTGCATTTAAGAGAAAACAGCAAATGCTTGTTTTAGACCAAAATGCATTGAAAGCAATGGAAACAACAAAAGCGCATACTTTGTGATATCTCCTCTTGTAGCAAACACAGACAGCTCAAAATTTCATTGAATGTGCTGAAGACCAATACCCATAGATATGATGTTAAATGGTTTTTCTCCCATGTTCTGTTTAATAGAAAACAGCAAATGCTCATTTTAGGCCAAAATGCATTGAAAGGAATGGAAAACACAGAACTGCATACTTTGTGATATCTCCTCTTGTAGCAAACACAGACAGCTCAAAATTTCACCAAATGTGTTGAAGAACAAGACCCACAAATGTGATGTGAAATGGTTTTTCTCCCATGTTGCGTTTAAGAGAAAACAGCAAATGCTCATTTTAGGCCAAAATGCATTGAAAGGAATGGAAAACACAAAAGCGCATACTTTGTGATATCTCCTCTTGTAGCAAACACAGACAGCTCAAAATTTCACCAAATGTGTTCAAGACCAATACCCACAAATGTGATGTGAAATCGTGTTTCTCCCATGTTGTGTTTAAGAGAAAACAGCAAATGCTCGTTTTAGGCCAAAATGCATTGAAAGCAATGGAAACAAGAAAAGTGCATACTTTGTGATATCTCCTCTTGTAGCAAACACAGACAGCTCAAAATTTCACTGAATGTGCTGAAGACCAAGACCCACAAATGTGATGTAAAATGGTTTTTCTCCCATGTTGCATTTAAGAGAAAACAGCAAATGCTCGTTTTAGGCCAAAATGCATTGAAAGGAATGGAAAACACAAAAGCGCATACTTTGTGATATCTCCTCTTGTAGCGAACACAGACAGCTCAAAATTTCACCAAATGTGTTGAAGACCAAGACCCACAATAGGGATGTGAAATGGTTTTTCTCCCAAGTTTCATTTAAGAGAAAACAGCAAATGCTTGTTTTAGGCCAAAATGCATTGAAAGCAATGGAAACTACAAAAGCGCTTACTTTGTGATATCTCCTCTTGTAGCAAACACAGACAGCTCAAAATGTCACCAAATGTGTTGAAGACCAAGACCCACAAATGTGATGTGAAAAGGTTTTTCTCCCATGTTGTGTTTAAGAGAAAACAGCAAATGCTCGTTTTAGGCCAAAATGCATTGAAAGCAATGGAAACAACAAAAGCGCAAACTTTGTGATATCTCCTCTTGTAGAAAAGACAGACAGCTCAAAATTTCATCGAATGTGTTGAAGACCAATACCCACAAATGTGATGTTAAATGGTTTTTCTCCCATGTTGTGTTTAAGAGAAAACAGCAAATGCTCGTTTTAGGCCAAAATGCATTGAAAGCAATGGAAACAAGAAAAGCAAATAGTTTGTGATATCTCCTCTTGCAGCAAACACAGACAGCTCAAAATTTCACCAAATGTGTTGTAGACCAAGACCCACAAATGTGATGTGAAATGGTTTTTCTCCCATGTTGCGTTTAAGAGAAAACAGCAAATGCTCATTTTAGGCCAAAATGCATTGAAAGGAATGGAAAACACAAAAGCGCATACTTTGTGATATCTCCTCTTGTAGCAAACACAGACAGCTCAAAATTTCACCAAATGTGTTGAAGACCAAGACCCACAAATGTGATGTGAAATGGTTTTTCTCCTATACTGTGTTTAAGAGAAAGCAGCAAATGCTTGTTTTAGGCCAAAATGCATTGAAAGCAATGGAAACAAGAAAAGTGCATAGTTTGTGATATCTCCTCTTGTAGCAAACACAGACAGCTCAAAATTTCACCAAATGTGTTGAAGACCAAGACCCACAAATGTCATGTGAAATGGTTTTTCTCCCATGTTGTGTTTAAGAGAAAACAGCAAATGCTCGTTTTAGGCCAAAATGCTTTGAAAGCAATGGAAACAAGAAAAGTGCATAGTTTGTGATATCTCCTCTTGTTGCAAACACAGACAGCTCAAAATATCACCAAATGTGTTGTAGACCAAGACCCACAAATGTGATGTGAAATGGTTTTTCTCCCATGTTGCGTTTAAGAGAAAACAGCACATGCTCGTTTTAGGCCAAAATGCATTGAAAGGAATGGAAAACACAAAAGCGCATACTTTGTGATATCTCCTCTTGTAGCAAACACAGACAGCTCAAAATTTCACCAAATGTGTTGAAGACCAAGACCCACAAATGTGATGTAAAATGGTTTTTCTTCCATGTTGCATTTAAGAGAAAACAGCAAATGCTCGTTTTAGGCCAAAATGCATTGAAAGCAATGGAAACAACAAAAGTGCATACTTTGTGATATCTCCTCTTGTAGCAAACACAGACAGCTCAAAATTTCACCAAATGTGTTGAAGACGAAGACCCACAAATGTGATGTGAAAAGGTTTTTCTGCCATTTTGCATTTAAGAGAAAACAGCAAATGATCGTTTTAGGCCAAAATGCATTGAAAGGAATGGAAAACACAAAAGCGCATACTTTGTGATATCTCCTCTTGTAGCAAACACAGAGAGCTCAAAATTTCACCAAATGTGTTGAAGAACAAGACCCAAAAATTTCATGTGAAAAGGTTTTTCTCCCATGTTGTGTTTAAGAGATAACAGCAAATGCTCGTTTTAGGCCAAAATGCATTGAAAGGAATGGAAAACACAAAAGCGCATACTTTGTGAAATCTCCTCTTGTAGCAAACACAGACAGCTCAAAATTTCACCAAATGCGTTGAAGACCAAGACCCACAAATGTGATGTGAAATGGTTTTTCTCCAATGTTGCGTTTAAGAGAAAACAGCAAATGCTCGTTTTAGGCCAAAATGCATTGAAAGCAATGGAAACAACAAAAGCGCATACTTTGTGATATCTCCTCTTGTAGCAAACACAGACAGCTCAAAATTTCACCAAATGTGTTGAAGAACAAGACCCACAAATGTGATGTTAAATGGTTTTTCTCCCATGTTGTGTTTAAGAGAAAACAGCAAATGCTCGTTTTAGGCCAAAATGCATTGAAAGGAATGGAAAACACAAAAGCGCATACTTTGTGATATCTCCTCTTGTAGCAAACACAGACAGCTCAAAATTTCACCAAATGTGTTCAAGACCAATACCCACAAATGTGATGTGAAATGGTTTTTCTCCCATGTTGTGTTTAAGAGAAAACAGCAAATGCTCGTTTTAGGCCAAAATACATTGAAAGCAATGGAAACAAGAAAAGTGCATACTTTGTGATATCTCCTCTTATAGCAAACACAGACAGCTCAAAATTTCATCGAATGTGTTGAAGACCAATACCCACAAATGTGATGTGAAATGGTTTTTCTCCCATGTTGCATTGAAGAGAAAACAGCAAATGCTCGTTTTAGGCCAAAATGCATTGAAAGCAATGGAAACAAGAAAAGCAAATAGTTTGTGATATCTCCTCTTGTAGCAAACACAGACAGCTCAAAATTTCACCAAATGTGTTGTAGACCAAGACCCACAAATGTGATGTGAAATGGTTTTTCTCCCATGTTGCATTTAAGAGAAAACAGCAAATGCTCGTTTTAGTCAAAAATGCATTCAAAGGAATGGAAAACACAAAAGCGCATACTTTGTGATATCTCCTCTTGTAGCAAACACAGACAGCTCAAAATTTCACCAAATGTGTTGAAGAACAAGACCCACAAATGTGATGTGAAATGGTTTTTCTCCCAAGTTTCATTTTAGAAAAAACAGCAAATGCTCGTTTTAGGCCAAAATGCATTGAAAGGAATGGAAAACACAAAAGCGCATACTTTGTGATATCTCCTCTTGTAGCAAACACAGACAGCTCAAAATTTCACCGAAAGTGTTGAAGACCAATACCCACAAAAGTGATGTGAAATGGTTTTTCTCCTATGTTGTGTTTAAGAGAAAGCAGCAAATGCTCGTTTTAGGCCAAAATGCATTGAAAGCAATGGAAACAAGAAAAGTGCATAGTTTGTGATATCTCCTCTTGTAGCAAACACAGACAGCTCAAAATATCACCAAATGTGTTGTAGACCAAGACCCACAAATGTGATGTGAAATGGTTTTTCTTCCATGTTGCATTTAAGAGAAAACAGCAAATGCTCGTTTTAGGCCAAAATGCATTGAAAGCAATGGAAACAACAAAAGCGCATACTTTGTGATATCTCCTCTTGTAGCAAACACAGACAGCTCAAAATTTCACCAAATGTGTTGAAGACCAATACCCACAAATGTGATGTGAAAAGGTTTTTCTGCCATTTTGCATTTAAGAGAAAACAGCAAATGCTTGTTTTAGGCCAAAATGCATTGAAAGGAATGGAAAACACAAAAGCGCATACTTTGTGATATCTCCTCTTGTAGCAAACACAGACAGCTCAAAATTTCACCAAATGTGTTGAAGAACAAGACCCACAAATGTGATGTGAAATGGTTTTTCTCCCATGTTGCGTTTAAGAGAAACAGCAAATGCTCGTTTTAGGCCAAAATGCATTGAAAGGAATGGAAAACACAAAAGCGCATACTTTGTGATATCTCCTCTTGTAGCAAACACAGACAGCTCAAAATTTCACAAATGCGTTGAAGACCAAGACCCACAAATGTGATGTGAAATGGTTTTTCTCCAATGTTGCGTTTATGAGAAAACAGCAAATGCTCGTTTTAGGCCAAAATGCATTGAAAGCAATGGAAACAGCAAAAGCACATACTTTGTGATATCTCCTCTTGTAGCAAACACAGACAGCTCAAAATTTCACCAAATGTGTTGAAGACCAAGACCCACAAATGTGATGTGAAAAGGTTTTTCTCCCATTTTGCGTTTAAGAGAAAACAGCAAATGCTCGTTTTAGGCCAAAATGCATTGAAAGCAATGGAAGCAACAAAAGTGCAAACTTTGTGATATCTCCTCTTGTAGCAAACACAGACAGCTGAAAATTTCATCGAATGTGTTGAAGACCAAGACCCACAAATGTGATGTTAAATGGTTTTTCTCCAATGTTGTGTTTAAGAGAAAACAGCAAATGCTCGTTTTAGGCCAAAATGCATTGAAAGCAATGGAAACAAGAAAAGCGCATAGTTTCTGATATCTCCTCTTGTAGCAAACACAGATAGCTCAAAATTTCACCAAATGTGTTGTAGACCAAGACCCACAAATGTGATGTGAAATGGTTTTTCTCCCATGTTGCGTTTAAGAGAAAACAGCAAATGCTCGTTTTAGGCCAAAATGCATAGAAAGGAATGGAAAACACAAAAGCGCACACTTTGTGATATCTCCTCTTGTAGCAAACACAGACAGCTCAAAATTTCACCAAATGTGTTGAAGACCAAGACCCACAAATGTGATGTGAAATGGTTTTTCTCCCAAGTTTCATTTAAGAGAAAACAGCAAATGCTCGTTTTAGGCCAAAATGCATTGAAAGGAATGGAAAACACAAAAGTGCATACTTTGTGATATCTCCTCTTGTAGCAAACACAGACAGCTCAAAATTTCACAGAATGTGTTGAAGACCAATACCAACAAATGTGATGTGAAATGGCATTTCTCCCATGTTGTGTTTAAGAGAAAGCAGCAAATGCTCGTTTTAGGCCAAAATGCATTGAAAGCAATGGAAAAAAGAAAAGTGCACAGTTTGTGATATCTCCTCTTGTAGCAAACACAGACAGCTCAAATTTTCACCAAATGTGTTGAAGACCAAGACCCACAAATGTGATGTGAAATGGTTTTTCTCCCATGTTGCGTTTAAGAGAAAACAGCAAATGCTCGTTTTAGGCCAAAATGCATTGAAAGCAATGGAAAAAACAAAAGCGCATAATTTGTGATATCTCCTCTTGTAGCAAACACAGACAGCTCAAAATTTCACCAAATGTGTTGAAGACCAAGACCCACAAATGTGATGTGAAAAGGTTTTTCTCCCATGTTGTGTTTAAGAGAAAACAGCAAATGCTCGTTTTAGGCCAAAATGCATTGAAAGCAATGGAAACAAGAAAAGTGCATACTTTGTGATATCTCCTCTTGTAGCAAACACAGACAGCTCAAAATTTCATTGAATGTGCTGAAGACCAATACCCACAGATATGATGTTAAATGGTTTTTCTCCCATGTTCTGTTTAATAGAAAACAGCAAATGCTCATTTTAGGCCAAAATGCATTGAAAGGAATGGAAAACACAGAAGTGCATACTTTGTGATATCTCCTCTTGTAGCAAACACAGACAGCTCAAAATTTCACCAAATGTGTTGAAGAACAAGACCCACAAATGTGATGTGAAATGGTTTTTCTCCCATGTTGCGTTTAAGAGAAAACAGCAAATGCTCATTTTAGGCCAAAATGCATTGAAAGGAATGGAAAACACAAAAGCGCATACTTTGTGATATCTCCTCTTGTAGCAAACACAGACAGCTCAAAATTTCACTAAATGTGTTCAAGACCAATACCCACAAATGTGATGTGAAATCGTTTTTCTCCCATGTTGTGTTTAAGAGAAAACAGCAAATGCTCGTTTTAGGCCAAAATGCATTGAAAGCAATGGAAACAAGAAAAGTGCATACTTTGTGATATCTCCTCTTGTAGCAAACACAGACAGCTCAAAATTTCACTGAATGTGCTGAAGACCAAGACCCACAAATGTGATGTGAAATGGTTTTTCTCCCATGTTGCGTTTAAGAGAAAACAGCAAATGCTCGTTTTAGGCCAAAATGCATTGAAAGGAATGGAAAACACAAAAGCGCATACTTTGTGATATCTCCTCTTGTAGCAAACACAGACAGCTCAAAATTTCACAAATGCGTTGAAGACCAAGACCCACAAATGTGATGTGAAATGGTTTTTCTCCAATGTTGCGTTTATGAGAAAACAGCAAATGCTCGTTTTAGGCCAAAATGCATTGAAAGCAATGGAAACAGCAAAAGCACATACTTTGTGATATCTCCTCTTGTAGAAAACACAGACAGCTCAAAATTTCACCAAATGTGTTGAAGACCAAGACCCACAAATGTGATGTGAAAAGGTTTTTCTCCCATTTTGCGTTTAAGAGGAAACAGCAAATGCTCGTTTTAGGCCAAAATGCATTGAAAGCAATGGAAGCAACAAAAGCGCAAACTTTGTGATATCTCCTCTTGTAGCAAACACAGACAGCTGAAAATTTCATCGAATGTGTTGAAGACCAAGACCCACAAATGTGATGTTAAATGGTTTTTCTCCCAAGTTTCATTTAAGAGAAAACAGCAAATGCTCGTTTTAGGCCAAAATGCATTGAAAGGAATGGAAAACACAAAAGTGCATACTTTGTGATATCTCCTCTTGTAGCAAACACAGACAGCTCAAAATTTCACCAAATGTGTTGAAGACCAATACCCACAAATGTGATGTGAAATGGTTTTTCTCCCATGTTGCATTTAAGAGAAAACAGCAAATGCTCGTTTTAGGCCAAAATGCATTGAAAGCAATGGAAACAACAAAAGCGCATACTTTGTGATATCTCCTCTTGTAGCAAACACAGACAGCTCAAAATTTCATTGAATGTGCTGAAGACCAATACCCACAAATGTGATGTGAAATGGTTTTTCTCCCATGTTGTGATTAAGAGAAAACAGCAAATGCTGGTTTTAGGCCAAAATGCATTGAAAGGAATGGAAAACACAAAAGCGCATACTTTGTGATATCTCCTCTTGTAGCAAACACAGACAGCTCAAAATTTCACAAATGCGTTGAAGACCAAGACCCACAAATGTGATGTGAAATGGTTTTTGTCCAATGTTGCGTTTATGAGAAAACAGCAAATGCTCGTTTTAGGCCAAAATGCATTGAAAGCAATGGAAGCAACAAAAGCACAAACTTTGTGATATCTCCTCTTGTAGCAAACACAGACAGCTGAAAATTTCATCGAATGTGTTGAAGACCAAGACCCACAAATGTGATGTTAAATGGTTTTTCTCCAATGTTGTGTTTAAGAGAAAACAGCAAATGCTCGTTTTAGGCCAAAATGCATTGAAAGCAATGGAAACAAGAAAAGCGCATAGTTGTGATATCTCCTCTTGTAGCAAACACAGACAGCTTAAAATTTCACCAAAAGTGTTGTAGACCAAGACCCACAAATGTGATGTGAAATGGTTTTTCTCCCATGTTGCGTTTAAGAGAAAACAGCAAATGCTCATTTTAGGCCAAAATGCATAGAAAGGAATGGAAAACACAAAAGCGCACACTTTGTGATATCTCCTCTTGTAGCAAACACAGACAGCTCAAAATTTCACCAAATGTGTTGAAGACCAAGACCCACAAATGTGATGTGAAATGGTTTTTCTCCCAAGTTTCATTTAAGAGAAAACAGCAAATGCTCGTTTTAGGCCAAAATGCATTGAAAGGAATGGAAAACACAAAAGCGCATACTTTGTGATATCTCCTCTTGTAGCAAACACAGACAGCTCAAAATTTCACTGAATGTGTTGAAGACCAAGACCCACAAATGTGATGTGAAATGGTTTTTCTCCCATGTTGCATTTAAGAGAAAACAGCAAATGCTTGTTTTAGACCAAAATGCATTGAAAGCAATGGAAACAACAAAAGCGCATACTTTGTGATATCTCCTCTTGTAGCAAACACAGACAGCTCAAAATTTCATTGAATGTGCTGAAGACCAATACCCATAGATATGATGTTAAATGGTTTTTCTCCCATGTTCTGTTTAATAGAAAACAGCAAATGCTCATTTTAGGCCAAAATGCATTGAAAGGAATGGAAAACACAGAACTGCATACTTTGTGATATCTCCTCTTGTAGCAAACACAGACAGCTCAAAATTTCACCAAATGTGTTGAAGAACAAGACCCACAAATGTGATGTGAAATGGTTTTTCTCCCATGTTGCGTTTAAGAGAAAACAGCAAATGCTCATTTTAGGCCAAAATGCATTGAAAGGAATGGAAAACACAAAAGCGCATACTTTGTGATATCTCCTCTTGTAGCAAACACAGACAGCTCAAAATTTCACCAAATGTGTTCAAGACCAATACCCACAAATGTGATGTGAAATCGTGTTTCTCCCATGTTGTGTTTAAGAGAAAACAGCAAATGCTCGTTTTAGGCCAAAATGCATTGAAAGCAATGGAAACAAGAAAAGTGCATACTTTGTGATATCTCCTCTTGTAGCAAACACAGACAGCTCAAAATTTCACTGAATGTGCTGAAGACCAAGACCCACAAATGTGATGTAAAATGGTTTTTCTCCCATGTTGCATTTAAGAGAAAACAGCAAATGCTCGTTTTAGGCCAAAATGCATTGAAAGGAATGGAAAACACAAAAGCGCATACTTTGTGATATCTCCTCTTGTAGCGAACACAGACAGCTCAAAATTTCACAAATGCGTTGAAGACCAAGACCCACAAATGTGATGTGAAATGGTTTTTCTCCAATGTTGCGTTTATGAGAAAACAGCAAATGCTCGTTTTAGCCCAAAATGCATTGAAAGCAATGGAAACAGCAAAAGCACATACTTTGTGATATCTCCTCTTGTAGCAAACACAGACAGCTCAAAATTTCACCAAATGTGTTGAAGACCAAGACCCACAAATGTGATGTGAAAAGGTTTTTCTCCCATTTTGCGTTTAAGAGGAAACAGCAAATGCTCGTTTTAGGCCAAAATGCATTGAAAGCAATGGAAGCAACAAAAGCGCAAACTTTGTGATATCTCCTCTTGTAGCAAACACAGACAGCTGAAAATTTCATCGAATGTGTTCAAGACCAAGACCCACAAATGTGATGTTAAATGGTTTTTCTCCCATGTTGTGTTTAAGAGAAAACAGCAAATGCTCGTTTTAGGCCAAAATGCATTGAAAGCAATGGAAACAAGAAAAGCACATAGTTTGTGATATCTCCTCTTGTAGCAAACACAGACAGCTCAAAATTTCACCAAATGTGTTGTAGACCAAGACCCACAAATGTGATGTGAAATGGTTTTTCTCCCATGTTGCGTTTAAGAGAAAACAGCAAATGCTCGTTTTAGGCCAAAATGCATAGAAAGGAATGGAAAACACAAAAGCGCACACTTTGTGATATCTCCTCTTGTAGCAAACACAGACAGCTCAAAATTTCACCAAATGTGTTGAAGACCAAGACCCACAAATGTGATGTGAAATGGTTTTTCTCCCAAGTTTCATTTAAGAGAAAACAGCAAATGCTCGTTTTAGGCCAAAATGCATTGAAAGGAATGGAAAACACAAAAGTGCATACTTTGTGATATCTCCTCTTGTAGCAAACACAGACAGCTCAAAATTTCACCAAATGTGTTGAAGACCAATACCCACAAATGTGATGTGAAATGGTTTTTCTCCCATGTTGCGTTTAAGAGAAAACAGCAAATGCTCATTTTAGGCCAAAATGCATTGAAAGCAATGGAAACAACAAAAGCGCATACTTTGTGATATCTCCTCTTGTAGCAAACACAGACAGCTCAAAATTTCATTGAATGTGCTGAAGACCAATACCCACAAATGTGATGTGAAATGGTTTTTCTCCCATGTTGTGATTAAGAGAAAACAGCAAATGCTGGTTTTAGGCCAAAATGCATTGAAAGGAATGGAAAACACAAAAGCGCATACTTTGTGATATCTCCTCTTGTAGCAAACACAGACAGCTCAAAATTTCACAAATGCGTTGAAGACCAAGACCCACAAATGTGATGTGAAATGTTTTTTGTCCAATGTTGCGTTTATGAGAAAACAGCAAATGCTCGTTTTAGGCCAAAATGCATTGAAAGCAATGGAAACAGCAAAAGCACAAACTTTGTGATATCTCCTCTTGTAGCAAACACAGACAGCTCAAAATTTCACCAAATGTGTTGAAGACCAAGACCCACAAATGTGATGTGAAAAGGTTTTTCTCCCATTTTGCGTTTTAGAGAAAACAGCAAATGCTCGTTTTAGGCCAAAATGCATTGAAAGCAATGGAAGCAACAAAAGCACAAACTTTGTGATATCTCCTCTTGTAGCAAACACAGACAGCTGAAAATTTCATCGAATGTGTTGAAGACCAAGACCCACAAATGTGATGTTAAATGGTTTTTCTCCAATGTTGTGTTTAAGAGAAAACAGCAAATGCTCGTTTTAGGCCAAAATGCATTGAAAGCAATGGAAACAAGAAAAGCGCATAGTTGTGATATCTCCTCTTGTAGCAAACACAGACAGCTCAAAATTTCACCAAAAGTGTTGTAGACCAAGACCCACAAATGTGATGTGAAATGGTTTTTCTCCCATGTTGCGTTTAAGAGAAAACAGCAAATGCTCATTTTAGGCCAAAATGCATAGAAAGGAATGGAAAACACAAAAGCGCACACTTTGTGATATCTCCTCTTGTAGCAAACACAGACAGCTCAAAATTTCACCAAATGTGTTGAAGACCAAGACCCACAAATGTGATGTGAAATGGTTTTTCTCCCAAGTTTCATTTAAGAGAAAACAGCAAATGCTCGTTTTAGGCCAAAATGCATTGAAAGGAATGGAAAACACAAAAGCGCATACTTTGTGATATCTCCTCTTGTAGCAAACACAGACAGCTCAAAATTTCACTGAATGTGTTGAAGACCAAGACCCACAAATGTGATGTGAAATGGTTTTTCTCCCATGTTGCATTTAAGAGAAAACAGCAAATGCTTGTTTTAGACCAAAATGCATTGAAAGCAATGGAAACAACAAAAGCGCATACTTTGTGATATCTCCTCTTGTAGCAAACACAGACAGCTCAAAATTTCATTGAATGTGCTGAAGACCAATACCCATAGATATGATGTTAAATGGTTTTTCTCCCATGTTCTGTTTAATAGAAAACAGCAAATGCTCATTTTAGGCCAAAATGCATTGAAAGGAATGGAAAACACAGAACTGCATACTTTGTGATATCTCCTCTTGTAGCAAACACAGACAGCTCAAAATTTCACCAAATGTGTTGAAGAACAAGACCCACAAATGTGATGTGAAATGGTTTTTCTCCCATGTTGCGTTTAAGAGAAAACAGCAAATGCTCATTTTAGGCCAAAATGCATTGAAAGGAATGGAAAACACAAAAGCGCATACTTTGTGATATCTCCTCTTGTAGCAAACACAGACAGCTCAAAATTTCACCAAATGTGTTCAAGACCAATACCCACAAATGTGATGTGAAATCGTGTTTCTCCCATGTTGTGTTTAAGAGAAAACAGCAAATGCTCGTTTTAGGCCAAAATGCATTGAAAGCAATGGAAACAAGAAAAGTGCATACTTTGTGATATCTCCTCTTGTAGCAAACACAGACAGCTCAAAATTTCACTGAATGTGCTGAAGACCAAGACCCACAAATGTGATGTAAAATGGTTTTTCTCCCATGTTGCATTTAAGAGAAAACAGCAAATGCTCGTTTTAGGCCAAAATGCATTGAAAGGAATGGAAAACACAAAAGCGCATACTTTGTGATATCTCCTCTTGTAGCGAACACAGACAGCTCAAAATTTCACAAATGCGTTGAAGACCAAGACCCACAAATGTGATGTGAAATGGTTTTTCTCCAATGTTGCGTTTATGAGAAAACAGCAAATGCTCGTTTTAGCCCAAAATGCATTGAAAGCAATGGAAACAGCAAAAGCACATACTTTGTGATATCTCCTCTTGTAGCAAACACAGACAGCTCAAAATTTCACCAAATGTGTTGAAGACCAAGACCCACAAATGTGATGTGAAAAGGTTTTTCTCCCATTTTGCGTTTAAGAGGAAACAGCAAATGCTCGTTTTAGGCCAAAATGCATTGAAAGCAATGGAAGCAACAAAAGCGCAAACTTTGTGATATCTCCTCTTGTAGCAAACACAGACAGCTGAAAATTTCATCGAATGTGTTCAAGACCAAGACCCACAAATGTGATGTTAAATGGTTTTTCTCCCATGTTGTGTTTAAGAGAAAACAGCAAATGCTCGTTTTAGGCCAAAATGCATTGAAAGCAATGGAAACAAGAAAAGCACATAGTTTGTGATATCTCCTCTTGTAGCAAACACAGACAGCTCAAAATTTCACCAAATGTGTTGTAGACCAAGACCCACAAATGTGATGTGAAATGGTTTTTCTCCCATGTTGCGTTTAAGAGAAAACAGCAAATGCTCGTTTTAGGCCAAAATGCATAGAAAGGAATGGAAAACACAAAAGCGCACACTTTGTGATATCTCCTCTTGTAGCAAACACAGACAGCTCAAAATTTCACCAAATGTGTTGAAGACCAAGACCCACAAATGTGATGTGAAATGGTTTTTCTCCCAAGTTTCATTTAAGAGAAAACAGCAAATGCTCGTTTTAGGCCAAAATGCATTGAAAGGAATGGAAAACACAAAAGTGCATACTTTGTGATATCTCCTCTTGTAGCAAACACAGACAGCTCAAAATTTCACCAAATGTGTTGAAGACCAATACCCACAAATGTGATGTGAAATGGTTTTTCTCCCATGTTGCGTTTAAGAGAAAACAGCAAATGCTCATTTTAGGCCAAAATGCATTGAAAGCAATGGAAACAACAAAAGCGCATACTTTGTGATATCTCCTCTTGTAGCAAACACAGACAGCTCAAAATTTCATTGAATGTGCTGAAGACCAATACCCACAAATGTGATGTGAAATGGTTTTTCTCCCATGTTGTGATTAAGAGAAAACAGCAAATGCTGGTTTTAGGCCAAAATGCATTGAAAGGAATGGAAAACACAAAAGCGCATACTTTGTGATATCTCCTCTTGTAGCAAACACAGACAGCTCAAAATTTCACAAATGCGTTGAAGACCAAGACCCACAAATGTGATGTGAAATGTTTTTTGTCCAATGTTGCGTTTATGAGAAAACAGCAAATGCTCGTTTTAGGCCAAAATGCATTGAAAGCAATGGAAACAGCAAAAGCACAAACTTTGTGATATCTCCTCTTGTAGCAAACACAGACAGCTCAAAATTTCACCAAATGTGTTGAAGACCAAGACCCACAAATGTGATGTGAAAAGGTTTTTCTCCCATTTTGCGTTTTAGAGAAAACAGCAAATGCTCGTTTTAGGCCAAAATGCATTGAAAGCAATGGAAGCAACAAAAGCACAAACTTTGTGATATCTCCTCTTGTAGCAAACACAGACAGCTGAAAATTTCATCGAATGTGTTGAAGACCAAGACCCACAAATGTGATGTTAAATGGTTTTTCTCCAATGTTGTGTTTAAGAGAAAACAGCAAATGCTCGTTTTAGGCCAAAATGCATTGAAAGCAATGGAAACAAGAAAAGCGCATAGTTGTGATATCTCCTCTTGTAGCAAACACAGACAGCTCAAAATTTCACCAAAAGTGTTGTAGACCAAGACCCACAAATGTGATGTGAAATGGTTTTTCTCCCATGTTGCGTTTAAGAGAAAACAGCAAATGCTCATTTTAGGCCAAAATGCATAGAAAGGAATGGAAAACACAAAAGCGCACACTTTGTGATATCTCCTCTTGTAGCAAACACAGACAGCTCAAAATTTCACCAAATGTGTTGAAGACCAAGACCCACAAATGTGATGTGAAATGGTTTTTCTCCCAAGTTTCATTTAAGAGAAAACAGCAAATGCTCGTTTTAGGCCAAAATGCATTGAAAGGAATGGAAAACACAAAGCGCATACTTTGTGATATCTCCTCTTGTAGCAAACACAGACAGCTCAAAATTTCACCAAATGTGTTGAAGACCAAGACCCACAAATGTGATGTGAAATGGTTTTTCTCCCATGTTGCGTTTAAGAGAAAACAGCAAATGCTCGTTTTAGGCCAAAATGCATTGAAAGCAATGGAAACAAGAAAAGTGCATACTTTGTGATATCTCCTCTTGTAGCAAACACAGACAGCTCAAAATTTCACCAAATGTGTTGAAGACGAAGACCCACAAATGTGATGTGAAATGGTTTTTCTCCCATGTTGCATTTAAGAGAAAACAGCAAATGCTCGTTTTAGGCCAAAATGCATTGAAAGCAATGGAAACAACAAAAGCGCATACTTTGTGATATCTCCTCTTGTAGTAAACACAGACAGCTCAAAATTTCACCAAATGTGTTGAAGACCAAGACCCACAAATGTGATGTGAAAAGGTTTTGCTCCCATGTTGTGTTTAAGAGAAAACAGCAAATGCTCGTTTTAGGCCAAAATGCATTGAAAGGAATGGAAAACACAAAAGTGCATACTTTGTGATATCTCCTCTTGTAGCAAACACAGACAGCTCAAAATTTCACCAAATGCGTTGAAGACCAAGACCCACAAATGTGATGTGAAATGGTTTTTCTCCAATGTTGCGTTTATGAGAAAACAGCAAATGCTCGTTTTAGGCCAAAATGCATTGAAAGCAATGGAAACAGCAAAAGCACATACTTTGTGATATCTCCTCTTGTAGAAAACACAGACAGCTCAAAATTTCACCAAATGTGTTGAAGACCAAGACCCACAAATGTGATGTGAAAAGGTTTTTCTCCCATTTTGCGTTTAAGAGGAAACAGCAAATGCTCGTTTTAGGCCAAAATGCATTGAAAGCAATGGAAGCAACAAAAGCGCAAACTTTGTGATATCTCCTCTTGTAGCAAACACAGACAGCTGAAAATTTCATAGAATGTGTTGAAGACCAAGACCCACAAATGTGATGTTAAATGGTTTTTCTCCCAAGTTTCATTTAAGAGAAAACAGCAAATGCTCGTTTTAGGCCAAAATGCATTGAAAGGAATGGAAAACACAAAAGTGCATACTTTGTGATATCTCCTCTTGTAGCAAACACAGACAGCTCAAAATTTCACCAAATGTGTTGAAGACCAATACCCACAAATGTGATGTGAAATGGTTTTTCTCCCATGTTGCATTTAAGA
Organism: Taudactylus pleione; assembly: GCA_031769625.1. Taxonomy (NCBI): domain Eukaryota; kingdom Metazoa; phylum Chordata; class Amphibia; order Anura; family Myobatrachidae; genus Taudactylus; species Taudactylus pleione. Next base: position 431,094 of record JAUIMM010000136.1, read on the forward strand.
GAAAACAGCAAATGCTCGTTTTAGGCCAAAATGCATTGAAAGCAATGGAAACAACAAAAGCGCATACTTTGTGATATCTCCTCTTGTAGCAAACACAGACAGCTCAAAATTTCATTGAATGTGCTGAAGACCAATACCCACAAATGTGATGTGAAATGGTTTTTCTCCCATGTTGTGATTAAGAGAAAACAGCAAATGCTGGTTTTAGGCCAAAATGCATTGAAAGGAATGGAAAACACAAAAGCGCATACTTTGTGATATCTCCTCTTGTAGCAAACACAGACAGCTCAAAATTTCACAAATGCGTTGAAGACCAAGACCCACAAATGTGATGTGAAATGGTTTTTGTCCAATGTTGCGTTTATGAGAAAACAGCAAATGCTCGTTTTAGGCCAAAATGCATTGAAAGCAATGGAAGCAACAAAAGCACAAACTTTGTGATATCTCCTCTTGTAGCAAACACAGACAGCTGAAAATTTCATCGAATGTGTTGAAGACCAAGACCCACAAATGTGATGTTAAATGGTTTTTCTCCAATGTTGTGTTTAAGAGAAAACAGCAAATGCTCATTTTAGGCCAAAATGCATAGAAAGGAATGGAAAACACAAAAGCGCACACTTTGTGATATCTCCTCTTGTAGCAAACACAGACAGCTCAAAATTTCACCAAATGTGTTGAAGACCAAGACCCACAAATGTGATGTGAAATGGTTTTTCTCCCAAGTTTCATTTAAGAGAAAACAGCAAATGCTCGTTTTAGGCCAAAATGCATTGAAAGGAATGGAAAACACAAAAGCGCATACTTTGTGATATCTCCTCTAGTAGCAAACACAGACAGCTCAAAATTTCACCAAATGTGTTGAAGACCAATACCAACAAATGTGATGTGAAATGGCATTTCTCCCATGTTGTGTTTAAGAGAAAGCAGCAAATGCTCGTTTTAGGCCAAAATGCATTGAAAACAATGGAAAAAAGAAAAGTGCACAGTTTGTGATATCTCCTCTTGTAGCAAACACAGACAGCTCAAAATTTCACCAAATGTGTTGAAGACCAAGACCCACAAATGTGATGTGAAATGGTTTTTCTCCCATGTTGCGTTTAAGAGAAAACAGCAAATGCTCGTTTTAGGCCAAAATGCATTGAAAGCAATGGAAACAACAAAAGCGCATAATTTGTGATATCTCCTCTTGTAGCAAACACAGACAGCTCAAAATTTCACTGAATGTGTTTAAGACCAAGACCCACAAATGTGATGTGAAATGGTTTTTCACCCATGTTGCATTTAAGAGAAAACAGCAAATGCTCGTTTTAGGCCAAAATGCATTGAAAGCAATGGAAACAACAAAAGCGCATACTTTGTGATATCTCCTCTTGTAGCAAACACAGACAGCTCAAAATTTCATTGAATGTGCTGAAGACCAATACCCACAAATTTGATGTTAAATGGTTTTTCTCCCATGTTGTGATTAAGAGAAAACAGCAAATGCTCGTTTTAGGCCAAAATGCATTGAAAGGAATGGAAAACACAGAAGTGCATACTTTGTGATATCTCCTCTTGTAGCAAACACAGACAGCTCAAAATTTCACCAAATGTGTTGAAGAACAAGACCCACAAATGTGATGTGAAATGGTTTTTCTCCCATGTTGCGTTTAAGAGAAAACAGCAAATGCTCGTTTTAGGCCAAAATGCATTGAAAGCAATGGAAACAACAAAAGCGCATAATTTGTGATATCTCCTCTTGGAGCAAACACAGACAGCTCAAAATTTCACCAAATGTGTTGAAGACCAAGACCCACAAATGTGATGTGAAAAGGTTTTTCTCCCATGTTGTGTTTAAGAGAAAACAGCAAATGCTCGTTTTAGGCCAAAATGCATTGAAAGCAATGGAAACAAGAAAAGTGCATACTTTGTGATATCTCCTCTTGTAGCAAACACAGACAGCTCAAAATTTCACCAAATGTGTTGAAGACGAAGACCCACAAATGTGATGTGAAATGGTTTTTCTCCCATGTTGCATTTAAGAGAAAACAGCAAATGCTCGTTTTAGGCCAAAATGCATTGAAAGCAATGGAAACAACAAAAGCGCATACTTTGTGATATCTCCTCTTGTAGTAAACACAGACAGCTCAAAATTTCACCAAATGTGTTGAAGACCAAGACCCACAAATGTGATGTGAAAAGGTTTTGCTCCCATGTTGTGTTTAAGAGAAAACAGCAAATGCTCGTTTTAGGCCAAAATGCATTGAAAGGAATGGAAAACACAAAAGCGCATACTTTGTGATATCTCCTCTTGTAGCAAACACAGACAGCTCAAAATTTCACCAAATGCGTTGAAGACCAAGACCCACAAATGTGATGTGAAATGGTTTTTCTCCAATGTTGCGTTTAAGAGAAAACAGCAAATGCTCGTTTTAGGCCAAAATGCATTGAAAGCAATGGAAACAACAAAAGCGCATACTTTGTGATATCTCCTCTTGTAGCAAACACAGACAGCTCAAAATTTCACCAAATGTGTTGAAGAACAAGACCCACAAATGTGATGTTAAATGGTTTTTCTCCCATGTTGTGTTTAAGAAAAAACAGCAAATGCTCGTTTTAGGCCAAAATGCATTGAAAGAAATGGAAAACACAAAAGCGCATACTTTGTGATATCTCCTCTTGTAGCAAACACAGACAGCTCAAAATTTCACCAAATGTGTTGAAGACCAAGACCCACAAATGTGATGTGAAAAGGTTTTTCTCCCATTTTACATTTAAGAGAAAACAGCAAATGCTCATTTTAGGCCAAAATGCATTGAAAGCAATGGAAACAACAAAAGCGCAAACTTTGTGATATCTCCTCTTGTAGCAAACACAGACAGCTCAAAATTTCACCAAATGTGTTCAAGACCAATACCCACAAATCTGATGTGAAATGGTTTTTCTCCCATGTTGCGTATAAGAGAAATCAGCAAATGCTTGTTTTTTTCAAAAATGCATAAAAACCAATTTGAATAGCAATAATGCAATCTTTGCTATATCTCTTGATTTAGCAAACACAGACAGCTCAAAATTTCACACAATGTGTTGAAGGCCAAGACCCACAAATGTGATGTGAAAAGGTTTTTCTGCCATTTTGCATTTAAGAGAAAACAGCAAATGCTCGTTTTAGGCCAAAATGCATTGAAAGGAATGGAAAACACAAAAGCGCATACTTTGTGATATCTCCTCTTGTAGCAAACACAGACAGCTCAAAATTTCACCAAATGTGTTGAAGAACAAGACCCACAAATGTGATGTGAAATGTTTTTTCTCCCATGTTGCGTTTAAGAGAAACAGCAAATGCTCGTTTTAGGCCAAAATGCATTGAAAGGAATGGAAAACACAAAAGCGCATACTTTGTGATATCTCCTCTTGTAGCAAACACAGACAGCTCAAAATTTCACAAATGCGTTGAAGACCAAGACCCACAAATGTGATGTGAAATGGTTTTTCTCCAATGTTGCGTTTATGAGAAAACAGCAAATGCTCGTTTTAGGCCAAAATGCATTGAAAGCAATGGAAACAGCAAAAGCACATACTTTGTGATATCTCCTCTTGTAGCAAACACAGACAGCTCAAAATTTCACCAAATGTGTTGAAGACCAAGACCCACAAATGTGATGTGAAAAGGTTTTTCTCCCATTTTGCGTTTAAGAGAAAACAGCAAATGCTCGTTTTAGGCCAAAATGCATTGAAAGCAATGGAAGCAACAAAAGTGCAAACTTTGTGATATCTCCTCTTGTAGCAAACACAGACAGCTGAAAATTTCATCGAATGTGTTGACGACCAAGACCCACAAATGTGATGTTAAATGGTTTTTCTCCAATGTTGTGTTTAAGAGAAAACAGCAAATGCTCGTTTTAGGCCAAAATGCATTGAAAGCAATGGAAACAAGAAAAGCGCATAGTTTGTGATATCTCCTCTTGTAGCAAACACAGACAGCTCAAAATTTCACCAAATGTGTTGTAGACCAAGACCCACAAATGTGATGTGAAATGGTTTTTCTCCCATGTTGTGATTAAGAGAAAACAGCAAATGCTCGTTTTAGGCCAAAATGCATTGAAAGGAATGGAAAACACAGAAGTGCATACTTTGTGATATCTCCTCTTGTAGCAAACACAGACAGCTCAAAATTTCACCAAATGTGTTGAAGAACAAGACCCACAAATGTGATGTGAAATGGTTTTTCTCCCATGTTGCGTTTAAAAGAAAACAGCAAATGCTCATTTTAGGCCAAAATGCATTGAAAGGAATGGAAAACACAAAAGCGCATACTTTGTGATATCTCCTCTTGTAGCAAACACAGACAGCTCAAAATTTCACCAAATGTGTTCAAGACCAATACCCACAAATGTGATGTGAAATGGTTTTTCTCCCATGTTGTGTTTAAGAGAAAACAGCAAATGCTCGTTTTAGGCCAAAATGCATTAAAAACAATGGAAACAAGAAAAGTGCATACTTTGTGATATCTCCTCTTGTAGCAAACACAGACAGCTCAAAATTTCACTGAATGTGTTGAAGACCAAGACCCACAAATGTGATGTGAAATGGTTTTTCTCCCATGTTGCATTTAAGAGAAAACAGCAAATGCTCGTTTTAGGCCAAAATGCATTGAAAGCAATGGAAACAACAAAAGCACATACTTTGTGAAATCTACTCTAGTAGCAAACACAGACAGCTCAAAATTTCATCGAATGTGCTGAAGACCAATACCCACAAATGTGATGTTAAATGGTTTTTCTCCCATGTTGTGATTAAGAGAAAACAGCAAATGCTCGTTTTAGGCCAAAATGCATTGAAAGGAATGGAAAACACAGAAGTGCATACTTTGTGATATCTCCTCTTGTAGCAAACACAGACAGCTCAAAATTTCACCAAATGTGTTGTTGACCAAGACCCACAAATGTGATGTGAAATGGTTTTTCTCCCATGTTGCGTTTAAGAGAAAACAGCAAATGCTCGTTTTAGGCCAAAATGCATTGAAAGGAATGGAAAACACAAAAGTGCATAGTTTGTGATATCTCCTCTTGTAGCAAACACAGACAGCTCAAAATTTCACCGAATGTGTTGAAGACCAATACAAACAAATGTGATGTGAAATGGTATTTCTCCCACGTTGTGTTTAAGAGAAAGCAGCAAATGCTCGTTTTAGGCCAAAATGCATTGAAAGCAATGGAAACAACAAAAGCGCATAATTTGTGATATCTCCTCTTGTAGCAAACACAGACAGCTCAAAATTTCACCAAATGTGTTGAAGACCAAGACCCACAAATGTGATGTGAAATGGTTTTTCTCCCATGTTGCATTTAAGAGAAAACAGAAAATGCTCGTTTTAGGCCAAAATGCATTGAAAGCAATGGAAACAACAAAAGCGCATAATTTGTGATATCTCCTCTTGTAGCAAACACAGACAGCTCAAAATTTCACCAAATGTGTTGAAGACCAAGACCCACAAATGTGATGTGAAAAGGTTTTGCTCCCATGTTGTGTTTAAGAGAAAACAGCAAATGCTCGTTTTAGGCCAAAATGCATTGAAAGGAATGGAAAACACAAAAGCGCATACTTTGTGATATCTCCTCTTGTAGCAAACACAGACAGCTCAAAATTTCACCAAATGTGTTCAAGACCAATACCCACACATGTGATGTGAAATGGTTTTTCTCCCATGTTGTGTTTAAGAGAAAACAGCAAATGCTCGTTTTAGGCCAAAATGCATTGAAAGGAATGGAAAACACAAAAGCGCATACTTTGTGATATCTCCTCTTGTAGCAAACACAGACAGCTCAAAATTTCACAAATGCGTTGAAGACCAAGACCCACAAATGTGATGTGAAATGGTTTTTCTCCAATGTTGCGTTTATGAGAAAACAGCAAATGCTCGTTTTAGGCCAAAATGCATTGAAAGCAATGGAAACAGCAAAAGCACAAACTTTGTGATATCTCCTCTTGTAGCAAACACAGACAGCTTAAAATTTCACCAAATGTGTTGAAGACCAAGACCCACAAATCTGATGTGAAAAGGTTTTTCTCCCATTTTGCGTTTTAGAGAAAACAGCAAATGCTCGTTTTAGGCCAAAATGCATTGAAAGCAATGGAAGCAACAAAAGCACAAACTTTGTGATATCTCCTCTTGTAGCAAACACAGACAGCTGAAAATTTCATCGAATGTGTTGAAGACCAAGACCCACAAATGTGATGTTAAATGGTTTTTCTCCAATGTTGTGTTTAAGAGAAAGCAGCAAATGCTCGTTTTAGGCCAAAATGCATTGAAAGCAATGGAAAAAAGAAAAGTGCACAGTTTGTGATATCTCCTCTTGTAGCAAACACAGACAGCTCAAAATTTCACCAAATGTGTTGAAGACCAAGACCCACAAATGTGATGTGAAATGGTTTTTCTCCCATGTTGCGTTTAAGAGAAAACAGCAAATGCTCGTTTTAGGCCAAAATGCATTGAAAGGAATGGAAAACACAAAAGCGCATACTTTGTGATATCTCCTCATGTAGCAAACACAGACAGCTCAAAATTTCACCAAATGCGTTGAAGACCAAGACCCACAAATGTGATGTGAAATGGTTTTTCTCCAATGTTGCGTTTAAGAGAAAACAGCAAATGCTCGTTTTAGGCCAAAATGCATTGAAAGCAATGGAAACAACAAAAGCGCATACTTTGTGATATCTCCTCTTGTAGCAAACACAGACAGCTCAAAATGTCACCAAATGTGTTGAAGAACAAGACCCACAAATGTGATGTTAAATGGTTTTTCTCCCATGTTGTGTTTAAGAAAAAACAGCAAATGCTCGTTTTAGGCCAAAATGCATTGAAAGGAATGGAAAACACAAAAGCGCATACTTTGTGATATCTCCTCTTGTAGCAAACACAGACAGCTCAAAATTTCACCAAATGTGTTGAAGACCAAGACCCACAAATGTGATGTGAAAAGGTTTTTCTCCCATTTTACATTTAAGAGAAAACAGCAAATGCTCATTTTAGGCCAAAATGCATTGAAAGCAATGGAAACAACAAAAGCGCAAACTTTGTGATATCTCCTCTTGTAGCAAACACAGACAGCTCAAAATTTCACCAAATGTGTTCAAGACCAATACCCACAAATCTGATGTGAAATGGTTTTTCTCCCATGTTGCGTATAAGAGAAATCAGCAAATGCTTGTTTTTTTCAAAAATGCATAAAAACCAATTTGAATAGCAATAATGCAATCTTTGCTATATCTCTTGATTTAGCAAACACAGACAGCTCAAAATTTCACACAATGTGTTGAAGGCCAAGACCCACAAATGTGATGTGAAAAGGTTTTTCTGCCATTTTGCATTTAAGAGAAAACAGCAAATGCTCGTTTTAGGCCAAAATGCATTGAAAGGAATGGAAAACACAAAAGCGCATACTTTGTGATATCTCCTCTTGTAGCAAACACAGACAGCTCAAAATTTCACCAAATGTGTTGAAGAACAAGACCCACAAATGTGATGTGAAATGTTTTTTCTCCCATGTTGCGTTTAAGAGAAACAGCAAATGCTCGTTTTAGGCCAAAATGCATTGAAAGGAATGGAAAACACAAAAGCGCATACTTTGTGATATCTCCTCTTGTAGCAAACACAGACAGCTCAAAATTTCACAAATGCGTTGAAGACCAAGACCCACAAATGTGATGTGAAATGGTTTTTCTCCAATGTTGCGTTTATGAGAAAACAGCAAATGCTCGTTTTAGGCCAAAATGCATTGAAAGCAATGGAAACAGCAAAAGCACATACTTTGTGATATCTCCTCTTGTAGCAAACACAGACAGCTCAAAATTTCACCAAATGTGTTGAAGACCAAGACCCACAAATGTGATGTGAAAAGGTTTTTCTCCCATTTTGCGTTTAAGAGAAAACAGCAAATGCTCGTTTTAGGCCAAAATGCATTGAAAGCAATGGAAGCAACAAAAGTGCAAACTTTGTGATATCTCCTCTTGTAGCAAACACAGACAGCTCAAAATTTCATCGAATGTGTTGAAGTCCAAGACCCACAAATGTGATGTTAAATGGTTTTTCTCCAATGTTGTGTTTAAGAGAAAACAGCAAATGCTCGTTTTAGGCCAAAATGCATTGAAAGCAATGGAAACAAGAAAAGCGCATAGTTTGTGATATCTCCTCTTGTAGCAAACACAGACAGCTCAAAATTTCACCAAATGTGTTGTAGACCAAGACCCACAAATGTGATGTGAAATGGTTTTTCTCCCATGTTGCGTTTAAGAGAAAACAGCAAATGCTCGTTTTAGGCCAAAATGCATAGAAAGGAATGGAAAACACAAAAGCGCACACTTTGTGATATCTCCTCTTGTAGCAAACACAGACAGCTCAAAATTTCACCAAATGTGTTGAAGACCAAGACCCACAAATGTGATGTGAAATGGTTTTTCTCCCAAGTTTCATTTAAGAGAAAACAGCAAATGCTCGTTTTAGGCCAAAATGCATTGAAAGGAATGGAAAACACAAAAGTGCATACTTTGTGATATCTCCTCTTGTAGCAAACACAGACAGCTCAAAATTTCACCAAATGTGTTGAAGACCAATACCAACAAATGTGATGTGAAATGGCATTTCTCCCATGTTGTGTTTAAGAGAAAGCAGCAAATGCTCGTTTTAGGCCAAAATGCATTGAAAGCAATGGAAAAAAGAAAAGTGCACAGTTTGTGATATCTCCTCTTGTAGCAAACACAGACAGCTCAAAATTTCACCAAATGTGTTGAAGACCAAGACCAACAAATGTGATGTGAAATGGTTTTTCTCCCATGTTGCGTTTAAGAGAAAACAGCAAATGCTCGTTTTAGGCCAAAATGCATTGAAAGCAATGGAAAAAACAAAAGCGCATAATTTGTGATATCTCCTCTTGTAGCAAACACAGACAGCTCAAAATTTCACCAAATGTGTTGAAGACCAAGACCCACAAATGTGATGTGAAAAGGTTTTTCTCCCATGTTGCATTTAAGAGAAAACAGCAAATGCTCGTTTTAGACCAAAATGCATTGAAAGCAATGGAAACAACAAAAGCGCATACTTTGTGATATCTCCTCTTGTAGCAAACACAGACAGCTCAAAATTTCATTGAATGTGCTGAAGACCAATACCCACAGATATGATGTTAAATGGTTTTTCTCCCATGTTCTGTTTAATAGAAAACAGCAAATGCTCATTTTAGGCCAAAATGCATTGAAAGGAATGGAAAACACAGAAGTGCATACTTTGTGATATCTCCTCTTGTAGCAAACACAGACAGCTCAAAATTTCACCAAATGTGTTGAAGAACAAGACCCACAAATGTGATGTGAAATGGTTTTTCTCCCATGTTGCGTTTAAGAGAAAACAGCAAATGCTTGTTTTAGGCCAAAATGCATTGAAAGGAATGGAAAACACAAAAGCGCATACTTTGTGATATCTCCTCTTGTAGCAAACACAGACAGCTCAAAATTTCACAAATGCGTTGAAGACCAAGACCCACAAATGTGATGTGAAATGGTTTTTCTCCAATGTTGCGTTTATGAGAAAACAGCAAATGCTCGTTTTAGGCCAAAATGCATTGAAAGCAATGGAAACAGCAAAAGCACATACTTTGTGATATCTCCTCTTGTAGCAAACACAGACAGCTCAAAATTTCACCAAATGTGCTGAAGACCAATACCCACAAATGTGATGTTAAATGGTTTTTCTCCCATGTTGTGATTAAGAGAAAACAGCAAATGCTCGTTTTAGGCCAAAATGCATTGAAAGGAATGGAAAACACAGAAGTGCATACTTTGTGATATCTCCTCTTGTAGCAAACACAGACAGCTCAAAATTTCACCAAATGTGTTGTTGACCAAGACCCACAAATGTGATGTGAAATGGTTTTTCTCCCATGTTGCATTTAAGAGAAAACAGCAAATGCTCGTTTTAGGCCAAAATGCATTGAAAGGAATGGAAAACACAAAAGCGCATACTTTGTGATATCTCCTCTTGTAGCAAACACAGACAGCTCAAAATTTCACCAAATGTGTTGAAGACCAAGACCCACAAATGTGATGTGAAATGGTTTTTCTCCCAAGTTTCATTTAAGAGAAAACAGCAAATGCTCGTTTTAGGCCAAAATGCATTGAAAGGAATGGAAAACACAAAAGTGCATAGTTTGTGATATCTCCTCTTGTAGCAAACACAGACAGCTCAAAATTTCACCGAATGTGTTGAAGACCAATACAAACAAATGTGATGTGAAATGGTATTTCTCCCACGTTGTGTTTAAGAGAAAGCAGCAAATGCTCGTTTTAGGCCAAAATGCATTGAAAGCAATGGAAAAATGAAAAGTGCATAGTTTGTGATATCTCCTCTTGTAGCAAACACAGACAGCTCAAAATTTCACCAAATGTGTTGAAGACCAAGACCCACAAATGTGATGTGAAATGGTTTTTCTCCCATGTTGCGTTTAAGAGAAAACAGCAAATGCTCGTTTTAGGCCAAAATGCATTGAAAGCAATGGAAACAACAAAAGCGCATAATTTGTGATATCTCCTCTTGTAGCAAACACAGACAGCTCAAAATTTCACCAAATGTGTTGAAGACCAAGACCCACAAATGTGATGTGAAAAGGTTTTGCTCCCATGTTGTGTTTAAGAGAAAACAGCAAATGCTCGTTTTAGGCCAAAATGCATTGAAAGGAATGGAAAACACAAAAGCGCATACTTTGTGATATCTCCTCTTGTAGCAAACACAGACAGCTCAAAATTTCACCAAATGTGTTCAAGACCAATACCCACACATGTGATGTGAAATGGTTTTTCTCCCATGTTGTGTTTAAGAGAAAACAGCAAATGCTCGTTTTAGGCCAAAATGCATTGAAAGGAATGGAAAACACAAAAGCGCATACTTTGTGATATCTCCTCTTGTAGCAAACACAGACAGCTCAAAATTTCACAAATGCGTTGAAGACCAAGACCCACAAATGTGATGTGAAATGGTTTTTCTCCAATGTTGCGTTTATGAGAAAACAGCAAATGCTCGTTTTAGGCCAAAATGCATTGAAAGCAATGGAAACAGCAAAAGCACAAACTTTGTGATATCTCCTCTTGTAGCAAACACAGACAGCTTAAAATTTCACCAAATGTGTTGAAGACCAAGACCCACAAATCTGATGTGAAAAGGTTTTTCTCCCATTTTGCGTTTTAGAGAAAACAGCAAATGCTCGTTTTAGGCCAAAATGCATTGAAAGCAATGGAAGAAACAAAAGCACAAACTTTGTGATATCTCCTCTTGTAGCAAACACAGACAGCTGAAAATTTCATCGAATGTGTTGAAGACCAAGACCCACAAATGTGATGTTAAATGGTTTTTCTCCAATGTTGTGTTTAAGAGAAAGCAGCAAATGCTCGTTTTAGGCCAAAATGCATTGAAAGCAATGGAAAAAAGAAAAGTGCACAGTTTGTGATATCTCCTCTTGTAGCAAACACAGACAGCTCAAAATTTCACCAAATGTGTTGAAGACCAAGACCCACGAATGTGATGTGAAATGGTTTTTCTCCCATGTTGCGTTTAAGAGAAAACAGCAAATGCTCATTTTAGGCCAAAATGCATTGAAAGCAATGGAAACAACAAAAGCGCATAATTTGTGATATCTCCTCTTGGAGCAAACACAGACAGCTCAAAATTTCACCAAATGTGTTGAAGACCAAGACCCACAAATGTGATGTGAAAAGGTTTTTCTCCCATGTTGTGTTTAAGAGAAAACAGCAAATGCTCGTTTTAGGCCAAAATGCATTGAAAGCAATGGAAACAAGAAAAGTGCATACTTTGTGATATCTCCTCTTGTAGCAAACACAGACAGCTCAAAATTTCACCAAATGTGTTGAAGACGAAGACCGACAAATGTGATGTGAAATGGTTTTTCTCCCATGTTGCATTTAAGAGAAAACAGCAAATGCTCGTTTTAGGCCAAAATGCATTGAAAGCAATGGAAACAACAAAAGCGCATACTTTGTGATATCTCCTCTTGTAGTAAACACAGACAGCTCAAAATTTCACCAAATGTGTTGAAGACCAAGACCCACAAATGTGATGTGAAAAGGTTTTGCTCCCATGTTGTGTTTAAGAGAAAACAGCAAATGCTTGTTTTAGGCCAAAATGCATTGAAAGGAATGGAAAACACAAAAGCGCATACTTTGTGATATCTCCTCTTGTAGCAAACACAGACAGCTCAAAATTTCACCAAATGTGTTGAAGAACAAGACCCACAAATGTGATGTGAAATGGTTTTTCTCCCATGTTGCATTTTAAAAGAAAACAGCAATTGCTCGTTTTAGGCCAAAATGCATTGAAAGGAATGGAAAACACAAAAGCGCATACTTTGTGATATCTCCTCTTGTAGCAAACAAAGACAGCTCAAAATTTCACCAAATGCGTTGAAGACCAAGACCCACAAATGTGATGTGAAATGGTTTTTCTCCAATGTTGCGTTTAAGAGAAAACAGCAAATGCTCGTTTTAGGCCAAAATGCATTGAAAGCAATGGAAACAACAAAAGCGCATACTTTGTGATATCTCCTCTTGTAGCAAACACAGACAGCTCAAAATTTCACCAAATGTGTTGAAGAACAAGACCCACAAATGTGATGTTAAATGGTTTTTCTCCCATGTTGTGTTTAAGAAAAAACAGCAAATGCTCGTTTTAGGCCAAAATGCATTGAAAGGAATGGAAAACACAAAAGCGCATACTTTGTGATATCTCCTCTTGTAGCAAACACAGACAGCTCAAAATTTCACCAAATGTGTTGAAGACCAAGACCCACAAATGTGATGTGAAAAGGTTTTTCTCCCATTTTACATTTAAGAGAAAACAGCAAATGCTCATTTTAGGCCAAAATGCATTGAAAGCAATGGAAACAACAAAAGCGCAAACTTTGTGATATCTCCTCTTGTAGCAAACACAGACAGCTCAAAATTTCACCAAATGTGTTCAAGACCAATACCCACAAATCTGATGTGAAATGGTTTTTCTCCCATGTTGCGTATAAGAGAAATCAGCAAATGCTTGTTTTTTTCAAAAATGCATAAAAACCAATTTGAATAGCAATAATGCAATCTTTGCTATATCTCTTGATTTAGCAAACACGGACAGCTCAAAATTTCACACAATGTGTTGAAGGCCAAGACCCACAAATGTGATGTGAAAAGGTTTTTCTGCCATTTTGCATTTAAGAGAAAACAGCAAATGCTCGTTTTAGGCCAAAATGCATTGAAAGGAATGGAAAACACAAAAGCGCATACTTTGTGATATCTCCTCTTGTAGCAAACACAGACAGCTCAAAATTTCACCAAATGTGTTGAAGAACAAGACCCACAAATGTGATGTGAAATGGTTTTTCTCCCATGTTGCGTTTAAGAGAAACAACAAATGCTCGTTTTAGGCCAAAATGCATTGAAAGGAATGGAAAACACAAAAGCGCATACTTTGTGATATCTCCTCTTGTAGCAAACACAGACAGCTCAAAATTTCACCAAATGTGTTGAAGACCAAGACCCACAAATGTGATGTGAAATGGTTTTTCTCCCAAGTTTCATTTAAGAGAAAACAGCAAATGCTCGTTTTAGGCCAAAATGCATTGAAAGGAATGGAAAACACAAAAGTGCATAGTTTGTGATATCTCCTCTTGTAGCAAACACAGACAGCTCAAAATTTCACCGAATGTGTTGAAGACCAATACAAACAAATGTGATGTGAAATGGTATTTCTCCCATGTTGTGTTTAAGAGAAAGCAGCAAATGCTCGTTTTAGGCCAAAATGCATTGAAAGCAATGGAAAAATGAAAAGTGCATAGTTTGTGATATCTCCTCTTGTAGCAAACACAGACAGCTGAAAATTTCATCGAATGTGTTGAAGACCAAGACCCACAAATGTGATGTTAAATGGTTTTTCTCCAATGTTGTGTTTAAGAGAAAACAGCAAATGCTCGTTTTAGGCCAAAATGCATTGAAAGCAATGGAAACAAGAAAAGCGCATAGTTTGTGATATCTCCTCTTGTAGCAAACACAGACAGCTCAAAATTTCACCAAATGTGTTGTAGACCAAGACCCACAAATGTGATGTGAAATGGTTTTTCTCCCATGTTGCGTTTAAGAGAAAACAGCAAATGCTCGTTTTAGGCCAAAATGCATAGAAAGGAATGGAAAACACAAAAGCGCACACTTTGTGATATCTCCTCTTGTAGCAAACACAGACAGCTCAACATTTCACCAAATGTGTTGAAGACCAAGACCCACAAATGTGATGTGAAATGGTTTTTCTCCCAAGTTTCATTTAAGAGAAAACAGCAAATGCTCGTTTTAGGCCAAAATGCATTGAAAGGAATGGAAAACACAAAAGTGCATACTTTGTGATATCTCCTCTTGTAGCAAACACAGACAGCTCAAAATTTCACCGAATGTGTTGAAGACCAATACCAACAAATGTGATGTGAAATGGCTTTTCTCCCATGTTGTGTTTAAGAGAAAGCAGCAAATGCTCGTTTTAGGCCAAAATGCATTGAAAGCAATGGAAAAAAGAAAAGTGCACAGTTTGTGATATCTCCTCTTGTAGCAAACACAGACAGCTCAAAATTTCACCGAATGTGTTGAAGACCAAGACCCACAAATGTGATGTGAAATGGTTTTTCTCCCATGTTGCGTTTAAGAGAAAACAGCAAATGCTCGTTTTAGGCCAAAATGCATTGAAAGCAATGGAAATAACAAAAGCGCATAATTTGTGATATCTCCTCTTGTAGCAAACACAGACAGCTCAAAATTTCACCAAATGTGTTGAAGACCAAGACCCACAAATGTGATGTGAAAAGGTTTTTCTCCCATGTTGTGTTTAAGAGAAAACAGCAAATGCTCGTTTTAGGCCAAAATGCATTGAAAGCAATGGAAACAAGAAAAGTGCATACTTTGTGATATCTCCTCTTGTAGCAAACACAGACAGCTCAAAATTTCACTGAATGTGTTGAAGACCAAGACCCACAAATGTGATGTGAAATGGTTTTTCTCCCATGTTGCATTTAAGAGAAAACAGCAAATGCTCGTTTTAGACCAAAATGCATTGAAAGCAATGGAAACAACAAAAGCGCATACTTTGTGATATCTCCTCTTGTAGCAAACACAGACAGCTCAAAATTTCATTGAATGTGCTGAAGACCAATACCCACAGATATGATGTTAAATGGTTTTTCTCCCATGTTCTGTTTAATAGAAAACAGCAAATGCTCATTTTAGGCCAAAATGCATTGAAAGGAATGGAAAACACAGAAGTGCATACTTTGTGATATCTCCTCTTGTAGCAAACACAGACAGCTCAAAATTTCACCAAATGTGTTGAAGAACAAGACCCACAAATGTGATGTGAAATGCTTTTTCTCCCATGTTGCGTTTAAGAGAAAACAGCAAATGCTCATTTTAGGCCAAAATGCATTGAAAGGAATTTAAAACACAAAAGCGCATACTTTGTGATATCTCCTCTTGTAGCAAACACAGACAGCTCAAAATTTCACCAAATGTGTTCAAGACCAATACCCACAAATGTGATGTGAAATCGTTTTTCTCCCATGTTGTGTTTAAGAGAAAACAGCAAATGCTCGTTTTAGGCCAAAATGCATTGAAAGCAATGGAAACAGCAAAAGCACATACTTTGTGATATCTCCTCTTGTAGCAAACACAGACAGCTCAAAATTTCATTGAATGTGCTGAAGACCAATACCCACAAATGTGATGTGAAAAGGTTTTTCTCCCATGTTGTGATTAAGAGAAAACAGCAAATGCTGGTTTTAGGCCAAAATGCATTGAAAGGAATGGAAAACACAAAAGCGCATACTTTGTGATATCTCCTCTTGTAGCAAACACAGACAGCTCAAAATTTCACAAATGCGTTGAAGACCAAGACCCACAAATGTGATGTGAAATGGTTTTTGTCCAATGTTGCGTTTATGAGAAAACAGCAAATGCTCGTTTTAGGCCAAAATGCATTGAAAGCAATGGAAACAGCAAAAGCACAAACTTTGTGATATCTCCTCTTGTAGCAAACACAGACAGCTCAAAATTTCACCAAATGTGTTGAAGACTAAGACCCACAAATGTAATGTGAAAAGGTTTTTCTCCCATTTTGCGTTTTAGAGAAAACAGCAAATGCTCGTTTTAGGCCAAAATGCATTGAAAGCAATGGAAGCAACAAAAGCACAAACTTTGTGATATCTCCTCTTGTAGCAAACACAGACAGCTGAAAATTTCATCGAATGTGTTGAAGACCAAGACCCACAAATGTGATGTTAAATGGTTTTTCTCCAATGTTGTGTTTAAGAGAAAACAGCAAATGCTCGTTTTAGGCCAAAATGCATTGAAAGCAATGGAAACAAGAAAAGCGCATAGTTGTGATATCTCCTCTTGTAGCAAACACAGACAGCTCAAAATTTCACCAAAAGTGTTGTAGACCAAGACCCACAAATGTGATGTGAAATGGTTTTTCTCCCATGTTGCGTTTAAGAGAAAACAGCAAATGCTCATTTTAGGCCAAAATGCATAGAAAGGAATGGAAAACACAAAAGCGCACACTTTGTGATATCTCCTCTTGTAGCAAACACAGACAGCTCAATATTTCACCAAATGTGTTGAAGACCAAGACCCACAAATGTGATGTGAAATGGTTTTTCTCCCAAGTTTCATTTAAGAGAAAACAGCAAATGCTCGTTTTAGGCCAAAATGCATTGAAAGGAATGGAAAACACAAAAGTGCATACTTTGTGATATCTCCTCTTGTAGCAAACACAGACAGCTCAAAATTTCACCAAATGTGTTGAAGACCAAGACCCACAAATGTGATGTGAAAAGGTTTTTCTCCCATTTTACATTTAAGAGAAAACAGCAAATGCTCATTTTAGGCCAAAATGCATTGAAAGCAATGGAAACAACAAAAGCGCAAAATTTGTGATATCTCCTCTTGTAGCAAACACAGACAGCTCAAAATTTCACCAAATGTGTTCAAGACCAATACCCACAAATCTGATGTGAAATGGTTTTTCTCCCATGTTGCGTATAAGAGAAATCAGCAAATGCTTGTTTTTTTCAAAAATGCATAAAAACCAATTTGAATAGCAATAATGCAATCTTTGCTATATCTCTTGATTTAGCAAACACAGACAGCTCAAAATTTCACACAATGTGTTGAAGGCCAAGACCCACAAATGTGATGTGAAAAGGTTTTTCTCCCATGTTGCATTTAAGAGAAAACAGCAAATGCTCGTTTTAGGCCAAAATGCATTGAAAGGAATGGAAAACACAAAAGCGCATACTTTGTGATATCTCCTCTTGTAGCAAACACAGACAGCTCAAAATTTCACCAAATGTGTTGAAGAACAAGACCCACAAATGTGATGTGAAATGGTTTTTCTGCCATGTTGCGTTTAAGAGAAACAGCAAATGCTCGTTTTAGGCCAAAATGCATTGAAAGGAATGGAAAACACAAAAGTGCAAACTTTGTGATATCTCCTCTTGTAGCAAACACAGACAGCTGAAAATTTCATCGAATGTGTTGAAGACCAAGACCCACAAATGTGATGTTAAATGGTTTTTCTCCAATGTTGTGTTTAAGAGAAAACAGCAAATGCTCGTTTTAGGCCAAAATGCATTGAAAGCAATGGAAACAAGAAAAGCGCATAGTTTGTGATATCTCCTCTTGTAGCAAACACAGACAGCTCAAAATTTCACCAAATGTGTTGTAGACCAAGACCCACAAATGTGATGTGAAATGGTTTTTCTCCCATGTTGCGTTTAAGAGAAAACAGCAAATGCTCGTTTTAGGCCAAAATGCATAGAAAGGAATGGAAAACACAAAAGCGCACACTTTGTGATATCTCCTCTTGTAGCAAACACAGACAGCTCAAAATTTCACCAAATGTGTTGAAGACCAAGACCCACAAATGTGATGTGAAATGGTTTTTCTCCCAAGTTTCATTTAAGAGAAAACAGCAAATGCTCGTTTTAGGCCAAAATGCATTGAAAGGAATGGAAAACACAAAAGTGCATACTTTGTGATATCTCCTCTTGTAGCAAACACAGACAGCTCAAAATTTCACCGAATGTGTTGAAGACCAATACCAACAAATGTGATGTGAAATGGCATTTCTCCCATGTTGTGTTTAAGAGAAAGCAGCAAATGCTCGTTTTAGGCCAAAATGCATTGAAAGCAATGGAAAAAAGAAAAGTGCACAGTTTGTGATATCTCCTCTTGTAGCAAACACAGACAGCTCAAAATTTCACCAAATGTGTTGAAGACCAAGACCCACAAATGTGATGTGAAAAGGTTTTTCTCCCATGTTGTGTTTAAGAGAAAACAGCAAATGCTCGTTTTAGGCCAAAATGCATTGAAAGCAATGGAAACAAGAAAAGTGCATACTTTGTGATATCTCCTCTTGTAGCAAACACAGACAGCTCAAAATTTCACTGAATGTGTTGAAGACCAAGACCCACAAATGTGATGTGAAATGGTTTTTCTCCCATGTTGCATTTAAGAGAAAACAGCAAATGCTCGTTTTAGACCAAAATGCATTGAAAGCAATGGAAACAACAAAAGCGCATACTTTGTGATATCTCCTCTTGTAGCAAACACAGACAGCTCAAAATTTCATTGAATGTGCTGAAGACCAATACCCACAGATATGATGTTAAATGGTTTTTCTCCCATGTTCTGTTTAATAGAAAACAGCAAATGCTCATTTTAGGCCAAAATGCATTGAAAGGAATGGAAAACACAGAAGTGCATACTTTGTGATATCTCCTCTTGTAGCAAACACAGACAGCTCAAAATTTCACCAAATGTGTTCAAGACCAATACCCACAAATGTGATGTGAAATCGTTTTTCTCCCATGTTGTGTTTAAGAGAAAACAGCAAATGCTCGTTTTAGGCCAAAATGCATTGAAAGCAATGGAAACAAGAAAAGTGCATACTTTGTGATATCTCCTCTTGTAGCAAACACAGACAGCTCAAAATTTCACTGAATGTGCTGAAGACCAAGACCCACAAATGTGATGTGAAATGGTTTTTCTCCCATGTTGCGTTTAAGAGAAAACAGCAAATGCTCGTTTTAGGCCAAAATGCATTGAAAGGAATGGAAAACACAAAAGCGCATACTTTGTGATATCTCCTCTTGTAGCAAACACAGACAGCTCAAAATTTCACAAATGCGTTGAAGACCAAGACCCACAAATGTGATGTGAAATGGTTTTTCTCCAATGTTGCGTTTATGAGAAAACAGCAAATGCTCGTTTTAGGCCAAAATGCATTGAAAGCAATGGAAACAGCAAAAGCACATACTTTGTGATATCTCCTCTTGTAGCAAACACAGACAGCTCAAAATTTCATTGAATGTGCTGAAGACCAATACCCACAAATGTGATGTGAAAAGGTTTTTCTCCCATGTTGTGATTAAGAGAAAACAGCAAATGCTGGTTTTAGGCCAAAATGCATTGAAAGGAATGGAAAACACAAAAGCGCATACTTTGTGATATCTCCTCTTGTAGCAAACACAGACAGCTCAAAATTTCACAAATGCGTTGAAGACCAAGACCCACAAATGTGATGTGAAATGGTTTTTGTCCAATGTTGCGTTTATGAGAAAACAGCAAATGCTCGTTTTAGGCCAAAATGCATTGAAAGCAATGGAAACAACAAAAGTGCAAACTTTGTGATATCTCCTCTTGTAGCAAACACAGACAGCTCAAAATTTCACCAAATGTGTTGAAGACCAAGACCCACAAATGTGATGTGAAAAGGTTTTTCTCCCATTTTGCGTTTTAGAGAAAACAGCAAATGCTCGTTTTAGGCCAAAATGCATTGAAAGGAATGGAAAACACAAAAGCGCATACTTTGTGATATCTCCTCTTGTAGCAAACACAGACAGCTCAAAATTTCACCAAATGTGTTGAAGAACAAGACCCACAAATGTGATGTGAAATGGTTTTTCTCCCATGTTGCATTTTAAAAGAAAACAGCAATTGCTCGTTTTAGGCCAAAATGCATTGAAAGGAATGGAAAACACAAAAGCGCATACTTTGTGATATCTCCTCTTGTAGCAAACACAGACAGCTCAAAATTTCACCAAATGCGTTGAAGACCAAGACCCACAAATGTGATGTGAAATGGTTTTTCTCCAATGTTGCGTTTAAGAGAAAACAGCAAATGCTCGTTTTAGGCCAAAATGCATTGAAAGCAATGGAAACAACAAAAGCGCATACTTTGTGATATCTCCTCTTGTAGCAAACACAGACAGCTCAAAATTTCACCAAATGTGTTGAAGACCAATACCCACAAATGTGATGTTAAATGGTTTTTCTCCCATGTTGTGTTTAAGAAAAAACAGCAAATGCTCGTTTTAGGCCAAAATGCATTGAAAGGAATGGAAAACACAAAAGCGCATACTTTGTGATATCTCCTCTTGTAGCAAACACAGACAGCTCAAAATTTCACCAAATGTGTTGAAGACCAAGACCCACAAATGTGATGTGAAAAGGTTTTTCTCCCATTTTACATTTAAGAGAAAACAGCAAATGCTCATTTTAGGCCAAAATGCATTGAAAGCAATGGAAACAACAAAAGCGCAAACTTTGTGATATCTCCTCTTGTAGCAAACACAGACAGCTCAAAATTTCACCAAATGTGTTCAAGACCAATACCCACAAATCTGATGTGAAATGGTTTTTCTCCCATGTTGCGTATAAGAGAAATCAGCAAATGCTTGTTTTTTTCAAAAATGCATAAAAACCAATTTGAATAGCAATAATGCAATCTTTGCTATATCTCTTGATTTAGCAAACACAGACAGCTCAAAATTTCACACAATGTGTTGAAGGCCAAGACCCACAAATGTGATGTGAAAAGGTTTTTCTCCCATGTTGCATTTAAGAGAAAACAGCAAATGCTCGTTTTAGGCCAAAATGCATTGAAAGCAATGTAAACAACAAAAGCGCATAATTTGTGATATCTCCTCTTGTAGCAAACACAGACAGCTCAAAATTTCACTGAATGTGTTGAAGACCAAGACCAACAAATGTGATGTGAAATGGTTTTTCTCCCATGTTGCATTTAAGAGAAAACAGCAAATGCTCGTTTTAGGCCAAAATGCATTGAAAGCAATGGAAACAACAAAAGCGCATACTTTGTGATATCTCCTCTTGTAGCAAACACAGACAGCTCAAAATTTCATTGAATGTGCTGAAGACCAATACCCACAAATTTGATGTTAAATGGTTTTTCTCCCATGTTGTGATTAAGAGAAAACAGCAAATGCTCGTTTTAGGCCAAAATGCATTGAAAGGAATGGAAAACACAGAAGTGCATACTTTGTGATATCTCCTCTTGTAGCAAACACAGACAGCTCAAAATTTCACCAAATGTGTTGAAGAACAAGACCCACAAATGTGATGTGAAATGGTTTTTCTCCCATGTTGCGTTTAAAAGAAAACAGCAAATGCTCATTTTAGGCCAAAATGCATTGAAAGGAATGGAAAACACAAAAGCGCATACTTTGTGATATCTCCTCTTGTAGCAAACACAGACAGCTCAAAATTTCACCAAATGTGTTCAAGACCAATACCCACAAATGTGATGTGAAATGGTTTTTCTCCCATGTTGTGTTTAAGAGAAAACAGCAAATGCTCGTTTTAGGCCAAAATGCATTAAAAGCAATGGAAACAAGAAAAGTGCATACTTTGTGATATCTCCTCTTGTAGCAAACACAGACAGCTCAAAATTTCACTGAATGTGTTGAAGACCAAGACCCACAAATGTGATATGAAATGGTTTTTCTCCCATGTTGCATTTAAGAGAAAACAGCAAATGCTCGTTTTAGGCCAAAATGCATTGAAAGCAATGGAAACAACAAAAGCGCATACTTTGTGAAATCTACTCTAGTAGCAAACACAGACAGCTCAAAATTTCATCGAATGTGCTGAAGACCAATACCCACAAATGTGATGTTAAATGGTTTTTCTCCCATGTTGTGATTAAGAGAAAACAGCAAATGCTCGTTTTAGGCCAAAATGCATTGAAAGGAATGGAAAACACAGAAGTGCATACTTTGTGATATCTCCTCTTGTAGCAAACACAGACAGCTCAAAATTTCACCAAATGTGTTGTTGACCAAGACCCACAAATGTGATGTGAAAAGGTTTTTCTCCCATGTTGCGTTTAAGAGAAAACAGCAAATGCTCGTTTTAGGCCAAAATGCATTGAAAGGAATGGAAAACACAAAAGCGCATACTTTGTGATATCTCCTCTTGTAGCAAACACAGACAGCTCAAAATTTCACCAAATGTGTTGAAGACCAAGACCCACAAATGTGATGTGAAATGGTTTTTCTCCCAAGTTTCATTTAAGAGAAAACAGCAAATGCTCGTTTTAGGCCAAAATGCATTGAAAGGAATGGAAAACACAAAAGTGCATAGTTTGTGATATCTCCTCTTGTAGCAAACACAGACAGCTCAAAATTTCACCGAATGTGTTGAAGACCAATACAAACAAATGTGATGTGAAATGGTATTTCTCCCACGTTGTGTTTAAGAGAAAGCAGCAAATGCTCGTTTTAGGCCAAAATGCATTGAAAGCAAAGGAAAAATGAAAAGTGCATAGTTTGTGATATCTCCTCTTGTAGCAAACACAGACAGCTCAAAATTTCACCAAATGTGTTGAAGACCAAGACCCACAAATGTGATGTGAAATGGTTTTTCTCCCATGTTGCGTTTAAGAGAAAACAGAAAATGCTCGTTTTAGGCCAAAATGCATTGAAAGCAATGGAAACAACAAAAGCGCATAATTTGTGATATCTCCTCTTGTAGTAAACACAGACAGCTCAAAATTTCACCAAATGTGTTGAAGACCAAGACCCACAAATCTGATGTGAAAAGGTTTTGCTCCCATGTTGTGTTTAAGAGAAAACAGCAAATGCTCGTTTTAGGCCAAAATGCATTGAAAGGAATGGAAAACACAAAAGTGCATACTTTGTGATATCTCCTCTTGTAGCAAACACAGACAGCTCAAAATTTCACCAAATGTGTTCAAGACCAATACCCACACATGTGATGTGAAATGGTTTTTCTCCCATGTTGTGTTTAAGAGAAAACAGCAAATGCTCGTTTTAGGCCAAAATGCATTCAAAGGAATGGAAAACACAAAAGCGCATACTTTGTGATATCTCCTCTTGTAGCAAACACAGACAGCTCAAAATTTCACAAATGCGTTGAAGACCAAGACCCACAAATGTGATGTGAAATGGTTTTTCTCCAATGTTGCGTTTATGAGAAAACAGCAAATGCTCGTTTTAGGCCAAAATGCATTGAAAGCAATGGAAACAGCAAAAGCACAAACTTTGTGATATCTCCTCTTGTAGCAAACACAGACAGCTTAAAATTTCACCAAATGTGTTGAAGACCAAGACCCACAAAACTGATGTGAAAAGGTTTTTCTCCCATTTTGCGTTTTAGAGAAAACAGCAAATGCTCGTTTTAGGCCAAAATGCATTGAAAGCAATGGAAGCAACAAAAGCACAAACTTTGTGATATCTCCTCTTGTAGCAAACACAGACAGCTGAAAATTTCATCGAATGTGTTGAAGACCAAGACCCACAATTATGATGTTAAATGGTTTTTCTCCAATGTTGTGTTTAAGAGAAAGCAGCAAATGCTCGTTTTAGGCCAAAATGCATTGAAAGCAATGGAAAAAAGAAAAGTGCACAGTTTGTGATATCTCCTCTTGTAGCAAACACAGACAGCTCAAAATTTCACCAAATGTGTTGAAGACCAAGACCCACAAATGTGATGTGAAATGGTTTTTCTCCCATGTTGCGTTTAAGAGAAAACAGCAAATGCTCGTTTTAGGCCAAAATGCATTGAAAGCAATGGAAACAACAAAAGCGCATAATTTGTGATATCTCCTCTTGGAGCAAACACAGACAGCTCAAAATTTCACCAAATGTGTTGAAGACCAAGACCCACAAATGTGATGTGAAAAGGTTTTTCTCCCATGTTGTGTTTAAGAGAAAACAGCAAATGCTCGTTTTAGGCCAAAATGCATTGAAAGCAATGGAAACAAGAAAAGTGCATACTTTGTGATATCTCCTCTTGTAGCAAACACAGACAGCTCAAAATTTCAACGAATGTGTTGAAGACCAATACAAACAAATGTGATGTGAAATGGTATTTCTCCCACGTTGTGTTTAAGAGAAAGCAGCAAATGCTCGTTTTAGGCCAAAATGCATTGAAAGCAATGGAAAAATGAAAAGTGCATAGTTTGTGATATCTCCTCTTGTAGCAAACACAGACAGCTCAAAATTTCACCAAATGTGTTGAAGACCAAGACCCACAAATGTGATGTGAAATGGTTTTTCTCCCATGTTGCGTTTAAGAGAAAACAGAAAATGCTCGTTTTAGGCCAAAATGCATTGAAAGCAATGGAAACAACAAAAGCGCATAATTTGTGATATCTCCTCTTGTAGTAAACACAGACAGCTCAAAATTTCACCAAATGTGTTAAAGACCAAGACCCACAAATCTGATGTGAAAAGGTTTTGCTCCCATGTTGTGTTTAAGAGAAAACAGCAAATGCTCGTTTTAGGCCAAAATGCATTGAAAGGAATGAAAAACACAAAAGCGCATACTTTGTGATATCTCCTCTTGTAGCAAACACAGACAGCTCAAAATTTCACCAAATGTGTTCAAGACCAATACCCACACATGTGATGTGAAATGGTTTTTCTCCCATGTTGTGTTTAAGAGAAAACAGCAAATGCTCGTTTTAGGCCAAAATGCATTCAAAGGAATGGAAAACACAAAAGCGCATACTTTGTGATATCTCCTCTTGTAGCAAACACAGACAGCTCAAAATTTCACAAATGCGTTGAAGACCAAGACCCACAAATGTGATGTGAAATGGTTTTTCTCCAATGTTGCGTTTATGAGAAAACAGCAAATGCTCGTTTTAGGCCAAAATGCATTGAAAGCAATGGAAACAGCAAAAGCACAAACTTTGTGATATCTCCTCTTGTAGCAAACACAGACAGCTTAAAATTTCACCAAATGTGTTGAAGACCAAGACCCACAAATCTAATGTGAAAAGGTTTTTCTCCCATTTTGCGTTTTAGAGAAAACAGCAAATGCTCGTTTTAGGCCAAAATGCATTGAAAGCAATGGAAGCAACAAAAGCACAAACTTTGTGATATCTCCTCTTGTAGCAAACACAGACAGCTGAAAATTTCATCGAATGTGTTGAAGACCAAAACCCACAATTATGATGTTAAATGGTTTTTCTCCAATGTTGTGTTTAAGAGAAAGCAGCAAATGCTCGTTTTAGGCCAAAATGCATTGAAAGCAATGGAAAAAAGAAAAGTGCACAGTTTGTGATATCTCCTCTTGTAGCAAACACAGACAGCTCAAAATTTCACCAAATGTGTTGAAGACCAAGACCCACAAATGTGATGTGAAATGGTTTTTCTCCCATGTTGCGTTTAAGAGAAAACAGCAAATGCTCGTTTTAGGCCAAAATGCATTGAAAGCAATGGAAACAACAAAAGCGCATAATTTGTGATATCTCCTCTTGGAGCAAACACAGACAGCTCAAAATTTCACCAAATGTGTTGAAGACCAAGACCCACAAATGTGATGTGAAAAGGTTTTTCTCCCATGTTGTGTTTAAGAGAAAACAGCAAATGCTCGTTTTAGGCCAAAATGCATTGAAAGCAATGGAAACAAGAAAAGTGCATACTTTGTGATATCTCCTCTTGTAGCAAACACAGACAGCTCAAAATTTCACCAAATGTGTTGAAGACGAAGACCCACAAATGTGATGTGAAATGGTTATTCTCCCATGTTGCATTTAAGAGAAAACAGCAAATGCTCGTTTTAGGCCAAAATGCATTGAAAGCAATGGAAACAACAAAAGCGCATACTTTGTGATATCTCCTCTTGTAGCAAACACAGACAGCTCAAAATTTCACCAAATGTGTTGAAGACCAAGACCCACAAATGTGATGTGAAAAGGTTTTGCTCCCATGTTGTGTTTAAGAGAAAACAGCAAATGCTTGTTTTAGGCCAAAATGCATTGAAAGGAATGGAAAACACAAAAGCGCATACTTTGTGATATCTCCTCTTGTAGCAAACACAGACAGCTCAAAATTTCACCAAATGTGTTGAAGAACAAGACCCACAAATGTGATGTGAAATGGTTTTTCTCCCATGTTGCATTTTAAAAGAAAACAGCAATTGCTCGTTTTAGGCCAAAATGCATTGAAAGGAATGGAAAACACAAAAGCGCATACTTTGTGATATCTCCTCTTGTAGCAAACACAGACAGCTCAAAATTTCACCAAATGCGTTGAAGACCAAGACCCACAAATGTGATGTGAAATGGTTTTTCTCCAATGTTGCGTTTAAGAGAAAACAGCAAATGCTCGTTTTAGGCCAAAATGCATTGAAAGCAATGGAAACAACAAAAGCGCATACTTTGTGATATCTTCTCTTGTAGCAAACACAGACAGCTCAAAATTTCACCAAATGTGTTGAAGAACAAGACCCACAAATGTGATGTTAAATGGTTTTTCTCCCATGTTGTGTTTAAGAAAAAACAGCAAATGCTCGTTTTAGGCCAAAATGCATTGAAAGGAATGGAAAACACAAAAAGCGCATACTTTGTGATATCTCCTCTTGTAGCAAACACAGACAGCTCAAAATTTCACCAAATGTGTTGAAGACCAAGACCCACAAATGTGATGTGAAAAGGTTTTTTTCCCATTTTACATTTAAGAGAAAACAGCAAATGCTCATTTTAGGCCAAAATGCATTGAAAGCAATGGAAACAACAAAAGCGCAAACTTTGTGATATCTCCTCTTGTAGCAAACACAGACAGCTCAAAATTTCACCAAATGTGTTCAAGACCAATACCCACAAATCTGATGTGAAATGGTTTTTCTCCCATGTTGCGTATAAGAGAAATCAGCAAATGCTTGTTTTTTGCAAAAATGCATAAAAACCAATTTGAATAGCAATAATGCAATCTTTGCTATATCTCTTGATTTAGCAAACACAGACAGCTCAAAATTTCACACAATGTGTTGAAGGCCAAGGCCCACACAAGTGATGTGAATGGTTTTTCTCCCATGTTGCATTTAAGAGAAAACAGCAAATGCTCGTTTTAGGCCAAAATGCATTGAAAGGAATGGAAAACACAAAAGCGCATACTTTGTGATATCTCCTCTTGTAGCAAATACAGACAGCTCAAAATTTCAACGAAAGTGTTGAAGACCAATACCCACAAATGTGATGTGAAATGGTTTTTCTCCTATGTTGTGTTTAAGAGAAAGCAGCAAATGCTCGTTTTAGGCCAAGATGCATTGAAAGCAATGGAAACATGAAAAGTGCATAGTTTGTGATATCTCTTCTTGTAGCAAACACAGACAGCTCAAAATTTCACCAAATGTGTTGAAGACCAAGACCCACAAATGTGATGTGAAATGGTTTTTCTCCCATGTTGCGTTTAATAGAAAACAGCAAATGCTCGTTTTAGGCCAAAATGCATTGAAAGGAATGGAAAACACAAAAGCGCATACTTTGTGATATCTCCTCTTGTAGCAAACACAGACAGCTCAAAATTTCACCAAATGTGTTGAAGACCAAGACCCACAAATGTGATGTGAAATGGTTTTTCTTCCATGTTGCATTTAAGAGAAAACAGCAAATGCTCGTTTTAGGCCAAAATGCATTGAAAGGAATGGAAACAACAAAAGTGCATACTTTGTGATATCTCCTCTTGTAGCAAACACAGACAGCTCAAAATTTCACCAAATGTGTTGAAGACGAAGACCCACAAATGTGATGTGAAAAGGTTTTTCTGCCATTTTGCATTTAAGAGAAAACAGCAAATGCTCGTTTTAGGCCAAAATGCATTCAAAGGAATGGAAAACACAAAAGCGCATACTTTGTGATATCTCCTCTTGTAGCAAACACAGAGAGCTCAAAATTTCACCAAATGTGTTGAAGACCAAGACCCACAAATGTGATGTGAAATGGTTTTTCTCCAATGTTGCGTTTAAGAGAAAACAGCAAATGCTCGTTTTAGGCCAAAATGCATTGAAAGCAATGGAAACAACAACAGCGCATACTTTGTGATATCTCCTCTTGTAGCAAACACAGACAGCTCAAAATTTCACCAAATGTGTTGAAGAACAAGACCCACAAATGTGATGTTAAATGGTTTTTTTCCCATGTTGTGTTTAAGAGAAAACAGCAAATGCTCGTTTTAGGCCAAAATGCATTGAAAGGAATGGAAAACACAAAAGCGCATACTTTGTGATATCTCCTCTTGTAGCAAACACAGACAGCTCAAAATTTTACCAAATGTGTTGAAGACCAAGACCCACAAATGTGATGTGAAAAGGTTTTTCTCCCATTTTACATTTAAGAGAAAATAGCAAATGCTCATTTTAGGCCAGAATGCATTGAAAGCAATGGAAACAACAAAAGCGCAAACTTTGTGATATCTCCTCTTGTAGCAAACACAGACAGCTCAAAATTTCACCAAATGTGTTCAAGACCAATACCCACAAATCTGATGTGAAATGGTTTTTCTCCCATGTTGCATTTAAGAGAAAACAGCAAATGCTCATTTTTTGCAAAAATGCATTGATATCAATATAAATAGTAAAACACATACTTTGCCATATCTCCTCTTGTAGCAAACACAGACAGCTCAAATTTTGACACAATGTGTTGAAGACCAAGGCCCACAAAAGTGATGTGAAATGGTAATTCTCCCATGTTACTTTTAAGAGAATACAGCAAATGCTCATTTTTTGCAAAAATGCATTTAAAAAAATAGGAACATCAAAAATGGAATCTTTGCAATATATCTCTTAACAGCAAACATATACAGCTCAAAATTTCACACAATGTTTTGAAGACCAAGGCCCACAAAAGTGATGTGAAATGGTTTTTCACCCATGTTGCGTTTGCAAATACTCGTTTTGTGCAAAAATGCATTGAAATCAATGGGAACACAAAAAAGGCATACTTTGCCATATCTCCTCTTGTAGCAAATACAGATAACTCAAAATTTCACACAATGTGTTGAAGTCCAAGCACCATAAAAGTGATGTGAAATGTTAATTCTCCCATGTTGCATTCAACAGAAAACAGCAAATGATTGCTTTTTGCAAAAATGCATTGAAATCAATGGGAACACTAAAAACACATACTTTGTCATATCTCCTCTTGTAGCAAACACAGACAGCTCAAAATTTTACACAATGTGTTGAAGGTTAAGGCCCACACAAGAATTATGAATGATTTTTCTCCCATGTTGCATTTAAGAGAACACTGGAAATGCTTGTTTTTTTCAAAAATGCATTAAAACCAATAAGAACAGTAAAAATGCTTTCTTTGCGATATCTCCTCTTTTAGCAAACACACACAGCTCAAAATATCACACAATGTGTTGAAGACCAAGGCCCACAAAAGTGATGTGAAATGGCTTTTCTCCCATGTTGCATTTAAGAGAAAACAGCAAATGCTTGTTTTTTCCAAAAATGCATTGAAATCAATGGGAACACTAAAAACGCAAACTTTGCCATATCTCCGCTTGTAGCAAACACAGACAGCTCAAAATTTCACAAAATGTTTTGAAGACCAAGGCCCACAAAAGTAATGTGAAACGGTTTTTCTGCCATGTTTTTTTTAAGAGAAAACAGCAAATTTTCGTTTTAGGCAAAAATGCATTTAAAAACTGGGAACAGTAAAAATGCAATCTTTGCAAAATTTCCTTTTAAAGCAAACATTGAAGGCTCAAAATTTCACACAATATTTTGAAGACCAAGGCCCACATAAGTGATGTGAAATGGTTTTTCTCCCATGGTGCATTTAAGAGAAAATAGCATATGCTCATTTTCTGCAGAAATGCATTGAAATCAATGGAAACACTAAAAACCCATTCTTTGCCATATCTCCTCTTGTAGCAAACACAGACAGTTCAAAATATCACACTATGCGTTGAAGACCAAGGGCCACAAAAGTATTATGAAATGGTATTTCTCCCATGTTGCGTTTAAGAGAAAATGGTAAATGTTCGTTTTGGGCAAAAATGCATTTAAAAACTGGGAACATTTAAAATGCCAACTTTGCGATATCTCCACTTTTAGCAAACACAGACAGCTCAAAATTTCACAAAATGTTTTGAAGACCAAGGCCCACAAAAGTAATGTGAAACGGTTTTTCTGCCATGTTTTTTTTAAGAGAAAACAGCAAATTTTCGTTTTAACCAAAAATGCATTTAAAAACTGGGAACAGTAAAAATGCAATCTTTGCAAAATTTCCTTTTAAAGCAAACATTGAAGGCTCAAAATTTCACACAATATTTTGAAGACCAAGGCCCACATAAGTGATGTGAAATGGTTTTTCTCCCATGGTGCATTTAAGAGAAAATAGCATATGCTCATTTTCTGCAGAAATGCATTGAAATCAATGGAAACACTAAAAACCCATTCTTTGCCATATCTCCTCTTGTAGCAAACACAGACAGTTCAAAATATCACACTATGCGTTGAAGACCAAGGGCCACAAAAGTATTATGAAATGGTATTTCTCCTATGTTGCGTTTAAGAGAAAATGGTAAATGTTCGTTTTGGGCAAAAATGCATTTAAAAACTGGGAACATTTAAAATGCCAACTTTGCGATATCTCCACTTTTAGCAAACACAGACAGCTCAAAATTTCACACAATGTGTTGAAGGCCAAGGCCCACACAAGTGATGTGAATGGTTTTTCTAACATGTTGCATTTAAGAGAAAACAGCAAATGCTCGTTTTTTGCAATAATACATTGATATCAATATAAATAGTAAAACACATACTTTGCCATATCTCCTCTTGTAGCAAACACAGACAGCTCAAATTTTAACACAATGGCCCTCATTCAGAGCCGTACGCTCTGAGCAGAGCACACGCTCTGAATGAGGGCCGGGCTCCATTTTCATGGAGCGTCCTCCTGGACGCTCGTATAGCTGTGGGTCACCACCCACAGGCTATATGAGCGTGCATTGTGATGGCCGCGATGGTCGAGACCATCGCGACCATCGAATTTGCGAGCCGGAGCCTGCGGTTGAGGTTTTCATCCGCAAGCTCCGGAGTGATTTTGGCTCTATCAGAGCCAAAATCACTCCCACTGACATCACTAGTGATGTCAGTGGGCCGGCTTCTGACGGGAGGCGTTCCCGTGGGAACGCCCCCGTCAGGGAGGCACGCCCCCGGTACACCCACCAAAGGGGGCGTGCTGTCAATCAACATTGACAGCATGCCCCATTTGATCGGACACAACGAGCGAAGGACTTTCCTTCGCTCGTCGCGTCTGGCGCATGCGCACGACGGAGCTCCCTCCGTCGTGCGCATGCTCAGTCCATAACATTGACCCACTTGCGAGTGGACAGCCGCTTGCGAGTGGGTCTGAATCAGGCCCAATGTGTTGAAGACCAAGGCCCACAAAAGTGATGTGAAATGGTAATTCTCCCATGTTGCTTTTAAGAGAATACAGCAAATGCTCATTTTTTGCAAGAATGCATTTAATAAAATAGGAACATCAAAAATGCAATCTTTGCAATATATCTTTTAACAGCAAACATAGACAGCTCAAAATTTTGCCCAATGTTTTGAAGACCAAGGCCCACAAAAGTGATGTGAAATGGTTTTTCACCCATGTTGCATTCAAGAGAAAACAGCAAATGTTCGTTTTGGGCAAAAATGCATTTAAAAACTGGGAACAGTAAAAATGCCAACTTTGCGATATCTCCACTTTTAGCAAACAAAGACAGCTCAAAATTTCACACAATGTGTTGAAGGCCAAGGCCCACACAAGTGATGTGAAATGGTTTTTCTCCCATGTTGCGCTTAAGAGAAAACAGCAAAAGTTTGTTTTGGGCAAAAATGCATTTAAAAACTGGGAACAGTAAAAATGACAACTTTCCGATATCTCCACTTTTCGCAAACAAAGACAGCTCAAAATTTCACACAATGTGTTTTATAGGCCAAGGCCCACACAAGTGATGTGAATGGTTTTTCTCCCATGTTGCATTTAAGAGAAAACAGCAAATGCTTGTTTTTTGCAAAAATGCATTGATATCAATATAAATAGTAAAACACATACTTTGCCATATCTCCTATTGTATCAAACACAGACAGCTCAAATTTTGACACAATGTGTTGAAGACCAAGGCCCACAAAAGTGATGTGAAATGGTTTATCTCCAATGTTGCATTCAAGAGAAAACAGCAAATGTTCGTTTTGGGCAAAAATGCATTTAAAAACTGGGAACAGTAAAAATGCCAACTTTGCGATATCTCCACTTTTAGCAAACACAGACAGCTCAAAATTTCACCAAATGTGCTGAATCCCTCGGTGAGAGGTCACCCATTTCAGAGCTCCCAGGCCTCTGGTAGTATTTGAAGCCAGTGGTCTCTCCTGAGCATTTCCCCCAGCAGAGGATGGACCCTCCTGGGGAGGAGGATGATGGCGATCCCCAGGCTTCTGGTCCTGGAGGAGGGCCTGGTGGTGGGCCTAGCGATCCTGGTCTGAGGAGGGCTGTGGTGCTGTTAACCCAGCTCTCCTCCAGAGAGGCCAGCGGTGACCTGGTGTTTGCGGGCCCGGCAGTGTTGGAGGGAGTCTCCAAACCGGAGGTGACTGGTCCCCTGGGTGAAGTAACCCTGGGGAGCGGTGTGCTTACCAGTCCGGACGGTGAGGAGGAGGCCCCTTGTGCTGATGGCCAGGACCAGGATGCGGGGTTGTCCAGCGGTGAATCCGTGCTGAGCCAGGGGAGCTGCAGTGAGGCGGAGGGGGAGAGTGATGAGACGGAGGATGAGTTCCTAGGCCTAGGGCAAGATGAGCTCAAGCGTGAGGTCCGGCGGGCTCAGGCCTGGATCTCAGCAAAAAAAAACAAAATACATACTGCTAGAAGCTGGCAGAAGCCTATCCTTAGTATGGAAATTGAGGACCTGGGAAGAAAGGTGGAAAGGCTGAGAGGGAGAATCTATCAGCTGCGTGAAGAGGAGAAGAAAAAGTCCTTACCAAGCTCAGATGCGGCTGCGGGAGCTCTGGTTCTTCCTACTGGTGTGGCTGTGGATGGTCCGGGTGCTGCTGGGGCCGATGGTGTGAAATTGGAGGTGGCTGGATGCCCGGAGGAAGCGGGGACGGAAATGCCCGATTCCCATGGAGCCGGTGACGGAAGTATGCAGGACGAGGCGGCGGTCTTATTGGCCAGGAGTCCCAAGATGGCGCCGGCAGGGAGGCGACCAGAGGACTTTCAAAAATGGCGCCAGTGGTTGCAGAGTATGGGCAAGGGGAGGCGTCTCTCCTGGGGGCAGATCCGGGCTTTGCTGGAGCGGGGGGCATGGCGGTTCCCATGGTAGCGGCTGACGCCATTGCCGAGACAACCGCTATAGCTTCCTGCGATCCGGCAGCTCAGGTCTCACACCCGAAGGCTGTGTCGGTAGGGCCGGTGCGGACCGGTGTGGAGGCACTGAGGTGGATCATCCCCGGGTGCCTGTAGGCCCCGGCACTACTATTGGTGTAGTGGGAGGTCCTGCCAAAGAAGTGCAGCAGCTAGTCGGGCTGTCTTCAGGCGGCGGCCATGTTGGTGGAGCCCAGGGTGATGGAAGGAAATGTTTAATGGATATGTCTCCAGTTGGTGGTGGCAGCCATTTTGGAGGGGGCGCTATTGACGACTCTGAAGCCCAGATGGTTGCGATTGCCATGGACGTGGAGGCGTTGGAAAAGCAGGCTTTGGTCCCATGTGATGCTGTCTTCGCACCTAAAGTAGTGCCACAGATGGCACAGGGACTTCCTGGACTGGATAGGTCAGCCCTTGATAAGGGCCAGTTGGCAGTGGTTGAAACCATATTTGGAGGGATCAGTGTCCCTGCTAGGTCTTTGGCAGCGGTGGAAATAATAAAAGCTGACCTGGCCAGGCAGGCAGGGCTGAGGGAGAATGTTGGTGAAGGTTCTGGTGTGGGTTTGGGTCCTGTGCCCGCTTTAGCATTGCCCGTAGCTGGCCCTTCGGCCCTGCCTAGACCGGGTCCCTCTTCTTACGCAAATGTTGTGTCGGGTAGGGCGCCTGTTGTCCCGATGATTAGAAGTGGCGGAGGGGCACCTATTAAAAGGCGTAATGTGGTGCAGCTGAAATGGGTTGGAGGCGGTTAGCCGCCGGGAAAGGCTGCCTTCCTGGACATGTTTTTTTCTCTGGGGTTCTCGCCGGGTGATTTGTTCGCTTCCATTCACCCGGTGAGAACTCCGGATTACGATGTTAGTTTCATGTCCTTGAGGGGCCTGCAAGCCTTTAGTGGTAGGTGGGAGGAGAAAAAAGGGATAGAGCCGTATTGTAGGTCTAGGTCTCTGGTAGTGTCGCGTCAGGACAGGGCGAAGGTGACTATCCTTGTCCGAAATGAGTCACTGCCAGAGGCAGATATTTTGTTCTGGCTCTCGCTTCATTGTGTGGTTCTGTCTCCCCACTTGGAGAAGTTCGACTACACTAAAGGTGTATGGGGTGGTGCCTACTCCGTTTTTGTCAGGTTACACCAAGTTGGCATCGAGACGAAGCACATCCCTGCAGCGGCCTTTATAGGGCGTGACAGAATCCAGGTGTTCTACCCTGGGCAGCCGAAGGTCTGCCACAAAATGTGGGGATTTCCGGCACTTTTCGAATGACTGCACGGAAATTAAGTGCTCGCTGTGCAGTGGGTTGGGGCACGTATCAAAAGATTGCAGGCAGGTCAGGTGCAACCTCTGTGGAAAGGTGGGTCATCCTTATAGCCGCTGCCCGTCTGCAGCCCACAACGATGGCTTAGAGGAGACAGTTGTTGTGGGGGATAGGCAGGAAGAGGTGAGGGGTGTTGTGACTAGCGGGCAGATGAGCGGTGAGGATGCAGGCTTTGAAACTGTGGTGGAGAGGAATGGGGAGAGACCTAGTGGTGGTGAGCCGGAAGGTGTAGGTAAAACCAAGGTCCCTGTAGCCAGTGCCCCTGGGCGTGGAATTGCACCAAGCGAGGATGCTGGTGAGAAAGATGCTCCCTTTACGGTGGTCGAGGTGGGAAAGAAAAAGAAAAAAAAGCTCAGGCATATAGGAGAGAGGATCACACTGTCTAACAGGTTCTGTTTTAATACCTCGGATGAAGAGGAGAAGGAGGAGGGGGAGGTGGTAAGGGTGGATGGCGAGGAGCTTGTCTTTGTCCCCAACAAAGCCGTGGGGAGAAAGGTTGGCAAAAAGTCAACTTTTGGAGAGGCAGCAGCGGGAGCGCAGCCTAGGGAAAGGAGGAAGAAAAGGGCAAAGGAGGGCAAGGCTCTAAGCAAGGCTGGAGGAGCGGGGAAGAGATCGGGTACTGAAAGCCCAGAGTGGGATTTAGCGGGGATGGAGCTGGGATATAAGGCAGTGGTGGTGGATAAGCCTGCAGAGGGGCAGGGTGGGGTGTTTTCAGAGGAGGTAGAGTGTGTGGAAGAAACCCCTGAGTTGGCCCAAGACATTTCTGATCCTTTAGTGGCCCCTAGGGAGATGCATCCTCCCGGGACTCAGTCTGAGGGTACGGCAGTACCAAAACCTCCTGATCCAGACCCGGGTCCTTTCCCAGAGATAGTGGGGGGTGGTGGGCACGGTAGCCTGCAGGTTGGGGCCGAGGCCTCAATGGTTTCTGTTGGTGTGGATGCGGTGGTGGGTGGTTTGGAAGAGGTTGTCTTGCCGTCTGATGGGGTGCTTCCTTTTGGGATCACCTGTAAAAGAACAGGTTCCTCTGGGGAGGAATCTGCTCAACAGGCAAAGAGAAAGTAAGATGGAGTCCTACCTCTATAATCTGGAACTATGGATCCCCATCCTATACGATGTGCCACCATTAATGTGGCTTCCGTTCTTTCCGAGCATGCTCGCTATTTGGCCTTCTCTTTTTTCAACACAGTTGATGTTGACTTTTTGTTTTTGCAAGAGACCAGAATAGGGGATTTGTCCACACTTCGCAGGGCCAAAAGCCAGTGGAGGCGTGGTCCGTCCTTCTGGTCACTTGCGGCCGAGCCGTACGGTGGGGTGGCGGTACTTTTTTCCGGCATGGTAACTGTACACAAGATTATGGAGCTACAGGTAGGTAGGTGTATGGTTTTGGATATTAGCCTAAGGGGGCATGATCTCAGGTTGATCAACATCTATGGACCACAGTCGGCCTGGGACAGGAAGTGCCTCTTTGGGCTGATAAAGCCATTCCTTTTTACGGCCCGGCAAGTTGTCTTTGGTGGTGACTTTAATACCATTGTGAGGCCCAAAGACAGGGGGGGTGCAAAGTCAACCCTGGGCTATGACGCTAGGTTCTTAGTTAGCATGATTAGGGAAGCTGGTCTGGTTGATGTGCATATTCGCCATAGTCCAGACCTCACGGGGTACACATACTTTTGTGGTAGTCGTAGGTCTAGGATAGATAGGTTTTTTGTTAAGGAAAGTTCGAAAACTTTGCCTCCTGAGGTAAGGGCAGTAGAATTTTCCGATCACGTTTGTCTGAGTGTCGCGTTGAATGCCTCAGAAACCCCTCAGAAAGGGCGGGGCCTTTGGCGTTTGAACTCGGAGTTTCTGAAGGAGGAGAGTGTTAGCCAGTCCTTTAGGGACTTCTTTCAACTACAGGAGACACTTCTGGAGGCAGGTTGGACTAAATCTGAGTGGTGGGAAGAGTGCAAAAAAAGAACTCGGAGGTTTTTTCAGAGGCTTATAGCCCATAAAAACTTGAGAAAAAGGTGCATCTACCAGAGCTTGAGAAAGAAACTAGATTTCTTGATCTCTGAGGGTGGAGATAGTGGGGATATCTCCTGGGTGAAAGCTCAGCTGAGGGAGTTTCAGTATGATCGTCTGGCTTCCTTTGTTCTGGAGAGGGATTATGGTAAATACCACTCGCCGGATCCCTACCAGAGTTGCAGGAAATCAGTGGATTTGAGGGAGGTTAGGGGCCTGTATGATGACCGGGGTACTCTCTGTGAAGACAGGGATGGCATCTTGGGAGTCATCGGGTCCTTTTATTCTGACCTTTTGTCTGAGCAGCCACTCATTAGAGAGAGGATGGAGTCCTTTCTGAGGGAGACACCGGGGCTTGTGAAGCTTGATGCCTCCTTTGACTCCTTGGGCAGCGATGTGACAACAGAAGAAGTCAAGAGAGCTATAGACGGCTTGTCTATAAAAAAATCTCCAGGACCAGATGGTTTGACATCTGAATTCTTTAAAGCTTTCAGGGACATATTGGCTCCCCGCCTCATGGAAGTGTATAATGAGTGCCTGGGTGAGGGGCTGCTCCCTCCCTCCGTGAGGTCTTCTGCCCTCATATTACTGTCAAAAGGTAAGGATCCGTCCCATATTGAGAACTGGCGCCCCATTGCTCTTCTCAATACAGACAGAAAGATTCTGGCAAAAATACTGTTTAATTGGCTGATGGGAATTTCCGGGCTGGTGCTGTCTCCGTCTCAGCACTGCACTGTGAAGGGCCGTAGCACGTTTAGTGCTGTCCTTGGCATCCGGGAGGCCGTAGAATGGTGTCGTGCTGAGAGGTGAGGTAAGTACTTGCTGGCATTGGACCAGTCCAAGACTTTTGACCGGGTGAATCGCAAGTACTTGTGGGCTGTTCTGGAATGGTATGGTATTCCAGTGAGGGTGGTGGATTGGCTTCGTGTTTTGTACAATCAGGCCGAGAGCTTCCCGCTTGTTAATGGTTGGGTGGGCCCTGCTTTCAGGGTTGACTCTGGTGTCCATCAGGGATGCCCCCTGAGCCCCCTTTTATACGTATTTGCGATCGATCCCTTCGTCAGGAGGATTGGTTGTAGTATGTTGAGGGGGGTGCAGCTGGGCCCAGGGGCTCCTTTGAGAGTAGTGGCCTACGCGGATGATGTCACTGTGGTCTTGTCCTCCGTGGCAGAGGCGCAGTGCATGGAACATCTGATCTCTGAGTACTCTGAAGCCTCGTGCTCCAGAGTAAACCAGGACAAGTGTGAAGCTTTCTGGATGGGGGAGGAAGGTGATGAGTTTGACCTTCCGGACAGCCTCCCCCGGGCCAGTCCTCAGATTAAAATTCTAGGCATCACATTTGACCATGGTGATTATGCCACTCAAAATTGGGAGAAGAGGATAGAGGAAGCCAACAGGAAAGTGCAGTCTTGGAGAACTTGGCAGTTCTCTTACAGGGAAAGGGTTCACCTGTGCAAAACCTTTCTGGTTCCCATATTTCTTTATGTCAGTTACGTGTGTTTCTTGCCACAGTCTTTGTGGTCCAAAGTGTCATCCTTGTTCTTCCTCTTGTTTTGGGGGAATGGGATGAACATTGTTTAAAGAGGTATAACCTACAGACCAAGGAAAGAAGGTGGATTTGGCATGGTCAATCCAGTGCTCTTTTTTGCCACAACTTTTAATAAGCTCAATCTTGGAAGCCTATTTTTGGGGGCTCCTCCTTGGTGGGTAGAGAGCTTTAGGGCTTGGGTGTCTCCCTTCCTTGAGCTCTGGTATGATGGGGGCCGTGTGAAAGCCTTCAGAGGCAGGTCTGGCGCTCTTCCGATTTATGTCATCCAGTGCTTGAGAGTGACAAGGCAATGGGGAGTGGCAGTGGGTGATGTCAAAACCCTTTCTAGAAGGGAGTTGGAGAGAGGCATTTTGTGGGCTCACTTCTATGAACCGCTGGCACTAAGGGACTGCCCAGGGGGGGTCTGCTCAGATGGGATCTCTTTGATATGCTCGGAGAGAATTCCACTGAAGTACAGGGACCTTGCCTGGCTCTCCTTCCAAGGAAGACTCTATGTTAGAGGGCACATCAGATGGCGAAGTGCCAGTGATCGTGGTTGTCCACGTGAGGAATGTCTGGGGGTGGAGGAGACCATGGACCACTTCCTGTGTGAATGTTCCTTTAACATCGAAGTTTATAGAAGAGTTTCAAGCGCCTTATGCATCCCGTGCCTTTCGGGGCTCAGTTACCCTGAGTGGGCTTATGGGGCATTCAAAGGTTTGGGGCGTTATGATTTGGTTACTATTTTTATAGTTAGCTTAGTGGTCAGATATCACACATGGAGCGCACGGTGTTTAGTAATGACTAGAAGTAAAATCCTTCCCTGTGAGGTGGTGGCACGTTTTATTCTTCACGAGGTTGGGAGTCTGATGGAAATGGACAGGAGGCGGCTGGACGCCGTCGGGTGGTCGAGGAGGTGGAGGCACCTGAAACCCCCTTAGTGGGTGGCAGACAGCCTCTTCTGTTCATTCTGGTGCTTCCTGTCTTTCACCTTTTTTCGTGTAGTTTTTTTAGACTTTGTTTCTTTTTTGAAGAATGGTTTTGCATGCACCTAAGCAGCTCTGGTTGCTTTCTCTATGCTGACATTTAGTTAGTGTTGGTGATAGGTAGCTTAGGATCGGGGATTGGTATTGGATATAGATAGTTTGGTGGGGGTGTTGTTAGCACTTTGTCTCGTCTGGGTGGTATGAATGGGTGGCGTGAATGATGTTCTGTGTACTTTAATATTGTTTAGTTATTATGATGAGGATATTATCCTGTATATTTGATATCTTGATGCTTTGTATGTAGCAAGCTTATTGTTTCACAATGCAAATTTTATGTATTATTTATTTATTCATGCGTTGCAAGATTTTAATAAAAAAGCATTGCCCACACAAGTGATGTGAAATGGATTTTCTCCCAAGTTGCGCTTAAGAGAAAACAGCAAATGTTTGTTTTGGGCAAAAATGCATTTAAAAACTGGAACAGTAAAAATGACAACTTTGCGATATCTCCACTTTTAGCAAACAAAGACAGCTCAAAATTTCACACAATGTGTTGAAGGCCAAGGCCCACACAAGAGATGTGAATGGTTTTTCTCCCATGTTGCATTTAAGAGAAAACAGCAAATGCTCGTTTTTTGCAAAAATGCATTGATATCAATATAAATAGTAAAACACATACTTTGCCATATCTCCTATTGTATCAAACACAGACAGCTCAAATTTTGACACAATGTGTTGAAGACCAAGGCCCACAAAAGTGATGTGAAATGGTTTATCTCCAATGTTGCATTTAAGAGAAAACAGCAAATGCTAGTTTTTTGCAAAAATACATTTAAAAAAATTTTAACTGTTAAAATGCAGTCTTTGCAATATCTCCTTTTTTAGCAAACATAGATAGCTCAAAATTTCACACAATATGTTGAAGACCAAGGCCCACAAAAGTGATGTGAAATGGTTTTTCTCCCATGTTGCATTTAAGAGAAAACAGCAAATGCTCGTTTTTTGCAAAAATGCATTTAAAAAAACAAGAAAATTAAAAACGCAATCTTTGCGATATATCCTTTTAAAGCAAACATACACAGCTCAAAAGTTCACACAATGTGTTGAAGATTAAGGCCCACACAAGTGAAGTGAATGGTTTTTCTCCCATGTTGCATTTAAGAGAAGACAGGAAATGCTTGTTTTTTTCAAAAATGCATTAAAACCAATAGGAACAGTAAAAACGCATACTTTGCCATATCTCCACTTGTAGCAAGCACAGACAGCTCAAAATTTCACACAATGTGTTGAAGGTTAAGGCCCACACAAGTATTGTGAATGGCTTTTCTCCCAAGTTGCATTTAAGAGAAAACAGCAAATGTTCGTTTTGGGCAAAAATGCATTTAAAAACTGGGAACAGTTAAAATGCCAACTTTGCGATATCTCCACTTTTAGCAAACACAGACAGCTCAAAATTTCACACAATGTGTTGAAGGCCAAGGCCCACACAAGTGATGTGAATGGTTTTTCTAACATGTTGCATTTAAGAGAAAACAGCAAATGCTAATTTTTTGCAAAAATGCATTGATATCAATATAAATAGTAAAACGCATACTTTACCATATCTCCTCTTGTAGCAAACACAGACAGCTCAAATTTTGACACAATGTGTTGAAGACCAAGGCGCACAAAAGTGATGTGAAATGGTAATTCTCCCATGTTGCTTTTAAGAGAATACAGCAAATGCTCATTTTTTGCAAAAATGCATTTAAAAAAATAGGAACATCAAAAATGCAATCTTTGCAATATAACAGCAAACATAGACAGCTCAAAATTTCGCCCAATGTTTTGAAGACCAAGGCCCACAAAAGTGATGTGAAATGGTTTTTCTCCCATGTTGCATTTAAGAGAAAACAGCAAATGCTCGTTTTTTGCAAAAATGCATTGATATCAATATAAATAGTAAAACACATACTTTGCCATATCTCCTCTTGTAGCAAACACAGACAGCTCAAGTTTTGACACAATGTGTTAAGACCAAGGCCCACAAAAGTGATGTGAAATGGTAATTCTCCCATGTTGCTTTTAAGAGAATACAGCAAATGCTCATTTTTTGCAAAAATGCATTTAAAAAAATAGGAACATCAAAAATGCAATCTTTGCAATATATCTTTTAACAGCAAACATATACAGCTCAAAATTTCATACAATGTTTTGAAGACCAAGGCCCACAAAAGTGATGTGAAATGGTTTTTCACCCATGTTGCGTTTGCACATACTCGTTTTGTACAAAAATGCATTGAAATCAATGGGAACACAAAAAAGGCATACTTTGCCATATCTCCTCTTGTAGCAAACAAAGATAACTCAAAATTTCACACAATGTGTTGATGTCCAAGCACCAAAAAAGTGATGTGAAATGGTAATTCTCCCATGTTTCATTTAAGAGAAAACAGCAAATGCTTTTTTTTTTGCAAAAATGCATTGAAATCAATGGGAACACTAAAAACGCATACTTTGCCATATCTCCTCTTGTAGCTAACACAGACAGCTCAAAATTTCATCAAATGTGTTGAAGACCAAGACCCACAAATGTGATGTGAAATGGTTTTTCTCCCATGTTGCATTTAAGAGAAAACAGCAAATGCTCGTTTTAGGCCAAAATGCATTGCAATGATTGGGAACAGTGAAAACGCATACTTTGCCATATTTCCTCTTGTAGCAAACACAGACAACTCAAAATTTCACCAAATGTGTTGAAGACCAATACTCACAAATGTGATGTGAAATGGTTTTTCTCCCATGTTGTGTTTAAGAGAAAACAGCAAATGCTCGTTTTAGGCCAAAATTCATTGAAAGCAATGGAAACAAGAAAAGCGCATAGTTTGTGATATCTCCTCTTGTAGCAAACACAGACAGCTCAAAATTTCACCAAATGTGTTGAAGACCTAGACTCACAAATGTGATGTGAAAAGGTTTTTCTCCCATTTTGCGTTTAAGAGAAAACAGCAAATGCTCGTTTTAGGCCAAAATGCATTGAAAGCAATGGAAACAAGAAAAGCGCATAGTTTGTGATATCTCCTCTTGTTGCAAACACAGACAGCTCAATATTTCACCAAATGTGTTGAAGACCAAGACCCACAAATGTGATGTGAAATGGTTTTTCTCCCATGTTGCGTTTAAGAGAAAACAGCAAATGCTCGTTTTAGGCCAAAATGCATTGAAAGGAATGGAAAACACAAAAGCGCATACTTTGTGATATCTCCTCTTACAGCAAACACAGACAGCTTAAAATTTCACCAAATGCGTTGAAGACCAAGACCCACAAATGTGATGTGAAATGGTTTTTCTCCCATATTGCAATTAAGAGAAAACAGCAAATGCTCGTTTTAGGCCAAAATTCATTGAAAGCAATGAAAACAACAAAAGAGCATAATTTGTGATATTTCCTCTTGTAGCTAACACAGAAAGCTCAAAATTTCACCAAATGTGTTGAAGACCAAGACTCACAAATGTGATGTGAAAAGGTTTTTCTCCCATTTTGCATTTAAGAGAAAACAGCAAATGCTCGTTTTAGGCCAAAATGCATTGGAAGCAATGGAAACAACAAAAGCACAAACTTTGTGATATCTCCTCTTGTAGCAAACACAGACAGCTGAAAATTTCATCGAATGTGTTGAAGACCAATACCCACAAATTTGATGTTAAATGGTTTTTCTCCCATGTTGCGTTTAAGAGAAAGCAGCAAATGCTAATTTTAGGCAAAAATGCATTGAAAGCAATGGAAACAAGAAAAGCGCATAGTTTGTGATATCTCCTCTTGTAGCAAACACAGACAGCTCAAAATTTCACCAAATGTGTTGTAGACCAAGACCCACAAATGTGATGTGAAATGATTTTCTCCCATGTTGCGTTTAAGAGAAAAAAGCAAATGCTCGTTTTAGGCCAAAATGCATTGAAAGGAATGGAAAACACAAAAGCGCATACTTTGTGATATCTCCTCTTGTAGCAAACACAGACAGCTCAACATTTCACCAAATGCATTGAAGACCAAGACCCACAAATGTGATGTGAAATGGTTTTTCTCCCATGTTGCATTTAAGAGAAAACAGCAAATGCTTGTTTTAGGCAAAAATGCATTGAAAGCAATGGAAACAACAAAAGCACATACTTTGTGATATCTCCTCTTGTAGCAAACACAGACAGCTCAAAATTTCACCAAATGTGTTGAAGACCAAGACTCACAAATGTGATGTGAAATGATTTTCTCCCATGTTGCGTTTAAGAGTAAACAGCAAATGCTCGTTTTAGGCCAAAATGCATTGAAAGGAATGGAAAACACAAAAGCGCATACTTTGTGATATCTCCTCTTGTAGCAAACACAGACAGCTCAAAATTTCACCAAATGCGTTGAAGACCAAGACCCACAAATGTGATGTGAAATGGTTTTTCTCCCATGTTGCGTATAAGAGAAATCAGCAAATGCTTGTTTTTTGCAAAAATGCATAAAAACCAATTTGAATAGCAATAATGCAATCCTTGCTATCCCTCTTGATTTAGCAAACACAGACAGCTCAAAATTTCACACAATGTGTTGAAGGTGATGGCCCACAAAAGTGATGTGAAATGGTTTTCTCCCATGTTGCATTTAAGACAAATCAGCAAATGCTCATTTTAGGCCAAAATGCATTGCAATGATTGGGAACTGTGAAAATGCATACTTTGCCATATTTCCTCTTG
This sequence comes from Taudactylus pleione, assembly GCA_031769625.1. Taxonomy (NCBI): domain Eukaryota; kingdom Metazoa; phylum Chordata; class Amphibia; order Anura; family Myobatrachidae; genus Taudactylus; species Taudactylus pleione. The sequence continues at coordinate 475,165 of JAUIMM010000136.1, forward strand.
TAGCAAACACAGACAGCTCAAAATTTCACACAATGTGTTGAAGGTTAAGGCCCACACAAGTATTGTGAATGGCTTTTCTCCCATGTTGCATTTAAGAGAAAACAGCAAATGTTCGTTTTGGGCAAAAATGCATTTAAAAACTGGGAACAGTAAAAATGCCAACTTTGCGATATCTCCACTTTTAGCAAACACAGACTGCTCAAAATTGCACACAATGTGTTGAAGCCCAAGGCCCACACAAGTGATGTGAATGGTTTTTCTTCCATGTTGCATTTAAGAGAAAACGGCAAATGCTCGTTTTTTGCAAAAATGCATTGATATCAATATAAATAGTAAAACACATACTTTGCCATATCTCCTCTTGTAGCAAACATAGAAAGCTCAAATTTTGACACAATGTGTTGAAGACCAAGGCCCACAAAAGTGATGTGAAATGGTAATTCTCCCATGTTGCTTTTAAGAGAATACAGCAAATGCTCATTTTTTGCAAAAATGCATTTAAAAAAATAGGAACTTCAAAAATGCAATCTTTGCAATAAATCTTTTAACAGCAAACAAAGACAGCTCAAAATTTCACACAATGATTTGAAAACCAAGGCCCACAAAAGTGATGTGAAATTGTTTTTCACCCATTTTGCGTTTGCAAATACTCGTTTTCTACAAAAATGCATTGAAATCAATGGGAACACAAAAAAGGCATACTTTGCCATATCTCCTCTTGTAGCAAACACAGATAACTCAAAATTTCACACAATGTGTTGAAGTCCAAGCACCATAAAAGTGATGTGAAATGTTAATTCTCCCATGTTGCATTCAAGAGAAAACAGCAAATGCTTGTTTTTTGCAAAAATGCATTGAAATCAATGGGTACACTAAAAACGCATACTTTGTCATATCTCCTCTTGTAGCAAACACAGACAGCTCAAAATTTCACTCAATGTGTTGAAGGTTAAGGCCCACACAATAATTATGAATGGTTTTTCTCCCATGTTGCATTTAAGAGAATACTGGAAATGCTTGTTTTTTTCAAAAATGCATTAAAACCAATAGCAACAGTAAAAATGCATTCTTTGCGATATCTCCTGTTTTAGCAAACACACACAGCTCAAAATTTCACACAATGTGTTGAAGACCAAGGCCCACAAAAGTGATGTGAAATGGCTTTTCTCCCATGTTGCATTTAAGAGAAAACAGCAAATGCTTGTTTTTTGCAAAAATGCATTGAAATCAATGGGAACACTAAAAACGCATACTTTGCCATATCTCCGCTTGTAGCAAACACAGACAGCTCAAAATTTCACAAAATGTTTTGAAGACCAAGGCCCACAAAAGTAATGTGAAATGGTTTTTCTCCCATGTTGCGTTTAAGAGAAAACAGCAAATATTCGTTTTGGGCAAAAATGCATTTAAAAACTGGGAACAGTAAAAATGCAATCTTTCCTAAATTTCCTTTTAAAGCAAACACAGACAGCTCAAAATTTTACACAATGTGTTGTAGACCAAGCCCCACAAAAGTGATGTGAAATGGCTTTTTTCCCATGTTGCATTTAAGAGAAAACAGCAAATGCTCGTTTTGTGCAAAAATGCATTGAAATCAATGGGAACACTAAAAATACATACTTTGCCATATCTCCTCTTGTAGCAAACACAGACAGCTCAAAATTTCACACTGTGTGTTGAAGACCAAGGCCCATAAAAGTGTTATGAAATGGTATTTCTCCCATGTTGTGTTGAAGAGAAAATGGTAAATGGAAATGATGGGTTAGAACTGTGCTCTGCTGTATGGGCAGATGGGATGTGAGATGTATTGTTTGTGTCGGGGTGCTGCACCTTCCTAAAAGCAGGAGTACTGGGTCCTGTGTAATGATAGAATGGGGTAGAGGGTGCGGAGGGTGCGCTCGCCCTATGGGTGTAATGCTGAAGTAATAGTGTGTTGTGGTCTTTTGTGTTTGATATTGTGTGTGGAGTGTTGGGGTGTAGGGAGGGAAGGGGGTCTAATGGACTGGAGATGGTGGGTGAGGAAATGAAGACAGAGGCAGAAATGGGGGCCAAAGCATTTATTGGAAAACAACATTACTAATCCTGTTCGGTCCCAGGCACCCAGGTGGGGTGAGCAAACCACTCCCTACCCCCCACCTCACACATTCCTGCCTCTATAGTGACCACACCACCCCAAGACGGCACCCCTTCCCTCCCTCTCTCCACAACATGACCATTTACACACTACTGCACCAAACACATTCCACACAAAAGTGATGTCAAATGATTTTTTCCCATGTTGCATTTAAGACAAATCAGCAAATGTTCATTTTTTGCAAAAATGTATTTTAAAAAATTGTAACTGTTAAAATGCAGTCTTTGCGATATCTGCTTTTTTAGAAAACACAGACAACTCAAAATTTCACACAATGTGTTGAAGTCCAAGCACCATAAAAGTGATGTGAAATGGTAATTCTCCCATGTTGCATTTAAGAGAAAACAGCAAATGCTTGTTTTTTGCAAAAATTTATTGAAATCAATGGGAACACTAAAAACGCATACTTTGCCATATCTCCTCTTGTAGAAAACACAGACAGCTCAAAATTTCACACAATGTGTTGAAGGTTAAGGCCCACACAAGTATTGTGAATGGCTTTTCTCCCATGTTGCATTTAAGAGAAAACAGCAAATGTTCATTTTGGGCAAAAATGCATTTAAAAACTGGGAACAGTAAAAATGCCAACTTTGCGATATCTCCACTTTTAGCAAACACAGACTGCTCAAAATTGCACACAATGTGTTGAAGGCCAAGGCCCACACAAGTGATGTGAATGGTTTTTCTTCCATGTTGCATTTAAGAGAAAACAGCAAATGCTTGTTTTTTGCAAAAATGCATTGATATCAATATAAATAGTAAAACACATACTTTGCCATATCTCCTCTTGTAGCAAACATAGACAGCTCAAATTTTGACACAATGTGTTGAAGACCAAGGCCCACAAAAGTGATGTGAAATGGCAATTCTCCCATGTTGCTTTTAAGAGAATACAGCAAATGCTCATTTTTTGCAAAAATGCATTTAAAAAAATAGGAACTTCAAAAATGCAATCTTTGCAATAAATCTTTTAACAGCAAACAAAGACAGCTCAAAATTTCACACAATGATTTGAAAACCAAGGCCCACAAAAGTGATGTGAAATGGTTTTTCACCCATTTTGCGTATGCAAATACTCGTTTTCTACAAAAATGCATTGAAATCAATGGGAACACAAAAAAGGCATGCTTTGCCATATCTCCTCTTGTAGCAAACACAGATAACTCAAAATTTCACACAATGTGTTGAAGTCCAAGCACCATAAAAGTGATGTGAAATGGTTTTTCACCCATGTTGCATTCAAGAGAAAACAGAAAATGTTCATTTTGTGCAAAAATGCATTTAAAAACTGGGAACAGTAAAAATGCCAACTTTGCGATATCTCCACTTTTAGCAAACACAGACAGCTCAAAATTTCACACAGTGTATTGTAGACAAAGGCTCACAAAAGTGATGTGAAATGGTTTTACTCCCATGTTGCGTTTAAGAGAAAACAGAAAATGCTTGTTTTATTGCAAGAATACATTAAAACCATTTTAAATAGCAATAATGCAATCTTTGTGATATCTCCAGATTTAGCAAACACAGACAGCTCAAAATTTCACACAATGTGTTGAAGGTTAAGGCCCACACAAGTATGGTGAATGATTTTTTTCTCCCATGTTGCATTTAAGAGAATACTGGAAATGCTTGTTTTTTTCAAAAATGCATTAAAACCAATAGGAACAGTGAAAATGCATTCTTTGCGATATCTCCTCTTTTAGCAAAAACACACAGCTCAAAATTTCACACAAAGTGTTGAAGACCAAGGCCCACAAAAGTGATGTGAAATGGCTTTTCTCCCATGTTGTATTTAAGAGAAAACAGCAAATGCATGTTTTTTGCAAAAATGCATTGAACTCAATGGGAAAACTAAAAATGCATTCTTTGCCATATCTCCGCTTGTAGCAAACACAGACAGCTCAAAATTTCACAAAATGTTTTGAAGACCAAGGCCCACAAAAGTGATGTGAAATGGTTTTTCTCCCATGTTGCGCTTAAGAGAAAACAGCAAATGCTCGTTTTTTGCAAAAATGCATTGATATCAATATAAGTAGTAAAACACATTCTTTGCCATATCTCCTATTGTATCAGACACAGACAGCTCAAATTTTGACACAATGTGTTGAAGACCAAGGCCCACAAAAGTGATGTGAAATGGTTTATCTCCAATGTTGCATTTGAGATTAAACAGCAAATGCTAATTTATGCAAAAATACATTTAAAAAAATTGTAACTGTTAAAATGCAGTCTTTGCAATATCTCCTTTTTTAGCAAACATAGAGAGCTCAAAATTTCAAACAATATGCTGAAGACCAATGCCCACAAAAGTGATGTGAAATAGTTTTTCTCCCATGTTGCATTTAAGAGAAAACAGCAAATGCTCGTTTTTTGCAAAAATGCATTTAAAAAAACAAGAAAATTAAAAACGCAATCTTTGCGATATATCCTTTTAAAGCAAACATAGACAGCTCAAAATTTCACACAATGTGTTGAAGATTAAGGCCCACACAAGTGAAGTGAATGGTTTTTCTCCCATGTTGCATTTAAGAGAAGACAGGAAATGCTTGTTTTTTTCAAAAATGCATTAAAACCAATAGGAACAGTAAAAATGCATTCTTTGTGATATCTCCTCTTTTAGCAAACACAGACAGCTCAAAATTTCACACAATGTATTGAAGTTCAAGGCCCACAAAAGTGATGTGAGATGGTTTTTCTACCATGCTGAATATATGAGAAATCAGCAAATGCTTGTTTTTTGCAAAAATGCATAAAAACCAATTTGAATAGAAATAATGCAATCTTTGCTATATCTCTTGATTTAGCAAACACAGACAGCTCAAAATTTCAAACAATGTGTTGAAGGCGATGGCCCACAAAAGTGATGTGAAATGGTTTTCTCCCATGTTGCATTTAAGAGAAATCAGCAAATGCTCATTAGGCCAAAATGCATTGCTATGATTGGGAACAGTGAAAACGCATACTTTGCCATATTTCCTCTTGTAGCAAACACAGACAACTCAAAATTTCACACAATGTGTTGAAGACCAAGGCCCACAAAAGTGATGTGAAATGGTTTTTCTCCCATGTTGCATTTAAGAGAAAACAGTAAATGTTTGTTTTGGGCAAAAATTCATTTAAAAACAGGGAACAGTAAAAATGCCAACTTTGCGATATCTCCACTTTTAGCAAACACAGCCTGCTCAAAATTTCACACAATGTGTTGAAGGCCAAGGCCTACACAAGTGATGTGAATGGTTTTTCTTCCATGTTGCATTTAAGAGAAAACAGCAAATGCTTGTGTTTTGCAAAAATGCATTGATATCAATATAAATAGTAAAACACATACTTTGCCATATCTCCTCTTTTAGCAAACACAGACTGCTCAAATTTTGACACAATGTGTTGAAGACCAAGGCCCACAAAAGTGATGTGAAATGGTAATTCTCCCATGTTGCTTTTCAGAGAATACAGCAAATGCTCATTTTTTGCAAAAATGCATTTAAAAAAATAGGAACATCAAAAATGCAATCTTTGCAATAAATCTTTTAACAGCAAACATAGACAGCTCAAAATTTCCCACAATGATTTGAAAACCAAGGCCCACAAAAGTGATGTGAAATGGTTTTTCACCCGTTTTTTGTTTGCAAATACTCGTTTTGTACAAAAATGCATTGAAATCAATGGGAACACAAAAAAGGCATACTTTGCGATATCTCCTCTTGTAGCAAACAAAGATAACTCAAAATTTCACACAATGTGTTGAAGTCCAAGCACCATAAAAGTGATGTGAAATGTTAATTCTCCCATGTTGCATTCAAGAGAAAACAGCAAATGCTTGTTTTTTGCAAAAATGCATTGAAATCAATGGGTACACTAAAAACGCATACTTTGTCATATCTCCTCTTGTAGCAAACACAGACAGCTCAAAATTTCACACAATGTGTTGAAGGTTAAGGCCCACACAAGAATTATGAATGGTTTTTCTCCCATGTTGCATTTAAGAGAATACTGGAAATGCTTGTTTTTTTCAAAAATGCATTAAAACCAATAGGAACAGTAAAAATGCATTATTTGCGATATCTCCTCTTTTAGCAAACACACACAGCTCAAAATTTCACACAATGTGTTGAAGACCAAGGCCCACAAAAGTGATGTGAAATGGCTTTTCTCACATGTTGCATTTAAGAGAAAACAGCAATTGCTTGTTTTTTGCAAAAATGCATTGAAATCAATGGGAACACTAAAAACGCATACTTTGCCATATCTCCGCTTGTAGCAAACACAGACAGCTCAAAATTTCACAAAATGTTTTGAAGACCAAGGCCCACAAAAGTAATGTGAAACGGTTTTTCTACCATGTTGCGTTTAAGAGAAAACAGCAAATATTCGTTTTGGGCAAAAATTCTTTTAAAAACTGGGAACAGTAAAAATGCAATCTTTGCTAAATTTCCTTTTAAAGCAAACATTGAATGCTCAAAATTTCACACAATGTGTTGAAGACCAAGGCCCACATAAGTGATGTGAAATGGTTTTTCTCCCATGGTGCATTTAAGAGAAAATAGCATATGCTCATTTGTGCAGAAATGCATTGAAATCAATGGAAACACTAAAAACCCATTCTTTGCCATATCTCCTCTTGTAGCAAACACAGACAGTTAAAAATTTCACACTATGTGTTGAAGACCAAGGGCCACAAAAGTATTATGAAATGGTATTTCTCCCATGTTGCGTTTAAGAGAAAATGGTAAATGTTCATTTTGGGCAAAAATGCATTTAAAAACTGGGAACATTTAAAATGCCAACTTTGCGATATCTCCACTTTTAGCAAACACAGACAGATCAAAATTTCACACAATGTGTTGAAGGCCAAGGCCCACACAAGTGATGTGAATGGTTTTTCTAACATGTTGCATTTAAGAGAAAACAGCAAATGCTCGTTTTTTGCAAAAATACATTGATATCAATATAAATAGTAAAACACATACTTTGCCATATCTCCTCTTGTAGCAAACACAGACAGCTCAAATTTTGACACAATGTGTTGAAGAACAAGGCCCACAAAAGTGATGTGAAATGGTAATTCTCCCATGTTGCTTTTAAGAGAATACAGCAAATGCTCATTTTTTGCAAAAATGCATTTAATAAAATAGGAACATCAAAAATGCAATCTTTGCAATATATCTTTTAACAGCAAACATAGACAGCTCAAAATTTCGCCCAATGTTTTGAAGACCAAGGCCCACAAAAGTGATGTGAAATGGTTTTTCACCCATGTTGCATTCAAGAGAAAACAGCAAATGTTCATTTTGGGCAAAAATGCATTTAAAAACTGGGAACAGTAAAAATGCCAACTTTGCGATATCTCCACTTTTAGCAAACACAGACAGCTCAAAATTTCACACACTGTATTGTAGACAAAGGCTCACAAAAGTGATGTGAAATGGTTTTACTCCCATGTTGCGTTTAAGAGAAAACAGAAAATGCTCGTTTTTGCAAAAATGCATTGAAATCAATGGGAGCACTAAAAACGCATAATTTGCCATATCTCCTCTTGTAGCAAACACAGACAGCTCAAAATTTCACACAATGTGTTGAAGGTCATGTCCCACAAAAGTGATGTGAAACGTTTTTCTCCCATGTTGCATTTAAGACAAATCAGCAAATGTTCATTTATTGCAAAAATGTATTTAAAAAAATTGTAATGATTAAAATGCAATCTTTGCGATATCTGCTTTTTTAGAAAACACAGACAACTCAAAATTTCACACAATGTGTTGAAGTCCAAGCACCATAAAAGTGATGTGAAATGGTAATTCTCCCATGTTGCATTTAAGAGAAAACAGCAAATGCTTGTTTTTTGCAAAAATGCATTGAAATCAATGGGAACACTAAAAACGCATGCTTTGCATTATCTCCTCTTGTAGCAAACACAGACAGCTCAAAATTTCACACAATGTGTTGAAGGTTAAGGCCCACACAAGTATTGTGAATGGTTTTTCTCCCATGTTGCATTTAATAGAATACTGGAAATGCTCGTTTTTTTCAAAAATGCATTAAAACCAATAGGAACAGTAAAAATGAATTCATTGCGATATCTCATCTTTTAGCAAAAACACACAGCTCAAAATTTCACATAATGTGTTGAAGACCAAGGCCCACAAAAGTGATGTGAAATGGCTTTTCTCCCATGTTGTATTTAAGAGAAAACAGCAAATGCATGTTTTTTGCAAAAATGCATTGAAATCAATGGGAAAACTAAAAACGCATTCTTTGCCATATCTCCGCTTGTAGCAAACACAGACAGCTCAAAATTTCACAAAATGTTTTGAAGACCAAGGCCCACAAAAGTGATGTGAGATGGTTTTTCTCCCATGTTGTGCTTAAGAGAAAAGAGCAAATGTTTGTTTTGGGCAAAAATGCATTTAAAAACTGGAACAGTAAAAATGACAACTTTGCGATATCTCCACTTTTAGCAAACAAAGACAGCTCAAAATTTCACACAATGTGTTGAAGGCCATGGCCCACACAAGTGATGTGAATGGTTTTTCTCCCATGTTGCATTTAAGAGAAAACAGCAAATGCTCGTTTTTTGCAAAAATGCATTGATATCAATATAAATAGTAAAACACATACTTTGCCATATCTCCTATTGTATCAGACACAGACAGCTCAAATTTTGACACAATGTGTTGAAGACCAAGGCCCACAAAATTGATGTAAAATCGTTTTTCTACCATGTTGCATTTAAGAGAAAACAGCAAATGCTAATTTATGCAAAAATACATTTAAAAAAATTGTAACTGTTAAAATGCAGTCTTTGCAATATCTCCTTTTTTAGCAAACATAGATAGCTCAAAATTTCACACAATATGTTGAAGACCAACGCCCACAAAAGTGATGTGAAATAGTTTTTCTCCCATGTTGCATTTAAGAGAAAACAGCAAATGCTCGTTTTTTGCAAAAATGCATTTAAAAAAACAAGAAAATTAAAAACGCAATCTTTGCGATATATCCTTTTAAAGCAAACATAGACAGCTCAAAATTTCACACAATGTGTTGAAGATTAAGGCCCACACAAGTGAAGTGAATGGTTTTTCTCCCATGTTGCATTTAAGAGAAGACAGGAAATGCTTGTTTTTTTCAAAAATGCATTAAAACCAATAGGAACAGTAAAAATGCATTCTTTGTGATATCTCCTCTTTTAGCAAACACAGACAGCTCAAAATTTCACACAGCATGTTGAAGTTCAAGGCCCACAAAAGTGATGTGAGATGGTTTTTCTACCATGCTGCGTATATGAGAAATCAGCAAATGCTTGTTTTTTGCAAAAATGCATAAAAACCAATTTGAATAGCAATAATGCAATCTTTGCTATATCTCTTGATTTAGCAAACACAGACAGCTCAAAATTTCACACAATGTGTTGAAGGCGATGGCCCACAAAAGTGATGTGAAATGGTTTTCTCCCATGTTGCATTTAAGACAAATCAGCAAATGCTCATTAGGCCAAAATGCATTGCAATGATTGGGAACAGTGAAAATGCATACTTTGCCATATTTCCTCTTGTAGCAAACACAGACAACTCAAAATTTCACACAATGTGTTGAAGACCAAGGCCCACAAAAGTGATGTGAAATGGTTTTTCTCCCATGTTGCATTTAAGAGAAAACAGTAAATGTTCGTTTTGGGCAAAAATGCATTTAAAAACTGGGAACAGTAAAAATGCCAACTTTGCGATATCTGCACTTTTAGCAAACACAGACTGCTCAAAATTTCACACAATGTGTTGAAGGCCAAGGCCCACACAAGTGATGTGAATGGTTTTTCTCCCATGTTGCATTTAAGAGAAAACAGCAAATGCTCGTTTTTTGCAAAAATGCATTGATATCAATATAAATAGTAAAACACATACTTTGCCATATCTCCTATTGTATCAGACACAGATAGCTCAAATTTTGACACAATGTGTTGAAGACCAAGGCCCACAAAATTGATGTAAAATCGTTTTTCTACCATGTTGCATTTAAGAGAAAACAGCAAATGCTAATTTATGCAAAAATACATTTAAAAAAATTGTAACTGTTAAAATGCAGTCTTTGCAATATCTCCTTTTTTAGCAAACATAGGGCCTGATTCAGACCCACTCGCGAGCGGCTGTACGCTCGCAAGTGGGTCGATGGTCTGCACTGAGCATGCGCACGACGGAGGGAGCTCCGTCGTGCGCATGCGCCAGACACGAAGAGCGAAGGACTTTCCTTCGCTCGTTGTGTCCGATCAAAGGGGGCGTGCTGTCAATGTTGATTGACAGCACGCCCCCTTTGGTGGGCGTGCCGGGGCATGCCTCCCTGACGGGGGCGTTCCCACGGGAACGCCTCCCGTCAGAAGCCGGCCCACTGACATCACTAGTGATGTCAGTGGGAGTGATTTTGGCTCTGATAGAGCCAAAATCACTCCGGAGCTTGCGGTTGAAAACCTCAACCGCAGGCTCCGGCTCGCAATTTCGATGGTCGCGATGGTCACGACCATCGCGGCCATCAAAATGCACGCTCGTATAGCCTGTGGGTGGTGACCCACAGCTATACGAGCGTCCAGGAGGACGCTCCATGAAAAAGGAGCCCGGCCCTCATGCAGAGCGTGCGCTCTGCTCAGAGCGTACGGCTCTGAATGAGGGCCATAGATAGCTCAAAATTTCACACAATAAGTTGAAGACCAAGGCCCACAAAAGTGATGTGAAATAGTTTTTCTCCCATGTTGCATTCAAGAGAAAACACCAAATGCTCGTTTTTTGCAAAAATGCATTTAAAAAAACAAGAAAATTAAAAACGCAATCTTTGCGATATATCCTTTTAAAGCAAACATAGACAGCTCAAAATTTCACACAATGTGTTGAAGATTAAGGCCCACACAAGTGAAGTGAATGGTTTTTCTCCCATGTTGCATTTAAGAGAAGACAGGAAATGCTTGTTTTTTTCAAAAATGCATTAAAACCAATAGGAACAGTAAAAATGCTTTCTTTGTGATATCTCCTCTTTTAGCAAACACAGACAGCTCAAAATTTCACACAGCATGTTGAAGTTCAAGGCCCACAAAAGTGATGTGAGATGGTTTTTCTACCATGCTGCGTATATGAGAAATCAGCAAATGCTTGTTTTTTGCAAAAATGCATAAAAACCAATTTGAATAGCAATAATGCAATCTTTGCTATATCTCTTGATTTAGCAAACACAGACAGCTCAAAATTTCACACAATGTGTTGAAGGCGATGGCCCACAAAAGTGATGTGAAATGGTTTTCTCCCATGTTGCATTTAAGACAAATCAGCAAATGCTCATTAGGCCAAAATGCATAGCAATGATTGGGAACAGTGAAAACGCATACTTTGCCATATTTCCTCTTGTAGCAAACACAGACAACTCAAAATTTCACACAATGTGTTGAAGACCAAGGCCCACAAAAGTGATGTGAAATGGTTTTTCTCCCATGTTGCATTTAAGAGAAAACAGTAAATGTTCATTTTGGGCAAAAATGCATTTAAAAACTGGGAACAGTAAAAATGCCAACTTTGCGATATCTGCACTTTTAGCAAACACAGACTGCTCAAAATTTCACACAATGTGTTGAAGACCAAGGCCCACAAAAGTGATCTGAAATGGCTTTTCTCCCATGTTGCATTGAAGAGAAAACAGCAAATGCTTGTTTTCTGCAAAAATGCATTGAAATCAATGGGAACACTAAAAACGCATACTTTGCCATATCTCCTCTTGTAGCAAACACAGATAACTCAAAATATCACACAATGTGTTGAAGTCCAAGCACCATAAAAGTCATGTGAAATGTTAATTCTCCCATGTTGCATTAAAGAGAAAACAGCAAATGCTTGTTTTTTGCAAAAATGCATTGGAATCAATGGGAACACTAAAAACGCATACTTTGTCATATATCCTCTTGTAGCAAACACAGACAGCTCAAAATTTCACACAATGTGTTGAAGGTTAAGGCCCACACAAGAATTATGATTGGTTTTTCTCCCATGTTGCATTAAAGAGAATACTTTAAATGCTCGTTTTTTTCAAAAATGCATTAAAACCAATAGGAACAGTAAAAATGCATTCTTTGCGATATCTCCTCTTTTAGCAAACACACACAGCTCAAAATTTCACACATTGTGTTGAAGAACAAGGCCCACAAAAGTGATGTGAAATGGTAATTCTCCCATGTTGCTTTTAAGAGAATACAGCAAATGCTCATTTTTTGCAAAAATGCATTTAATAAAATAGGAACATCAAAAATGCAATCTTTGCAATATATCTTTTAACAGCAAGCATAGACAGCTCAAAATTTCGCCCAATGTTTTGAAGAGCAAGGCCCACAAAAGTGATGTCAAATGGTTTTTCACCCATGTTGCATTCAAGAGAAAACAGCAAATGTTCGTTTTGGGCAAAAATGCATTGAAATCAATGGGAACACTAAAAACGCATACTTTGCCATATCTCCGCTTGTAGCAAACACAGACAGCTCAAAATTTCACAAAATGTTTTGAAGACCAAGGCCCGCAAAAGTAATGTGAAACGGTTTTTCTCCCATGTTGCGTTTAAGAGAAAACAGCAAATATTCATTTTGGGCAAAAATGCATTTAAAAACTGGGAACAGTAAAAATGCAATCTTTGCTAAATTTCCTTTAAAGCAAACATTGAAGGCTCAAAATTTCACACAATGTGTTGAAGACCAAGGCCCACATAAGTGATGTGAAATGGTTTTTCTCCCATGGTGCATTTAAGAGAAAATAGCATATGCTCATTTTCTGCAGAAAAGCATTGAAATCAATGGAAACACTAAAAACCCATTCTTTGCCATATCTCCTCTTGTAGCAAACACAGACAGTTCAAAATTTCACACTATGTGTTGAAGACCAAGGGCCAAAAAAGCATTATGAAATGTTATTTCTCCCATGTTGCGTTTAAGAGAAAATGGTAAATGTTCATTTTGGGCAAAAATGCTTTTAAAAACTGGGAACATTTAAAATGCCAACTTTGAGATATCTCCACTTTTAGCAATCACAGACAGCTCAAAATTTCACACAATGTGTTGAAGGCCAAGGCCCACACAAGTGTTGTGAATGGTTTTTCTAACTTGTTGCATTTAAGAGAAAACAGCAAATGCTCGTTTTTTGCAAAAATACATTGATATCAATATAAATAGTAAAACACATACTTTGCCATATCTCCTCTTGTAGCAAACACAGACAGCTCAAATTTTTACACAATGTGTTGAAGAACAAGGCCCACAAAAGTGATGTGAAATGGTAATTCTCCCATGTTGCTTTTAAGAGAATACAGCAAATGCTCATTTTTTGCAAAAATGCATTTAATAAAATAGGAACATCAAAAATGCAATCTTTGCAATATATCTTTTAACAGCAAACATAGACAGCTCAAAATTTCGCCCAATGTTTTGAAGACCAAGGCCCACAAAAGTGATGTCAAATGGTTTTTCACCCATGTTGCATTCAAGAGAAAACAGCAAATGTTCGTTTTGGGCAAAAATGCATTTAAAAACTGGGAACAGTAAAAATGCCAACTTTGCGATATCTCCACTTTTAGCAAACACAGACAGCTCAAAATTTCGCACACTGTATTGTAGACAAAGGCTCACAAAAGTGATGTGAAATGGTTTTACTCCCATGTTGCATTCAAGAGAAAACAGAAAATGCTCGTTTTTGCAAAAATGCATTGAAATCAATGGGAGCACTAAAAACACATAATTTGCCATATCTCCTCTTGTAGCAAACACAGACAGCTCAAAATTTCACACAATGTGTTGAAGGTCATGTCCCACAAAAGTGATGTGAAACGTTTTTCTCCCATGTTGCATTTAAGCCAAATCAGCAAATGTTCATTTATTGCAAAAATGTATTTAAAAAAATTGTAACTGTTAAAATGCAGTCTTTGCGATATCTGCTTTTTTAGAAAACACAGACAACTCAAAATTTCACACAATGTGTTGAAGTCCAAGCACCATAAAAGTGATGTGAAATGGTAATTCTCCCATGTTGCATTTAAGAGAAAACAGCAAATGCTTGTTTTTTGCAAAAATGCATTGAAATCAATGGGAACACTAAAAACGCATGCTTTGCATTATCTCCTCTTGTAGCAAACACAGACAGCTCAAAATTTCACACAATGTGTTGAAGGTTAAGGCCCACACAAGTATTGTGAATGGTTTTTCTCCCATGTTGCATTTAATAGAATACTGGAAATGCTTGTTTTTTTGAAAAATGCATTAAAACCAATAGGAACAGTAAAAATGAATTCATTGCGATATCTCCTCTTTTAGCAAAAACACACAGCTCAAAATTTCACATAATGTGTTGAAGACCAAGGCCCACAAAAGTGATGTGAAATGGCTTTTCTCCCATGTTGTATTTAAGAGAAAACAGCAAATGCATGTTTTTTGCAAAAATGCATTGAAATCAATGGGAAAACTAAAAACGCATTCTTTGCCATATCTCCGCTTGTAGCAAACACAGACAGCTCAAAATTTCACAAAATTTTTTGAAGACCAAGGCCCACAAAAGTGATGTGAGATGGTTTTTCTCCCATGTTGTGCTTAAGAGAAAAGAGCAAATGTTTGTTTTGGGCAAAAATGCATTTAAAAACTGGAACAGTAAAAATGACAACTTTGCGATATCTCCACTTTTAGCAAACAAAGACAGCTCAAAATTTCACACAATGTGTTGAAGGCCAAGGCCCACACAAGTGATGTGAATGGTTTTTCTCCCATGTTGCATTTAAGAGAAAACAGCAAATGCTCGTTTTTTGCAAAAATGCATTTAAAAAAACAAGAAAATTAAAAACGCAATCTTTGCGATATATCCTTTTAAAGCAAACATAGACAGCTCAAAATTTCACACAATGTGTTGAAGATTAAGGCCCACACAAGTGAAGTGAATGGTTTTTCTCCCATGTTGCATTTAAGAGAAGACAGGAAATGCTTGTTTTTTTCAAAAATGCATTAAAACCAATAGGAACAGTAAAAATGCATTCTTTGTGATATCTCCTCTTTTAGCAAACACAGACAGCTCAAAATTTCACACAGCATGTTGAAGTTCAAGGCCCACAAAAGTGATGTGAGATGGTTTTTCTACCATGCTGCGTATATGAGAAATCAGCAAATGCTTGTTTTTTGCAAAAATGCATAAAAACCAATTTGAATAGCAATAATGCAATCTTTGCTATATCTCTTGATTTAGCAAACACAGACAGCTAAAAATTTCACATAATGTGTTGAAGGCGATGGCCCACAAAAATGATGTGAAATGGTTTTCTCCCATGTTGCATTTAAGACAAATCAGCAAATGCTCATTAGGCCAAAATGCATTGCAATGACTGGGAACAGTGAAAACGCATACTTTGCCATATTTCCTCTTTTAGCAAACACAGACAACTCAAAATTTCACACAATGTGTTGAAGACCAAGGCCCACAAAAGTGATGTGAAATGGTTTTTCTCCCATGTTGCATTTAAGAGAAAACAGTAAATGTTTGTTTTGGGCAAAAATGCATTTAAAAACTGGAACAGTAAAAATGACAACTTTGCGATATCTCCACTTTTAGCAAACAAAGACAGCTCAAAATTTCACACAATGTGTTGAAGACCAAGGCCCACAAAATTGATGTAAAATCGTTTTTCTACCATGTTGCATTTAAGAGAAAACAGCAAATGCTAATTTATGCAAAAATACATTTAAAAAAATTGTAACTGTTAAAATGCAGTCTTTGCAATATCTCCTTTTTTAGCAAACATAGATAGCTCAAAATTTCACACAATATGTTGAAGACCAAGGGCCACAAAAGTGATGTGAAATAGTTTTTCTCCCATGTTGCATTCAAGAGAAAACAGCAAATGCTCGTTTTTTGCAAAAATGAATTTAAAAAAACAAGAAAATTAAAAACGCAATCTTTGCGATATATCCTTTTAAAGCAAACATAGACAGCTCAAAATTTCACACAATGTGTTGAAGATTAAGGCCCACACAAGTGAAGTGAATGGTTTTTCTCCCATGTTGCATTTAAGAGAAGACAGGAAATGCTTGTTTTTTTCAAAAATGCATTAAAACCAATAGGAACAGTAAAAATGCATTCTTTGTGATATCTCCTCTTTTAGCAAACACAGACAGCTCAAAATTTCACACAGCATGTTGAAGTTCAAGGCCCACAAAAGTGATGTGAGATGGTTTTTCTACCATGCTGCATATATGAGAAATCAGCAAATGCTTGTTTTTTGCAAAAATGCAAAAAAACCAATTTGAATAGCAATAATGCAATCTTTGCTATATCTCTTGATTTAGCAAATACAGACAGCTCAAAATTTCACACAATGTGTTGAAGGTGATGGCCCACAAAGGTGATGTGAAATGGTTTTCTCCCATGTTGCATTTAAGACAAATCAGCAAATGCTCATTAGGCCAAAATGCATTGCAATGATTGGGAACAGTGAAAACGCATACTTTGCCATATTTCCTCTTGTATCAAACACAGACAACTCAAAATTTCACACAATGTGTTGAAGACCAAGGCCCACAAAAGTGATGTGAAATGGCTTTTCTCCCATGTTGCATTTAAGAGAAAACAGCAAATGCTTGTTTTCTGCAAAAATGCATTGAAATCAATGGGAACACTAAAAACGCATACTTTGCCATATCTCCTCTTGTAGCAAACACAGATAACTCAAAATATCACACAATGTGTTGAAGTCCAAACACCATAAAAGTCATGTGAAATGTTAATTCTCCCATGTTGCATTCAAGAGAAAACAGCAAATGCTTGTTTTTTGCAAAAATGCATTGAAATCAATGGGAACACTAAAAATGCATACTTTGTCATATATCCTCTTGTAGCAAACACAGACAGCTCAAAATTTCACACAATGTTTTGAAGGTTAAGGCCTACACAAGAATTATGAATGGTTTTTCTCCCATGTTGCATTTAAGAGAATACTGGAAATGCTTGTTTTTTTCAAAAATGCATTAAAACCAATAGGAACAGTAAAAATGCATTCTTTGCGATATCTCCTCTTTTAGCAAACACACACAGCTCAAAATTTCACACAATGTGTTGAAGACCAAGGCCCACAAAAGTGATGTGAAATGGCTTTTCTCCCATTTTGCATTTAAGAGAAAACAGCAAATGCTTGTTTTTTGCAAAAATGCATTGAAATCAATGGGAACACTAAAAACGCATACTTTGCCATATCTCCGCTTGTAGCAAACACAGACAGCTCAAAATTTCACAAAATGTTTTGAAGACCAAGGCCCACAAAAGTAATGTGAAACGGTTTTTCTCCCATGTTGCGTTTAAGAGAAAACAGCAAATATTCATTTTGGGCAAAAATGCATTTAAAAACTGGGAACAGTAGAAATGCAATCTTTGCTAAATTTCCGTTAAAGCAAACATTGAAGGCTCAAAATTTCACACAATGTGTTGAAGACCAAGGCCCACATAAGTGATGTGAAATGGTTTTTCTCCCATGGTGCATTTAAGAGAAAATAGCATATGCTCATTTTCTGCAGAAAAGCATTGAAATCAATGGAAACACTAAAAACCCATTCTTTGCCATATCTCCTCTTGTAGCAAACACAGACAGTTCAAAATTTCACACTATGTGTTGAAGACCAAGGGCCACAAAAGCATTATGAAATGGTATTTCTCCCATGTTGCGTTTAAGAGAAAATGGTAAATGTTCGTTTTGGGCAAAAATGCATTTAAAAACTGGGAACATTTAAAATGCCAACTTTGCGATATCTCCACTTTTAGCAAACACAGACAGCTCAAAATTTCAGACAATGTGTTGAAGGCCAAGGCCCACACAAGTGTTGTGAATGGTTTTTCTAACATGTTGCATTTAAGAGAAAACAGCAAATGCTCGTTTTTTGCAAAAATACATTGATATCAATATAAATAGTAAAACACATACTTTGCCATATCTCCTCTTGTAGCAAACACAGACAGCTCACATTTTTACACAATGTGTTGAAGAACAAGGCCCACAAAAGTGATGTGAAATGGTAATTCTCCCATGTTGCTTTTAAGAGAATACAGCAAATGCTCATTTTTTGCAAAAATGCATTTAATAAAATAGGAACTTCAAAAATGCAATCTTTGCAATATATCTTTTAACAGCAAACACAGACAGCTCAAAATTTCACAAAATGTTTTGAAGACCAAGGCCCACAAAAGTGATGTGAGATGGTTTTTCTACCATGCTGCATATATGAGAAATCAGCAAATGCTTGTTTTTTGCAAAAATGCATAAAAACCAATTTGAATAGCAATAATGCAATCTTTGCTATATCTCTTGATTTAGCAAACACAGACAGCTCAAAATTTCACACAATGTGTTGAAGGCGATGGCCCACAAAAGTGATGTGAAATGGTTTTCTCCCATGTTGCATTTAAGACAAATCAGCAAATGCTCATTAGGCCAAAATGCATTGCAATGATTGGGAACAGTGAAAACGCATACTTTGCCATATTTCCTCTTGTAGCAAACACAGACAACTCAAAATTTCACACATTGTGTTGAAGACCAAGGCCCACAAAAGTGATGTGAAATGGTTTTTCTCCCATGTTGCATTTAAGAGAAAACAGTAAGTGTTCGTTTTGGGCAAAAATGCATTTAAAAACTGGGAACAGTAAAAATGCCAACTTTGCGATATCTTCACTTTTAGCAAACACAGACTGCTCAAAATTTCACACAATGTGTTGAAGGCCAAGGCCCACGCAAGTGATGTGAATGGTTTTTCTCCCATGTTGCATTTAAGAGAAAACAGCAAATGCTCGTTTTTTGCAAAAATGCATTGATATCAATAAAAATAGTAAAACACATACTTTGCCATATCTCCTATTGTATCAGACACAGACAGCTCAAATTTTGACACAATGTGTTGAAGACCAAGGCCCACAAAATTGATGTAAAATCGTTTTTCTACCATGTTGCATTTAAGAGAAAACAGCAAATGCTAATTTATGCAAAAATACATTTAAAAAAATTGTAACTGTTAAAATGCAGTCTTTGCAATATCTCCTTTTTTAGCAAACATAGATAGCTCAAAATTTCACACAATATGTTGGAGACCAAGGCCCACAAAAGTGATGTGAAATAGTTTTTCTCCCATGTTGCATTCAAGAGAAAACAGCAAATGCTCGTTTTTTGCAAAAATGCATTTAAAAAAACAAGAAAATTAAAAACGCAATCTTTGCGATATATCCTTTTAAAGCAAACATAGACAGCTCAAAATTTCACACAATGTGTTGAAGATTAAGGCCCACACAAGTGAAGTGAATGGTTTTTCTCCCATGTTGCATTTAAGAGAAGACAGGAAATGCTTGTTTTTTTCAAAAATGCATTAAAACCAATAGGAACAGTAAAAATGCATTCTTTGTGATATCTCCTCTTTTAGCAAACACAGACAGCTCAAAATTTCACACAGCATGTTGAAGTTCAAGGCCCACAAAAGTGATGTGAGATGGTTTTTCTACCATGCTGCGTATATGAGAAATCAGCAAATGCTTGTTTTTTGCAAAAATGCATAAAAACCAATTTGAATAGCAATAATGCAATCTTTGCGATATCTCTTGATTTAGCAAACACAGACAGCTCAAAATTTCACACAATGTGTTGAAGGCGATGGCCCACAAAGGTGATGTGAAATGGTTTTCTCCCATGTTGCATTTAAGACAAATCAGCAAATGCTCATTAGGCCAAAATGCATTGCAATGATTGGGAACAGTGAAAACGCATACTTTGCCATATTTCCTCTTGTAGCAAACACAGACAACTCAAAATTTCACACAATGTGTTGAAGACCAAGGCCCACAAAAGTGATGTGAAATGGTTTTTCTCCCATGTTGCATTTAAGAGAAAACAGTAAATGTTCATTTTGTGCAAAAATGCATTTAAAAACTGGGAACAGTAAAAATGCCAACTTTGCGATATCTGCACTTTTAGCAAACACAGACTGCTCAAAATTTCACACAATGTGTTGAAGACCAAGGCCCACAAAAGTGATGTGAAATGGCTTTTCTCCCATGTTGCATTTAAGAGAAAACAGCAAATGCTTGTTTTCTGCAAAAATGCATTGAAATCAATGGGAACACTAAAAACGCATACTTTGCCATATCTCCTCTTGTAGCAAACACAGACAGCTCAAAATTTCACACAATGTGTTGAAGGTTAAGGCCCACACAAGAATTATGAATGGTTTTTCTCCCATGTTGCATTTAAGAGAATACTGGAAATGCTTGTTTTTTTCAAAAATGCATTAAAACCAATAGGAACAGTAAAAATGCATTCTTTGCGATATCTCCTCTTTTAGCAAACACACACAGCTCAAAATTTCACACAATGTGTTGAAGACCAAGGCCCACAAAATTGATGTGAAATGGCTTTTCTCCAATTTTGCATTTAAGAGAAAACAGCAAATGCTTGTTTTTTGCAAAAATGCATTGAAATCAATGGGAACACTAAAAACGCATACTTTGCCATATCTCCGCTTGTAGCAAACACAGACAGCTCAAAATTTCACAAAATGTTTTGAAGACCAAGGCCCACAAAAGTAATGTGAAACGGTTTTTCTCCCATGTTGCGTTTAAGAGAAAACAGCAAATATTCGTTTTGGGCAAAAATGCATTTAAAAACTGGGAACAGTAAAAATGCAATCTTTGCTAAATTTCCTTTAAAGCAAACATTGAAGGCTCAAAATTTCACACAATGTGTTGAAGACCAAGGCCCACAAAAGTGATGTGAAATTTTTTTCTCCCATGGTGCATTTAAGAGAAAATAGCATATGCTCATTTTCTGCAGAAATGCATTGAAATCAATGGAAACACTAAAAACCCATTCTTTGCCATATCTCCTCTTGTAGCAAACACAGACAGTTCAAAATTTCACACTATGTGTTGAAGACCAAGGGCCACAAAAGCATTATGAAATGGTATTTCTCCCATGTTGCGTTTAAGAGAAAATGGTAAATGTTCGTTTTGGGCAAAAATGCATTTAAAAACTGGGAACATTTAAAATGCCAACTTTGCGATATCTCCACTTTTAGCAAACACAGACAGCTCAAAATTTCAGACAATGTGTTGAAGGCCAAGGCCCACACAAGTGTTGTGAATGGTTTTTCTAACATGTTGCATTTAAGAGAAAACAGCAAATGCTCGTTTTTTGCAAAAATACATTGATATCAATATAAATAGTAAAACACATACTTTGCCATATCTCCTCTTGTAGCAAACACAGACAGCTCACATTTTTACACAATGTGTTGAAGAACAAGGCCCACAAAAGTGATGTGAAATGGTAATTCTCCCATGTTGCTTTTAAGAGAATACAGCAAATGCTCATTTTTTGCAAAAATGCATTTAATAAAATAGGAACTTCAAAAATGCAATCTTTGCAATATATCTTTTAACAGCAAACACAGACAGCTCAAAATTTCACAAAATGTTTTGAAGACCAAGGCCCACAAAAGTGATGTGAGATGGTTTTTCTACCATGCTGCATATATGAGAAATCAGCAAATGCTTGTTTTTTGCAAAAATGCATAAAAACCAATTTGAATAGCAATAATGCAATCTTTGCTATATCTCTTGATTTAGCAAACACAGACAGCTCAAAATTTCACACAATGTGTTGAAGGCGATGGCCCACAAAAGTGATGTGAAATGGTTTTCTCCCATGTTGCATTTAAGACAAATCAGCAAATGCTCATTAGGCCAAAATGCATTGCAATGATTGGGAACAGTGAAAACGCATACTTTGCCATATTTCCTCTTGTAGCAAACACAGACAACTCAAAATTTCACACATTGTGTTGAAGACCAAGGCCCACAAAAGTGATGTGAAATGGTTTTTCTCCCATGTTGCATTTAAGAGAAAACAGTAAGTGTTCGTTTTGGGCAAAAATGCATTTAAAAACTGGGAACAGTAAAAATGCCAACTTTGCGATATCTTCACTTTTAGCAAACACAGACTGCTCAAAATTTCACACAATGTGTTGAAGGCCAAGGCCCACGCAAGTGATGTGAATGGTTTTTCTCCCATGTTGCATTTAAGAGAAAACAGCAAATGCTCGTTTTTTGCAAAAATGCATTGATATCAATAAAAATAGTAAAACACATACTTTGCCATATCTCCTATTGTATCAGACACAGACAGCTCAAATTTTGACACAATGTGTTGAAGACCAAGGCCCACAAAATTGATGTAAAATCGTTTTTCTACCATGTTGCATTTAAGAGAAAACAGCAAATGCTAATTTATGCAAAAATACATTTAAAAAAATTGTAACTGTTAAAATGCAGTCTTTGCAATATCTCCTTTTTTAGCAAACATAGATAGCTCAAAATTTCACACAATATGTTGGAGACCAAGGCCCACAAAAGTGATGTGAAATAGTTTTTCTCCCATGTTGCATTCAAGAGAAAACAGCAAATGCTCGTTTTTTGCAAAAATGCATTTAAAAAAACAAGAAAATTAAAAACGCAATCTTTGCGATATATCCTTTTAAAGCAAACATAGACAGCTCAAAATTTCACACAATGTGTTGAAGATTAAGGCCCACACAAGTGAAGTGAATGGTTTTTCTCCCATGTTGCATTTAAGAGAAGACAGGAAATGCTTGTTTTTTTCAAAAATGCATTAAAACCAATAGGAACAGTAAAAATGCATTCTTTGTGATATCTCCTCTTTTAGCAAACACAGACAGCTCAAAATTTCACACAGCATGTTGAAGTTCAAGGCCCACAAAAGTGATGTGAGATGGTTTTTCTACCATGCTGCGTATATGAGAAATCAGCAAATGCTTGTTTTTTGCAAAAATGCATAAAAACCAATTTGAATAGCAATAATGCAATCTTTGCGATATCTCTTGATTTAGCAAACACAGACAGCTCAAAATTTCACACAATGTGTTGAAGGCGATGGCCCACAAAGGTGATGTGAAATGGTTTTCTCCCATGTTGCATTTAAGACAAATCAGCAAATGCTCATTA
Source organism: Taudactylus pleione (assembly GCA_031769625.1). Classification (NCBI taxonomy): domain Eukaryota; kingdom Metazoa; phylum Chordata; class Amphibia; order Anura; family Myobatrachidae; genus Taudactylus; species Taudactylus pleione. Next base: position 498,331 of record JAUIMM010000136.1, read on the forward strand.
GGCCAAAATGCATTGCAATGATTGGGAACAGTGAAAACGCATACTTTGCCATATTTCCTCTTGTAGCAAACACAGACAACTCAAAATTTCACACAATGTGTTGAAGACCAAGGCCCACAAAAGTGATGTGAAATGGTTTTTCTCCCATGTTGCATTTAAGAGAAAACAGTAAATGTTCATTTTGTGCAAAAATGCATTTAAAAACTGGGAACAGTAAAAATGCCAACTTTGCGATATCTGCACTTTTAGCAAACACAGACTGCTCAAAATTTCACACAATGTGTTGAAGACCAAAGCCCACAAAAGTGATGTGAAATGGCTTTTCTCCCATGTTGCATTTAAGAGAAAACAGCAAATGCTTGTTTTCTGCAAAAATGCATTGAAATCAATGGGAACACTAAAAACGCATACTTTGCCATATCTCCTCTTGTAGCAAACACAGACAGCTCAAAATTTCACACAATGTGTTGAAGGTTAAGGCCCACACAAGAATTATGAATGGTTTTTCTCCCATGTTGCATTTAAGAGAATACTGGAAATGCTTGTTTTTTCCAAAAATGCATTAAAACCAATAGGAACAGTAAAAATGCATTCTTTGCGATATCTCCTCTTTTAGCAAACACACACAGCTCAAAATTTCACACAATGTGTTGAAGACCAAGGCCCACAAAATTGATGTGAAATGGCTTTTCTCCAATTTTGCATTTAAGAGAAAACAGCAAATGCTTGTTTTTTGCAAAAATGCATTGAAATCAATGGGAACACTAAAAACGCATACTTTGCCATATCTCCGCTTGTAGCAAACACAGACAGCTCAAAATTTCACAAAATGTTTTGAAGACCAAGGCCCACAAAAGTAATGTGAAACGGTTTTTCTCCCATGTTGCGTTTAAGAGAAAACAGCAAATATTCGTTTTGGGCAAAAATGCATTTAAAAACTGGGAACAGTAAAAATGCAATCTTTGCTAAATTTCCTTTAAAGCAAACATTGAAGGCTCAAAATTTCACACAATGTGTTGAAGACCAAGGCCCACAAAAGTGATGTGAAATTTTTTTTCTCCCATGGTGCATTTAAGAGAAAATAGCATATGCTCATTTTCTGCAGAAATGCATTGAAATCAATGGAAACACTAAAAACCCATTCTTTGCCATATCTCCTCTTGTAGCAAACACAGACAGTTCAAAATTTCACACTATGTGTTGAAGACCAAGGGCCACAAAAGCATTATGAAATGGTATTTCTCCCATGTTGCGTTTAAGAGAAAATGGTAAATGTTCGTTTTGGGCAAAAATGCATTTAAAAACTGGGAACATTTAAAATGCCAACTTTGCGATATCTCCACTTTTAGCAAACACAGACTGCTCAAAATTTCACACAATGTGTTGAAGGCCAAGGCCCACACAAGTGTTGTGAATGGTTTTTCTAACATGTTGCATTTAAGAGAAAACAGCAAATGCTCGTTTTTTGCAAAAATACATTGATATCAATGTAAATAGTAAAACACATACTTTGCCATATCTCCTCTTGTAGCAAACACACACAGCTCAAAATTTTACACAATGTGTTGAAGAACAAGGCCCACAAAAGTGATGTGAAATGGTAATTCTCCCATGTTGCTTTTAAGAGAATACAGCAAATGCTCATTTTTTGCAAAAATGCATTTAATAAAATAGGAACATCAAAAATGCAATCTTTGCAATATATCTTTTAACAGCAAACATAGACAGCTCAAAATTTCGCCCAATGTTTTGAAGACCAAGGCCCACAAAAGTGATGTGAAATGGTTTTTCACCCATGTTGCATTCAAGAGAAAACAGCAAATGTTCGTTCTGGGCAAAAATGCATTTAAAAACTGGGAGCACTAAAAACGCATAATTTGCCATATCTCCTCTTGTAGCAAACACAGACAGCTCAAAATTTCACACAATGTGTTGAAGGTCATGTCCCACAAAAGTGATGTGAAACGTTTTTCTCCCATGTTGCATTTAAGACAAATCAGCAAATGTTCATTTATTGCAAAAATGTATTTAAAAAAATTGTAACTGTTAAAACGCAGTCTTTGCGATATCTGCTTTTTTAGAAAACACAGACAACTCAAAATTTCACACAATGTGTTGAAGTCCAAGCACCATAAAAGTGATGTGAAATGGTAATTCTCCCATGTTGCATTTAAGAGAAAACAGCAAATGCTTGTTTTTTTAAAAAATGCATTGAAATCAATGGGAACACTAAAAACTTATGCTTTGCATTATCTCCTCTTGTAGCAAACACAGACAGCTCAAAATTTCACACAATGTGTTGAAGGTTAAGGCCCACACAAGTATTGTGAATGGTTTTTCTCCAATGTTGCATTTAATAGAATACTGGAAATGCTTGTTTTTTCAAAAAGGCATTAAAACCAATAGGAACAGTAAAAATGAATTCATTGCGATATCTCCTCTTTTAGCAAAAACACACAGCTCAAAATTTCACACAATGTGTTGAAGACCAAGGCCCACAAAAGTGATGTGAAATGGCTTTTCTCCCATTTTGCATTTAAGAGAAAACAGCAAATGCTTGTTTTTTGCAAAAATGCATTGAAATCAATGGGAACACTAAAAACGCATACTTTGCCATATCTCCGCTTGTAGCAAACACAGACAGCTCAAAATTTCACAAAATGTTTTGAAGACCAAGGCCCACAAAAGTAATGTGAAACGGTTTTTCTCCCATGTTGCGTTTAAGAGAAAACAGCAAATATTCGTTTTGGGCAAAAATGCATTTAAAAACTGGGAACAGTAAAAATGCAATCTTTGCTAAATTTCCTTTAAAGCAAACATTGAAGGCTCAAAATTTCACACAATGTGTTGAAGACCAAGGCCCACATAAGTGATGTGAAATGGTTTTTCTCCCATGGTGCATTTAAGAGAAAATAGCATATGCTCATTTTCTGCAGAAATGCATTGAAATCAATGGAAACACTAAAAACCCATTCTTTGCCATATCTCTTCTTGTAGCAAACACAGACAGTTAAAAATTTCACACTATGTGTTGAAGACCAAGGGCCACAAAAGCATTATGAAATGGTATTTCTCCCATGTTGCGTTTAAGAGAAAATGGTAAATGTTCGTTTTGGGCAAAAATGCATTTAAAAACTGGGAACATTTAAAATGCCAACTTTGCGATATCTCCACTTTTAGCAAACACAGACTGCTCAAAATTTCACACAATGTGTTGAAGGCCAAGGCCCACACAAGTGTTGTGAATGGTTTTTCTAACATGTTGCATTTAAGAGAAAACAGCAAATGCTCGTTTTTTGCAAAAATACATTGATATCAATGTAAATAGTAAAACACATACTTTGCCATATCTCCTCTTGTAGCAAACACAGACAGCTCAAATTTTTACACAATGTGTTGAAGAACAAGGCCCACAAAAGTGATGTGAAATGGTAATTCTCCCATGTTGCTTTTAAGAGAATACAGCAAATGCTCATTTTTTGCAAAAATGCATTTAATAAAATAGGAACATCAAAAATGCAATCTTTGCAATATATCTTTTAACAGCAAACATAGACAGCTCAAAATTTCGCCCAATGTTTTGAAGACCAAGGCCCACAAAAGTGATGTGAAATGGTTTTTCACCCATGTTGCATTCAAGAGAAAACAGCAAATGTTCGTTCTGGGCAAAAATGCATTTAAAAACTGGGAACAGTAAAAATGCCAACTTTGCGATATCTCCACTTTTAGCAAACACAGACAGCTCAAAATTTCGCACACTGTATTGTAGACAAAGGCTCACAAAAGTGATGTCAAATGGTTTTACTCCCATGTTGCATTTAAGAGAAAACAGAAAATGCTTGTTTTTGCAAAAATGCATTGAAATCAATGGGAGCACTAAAAACGCATACTTTGCCATATCTCCTCTTGTAGCAAACACAGACAGCTCAAAATTTCACACAATGTGTTGAAGGTCATGTCCCACAAAAGTGATGTGAAACGTTTTTCTCCCATGTTGCATTTAAGACAAATCAGCAAATGTTCATTTATTGCAAAAATGTATTTAAAAAAATTGTAACTGTTAAAACGCAGTCTTTGCGATATCTGCTTTTTTAGAAAACACAGACAACTCAAAATTTCACACAATGTGTTGAAGTCCAAGCACCATAAAAGTGATGTGAAATGGTAATTCTCCCATGTTGCATTTAAGAGAAAACAGCAAATGCTTGTTTTTTTCAAAAATGCATTGAAATCAATGGGAACACTAAAAACGCATGCTTTGCATTATCTCCTCTTGTAGCAAACACAGACAGCTCAAAATTTCACACAATGTGTTGAAGGTTAAGGCCCACACAAGTATTGTGAATGGTTTTTCTCCAATGTTGCATTTAATAGAATACTGGAAATGCTTGTTTTTTCAAAAAGGCATTAAAACCAATAGGAACAGTAAAAATGAATTCATTGCGATATCTCCTCTTTTAGCAAAAACACACAGCTCAAAATTTCACACAATGTGTTGAAGACCAAGGCCCACAAAAGTGATGTGAAATGGCTTTTCTCCCATGTTGTATTTAAGAGAAAACAGCAAATGCATGTTTTTTGCAAAAATGCATTGAAATCAGAGGGAAAACTAAAAACGCATTCTTTGCCATATCTCCGCTTGTAGCAAACACAGACAGCTCAAAATTTCACAAAATGTTTTGAAGACCAAGGCCCACAAAAGTAATGTGAAATGGTTTATCTCCAATGTTGCATTTAAGATAAAACAGCAAATGCTAGTTTTTTGCAAAAATGCATTGAAATCAATATATGCAGTAAAACACATTCTTTGCCATATCTCCTCTTGTAGCAAAAACACAGACACCTCAAAATTTCACACAATGTGTTGATGAACAAGGCCCACAAAAGTGATGTAAAATGGTTTTTCTACCATGTTTCATTTAAGAGAAACAGCAAATGCTAATTTTATGCAAAAATACATTTAAATAAACAGTAACTGTTAAAATGCAGTCTTTGCAATATCTCCTTTTTTAGCAAACACAGACATCTCAAAATTTCACACAATGTGTTGAAGACCAAGGACCACAAAAGTGATGTGAAATTGTTTTTCTCCCATGCTGCTTTTAAGAGAATACAGCAAATGCTCGTTTTTTGCAAAAATGCATTTAAAAAATAGGAACATTGAAAACGCAATCTTTGCGATATATCCTTTTAAAGCAAACTCAGACAGCTCAAAATTTCACACAATCTGTTGAAGATTAGGGCCCAAACAAGTGATGTGAATGGTTTTTCTCCCATGTTGCATTTAAGAGAAAACAGGAAATGCTAGTTTTTTTTCAAAAATGCATTAAAACTAATAGTAACAGTAAAAATGCATTCTTTGCAATATCTCTTCTTTTAGCAAACACAGACAGCTCAAAATTTCACACAATGTGTGGAAGGCCATGGCCCACCAAAGTGATGTGAAATGTTTTTCTCCCATGTTGTATTTAAGACAAATCAGCAAATTTTCTTTTTTTGAAAAATGCATTTAAAAAAATTGTAACTGTTAAAATGCAGTCTTTGCGATATCTCCTCTTTTAGCAAACATAGACAGCTCAAAATTTCACAAAGCGTGTTGAAGTTCAAGGCCCACAAAAGTGATGTGAAATAGTTTTTCTACCTTGTTGAGTATAAGAGATCTCAGCAAATGCTTGTTCTTTGCAAAAATGCATTGAAATCAATGGGAACACTAAAAACACATACTTTGCCATATCTCCTCTTGTAGCAAACACAGTCAGCTCAAAATTTCACACAATGTGTTGTAGAAAATGGCCTCAAAAGTGATGTGAAATGGTTTTTCTCCCATGTTGCATTTAAGAGAAAACAGCAAATGATTGTTTTCTGCAAAAATGCATCTAAAAAATGGGAATAGTAAAAACGCAAACTTTGCCATATCTCCTCTTTTTGCAAACACAGACAGCTCAAAATTTCACATACTGTATTGAAGACAAAGGCTCACAAAAGTGATGTGAAATGGTTTTACTCCCATGTTGCGTTTAAGAGAAAACAGAAAATGCTTGTTTTATTGCAAGAATACATTAAAACCATTTTAAATAGCAATAATGCAATCTTTGTGATATCTCCAGATTTAGCAAACACAGACAGCTCAAAATTTCACACAATGTGTTGAAGGTTAAGGCCCACACAAGTATGGTGAATGATTTTTTTCTCCCATGTTGCATTTAAGAGAATACTGGAAATGCTTGTTTTTTTCAAAAATGTATTAAAAAATGGGAACATTAAAAATGCAAACTTTGCGATATCTCCTCTTTAGGACAAACACAGACAGCTCAAAATTTCACACAATGTTTTGAAGGCCAAGGCACACACAAGTGATGTGAATAGTTTTTTTCCCATGTTGCATTTAAGAGAAAACCGCAAATGCTTGTTTTTTGCAAAAATGCATTGAAATCAATATAAACAGTAAAACACATACTTTGCCATATCTCCTCTTGTAGCAAACACAGACAGCTCAAAATTTCACACAATGTGTTGAAGGCCAAGGCCCACACAAGTGATGTGAAATGGCTTTTTTCCCATGTTGCATTTAAGAGAAAACAGCAAATGCTCGTTTTGTGCAAAAATGCATTGAAATCAATGGGAACACTAAAAACACATACTTTGCCATATCTCCTCTTGTAGAAAACACAGACAGCTCAAAATTTCACACTATGTGTTGAAGACCAAGGCCCATAAAAGTGTTATGAAATGGTATTTCTCCCATGTTGTGTTGAAGAGAAAAAGATAAATGGAAATGATGGGTTAGAACTGTGCTCTGCTGTATGGGCAGATGGGATGTGAGATGTATTGTTTGTGTCGGGGTGCTGCACCTTCCTAAAAGCAGGAGTACCGGGTCCTGAGTAATGATAGAATGGGGTAGAGGGTGCGGAGGGTGCGCTCGCCCTATGGGTGTAATGCTGAAGTAATAGTGTGTTGTGGTCTTTTGTGTTTGATGTTGTGTGTGGAGTGTTGGGGTGTAGGGAGGGAAGGGGGTCTAATGGACTGGAGGTGGTGGGTGAGGAAATGAAGACAGAGGCAAAAATGGGGGCCAAAGCATTTATTGGAAAAAAACATTACTAATCCTGTTCGGTCCCAGGCACCCAGGTGGGGTGAGCGAACCACTCCCTACCCCCCACCACACACATTCCTGCCTCTATAGTGACCACACCACCCCAAGACGGCACCCCTTCCCTCCCTCTCTCCACAACAAGACCATTTACACACTACTGCACCAAACACATTCCACACAAAAGTGATGTCAAATGATTTTTTCCCATGTTGCATTTAAGACAAATCAGCAAATGTTCATTTTTTGCAAAAATGTATTTTAAAAAATTGTAACTGTTAAAATGCAGTCTTTGCGATATCTGCTTTTTTAGAAAACACAGACAACTCAAAATTTCACACAATGTGTTGAAGTCCAAGCACCATAAAATTGATGTGAAATGGTAATTCTCCCATGTTGCATTTAAGAGAAAACAGCAAATGCTTGTTTTTCGCAAAAATGCATTGAAATCAATGGGAACACTAAAAATGCATACTTTGCCATATCTCCTCTTGTAGAAAACACAGACAGCTCAAAATTTCACACAATGTGTTGAAGGTTAAGGCCCACATAAGTGTTGTGAATGGCTTTTCTCCCATGTTGCATTTAAGAGAAAACAGCAAATGTTCGTTTTGGGCAAAAATGCATTTAAAAACTGGGAACAGTAAAAATGCCAACTTTGCGATATCTCCACTTGTAGCAAACACAGACTGCTCAAAATTTCACACAATGTGTTGAAGGCCAAGGCCCACAAAAGTGATGTGAAATGGTAATTCTCCCATGTTGCTTTTAAGAGAATACAGCAAATGCTCATTTTTTGCAAAAATGCATTTAAAAAAATAGGAACATCAAAAATGCAATCTTTGCAATAAATCTTTTAACAGCAAACATAGACAGCTCAAAATTTCACACAATGATTTGAAAACCAAGGCCCACAAAAGTGATGTGAAATGGTTTTTCACCCATTTTGCGTTTGCAAATACTCGTTTTCTACAAAAATGCATTGAAATCAATGGGAACACAAAAAAGGCATACTTTGCCATATCTCCTCTTGTAGCAAACACAGATAACTCAAAATATCACACAATGTGTTGAAGTCCAAGCACCATTAAAGTCATGTGAAATGTTAATTCTCCCATGTTGCATTCAAGAGAAAACAGCAAATGCTTGTTTTTTGCAAAAATGCATTGAAATCAATGGGAACACTAAAAATGCATACTTTGTCATATATCCTCTTGTAGCAAACACAGACAGCTCAAAATTTCACACAATGTGTTGAAGGTTAAGGCCCACACAAGAATTATGAATGGTTTTTCTCCCATGTTGCATTTAAGAGAATACTGGAAATGCTTGTTTTTTTCAAAAATGCATTAAAACCAATAGGAACAGTAAAAATGCATTCTTTGCGATATCTCCTCTTTGAGCAAACACACACAGCTCAAAATTTCACACAATGTGTTGAAGACCAAGGCCCACAAAAGTAATGTGAAATGGCTTTACTCCCATTTTGCATTTAAGAGAAAACAGCAAATGCTTGTTTTTTGCAAAAATGCATTGAAATCAATGGGAACACTAAAAACGCATACTTTGCCATATCTCCGCTTGTAGCAAACACAGACAGCTCAAAATTTCACAAAATGTTTTGAAGACCAAGGCCCACAAATGTAATGTGAAACGGTTTTTCTCCCATGTTGCATTTAAGAGAAAACAGCAAATATTCGTTTTGGGCAAAAATGCATTTAAAAACTGGGAACAGTAAAAATGCAATCTTTGCTAAATTTCCTTTAAAGCAAACATTGAAGGCTCAAAATTTCACACAATGTGTTGAAGATTAAGGCCCACATAAGTGATGTGAAATGGTTTTTCTCCCATGGTGCATTTAAGAGAAGACAGGAAATGCTTGTTTTTTTCAAAAATGCATTAAAACCAATAGGAACAGTAAAAATGCATTCTTTGTGATATCTCCTCTTTTAGCAAACACAGACAGCTCAAAATTTCACACAGCATGTTGAAGTTCAAGGCCCACAAAAGTGATGTGAGATGGTTTTTCTACCATGCTGCGTATATGAGAAATCAGCAAATGCTTGTTTTTTGCAAAAATGCATAAAAACCAATTTGAATAGCAATAATGCAATCTTTGCTATATCTCTTGATTTAGCAAACACAGACAGCTCAAAATTTCACACAATGTGTTGAAGGCGATGGCCCACAAAAGTGATGTGAAATGGTTTTCTCCCATGTTGCATTTAAGACAAATCAGCAAATGCTCATTAGGCCAAAATGCATTGCAATGATTGGGAACAGTGAAAACGCATACTTTGCCATATTTCCTCTTGTAGCAAACACAGACAACTCAAAATTTCACACAATGTGTTGAAGACCAAGGCCCACAAAAGTGATGTGAAATGGTTTTTCTCCCATGTTGCATTTAAGAGAAAACAGTAAATGTTCGTTTTGGGCAAAAATGCATTTAAAAACTGGGAACAGTAAAAATGCAATCTTTGCTAAATTTCCTTTAAAGCAAACATTGAAGGCTCAAAATTTCACACAATGTCTTGAAGACCAAGGCCCACATAAGTGATGTGAAATGGTTTTTCTCCCATGGTGCATTTAAGAGAAAATAGCATATGCTCATTTTCTGCAGAAAAGCATTGAAATCAATGGAAACACTAAAAACCCATTCTTTGCCATATCTCCTCTTGTAGCAAACACAGACAGTTCAAAATTTCACACTATGTGTTGAAGACCAAGGGCCACAAAAGCATTATGAAATGTTATTTCTCCCATGTTGCGTTTAAGAGAAAATGGTAAATGTTCGTTTTGGGCAAAAATGCTTTTAAAAACTGGGAACATTTAAAATGCCAACTTTGCGATATCTCCACTTTTAGCAATCACAGACAGCTCAAAATTTCACACAATGTGTTGAAGGCCAAGGCCCACACAAGTGTTGTGAATGGTTTTTCTAACATGTTGCATTTAAGAGAAAACAGCAAATGCTCATTATTTGCAAAAATACATTGATATCAATATAAATAGTAAAACACATACTTTGCCATATCTCCTCTTGTAGCAAACACAGACAGCTCAAATTTTTACACAATGTGTTGAAGAACAAGGCCCACAAAAGTGATGTGAAATGGTAATTCTCCCATGTTGCTTTTAAGAGAATACAGCAAATGCTCATTTTTTGCAAAAATGCATTTAATAAAATAGGAACATCAAAAATGCAATCTTTGCAATATATCTTTTAACAGCAAACATAGACAGCTCAAAATTTCGCCCAATGTTTTGAAGACCAAGGCCCACAAAAGTGATGTGAAATGGTTTTTCACCCATGTTGCATTCAAGAGAAAACAGCAAATGTTCGTTTTGGGCAAAAATGCATTTAAAAACTGGGAACAGTAAAAATGCCAACTTTGCGATATCTCCACTTTTAGCAAACACAGACAGCTCAAAATTTCACACACTGTATTGTAGACAAAGGCTCACAAAAGTGATGTGAAATGGTTTTACTCCCATGTTGCATTTAAGAGAAAACAGAAAATGCTCGTTTTTGCAAAAATGCATTGAAATCAATGGGAGCACTAAAAACGCATAATTTGCCATATCTCCTCTTGTAGCAAACACAGACAGCTCAAAATTTCACACAATGTGTTGAAGGTCATGTCCCACAAAAGTGATGTGAAACGTTTTTCTCCCATGTTGCATTTAAGACAAATCAGCAAATGTTCATTTATTGCAAAAATGTATTTAAAAAAATTGTAACTGTTAAAATGCAGTCTTTGCGATATCTGCTTTTTTAGAAAACACAGACAACTCAAAATTTCACACAATGTGTTGAAGTCCAAGCACCATAAAAGTGATGTGAAATGGTAATTCTCCCATGTTGCATTTAAGAGAAAACAGCAAATGCTTGTTTTTTTCAAAAATGCATTGAAATCAATGGGAACACTAAAAACGCATGCTTTGCATTATCTCCTCTTGTAGCAAACACAGACAGCTCAAAATTTCACACAATGTGTTGAAGGTTAAGGCCCACACAAGTATTGTGAATGGTTTTTCTCCCATGTTGCATTTAATAGAATACTGGAAATGCTTGTTTTTTTCAAAAATGCATTAAAACCAATAGGAACAGTAAAAATGAATTCATTGCGATATCTCCTCTTTTAGCAAAAACACACAGCTCAAAATTTCACATAATGTGTTGAAGACCAAGGCCCACAAAAGTGATGTGAAATGGCTTTTCTCCCATGTTGTATTTAAGAGAAAACAGCAAATGCATGTTTTTTGCAAAAATGCATTGAAATCAATGGGAAAACTAAAAACGCATTCTTTGCCATATCTCCGCTTGTAGCAAACACAGACAGCTCAAAATTTCACAAAATGTTTTGAAGACCAAGGCCCACAAAAGTGATGTGAGATGGTTTTTCTCCCATGTTGTGCTTAAGAGAAAAGAGCAAATGTTTGTTTTGGGCAAAAATGCATTTAAAAACTGGAACAGTAAAAATGACAACTTTGCGATATCTCCACTTTTAGCAAACAAAGACAGCTCAAAATTTCACACAATGTGTTGAAGGCCATGGCCCACACAAGTGATGTGAATGGTTTTTCTCCCATGTTGCATTTAAGAGAAAACAGCAAATGCTCGTTTTTTGCAAAAATGCATTGATATCAATATAAATAGTAAAACACATACTTTGCCATATCTCCTATTGTATCAGACACAGACAGCTCAAATTTTGACACAATGTGTTGAAGACCAAGGCCCACAAAATTGATGTAAAATCGTTTTTCTACCATGTTGCATTTAAGAGAAAACAGCAAATGCTAATTTATGCAAAAATACATTTAAAAAAATTGTAACTGTTAAAATGCAGTCTTTGCTATATCTCCTTTTTTAGCAAACATAGATAGCTCAAAATTTCACACAATATGTTGAAGACCAAGGCCCACAAAAGTGATGTGAAATAGTTTTTCTCCCATGTTGCATTTAAGAGAAAACAGCAAATGCTCGTTTTTTGCAAAAATGCATTTAAAAAAACAAGAAAATTAAAAACGCAATCTTTGCGATATATCCTTTTAAAGCAAACATAGACAGCTCAAAATTTCACACAATGTGTTGAAGATTAAGGCCCACACAAGTGAAGTGAATGGTTTTTCTCCCATGTTGCATTTAAGAGAAGACAGGAAATGCTTGTTTTTTTCAAAAATGCATTAAAACCAATAGGAACAGTAAAAATGCATTCTTTGTGATATCTCCTCTTTTAGCAAACACAGACAGCTCAAAATTTCACACAGCATGTTGAAGTTCAAGGCCCACAAAAGTGATGTGAGATGGTTTTTCTACCATGCTGCGTATATGAGAAATCAGCAAATGCTTGTTTTTTGCAAAAATGCATAAAAACCAATTTGAATAGCAATAATGCAATCTTTGCTATATCTCTTGATTTAGCAAACACAGACAGCTCAAAATTTCACACAATGTGTTGAAGGCGATGGCCCACAAAAGTGATGTGAAATGGTTTTCTCCCATGTTGCATTTAAGACAAATCAGCAAATGCTCATTAGGCCAAAATGCATTGCAATGATTGGGAACAGTGAAAACGCATACTTTGCCATATTTCCTCTTGTAGCAAACACAGACAACTCAAAATTTCACACAATGTGTTGAAGACCAAGGCCCACAAAAGTGATGTGAAATGGTTTTTCTCCCATGTTGCATTTAAGAGAAAACAGTAAATGTTCGTTTTGGGCAAAAATGCATTTAAAAACTGGGAACAGTAAAAATGCCAACTTTGCGATATCTGCACTTTTAGCAAACACAGACTGCTCAAAATTTCACACAATGTGTTGAAGGCCAAGGCCCACACAAGTGATGTGAATGGTTTTTCTCCCATGTTGCATTTAAGAGAAAACAGCAAATGCTCGTTTTTTGCAAAAATGCATTGATATCAATATAAATAGTAAAACACATACTTTGCCATATCTCCTATTGTATCAGACACAGACAGCTCAAATTTTGACACAATGTGTTGAAGACCAAGGCCCACAAAATTGATGTAAAATCGTTTTTCTACCATGTTGCATTTAAGAGAAAACAGCAAATGCTAATTTATGCAAAAATACATTTAAAAAAATTGTAACTGTTAAAATGCAGTCTTTGCAATATCTCCTTTTTTAGCAAACATAGATAGCTCAAAATTTCACACAATAAGTTGAAGACCAAGGCCCACAAAAGTGATGTGAAATAGTTTTTCTCCCATGTTGCATTCAAGAGAAAACACCAAATGCTCGTTTTTTGCAAAAATGCATTTAAAAAAACAAGAAAATTAAAAACGCAATCTTTGCGATATATCCTTTTAAAGCAAACATAGACAGCTCAAAATTTCACACAATGTGTTGAAGATTAAGGCCCACACAAGTGAAGTGAATGGTTTTTCTCCCTTGTTGCATTTAAGAGAAGACAGGAAATGCTTGTTTTTTTCAAAAATGCATTAAAACCAATAGGAACAGTAAAAATGCTTTCTTTGTGATATCTCCTCTTTTAGCAAACACAGACAGCTCAAAATTTCACACAGCATGTTGAAGTTCAAGGCCCACAAAAGTGATGAGAGATGGTTTTTCTACCATGCTGCGTATATGAGAAATCAGCAAATGCTTGTTTTTTGCAAAAATGCATAAAAACCAATTTGAATAGCAATAATGCAATCTTTGCTATATCTCTTGATTTAGCAAACACAGACAGCTCAAAATTTTACACAATGTGTTGAAGACCAAGGCCCACAAAAGTGATGTGAAATGGTTTTTCTCCCATGTTGCATTTAAGAGAAAACAGTAAATGTTCATTTTGGGCAAAAATGCATTTAAAAACTGGGAACAGTAAAAATGCCAACTTTGCGATATCTGCACTTTTAGCAAACACAGACTGCTCAAAATTTCACACAATGTGTTGAAGACCAAGGCCCACAAAAGTGATCTGAAATGGCTTTTCTCCCATGTTGCATTTAAGAGAAAACAGCAAATGCTTGTTTTCTGCAAAAATGCATTGAAATCAATGGGAACACTAAAAACGCATACTTTGCCATATCTCCTCTTGTAGCAAACACAGATAACTCAAAATATCACACAATGTGTTGAAGTCCAAGCACCATAAAAGTCATGTGAAATGTTAATTCTCCCATGTTGCATTAAAGAGAAAACAGCAAATGCTTGTTTTTTGCAAAAATGCATTGAAATCAATGGGAACATTAAAAACGCATACTTTGTCATATATCCTCTTGTAGCAAACACAGACAGCTCAAAATTTCACACAATGTGTTGAAGGTTAAGTCCCACACAAGAATTATGATTGGTTTTTCTCCCATGTTGCATTTAAGAGAATACTTTAAATGCTCGTTTTTTTCAAAAATGCATTAAAACCAATAGGAACAGTAAAAATGCATTCTTTGCGATATCTCCTCTTTTAGCAAACACACACAGCTCAAAATTTCACACAATGTGTTGAAGAACAAGGCCCACGAAAGTGATGTGAAATGGTAATTCTCCCATGTTGCTTTTAAGAGAATACAGCAAATGCTCATTTTTTGCAAAAATGCATTTAATAAAATAGGAACATCAAAAATGCAATCTTTGCAATATATCTTTTAACAGCAAGCATAGACAGCTCAAAATTTCGCCCAATGTTTTGAAGACCAAGGCCAACAAAAGTGATGTCAAATGGTTTTTCACCCATGTTGCATTCAAGAGAAAACAGCAAATGTTCGTTTTGGGCAAAAATGCATTTAAAAACTGGGAACAGTAAAAATGCCAACTTTGCGATATCTCCACTTTTAGCAAACACAGACAGCTCAAAATTTCGCGCACTGTATTGTAGACAAAGGCTCACAAAAGTGATGTGAAATGGCTTTTCTCCCATTTTGCATTTAAGAGAAAACAGCAAATGCTTGTTTTTTGAAAAAATGCATTGAAATCAATGGGAACACTAAAAACGCATACTTTGCCATATCTCCGCTTGTAGCAAACACAGACAGCTCAAAATTTCACAAAATGTTTTGAAGACCAAGGCCCGCAAAAGTAATGTGAAACGGTTTTTCTCCCATGTTGCGTTTAAGAGAAAACAGCAAATATTCATTTTGGGCAAAAATGCATTTAAAAACTGGGAACAGTAAAAATGCAATCTTTGCTAAATTTCCTTTAAAGCAAACATTGAAGGCTCAAAATTTCACACAATGTGTTGAAGACCAAGGCCCACATAAGTGATGTGAAATGGTTTTTCTCCCATGGTGCATTTAAGAGAAAATAGCATATGCTCATTTTCTGCAGAAAAGCATTGAAATCAATGGAAACACTAAAAACCCATTCTTTGCCATATCTCCTCTTGTAGCAAACACAGACAGTTCAAAATTTCACACTATGTGTTGAAGACCAAGGGCCACAAAAGCATTATGAAATGTTATTTCTCCCATGTTGCGTTTAAGAGAAAATGGTAAATGTTCGTTTTGGGCAAAAATGCTTTTAAAAACTGGGAACATTTAAAATGCCAACTTTGCGATATCTCCACTTTTAGCAATCACAGACAGCTCAAAATTTCACACAATGTGTTGAAGGCCAAGGCCCACACAAGTGTTGTGAATGGTTTTTCTAACTTGTTGCATTTAAGAGAAAACAGCAAATGCTCGTTTTTTGCAAAAATACATTGATATCAATATAAATAGTAAAACACATACTTTGCCATATCTCCTCTTGTAGCAAACACAGACAGCTCAAATTTTTACACAATGTGTTGAAGAACAAGGCCCACAAAAGTGATGTGAAATGGTAATTCTCCCATGTTGCTTTTAAGAGAATACAGCAAATGCTCATTTTTTGCAAAAATGCATTTAATAAAATAGGAACATCAAAAATGCAATCTTTGCAATATATCTTTTAACAGCAAACATAGACAGCTCAAAATTTCGCCCAATGTTTTGAAGACCAAGGCCCACAAAAGTGATGTCAAATGGTTTTTCACCCATGTTGCATTCAAGAGAAAACAGCAAATGTTCGTTTTGGGCAAAAATGCATTTAAAAACTGGGAACAGTAAAAATGCCAACTTTGCGATATCTCCACTTTTAGCAAACACAGACAGCTCAAAATTTCGCACACTGTATTGTAGACAAAGGCTCACAAAAGTGATGTGAAATGGTTTTACTCCCATGTTGCATTTAAGAGAAAACAGAAAATGCTCGTTTTTGCAAAAATGCATTGAAATCAATGGGAGCACTAAAAACACATAATTTGCCATATCTCCTCTTGTAGCAAACACAGACAGCTCAAAATTTCACACAATGTGTTGAAGGTCATGTCCCACAAAAGTGATGTGAAACGTTTTTCTCCCATGTTGCATTTAAGCCAAATCAGCAAATGTTCATTTATTGCAAAAATGTATTTAAAAAAATTGGAACTGTTAAAATGCAGTCTTTGCGATATCTGCTTTTTTAGAAAACACAGACAACTCAAAATTTCACACAATGTGTTGAAGTCCAAGCACCATAAAAGTGATGTGAAATGGTAATTCTCCCATGTTGCATTTAAGAGAAAACAGCAAATGCTTGTTTTTTGCAAAAATGCATTGAAATCAATGGGAACACTAAAAACGCATGCTTTGCATTATCTCCTCTTGTAGCAAACACAGACAGCTCAAAATTTCACACAATGTGTTGAAGGTTAAGGCCCACACAAGTATTGTGAATGGTTTTTCTCCCATGTTGCATTTAATAGAATACTGGAAATGCTTGTTTTTTTGAAAAATGCATTAAAACCAATAGGAACAGTAAAAATGAATTCATTGCGATATCTCCTCTTTTAGCAAAAACACACAGCTCAAAATTTCACATAATGTGTTGAAGACCAAGGCCCACAAAAGTGATGTGAAATGGCTTTTCTCCCATGTTGTATTTAAGAGAAAACAGCAAATGCATGTTTTTTGCAAAAATGCATTGAAATCAATGGGAAAACTAAAAACGCATTCTTTGCCATATCTCCGCTTGTAGCAAACACAGACAGCTCAAAATTTCACAAAATGTTTTGAAGACCAAGGCCCACAAAAGTGATGTGAGATGGTTTTTCTCCCATGTTGTGCTTAAGAGAAAAGAGCAAATGTTTGTTTTGGGCAAAAATGCATTTAAAAACTGGAACAGTAAAAATGACAACTTTGCGATATCTCCACTTTTAGCAAACAAAGACAGCTCAAAATTTCACACAATGTGTTGAAGGCCAAGGCCCACACAAGTGATGTGAATGGTTTTTCTCCCATGTTGCATTTAAGAGAAAACAGCAAATGCTCGTTTTTTGCAAAAATGCATTGATATCAATATAAATAGTAAAACACATACTTTGCCATATCTCCTATTGTATCAGACACAGACAGCTCAAATTTTGACACAATGTGTTGAAGACCAAGGCCCACAAAATTGATGTAAAATCGTTTTTCTACCATGTTGCATTTAAGAGAAAACAGCAAATGCTAATTTATGCAAAAATAAATTTAAAAAAATTGTAACTGTTAAAATGCAGTCTTTGCAATATCTCCTTTTTTAGCAAACATAGATAGCTCAAAATTTCACACAATATGTTGAAGACCAAGGCCCACAAAAGTGATGTGAAATAGTTTTTCTCCCATGTTGCATTTAAGAGAAAACAGCAAAAGCTCGTTTTTTGCAAAAATGCATTTAAAAAAACAAGAAAATTAAAAACGCAATCTTTGCGATATATCCTTTTAAAGCAAACATAGACAGCTCAAAATTTCACACAATGTGTTGAAGATTAAGGCCCACACAAGTGAAGTGAATGGTTTTTCTCCCATGTTGCATTTAAGAGAAGACAGGAAATGCTTGTTTTTTTCAAAAATGCATTAAAACCAATAGGAACAGTAAAAATGCATTCTTTGTGATATCTCCTCTTTTAGCAAACACAGACAGCTCAAAATTTCACACAGCATGTTGAAGTTCAAGGCCCACAAAAGTGATGTGAGATGGTTTTTCTACCATGCTGCGTATATGAGAAATCAGCAAATGCTTGTTTTTGCAAAAATGCATAAAAACCAATTTGAATAGCAATAATGCAATCTTTGCTATATCTCTTGATTTAGCAAACACAGACAGCTAAAAATTTCACACAATGTGTTGAAGGCGATGGCCCACAAAAGTGATGTGAAATGGTTTTCTCCCATGTTGCATTTAAGACAAATCAGCAAATGCTCATTAGGCCAAAATGCATTGCAATGATTGGGAACAGTGAAAACGCATACTTTGCCATATTTCCTCTTTTAGCAAACACAGACAACTCAAAATTTCACACAATGTGTTGAAGACCAAGGCCCACAAAAGTGATGTGAAATGGTTTTTCTCCCATGTTGCATTTAAGAGAAAACAGTAAATGTTTGTTTTGGGCAAAAATGCATTTAAAAACTGGAACAGTAAAAATGACAACTTTGCGATATCTCCACTTTTAGCAAACAAAGACAGCTCAAAATTTCACACAATGTGTTGAAGGCCAAGGCCCACACAAGTGATGTGAATGGTTTTTCTCCCATGTTGCATTTAAGAGAAAACAGCAAATGCTCGTTTTTTGCAAAAATGCATTGATATCAATATAAATAGTAAAACACATACTTTGCCATATCTCCTATTGTATCAGACACAGACAGCTCAAATTTTGACACAATGTGTTGAAGACCAAGGCCCACAAAATTGATGTAAAATCGTTTTTCTACCATGTTGCATTTAAGAGAAAACAGCAAATGCTAATTTATGCAAAAATACATTTAAAAAAATTGTAACTGTAAAAATGCAGTCTTTGCAATATCTCCTTTTTTAGCAAACATAGATAGCTCAAAATTTCACACAATATGTTGAAGACCAAGGCCCACAAAAGTGATGTGAAATAGTTTTTCTCCCATGTTGCATTTAAGAGAAAACAGCAAAAGCTCGTTTTTTGCAAAAATGCATTTAAAAAAACAAGAAATTTAAAAACGCAATCTTTGCGATATATCCTTTTAAAGCAAACATAGACAGCTCAAAATTTCACACAATGTGTTGAAGATTAAGGCCCACACAAGTGAAGTGAATGGTTTTTCTCCCATGTTGCATTTAAGAGAAGACAGGAAATGCTTGTTTTTTTCAAAAATGCATTAAAACCAATAGGAACAGTAAAAATGCATTCTTTGTGATATCTCCTCTTTTAGCAAACACAGACAGCTCAAAATTTTACACAGCATGTTGAAGTTCAAGGCCCACAAAACTGAAGTGAGATGGTTTTTCTACCATGCTGCGTATATGAGAAATCAGCAGATGCTTGTTTTTTGCAAAAATGCATAAAAACCAATTTGAATAGCAATAATGCAATCTTTGCTATATCTCTTGATTTAGCAAACACAGACAGCTCAAAATTTCACACAATGTGTTGAAGGCGATGGCCCACAAAAGTGATGTGAAATGGTTTTCTCCCATGTTGCATTTAAGACAAATCAGCAAATTCTCATTAGGCCAAAATGCATTGCAATGATTGGGAACAGTGAAAACGCATACTTTGCCATATTTCCTCTTTTAGCAAACACAGACAACTCAAAATTTCACACAATGTGTTGAAGACCAAGGCCCACAAAAGTGATGTGAAATGGTTTTTCTCCCATGTTGCATTTAAGAGAAAACAGTAAATGTGTGTTTTGGGCAAAAATGCATTTAAAAACTGGGAACAGTAAAAATGCCAACTTTGCGATATCTGCACTTTTAGCAAACACAGACTGCTCAAAATTTCACACAATGTGTTGAAGGCCAAGGCCCACACAAGTGATGTGAATGGTTTTTCTCCCATGTTGCATTTAAGAGAAAACAGCAAATGCTCGTTTTTTGCAAAAATGCATTGATATCAATATAAATAGTAAAACATATACTTTGCCATAACTCCTATTGTATCAGACACAGACAGCTCAAATTTTGACACAATGTGTTGAAGACCAAGGCCCACAAAATTGATGTAAAATCGTTTTTCTACCATGTTGCATTTAAGAGAAAACAGCAAATGCTAATTTATGCAAAAATACATTTAAAAAAATTGTAACTGTTAAAATGCAGTCTTTGCAATATCTCCTTTTTTAGCAAACATAGATAGCTCAAAATTTCACACAATATGTTGAAGACCAAGGCCCACAAAAGTGATGTGAAATAGTTTTTCTCCCATGTTGCATTCAAGAGAAAACAGCAAATGCTCGTTTTTTGCAAAAATGCATTTAAAAAAACAAGAAAATTAAAAACGCAATCTTTGCGATATATCCTTTTAAAGCAAACATAGACAGCTCAAAATTTCACACAATGTGTTGAAGATTAAGGCCCACACAAGTGAAGTGAATGGTTTTTCTCCCATGTTGCATTTAAGAGAAGACAGGAAATGCTTGTTTTTTTCAAAAATGCATTAAAACCAATAGGAACAGTAAAAATGCATTCTTTGTGATATCTCCTCTTTTAGCAAACACAGACAGCTCAAAATTTCACACAGCATGTTGAAGTTCAAGGCCCACAAAAGTGATGTGAGATGGTTTTTCTACCATGCTGCATATATGAGAAATCAGCAAATGCTTGTTTTTTGCAAAAATGCATAAAAACCAATTTGAATAGCAATAATGCAATCTTTGCTATATCTCTTGATTTAGCAAATACAGACAGCTGAAAATTTCACACAATGTGTTGAAGGCGATGGCCCACAAAGGTGATGTGAAATGGTTTTCTCCCATGGTGCATTTAAGACAAATCAGCAAATGCTCATTAGGCCAAAATGCATTGCAATGATTGGGAACAGTGAAAACGCATACTTTGCCATATTTCCTCTTGTAGCAAACACAGACAACTCAAAATTTCACACAATGTGTTGAAGACCAAGGCCCACAAAAGTGATGTGAAATGGCTTTTCTCCCATGCTGCATTAAAGAGAAAACAGCAAATGCTTGTTTTCTGCAAAAATGCATTGAAATCAATGGGAACACTAAAAACGCATACTTTGCCATATCTCCTCTTGTAGCAAACACAGATAACTCAAAATATCACACAATGTGTTGAAGTCCAAACACCATAAAAGTCATGTGAAATGTTAATTCTCCCATGTTGCATTCAAGAGAAAACAGCAAATGCTTGTTTTTTGCAAAAATGCATTGAAATAAATGGGAACACTAAAAACGCATACTTTGTCATATATCCTCTTGTAGCAAACACACACAGCTCAAAATTTCACACAATGTGTTGAAGGCCAAGGCCCACACAAGTGATGTGAATGGTTTTTCTTCCATGTTGCATTTAAGAGAAAACAGCAAATGCTCGTTTTTTGCAAAAATGCATTGATATCAATATAAATAGTAAAACACATACTTTGCCATATCTCCTCTTGTAGCAAACACAGACAGCTCAAATTTTGACACAATGTGTTGAAGACCAAGGCCCACAAAAGTGATGTGAAATGGTAAATCTCCCATGTTGCTTTTAAGAGAATACAGCAAATGCTCATTTTTTGCAAAAATGCATTTAAAAAAATAGGAACATCAAAAATGCAATCTTTGCAATAAATCTATTAACAGCAACCATAGACAGCTCAAAATTTCACAAAATGATTTGAAAACCAAGGCCCACAAAAGTGATGTGAAATGGTTTTTCACCCATTTTGCGTTTGCAAATACTCGTTTTCTACAAAAATGCATTGAAATCAATGGGAACACAAAAAGACATACTTTGCCATATCTCCTCTTGTAGCAAACACAGATAACTCAAAATTTCACACAATGTGTTGAAGACCAAGGCCCACAAAAGTGATGTGAAATAGTTTTTCTCCCATGTTGCATTTAAGAGAAAACAGCAAATGCTCATTTTTTGCAAAAATGCATTGAAATCAATGGGAACACTAAAAACGCATACTTTGTCATATCTCCTCTTGTAGCAAACACAGACAGCTCAAAATTTCACACAATGTGTTGAAGGTTAAGGCCCACACAAGAATTATGAATGGTTTTTCTCCCATGTTGCATTTAAGAGAATACTGGAAATGCTTGTTTTTTTCAAAAATGCATTAAAACCAATAGGAACAGTAAAAATGCATTCTTTGCGATATCTCCTCTTTTAGCAAACACACACAGCTCAAAATTTCACACAATGTGTTGAAGACCAAGGCTAACAAAAGTGATGTGAAATGGCTTTTCTCCCATGTTGCATTTAAGAGAAAACAGCAAATGCTTGTTTTTTGCAAAAATGCATTGAAATCAATGGGAACACTAAAAACGCATACTTTGCCATATCTCCGCTTGTAGCAAACACAGACAGCTCAAAATTTCACAAAATGTTTAGAAGACCAAGGCCCACAAAAGTAATGTGAAACGGTTTTTCTCCCATGTTGCGTTTAAGAGAAAACAGCAAATATTCGTTTTGGGCAAAAATGCATTTAAAAACTGGGAACAGTAAAAATGCAATCTTTGCTAAATTTCCTTTTAAAGCAAACATTGAAGGCTCAAAATTTCACACAATGTGTTGAAGACCAAGGCCCACATAAGTGATGTGAAATGGTTTTTCTCCCATGGTGTATTTAAGAGAAAATAGCATATGCTCATTTTCTGCAGAAATGCATTGAAATCAATGGAAACACTAAAAACCCATTCTTTGCCATATCTCCTCTTGTAGCAAACACAGACAGTTCAAAATTTCACACTATGTGTTGAAGACCAAGGGCCACAAAAGTATTATGAAATGGTATTTCTCCCATGTTGCGTTTAAGAGAAAATGGTAAATGTTCGTTTTGGGCAAAAATGCATTTAAAAACTGGGAACATTTAAAATGCCAACTTTGCGATATCTCCACTTTTAGCAAACACAGACAGCTCAAAATTTCACACAATGTGTTGAAGGCCAAGGCCCACACAAGTGATGTGAATGGTTTTTCTAACATGTTGCATTTAAGAGAAAACAGCAAATGCTCGTTTTTTGCAAAAATACATTGATATCAATATAAATAGTAAAACACATACTTTGCCATATCTCCTCTTGTAGCAAACACAGACAGCTCAAATTTTTACACAATGTGTTGAAGAACAAGGCCCACAAAAGTGATGTGAAATGGTAATTCTCCCATGTTGCTTTTAAGACAAATCAGCAAATGTTCATTTATTGCAAAAATTTATTTAAAAAAATTGTAACTGTTAAAATGCAGTCTTTGCGATATCTGCTTTTTTAGAAAACACAGACAACTCAAAATTTCACACACTGTATTGTAGACAAAGGCTCACAAAAGTGATGTGAAATGGTTTTACTCCCATGTTGTATTTAAGAGAAAACAGCAAATGCATGTTTTTTGCAAAAATGCATTGAAATCAATGGGAAAACTAAAAACGCATTCTTTGCCATATCTCTGCTTGTAGCAAGCACAGACAGCTCAAAATTTCACAAAATGTTTTGAAGACCAAGGCCCACAAAAGTGATGTGAAATGGTTTTTCACCCATGTTGCATTCAAGAGAAAACAGCAAATGTTCGTTTTGGGCAAAAATGCATTTAAAAACTGGGAACAGTAAAAATGCAAACTTTGCGATATCTCCACTTTTAGCAAACACAGACAGCTCAAAATTTCGCACACTGTATTGTAGACAAAGGCTCACAAAAGTGATGTGAAATGGTTTTACTCCCATGTTGCATTTAAGAGAAAACAGAAAATGCTTGTTTTTGCAAGAATGCATTGAAATCAATGGGAGCACTAAAAACGCTTAATTTGCCATATCTCCTCTTGTAGCAAACACAGACAGCTCAAAATTTCACACAATGTGTTGAAGGTCAGGTCCCACAAAAGTGATGTGAAACGTTTTTCTCCCATGTTGCATTTAAGACAAATCAGCAAATGTTCATTTATTGCAAAAATGTATTTAAAAAAATTGTAACTGTTAAAATGCAGTCTTTGCGATATCTCCTTTTTTAGAAAACACAGACAACTCAAAATTTCACACAATGTGTTGAAGTCCAAGCACCATAAAAGTGATGTGAAATGGTAATTCTCCCATGTTGCATTTAAGAGAAAACAGCAAATGCTTGTTTTTTTCAAAAATGCATTGAAATCAATGGGAACACTAAAAACGCATGCTTTGCATTATCTCCTCTTGTAGCAAACACAGACAGCTCAAAATTTCACACAATGTGTTGAAGGTTAAGGCCCACACAAGTATTGTGAATGGTTTTTCTCCCATGTTGCATTTAATAGAATACTGGAAATGCTTGTTTTTTTGAAAAATGCATTAAAACCAATAGGAACAGTAAAAATGAATTCATTGCGATATCTCCTCTTTTAGCAAAAACACACAGCTCAAAATTTCACAAAATCTTTTGAAGACCAAGGCCCACAAAAGTGATGTGAGATGGTTTTTCTCCCATGTTGTGCTTAAGAGAAAAGAGCAAATGTTTGTTTTGGGCAAAAATGCATTTAAAAACTGGAACTGTAAAAATGACAACTTTGCGATATCTCCACTTTTAGCAAACAAAGGCCCTCATTCAGAGCCGCTCGTTAGCGGCAGTACGCTCGCTCCGAGCGATGTTTGCACATCTGCGCATGCGTACGCTTTTTAGTACGCATGCGCGAACCAGTCAGTGCGGCCGAAAATCGTTGGTACGCAATATAGCGAGTGTCTGCTATTTTGAGTGACAGAATGAGGCGTATGTGGGTGGTAACAGGGGAAGGTGCTTGAAAATGGGGAGTGGAGATCCGAACGCAGGCGTGCTTAAAGGTCAAAACGGGCGTTTTATGGGTGTGCATATTTAAAACAGCCGCGTCATTGACCACGTCACTGGGTTATTTTATAGCCAGAACTGCTCGCAAATTTGTGGTAGCAAACACCAACCACAAGAATAGCGAGCAGTTCATACGCTGGTCGATGTACTCGATTAATCTAATAAATAGCGGACATGACGTAGGATGCGAGCGGCCAGGGGGCGTTTATAACAAATAAACGAGCGTATGTTTTGCTCGCTCGTTCAGACTTAGAGGTGTGAACAGACTGCAATGTGCGTACGGATCATTTGAATAGCCACCCCTTGTTTTTAAACGAGCGACCACAAATAGCGTACGGCTCTGAATGAGGGCCAAAGACAGCTCAAAATTTCACACAA
The DNA here is from genome assembly GCA_031769625.1 of Taudactylus pleione. Lineage (NCBI taxonomy): Eukaryota > Metazoa > Chordata > Amphibia > Anura > Myobatrachidae > Taudactylus > Taudactylus pleione. Next base: position 523,553 of record JAUIMM010000136.1, read on the forward strand.
TGTGTTGAAGGCCAAGGCCCACACAAGTGATGTGAATGGTTTTTCTCCCATGTTGCATTTAAGAGAAAACAGCAAATGCTCGTTTTTTGCAAAAATGCATTGATATCAATATAAATAGTAAAACACATACTTTGCCATATCTCCTATTGTATCAGACACAGACAGCTCAAATTTTGACACAATGTGTTGAAGACCAAGGCCCACAAAATTGATGTAAAATCGTTTTTCTACCATGTTGCATTTAAGAGAAAACAGCAAATGCTAATTTATGCAAAAATAAATTTAAAAAAATTGTAACTGTTAAAATGCAGTCTTTGCAATATCTCCTTTTTTAGCAAACATAGATAGCTCAAAATTTCACACAATATGTTGAAGACCAAGGCCCACAAAAGTGATGTGAAATAGTTTTTCTCCCATGTTGCATTTAAGAGAAAACAGCAAAAGCTCGTTTTTTGCAAAAATGCATTTAAAAAAACAAGAAATTTAAAAACGCAATCTTTGCGATATATCCTTTTAAAGCAAACATAGACAGCTCAAAATTTCACACAATGTGTTGAAGATTAAGGCCCACACAAGTGAAGTGAATGGTTTTTCTCCCATGTTGCATTTAAGAGAAGACAGGAAATGCTTGTTTTTTTCAAAAATGCATTAAAACCAATAGGAACAGTAAAAATGCATTCGTGATATCTCCTCTTTTAGCAAACACAGACAGCTCAAAATTTCACACAGCATGTTGAAGTTCAAGGCCCACAAAAGTGATGTGAGATGGTTTTTCTACCATGCTGCGTATATGAGAAATCAGCAAATGCTTGTTTTTTGCAAAAATGCATAAAAACCAATTTGAATAGCAATAATGCAATCTTTGCTATATCTCTTGATTTAGCAAACACAGACAGCTCAAAATTTCACACAATGTGTTGAAGGCGATGGCCCACAAAAGTGATGTGAAATGGTTTTCTCCCATGTTGCATTTAAGACAAATCAGCAAATGCTCATTAGGCCAAAATGCATTGCAATGATTGGGAACAGTGAAAACGCATACTTTGCCATATTTCCTCTTTTAGCAAACACAGACAACTCAAAATTTCACACAATGTGTTGAAGACCAAGGCCCACAAAAGTGATGTGAAATGGTTTTTCTCCCATGTTGCATTTAAGAGAAAACAGTAAATGTTCGTTTTGGGCAAAAATGCATTTAAAGACTGGGAACAGTAAAAATGCCAACTTTGCGATATCTGCACTTTTAGCAAACACAGACTGCTCAAAATTTCACACAATGTGTTGAAGACCAAGGCCCACAAAAGTGATGTGAAATGGCTTTTCTCCCATGTTGCATTTAAGAGAAAACAGCAAATGCTTGTTTTCTGCAAAAATGCATTGAAATCAATGGGAACACTAAAAACGCATACTTTGCCATATCTCCTCTTGTAGCAAACACAGATAACTCAAAATATCACACAATGTGTTGAAGTCCAAGCACCATAAAAGTCATGTGAAATGTTAATTCTCCCATGTTGCATTCAAGAGAAAACAGCAAATGCTTGTTTTTTGCAAAAATGCTTTGAAATCAATGGGAACACTAAAAACGCATACTTTGTCATATATCCTCTTGTAGCAAACACAGACAGCTCAAAATTTCACACAATGTTTTGAAGGTTAAGGCCCACACAAGAATTATGAATGGTTTTTCTCCCATGTTGCATTTAAGAGAATACTGGAAATGCTTGTTTTTTTCAAAAATGCATTAAAACCAATAGGAACAGTAAAAATGCATTATTTGCGATATCTCCTCTTTTAGCCAACACACACAGCTCAAAATTTCACACAATGTGTTGAAGACCAAGGCCCACAAAAGTGATGTGAAATGGCTTTTCTCCCATTTTGCATTTAAGAGAAAACAGCAAATGCTTGTTTTTTGCAAAAATGCATTGAAATCAATGGGAACACTAAAAACGCATACTTTGCCATATCTCCGCTTGTAGCAAACACAGACAGCTCAAAATTTCACAAAATGTTTTGAAGACCAAGGCCCACAAAAGTAATGTGAAACGGTTTTTCTCCCATGTTGCGTTTAAGAGAAAACAGCAAATATTCATTTTGGGCAAAAATGCATTTAAAAACTGGGAACAGTAAAAATGCAATCTTTGCTAAATTTCCGTTAAAGCAAACATTGAAGGCTCAAAATTTCACACAATGTGTTGAAGACCAAGGCCCACATAAGTGATGTGAAATGGTTTTTCTCCCATGGTGCATTTAAGAGAAAATAGCATATGCTCATTTTCTGCAGAAAAGCATTGAAATCAATGGAAACACTAAAAACCCATTCTTTGCCATATCTCCTCTTGTAGCAAACACAGACAGTTCAAAATTTCACACTATGTGTTGAAGACCAAGGGCCACAAAAGCATTATGAAATGGTATTTCTCCCATGTTGCGTTTAAGAGAAAATGGTAAATGTTCGTTTTGGGCAAAAATGCATTTAAAAACTGGGAACATTTAAAATGCCAACTTTGCGATATCTCCACTTTTAGCAAACACAGACAGCTCAAAATTTCACACAATGTGTTGAAGGCCAAGGCCCACACAAGTGTTGTGAATGGTTTTTCTAACATGATGCATTTAAGAGAAAACAGCAAATGCTCATTTTTTGCAAAAATACATTGATATCAATATAAATAGTAAAACACATACTTTGCCATATCTCCTCTTGTAGCAAACACAGACAGCTCAAATTTTTACACAATGTGTTGCAGAACAAGGCCCACAAAAGTGATGTGAAATGGTAATTCTCCCATGTTGCTTTTAAGAGAATACAGCAAATGCTCATTTTTTGCAAAAATGCATTTAATAAAATAGGAACATCAAAAATGCAATCTTTGCAATATATCTTTTAACAGCAAACATAGACAGCTCAAAATTTCGCGAAAATGTTTTGAATACCAAGGCCCACAAAAGTGATGTCAAATGGTTTTTCACCCATGTTGCATTCAAGAGAAAACAGCAAATGTTCGTTTTGGGCAAAAATGCATTTAAAAACTGGGAACAGTAAAAATGCCAACTTTGCGATATCTCCACTTTTAGCAAACACAGACAGCTCAAAATTTCGCACACTGTATTGTAGACAAAGGCTCACAAAAGTGATGTGAAATGGTTTTACTCCCATGTTGCATTTAAGCCAAATCAGCAAATGTTCATTTATTGCAAAAATTTATTTAAAAAAATTGTAACTTAAAATGCAGTCTTTGCGATATCTGCTTTTTTAGAAAACACAGACAACTCAAAATTTCACACAATGTGTTGAAGTCCAAGCACCATAAAAGTGATGTGAAATGGTAATTCTCCCATGTTGCATTTAAGAGAAAACAGCAAATGCTTGTTTTTTGCAAAAATGCTTTGAAATCAATGGGAACACTAAAAACGCATGCTTTGCATTATCTCCTCTTGTAGCAAACACAGACAGCTCAAAATTTCACACAATGTGTTGAAGGTTAAGGCCCACACAAGTATTGTGAATGGTTTTTCTCCCATGTTGCATTTAATAGAATACTGGAAATGCTTGTTTTTTTCAAAAATGCATTAAAACCAATAGGAACAGTAAAAATGAATTCATTGCGATATCTCCTCTTTTAGCAAAAACACACAGCTCAAAATTTCACATAATGTGTTGAAGACCAAGGCCCACAAAAGTGATGTGAAATGGCTTTTCTCCCATGCTGCATATATGAGAAATCAGCAAATGCTTGTTTTTTGCAAAAATGCATAAAAACCAATTTGAATAGCAATAATGCAATCTTTGCTATATCTCTTGATTTAGCAAACACAGACAGCTCAAAATTTCACACAATGTGTTGAAGGCGATGGCCCACAAAAGTGATGTGACATGGTTTTCTCCAATGTTGCATTTAAGACAAATCAGCAAATGCTCATTAGGCCAAAATGCATTGCAATGATTGGGAACAGTGAAAACGCATACTTTGCCATATTTCCTCTTGTAGCAAACACAGACAACTCAAAATTTCACACAATGTGTTGAAGACCAAGGCCCACAAAAGTGATGTGAAATGGTTTTTCTCCCATGTTGCATTTAAGAGAAAACAGTAAATGTTCGTTTGGGGCAAAAATGCATTTAAAAACTGGGAACAGTAAAAATGCCAACTTTGCGATATCTGCACTTTTAGCAAACACAGACTGCTCAAAATTTCACACAATGTGTTGAAGGCCAAGGCCCACGCAAGTGATGTGAATGGTTTTTCTCCCATGTTGCATTTAAGAGAAAACAGCAAATGCTCGTTTTTTGCAAAAATGCAGTGATATCAATATAAATAGTAAAACACATACTTTGCCATATCTCCTATTGTATCAGACACAGACAGCTCAAATTTTGACACAATGTGTTGAAGACCAAGGCCCACAAAATTGATGTAAAATCGTTTTTCTACCATGTTGCATTTAAGAGAAAACAGCAAATGCTAATTTATGCAAAAATACATTTAAAAAAATTGTAACTGTTAAAATGCAGTCTTTGCAATATCTCCTTTTTTAACAAACATAGATAGCTCAAAATTTCAGACAATATGTTGGAGACCAAGGCCCACAAAAGTGATGTGAAATAGTTTTTCTCCCATGTTGCATTCAAGAGAAAACAGCAAATGCTCGTTTTTTGCAAAAATGCATTTAAAAAAACAAGAAAATTAAAAACGCAATCTTTGCGATATATCCTTTTAAAGCAAACATAGACAGCTCAAAATTTCACACAATGTGTTGAAGATTAAGGCCCACACAAGTGAAGTGAATGGTTTTTCTCCCATGTTGCATTTAAGAGAAGACAGGAAATGCTTGTTTTTTTCAAAAATGCATTAAAACCAATAGGAACAGTAAAAATGCATTCTTTGTGATATCTCCTCTTTTAGCAAACACAGACAGCTCAAAATTTCACACAGCATGTTGAAGTTCAAGGCCCACAAAAGTGATGTGAGATGGTTTTTCTACCATGCTGCGTATATGAGAAATCAGCAAATGCTTGTTTTTTGCAAAAATGCATAAAAACCAATTTGAATAGCAATAATGCAATCTTTGCTATATCTCTTGATTTAGCAAACACAGACAGCTCAAAATTTCACACAATGTGTTGAAGGCGATGGCCCACAAAGGTGATGTGAAATGGTTTTCTCCCATGTTGCATTTAAGACAAATCAGCAAATGCTCATTAGGCCAAAATGCATTGCAATGATTGGGAACAGTGAAAACGCATACTTTGCCATATTTCCTCTTGTAGCAAACACAGACAACTCAAAATTTCACACAATGTGTTGAAGACCAAGGCCCACAAAAGTGATGTGAAATGGTTTTTCTCCCATGTTGCATTTAAGAGAAAACAGCAAATGCTTGTTTTCTGCAAAAATGCATCTAAAAAATGGGAATAGTAAAAACACAAACTTTGCCATATCTCCTCTTTTAGCAAACACAGACAGCTCAAAATTTCACATACTGTATTGAAGACAAAGGCTCAGAAAGGTGATGTGAAATGGTTTTACTCCCATGTTGCATTTAAGAGAAAGCAGAAAATGCTCGTTTTTTGCAAAAATGCATTTAAAAAAAAAGGAACATTGAAAACGCAATCTTTGCGACATATCCTTTTAAAGCAAACTCAGACAGCTCAAAATTTCACACAATCTGTTGAAGATTAGGGCCCACACAAGTGATGTGAATGGTTTTTCTCCTATCTTGCATTTAAGAGAAAACAGGAAATGCTAGTTTTTTTTCAAAAATGCATTAAAACCAATAGGAACAGTAAAAATGCATTCTTTGCAATATCTCCTCTTTTAGCAAACACAGACAGCTCAAAATTTCACACAATGTGTGGAAGGCCATGGCCCACCAAAGTGATGTGAAATGTTTTTCTCCCATGTTGTATTTAAGACAAATCAGTAAATGATCGTTTTTTGCAAAAATGCATTTAAAAAAATTGTAAATGTTAAAATGCAGTCTTTGCGATATCTCCTCTTTTAGCAAACATAGACAGCTCAAAATTTCACAAAGTGTGTTGAAGTTCAAGGCCCACAAAAGTGATGTGAAATAGTTTTTCTACCATGTTGAGTATAAGAGAAATCAGCAAATGCTTGTTCTTTGCAAAAATGCATTGAAATCAACGGGAACACTAAAAACACATACTTTGCCATATCTCCTCTTGTAGCAAACACAGTCAGCTCAAAATTTCAAACAATGTGTTGTAGACAATGGCCACAAAAGTGATGTGAAATGGTTTTTCTCCCATGTTGCATTTAAGAGAAAACAGCAAATGCTTGTTTTCTGCAAAAATGCATCTAAAATATGGGAATAGTAAAAACGCAAACTTTGCCATATCTCCTCTTTTTGCAAACACAGACAGCTCAAAATTTCACATACTGTATTGAAGACAGAGGCTCACAAAAGTGATGTGAAATGGTTTTACTCCCATGTTGCGTTTAAGAGAAAACAGTAAATGCTCATTTTTTTTCAAAAATGCAATCAAACCAATAGGAAAAGTAAAAATGCATTCTTTGTGATATCTCCTCTTTTAGCAAATACAGACAGCTCAAAATTTCACACAATGTGTTGAAGGCCAAGGCCCACACAAGTGATGAATGGTTTTTATCCCATGTTGCATTTAAGAGAAAACAGCAAATGCTCATTTTATGCAAAAATGCATTGAAATCAATATAAATAGTAAAACACATACTTTGCCATATTTCCTCTTGTAGCAAACACAGACAGCTCAAATTTTCACACAATGTGTTGGAGACCAATTCCCACAAAAGTGATGTGAAATGGTTTTTCTCCAATGTTGCATTTAAGATAAAACAGCAAATGCTAGTTCTTTGCAAAAATGCATTGAAATCAATATAAACAGTAAAACGCATACATTGACATATCTCCTCTTGTAGCAAACACAGACAGTTCAAAATTTCACAAAATGTGTTATAGACAATGGCCCACAAAAGTGATGTGAAATGGTTTTTCTCCCATGTTGCATTTAAGAGGAAACAGAATATGCTCGTTTTAGGCCAAAATGCATTGCAACGATTGGGAACAGTAAAAATGCATACTTTGCAATATCTCCTCTTGTTGAAAACACAGACAGCTCAACATTTCACACAATGTGTTGAAGATTAGGGCCCACACAAGTGATGTGAATGGTTTTTCTCCTATCTTGCATTTAAGAGAAAACAGGAAATGCTAGTTTTTTTTCAAAAATGCATTAAAACCAATAGGAACAGTAAAAATGCATTCTTTGCAATATCTCCTCTTTTAGCAAACACAGACAGCTCAAAATTTCACACAATGTGTGGAAGGCCATGGCCCACCAAAGTGATGTGAAATGTTTTTCTCCCATGTTGTATTTAAGACAAATCAGTAAATGATCGTTTTTTGCAAAAATGCATTTAAAAAAATTGTAACTGTTAAAATGCAGTCTTTGCGATATCTCCTCTTTTAGCAAACATAGACAGCTCAAAATTTCACAAAGTGTGTTGAAGTTCAAGGCCCACAAAAGTGATGTGAAATAGTTTTTCTACCATGTTGAGTATAAGAGAAATCAGCAAATGCTTGTTCTTTGCAAAAATGCATTGAAATCAATGGGAACACTAAAAACACATACTTTGCCATATCTCCTCTTGTAGCAAACACAGTCAGCTCAAAATTTCAAACAATGTGTTGTAGACAATGGCCACAAAAGTGATGTGAAATGGTTTTTCTCCCATGTTGCATTTAAGAGAAAACAGCAAATGCTTGTTTTCTGCAAAAATGCATCTAAAATATGGGAATAGTAAAAACGCAAACTTTGCCATATCTCCTCTTTTTGCAAACACAGACAGCTCAAAATTTCACATACTGTATTGAAGACAGAGGCTCACAAAAGTGATGTGAAATGGTTTTACTCCCATGTTGCGTTTAAGAGAAAACAGTAAATGCTCATTTTTTTTCAAAAATGCAATCAAACCAATAGGAAAAGTAAAAATGCATTCTTTGTGATATCTCCTCTTTTAGCAAACACAGACAGCTCAAAATTTCACACAATGTGTTGAAGGCCAAGGCCCACACAAGTGATGAATGGTTTTTATCCCATGTTGCATTTAAGAGAAAACAGCAAATGCTCATTTTATGCAAAAATGCATTGAAATCAATATAAATAGTAAAACACATACTTTGCCATATTTCCTCTTGTAGCAAACACAGACAGCTCAAATTTTCACACAATGTGTTGGAGACCAATTCCCACAAAAGTGATGTGAAATGGTTTTTCTCCAATGTTGCATTTAAGATAAAACAGCAAATGCTAGTTCTTTGCAAAAATGCATTGAAATCAATATAAACAGTAAAATGCATACATTGACATATCTCCTCTTGTAGCAAACACAGACAGTTAAAAATTTCACAAAATGTGTTATAGACAATGGCCCACAAAAGTGATGTGAAATGGTTTTTCTCCCATGTTGCATTTAAGAGAAAACAGAATATGCTCGTTTTAGGCCAAAATGCATTGCAACGATTGGGAACAGTAAAAATGCATACTTTGCAATATCTCCTCTTGTTGAAAACACAGACAGCTCAACATTTCACACAATGTGTTGAAGATTAGGGCCCACACAAGTGATGTGAATGGTTTTTCTCCTATCTTGCATTTAAGAGAAAACAGGAAATGCTAGTTTTTTTTCAAAAATGCATTAAAACCAATAGGAACAGTAAAAATGCATTCTTTGCAATATCTCCTCTTTTTGCAAACACAGACAGCTCAAAATTTCACACAATGTGTGGAAGGCCATGGCCCACCAAAGTGATGTGAAATGTTTTTCTCCCATGTTGTATTTAAGACAAATCAGTAAATGATCGTTTTTTGCAAAAATGCATTTAAAAAAATTGTAACTGTTAAAATGCAGTCTTTGCGATATCTCCTCTTTTAGCAAACATAGACAGCTCAAAATTTCACAAAGTGTGTTGAAGTTCAAGGCCCACAAAAGTGATGTGAAATAGTTTTTCTACCATGTTGAGTATAAGAGAAATCAGCAAATGCTTGTTCTTTGCAAAAATGCATTGAAATCAATGGGAACACTAAAAACACATACTTTGCCATATCTCCGCTTGTAGCAAACACAGTCAGCTCAAAATTTCAAACAATGTGTTGTAGACAATGGCCACAAAAGTGATGTGAAATGGTTTTTCTCCCATGTTGCATTTAAGAGAAAACAGCAAATGCTTGTTTTCTGCAAAAATGCATCTAAAATATGGGAATAGTAAAAACGCAAACTTTGCCATATCTCCTCTTTTCGCAAACACAGACAGCTCAAAATTTCACATACTGTATTGAAGACAGAGGCTCACAAAAGTGATGTGAAATGGTTTTACTCCCATGTTGCGTTTAAGAGAAAACAGTAAATGCTCATTTTTTTTCAAAAATGCAATCAAACCAATAGGAAAAGTAAAATTGCATTCTTTGTGATATCTCCTCTTTTAGCAAACACAGACAGCTCAAAATTTCACACAATGTGTTGAAGGCCAAGGCCCACACAAGTGATGAATGGTTTTTATCCCATGTTGCATTTAAGAGAAAACAGCAAATGCTCATTTTATGCAAAAATGCATTGAAATCAATATAAATAGTAAAACACATACTTTGCCATATTTCCTCTTGTAGCAAACACAGACAGCTCAAATTTTCACACAATGTGTTGGAGACCAATTCCCACAAAAGTGATGTGAAATGGTTTTTCTCCAATGTTGCATTTAAGATAAAACAGCAAATGCTAGTTCTTTGCAAAAATGCATTGACAATATAAAGAGTAAAACGCATACATTGACATATCTCCTCTTGTAGCAAACACAGACAGTTCAAAATTTCACAAAATGTGTTATAGACAATGGCCCACAAAAGTGATGTGAAATGGTTTTTCTCCCATGTTGCATTTAAGAGGAAACAGAATATGCTCGTTTTAGGCCAAAATGCATTGCAACGATTGGGAACAGTAAAAATGCATACTTTGCAATATCTCCTCTTGTTGAAAACACAGACAGCTCAACATTTCACACAATGTGTTGAAGACCAAGGCCCACAAAGTGATGTGAAATGTTTTATCTCCCATGTTGCATTTAAGAGAAAACAGCAAATGCTCAATTTTTGCAAAAATGCTTTGAAATCAATGAGAACAATAAAAATGCATGCTTTGCCATATCTACTCTTGTAGCAAACACAGACAACTCCAAATTTCACACAATGTGTTGAAGACCAAGGCCCACATAAGTGATGTGAAATGGTTTTTCTCCCATGTAGCATTTAAGAGAAAGCAGGAAACGCTTGTTTTGTGCAAAAATGCATTGAAATCAATAGGAAAAGTAAAAATGCATTCTTTGTGATATCTCCTCTTTTAGCAAACACAGACAGCTAAAAATTTCACAAAGCGTGTTGAAGTTCAAGGCCCACAAAAGTGATGTGAAATAGTTTTTCTACCATGTTGAGTATAAGAGAAATCAGCAAATGCTTGTACTTTGCAAAAATGCATTGCTATCAATAGGAACACTAAAAACACATACTTTGCCATATCTCCTCTTGTAGCAAACACAGTCAGCTCAAAATTTCACACAATGTGTTGTAGACAATGGACACAAAAGTGATGTGAAATGGTTTTTCTCCCATGTTGCATTTAAGAGAAAACAGCAAATGCTTATTTTCTGCAAAAATGCATCTAAAAAATGGGAATAGTAAAAACACAAACTTTGCCATATCTCCTCTTTTAGCAAACACAGACAGCTCAAAATTTCACATACTGTATTGAAGACAAAGGCTCAGAAAGGTGATGTGAAATGGTTTTACTCCCATGTTGCATTTAAGAGAAAGCAGAAAATGCTTGTTTTTTTGCAAGAATGCATTAAAACCAATTTGAATAGCAATAAAGCAATCTTTGTGATATCTCCTGATTTAGCAAACACAGACAGCTCAAAATTTCACACAATGTGTTGAAGGTTAAGGCCCACACAAGTATGGTGAATGGTTTTTCTCTCATGTTGCATGTAAGAGAATACAGGAAATGCTTGTTTTTTTTCAAAAATGCATTAAAAAATGGGAACAGTAAAAATGCAAACTTTGCGATATCTCCTCTTTTAGCAAACACAGACAGCTCAAAATTTCACACAATGTTTTGAAGGCCAAGGCCCACACAAGTGATTTGAATAGTTTTTCTCACATGTTGCATTTAAGAGAAAACAGCAAATGCTTGTTTTTTGCAAAAATGCATTGAAATAAATATAAATAGTAAAACACATACTTTGCCATATTTCCTCTTGTAGCAAACACAGACAGCTCAAATTTTCACACAATGTGTTGAAGACCAATTCCCACAAAAGTGATGTGAAATGGTTTTTCTCCAAAGTTGCATTAAGATAAAACAGCAAATGCTAGTTTTTTGCAAAAATGCATTGAAATCAATATAAACAGTAAAATGCATACATTGACATACCTCCTCTTGTAGCAAACACAGACAGTTCAACATTTCACACAATGTGTTATAGACAATGGCCCACAAAAGTGATGTGAAATGGTTTTTCCCCCATGTTGCATTTAAGAGAAAACAGCAAATGCTTATTTTCTGCAAAAATGCATCTAAAATATGGGAATAGTAAAAACACATACTTTGCCATATCTCCTCTTGTAGCAAACACAGACAGCTCAAATTTTCACACAATGTGTTGAAAACCAAGGCCCACAAAAGTGATGTGAAATGGTTTTTCACCCATTTTGCGTTTGCAAATACTCGTTTTCTACAAAAATGCATTTAAATCAATGGGAACACAAAAAAGGCATACTTTGCCATATCTTCGCTTGTAGCAAACACAGACAGCTCAAAATTTCACAAAATGTTTTGAAGACCAAGGCCCACAAAAGTAATGTGAAACGGTTTTTCTCCCATGTTGCGTTTAAGAGAAAACAGCAAATATTCGTTTTGGGCAAAAATGCATTTAAAAACTGGGAACAGAAAAAATGCAATCTTTGCTAAATTTCCTTTTAAAGCAAACATTGAAGGCTCAAAATTTCACACAATGTGTTGAAGACCAAGGCCCACATAAGTGATGTGAAATGGTTTTTCTCCCATGGTGCATTTAAGAGAAAATAGCATATGCTCATTTTCTGCAGAAATGCATTGAAATCAATGGAAACACTTAAAACCCATTCTTTGCCATATCTCCTCTTGTAGCAAACACAGACAGTTCAAAATTTCACACTATGTGTTGAAGACCAAGGGCCACAAAAGTATTATGAAATGGTATTTCTCCCATGTTGCGTTTAAGAGAAAATGGTAAATGTTCGTTTTGGGCAAAAATGCATTTAAAAACTGGGAACATTTAAAATGCCAACTTTGCGATATCTCCACTTTTAGCAAACACAGACAGCTCAAAATCTCACACAATGTGTTGAAGGCCAAGGCCCACACAAGTGATGTGAATGGTTTTTCTAACATGTTGCATTTAAGAGAAAACAGCAAATGCTCGTTTTTTGCAAAAATGCATTGATATCAATATAAATAGTAAAACACATACTTTGCCATATCTCCTATTGTATCAGACACAGACAGCTCAAATTTTGACACAATGTGTTGAAGACCAAGGCCCACAAAATTGATGTAAAATCGTTTTTCTACCATGTTGCATTTAAGAGAAAACAGCAAATGCTAATTTATGCAAAAATACATTTAAAAAAATTGTAACTGTTAAAATGCAGTCTTTGCAATATCTCCTTTTTTAGCAAACATAGATAGCTCAAAATTTCACACAATATGTTGAAGACCAAGGCCCACAAAAGTGATGTGAAATAGTTTTTCTCCCATGTTGCATTTAAGAGAAAACAGCAAATGCTCGTTTTTTGCAAAAATGCATTTAAAAAAAAAAAAAAAATTAAAAACGCAATCTTTGCGATATATCCTTTTAAAGCAAACATGGACAGCTCAAAATTTCACACAATGTGTTGAAGATTAAGGCCCACACAAGTGAAGTGAATGGTTTTTCTCCCATGTTGCATTTAAGAGAAGACAGGAAATGCTTGTTTTTTTCAAAAATGCATTAAAACCAATAGGAACAGTAAAAATGCATTCTTTGTGATATCTCCTCTTTTAGCAAACACAGACTGCTCAAAATTTCACACAATGTGTTGAAGGCCAAGGCCCACACAAGTGATGTGAATGGTTTTTCTTCCATGTTGCATTTAAGAGAAAACAGCAAATGCTCGTTTTTTGCAAAAATGCATTGATATCAATATAAATAGTAAAACACATACTTTGCCATATCTCCTCTTGTAGCAAACACAGACAGCTCAAATTTTGACACAATGTGTTGAAGACCAAGGCCCACAAAAGTGATGTGAAATGGTAATTCTCCCATGTTGCTTTTAAGAGAATACAGCAAATGCTCATTTTTTGCAAAAATGCATTTAAAAAAATAAAAAATGCAATCTTTGCAATAAATCTTTTAACAGCAAACATAGACAGCTCAAAATTTCACACAATGATTTGAAAACCAAGGCCCACAAAAGTAATGTGAAATGGTTTTTCACCCATTTTGCGTTTGCAAATACTCGTTTTCTCCAAAAATGCTTTGAAATCAATGGGAACACAAAAAAGGCATACTTTGCCATATCTCCTCTTGTAGCAAACACAGATAACTCAAAATTTCACACAATGTGTTGAAGTCCAAGCACCATAAAAGTGATGTGAAATGTTAATTATCCCATGTTGCATTCAACAGAAAACAGCAAATGCTTGTTTTTTGCAAAAATGCATTGAAATCTATGGGAACACTAAAAACGCATACTTTGTCATATCTCCTCTTGTAGCAAACACAGACAGCTCAAAATTTCACACAATGTGTTGAAGGTTAAGGCCCACACAAGAATTATGAATGGTTTTTCTCCCATGTTGCATTTAAGAGTATACTGGAAATGCTTGTTTTTTTAAAAAATGCATTAAAACCAATAGGAACAGTAAAAATGCATTCTTTGCGATATCTCCTCTTTTAGCAAACACACACAGCTCAAAATTTCACACAATGTGTTGAAGACCAAGGCCCACAAAAGTGGTGTGAAATGGCTTTTCTCCCATGTTGCATTTAAGAGAATACAGCAAATGCTTGTTTTTTGCAAAAATGCATTGAAATCAATGGGAACACTAAAAACGCATACTTTGCCATATCTCCGCTTGTAGCAAACACAGACAGCTCAAAATTTCACAAAATGTTTTGAAGACCAAGGCCCACAAAAGTAATGTGAAACAGTTTTTCTCCCATGTTGCGTTCAAGAGAAAACAGCAAATATTCGTTTTGGGCAAAAATGCATTTAAAAACTGGGAACAGTAAAAATGCAATCTTTGCTAAATTTCCTTTTAAAGCAAACATTGAAGGCTCAAAATTTCACACAATGTGCTGAAGACCAAGGCCCACATAAGTGATGTGAAATGGTTTTTCTCCCATGGTGCATTTAAGAGAAAATAGCATATGCTCATTTTCTGCAGAAATGCATTGAAATCAATGGAAACACTAAAAACCCATTCTTTGCCATATCTCTTCTTGTAGCAAACACAGACAGTTCAAAATTTCACACTATGTGTTGAAGACCAAGGGCCACAAAAGTATTATGAAATGGTATTTCTCCCATGTTGCGTTTAAGAGAAAATGGTAAATGTTCGTTTTGGGCAAAAATGCATTTAAAAACTGCTAACATTTAAAATGCCAACTTTGCGATATCTCCACTTTTAGCAAACACAGACAGCTCAAAATTTCACACAATGTGTTGAAGGCCAAGGCCCACACAAGTGATGTGAATGGTTTTTCTAACATGTTGCATTTAAGAGAAAACAGCAAATGCTCGTTTTTTGCAAAAATACATTGATATCAATATAAATAGTAAAACACATACTTTGCCATATCTCCTCTTGTAGCAAACACAGACAGCTCAAATTTTGACACAATGTGTTGAAGAACAAGGCCCACAAAAGTGATGTGAAATGGTAATTCTCCCATGTTGCTTTTAAGAGAATACAGCAAATGCTCATTTTTTGCAAAAATGCATTTAATAAAATAGGAACATCAAAAATGCAATCTTTGCAATATATCTTTTAGCAGCAAACATAGACAGCTCAAAATTTCGCCCAATGTTTTGAAGACCAAAGCCCACAAAAGTGATGTGAAATGGTTTTTCACCCATGTTGCATTCAAGAGAAAACAGCAAGTGTTCGTTTTGGGCAAAAATGCATTTAAAAACTGGGAACACTAAAAACGCATACTTTGCCATATCTCCTCTTGTAGCAAACACAGACAGCTCAAAATTTCACACTATGTGTTGAAGACCAAGGCCCACAAAAGTGTTATGAAATGGTATTTCTCCCATGTTGTGTTGAAGAGAAAATGGTAAATGGAAATGATGGGTTAGAACTGTGCTCTGCTGTATGGGCAGATGGGATGTGAGATGTATTGTTTGTGTCGGGGTGCTGCACCTTCCTAAAAGCAGGAGTACCGGGTCCTGTGTAATGATAGAATGGGGTAGAGGGTGCGGAGGGTGCGCTCGCCCTATGGGTGTAATGCTGAAGTAATAGTGTGTTGTGGTCTTTTGTGTTTGATGTTGTGTGTGGAGTGATGGGGTGTAGGGAGGGAAGGGGGTCTAATGGACTGGAGGTTGTGGGTGAGGAAATGAAGACAGAGGCAGAAATGGGGGCCAAAGGGTTTATTGGAAAAAAACAATACTAATCCTCTTCGGTCCCAGGCACCCAGGTGGGGTGAGCGAACCACTCCCTACCCCTCACCACACACATTCCTGCCTCTATAGTGACCACACCACCCCTTCCCTCAGTCTCTCCACAACAAGACCATTTACACACTACTGCACCAAACACATTCCACACAAAAGTGATGTCAAATGATTTTTTCCCATGTTGCATTTAAGACAAATCAGCAAATGTTCATTTTTTGAAAAAATTTATTTTTAAAAAAATGTAACTGTTAAAATGCAGTCTTTGCGATATCTGCTTTTTTAGAAAACACAGACAACTCAAAATTTCACACAATGTGTTGAAGTCCAAGCACCATAAAAGTGATGTGAAATTGTAATTCTCCCATGTTGCATTTAAGAGAAAACAGCAAATGCTTGTTTTTTGCAAAAATGCATTGAAATCAATGGGAACACTAAAAACGCATACTTTGCCATATCTCCTCTTGTAGCAAACACAGACAGCTCAAAATTTCACACAATGTGTTGAAGGTTAAGGCCCACACAAGTATTGTGAATGGCTTTTCTCCCATGTTGCATTTAAGAGAAAACAGCAAATGTTCGTTTTGGGCAAAAATGCATTTAAAAACTGGGAACAGTAAAAATGCCAACTTTGCGATATCTCCACTTTTAGCAAACACAGACAGCTCAAAATTTCACACAATGTGTTGAAGGCCAAGGCCCACACAAGTGATGTGAATGGTTTTTTTCCCATGTTGCATTTAAGAGAAAATAGCAAATGCTCGCTTTTTCCAAAAATGCATTGATATCAATATAAATAGTAAAACGCATATTTTGCCATATCTCCTCTTGTAGCAAACACAGACAGCTCAAATTTTGACACAATGTGTTGAAGACCAAGGCCCACAAAAGTGATGTGAAATGGTAATTCTCCCATGTTTCTTTTAAGAGAATACAGCAAATGCTAATTTTTTGCAAAAATGCATTTAAAAAAATAGGAACATCAAAAATGCAATCTTTGCTATATTTCCTTTTAAAGCAAACATAGAAGGCTCAAAATTTCACACAATGTGTTGAAGACCAAGGCCCACATAAGTTATGTGAAACTGTTTTTCTCCCATGGTGCATTTAAGAGAAAATTGCATATGCTCATTTTCTACAGAAATGCATTGAAATCAATGGGAACACTAAAAACGCATACTTTGCCATATCTCCTCTTGTAGCAAACACAGACAGCTCAAAATTTCACACAATGTGTTGTAGACCAAGCCCAATAAAAGTGATGTGAAATGGCTTTTTTCCCATGTTGCATTTAAGAGAAAACAGCAAATGCTCGGTTTGTGCAAAAATGCATTGAAATCAATGGGAACACTAAAAACACATACTTTGCCATATCTCCTCTTGTAGCAAACACAGACAGCTCAATTCACACTATGTGTTGAAGACCAAGGCCCACAAAAGTGTTATGAAATGGTATTTCTCCCATGTTGTGTTTAAGAGAAAATGGTAAATGTTCATTTTCTGCAAAAATGCATTTAAAAAATGGGAACAGTAAAAACGCAAACTTTGCGATATCTCCTCTTTTAGCAAACACAGACAGCTCAAAATTTCACACACTCTATTGTAGACAAAGGCTCACAAAAGTGATGTGAAATGGTTTTACTCCCATGTAGCGTTTAAGAGAAAACAGAAAATGCTCATTTTTTGCAAAAATGTATTTCAAAAAATTGTAACTGTTAAAATGCAGTCTTTGTGATATCTGCTTTTTTAGAAAACACAGACAACTCAAAATTTCACACAATGTGTTGAAGTCCAAGCACCATAAAAGTTATGTGAAATGGTAATTCTCCCATGTTGCATTTAAGAGAAAACAGCAAATGCTTGTTTTTTGCAAAAATGCATTGAAATCAATGGGAACACTAAAAACGCATACTTTGCCATATCTCCTCTTGTAGCAAACACGGACAGCTCACAATTTCACATAATGTGTTGAAGGTTAAGGCCCACACAAGTACTGTGAATGGTTTTTCTCCCATGTTGCATTTAAGAGAATACTGGAAATGCTTATTTTTTTCAAAAATGCATAAAAACCAAAAGGAACAGTAAAAATGCATTCTTTGCGATATCTCCTCTTTTACCAAACACACACAGCTCAAAATTTTGCACAATGTGTTGAAGACCAAGTCCCACAAAAGCGATGTGAAATGGCTTTTCTCCCATGTTGCATTTAAGAGAAAACAGCAAATACTTGTTTTTTTCAAAAATGCATTGAAATCAATAAATACAGTAAAACACATTCTTTGCCATATCTCCTCTTGTAGCAAAAACACAGACAGCTCAAAATTTCACAAAATGTTTTGAAGACCAAGGCCCACAAAAGTAATGTGAAACGGTTTTTCTCCCATGTTGCGTTTAAGAGAAAACAGCAAATATTTGTTTTGGGCAAAAATGCATTTAAAAACTGGGAACAGTAAAAATGCCATCTTTGCGATATCTCCACTTTTAGCTAACACAGACAGCTCAAAATTTCACACAATGTGTTGAAGGCCAAGGCCCACACAAGTGATGTGAAATGGTTTATCTCCAATGTTGCATTTAAGATAAAACAGCAAATGCTAGTTTTTTGCAAAAATGCATTAAAATCAATAAATACAGTAAAACACATTCTTTGCCATATCTCCTCTTGTAGCAAAAACACAGACAGCTCAAAATTTCACACAATGTATTGAAGACCAAGGCCCACAAAAGTGATGTAAAATGGTTTTTCTACCATGTTGCATTTAAGAGAAAACAGCCAATGCTAATTTTATGCAAAAATACATTTAAAAAAACAGTAACTGTTAAAATGCAGACTTTGCGATATCTCCTTTTTTAGCAAACACAGACATCTCAAAATTTCACACAATGTGTTGAAGACCAAGGACCACAAAAGTGATGTGAAATTGTTTTTCTCCCATGTTGCTTTTAAGAGAAAACAGCAAATGCTCGTTTTTTGCAAAAATGCATTTAAAAAAATAGGAACATTGAAAACGCAATCTTTGCGACATATCCTTTTAAAGCAAACTCAGACAGCTCAAAATTTCACACAATCTGTTGAAGATTAGGGCCCACACAAGTGATGTGAATGGTTTTTCTCCTATCTTGCATTTAAGAGAAAACAGGAAATGCTAGTTTTTTTTCAAAAATGCATTAAAACCAATAGGAACAGTAAAAATGCATTCTTTGCAATATCTCCTCTTTTAGCAAACACAGACAGCTCAAAATTTCACACAATGTGTGGAAGGCCATGGCCCACCAAAGTGATGTGAAATGTTTTTCTCCCATGTTGTATTTAAGACAAATCAGCAAATGATCGTTTTTTGCAAAAATGCATTTAAAAAAATTGTAACTGTTAAAATGCAGTCTTTGCGATATCTCCTCTTTTAGCAAACATAGACAGCTCAAAATTTCACAAAGTGTGTTGAAGTTTAAGGCCCACAAAAGTGATGTGAAATAGTTTTTCTACCATGTTGAGTATAAGAGAAATCAGCAAATGCTTGTTCTTTGCAAAAATGCATTGAAATCAATGGGAACACTAAAAACACATACTTTGCCATATCTCCTCTTGTAGCAAACACAGTCAGCTCAAAATTTCAAACAATGTGTTGTAGACAATTGCCACAAAAGTGATGTGAAATGGTTTTTCTCCCATGTTGCATTTAAGAGAAAACAGCAAATGCTTGTTTTCTGCAAAAATGCATCTAAAATATGGGAATAGTAAAAACGCAAACTTTGCCATATCTCCTCTTTTTGCAAACACAGACAGCTCAAAATTTCACATCCTGTATTGAAGACAGAGGCTCACAAAAGTGATGTGAAATGGTTTTACTCCCATGTTGCGTTTAAGAGAAAACAGAAAATGCTTGTTTTTTTGCAAGAATACATTAAAACCATTTTAAATAGCAATAATGCAATCTTTGTGATATCTCCAGATTTAGCAAACACAGACAGCTCAAAATTTCACACAATGTTTTGAAAGCCAAGGCCCACACAAGTGATATGAAATGGTTTATCTCCAATGTTGCATTTCAGATAAAACAGCAAATGCTAGTTTTTTGTAAAAATGCATTGAAATCAATATATACAGTAAAACACATTCTTTGCCATATCTCCTCTTGTAGCAAAAACACAGACAGCTCAAAATTTCACACAATGTGTTGAAGACCAAGGCCCACAAAAGTGATGTAAAATGGTTTTTCTACCATGTTGCATTTAAGAGAAAACAGCAAATGCTAATTTTATGCAAAAATACATTTAAAAAAACAGTAACTGTTAAAATGCAGCCTTTGCGATATCTCCTTTTTTAGCAAACACAGACATCTCAAAATTTCACACAATGTGTTGAAGACCAAGGACCACAAAAGTGATGTGAAATTGTTTTTCTCCCATGTTGCTTTTAAGAGAAAACAGCAAATGCTTGTTTTTTGCAAAAATGCATTTAAAAAAATAGGAACATTGTAAACGCAATCTTTGCGATATATCCTTTTAAAGCAAACTCAGACAGCTCAAAATTTCACACAATCTGTTGAAGATTAGGGCCCACACAAGTGATGTGAATGGTTTTTCTCCCATGTTGCATTTAAGAGAAAACAGGAAATTCTAGTTTTTTTTCAAAAATGCATTAAAACCAATAGGAACAGTAAAAATGCATTCTTTGCCATATCTCCTCTTGTAGCAAACACAGACAACTCAAAATTTCACAAAGTTTTCAAGACCAAGGCCCACAAAAGAGATGTGAAATGGTTTTTCTCCCATGTTGCGTTTAAGAGAAAACAGTAAATGCTCATTTTTTTCAAAAATGCATTCAAACCAATAGGAAAAGTAAAAATGCATTCTTTGTGATATCTCCTCTTTTGGCAAACACAGACAGCTCAAAATTTCACACAATGTGTTGAAGGCCAAGGCCCACACAAGTGATGTGAATGGTTTTTATCCCATGTTGCATTTAAGAGAAAACAGCAAATGCTCATTTTATGCAAAAATGCATTGAAATCAATATAAATAGTAAAACACATACTTTGCAATATTTCCTCTTGTAGCAAACACAGACAGCTCAAATTTTCACACAATGTGTTGAAGACCAATTCCCACAAAAGTGATGTGAAATGGTTTTTCTCCAATGTTGCATTTAAGATAAAACAGCAAATGCTAGTTTTTTGCAAAAATGCATTGAAATCAATATAAACAGTAAAACGCATACATTGACATATCTCCTTTTGTAGCAAACACAGACAGTTAAAAATTTCACAAAATGTGTTATAGACAATGGCCCACAAAAGTGATGTGAAATGGTTTTTCTCCCATGTTACATTTAAGAGAAAACAGAAAATGCTCGTTTTATGCCAAAATGCATTGCAACGATTGGGAACAGTAAAAATGCATACTTTGCAATATCTCCTCTTGTTGAAAACACAGACAGCTCAACATTTCACACAATGTGTTGAAGACCAAGGCCCACAAAGTGCTGTGAAATGGTTTTTCTCCCATGTAGCATTTAAGAGAAAACAGGAAACGCTCGTTTTTTGCAAAAATGCATTGAAATCAATAGGAAAAGTAAAAATGCATTCTTTGTGATATCTCCTCTTTTAGCAAACACAGACAGCTCAAAATTTCACAAAGCGTGTTGAAGTTCAAGGCCCACAAAAGTGATGTGTAATAGTTTTTCTACCATGTTGAGTATAAGAGAAATCAGCAAATGCTTGTACTTTGCAAAAATGCATTGCTAACAATAGGAACACTAAAAACACATACTTTGCCATATCTCCTCTTGTAGCAAACACAGTCAGCTCAAAATTTCACACAATGTGTTGTAGACAATGGACACAAAAGTGATGTGAAATGGTTTTTCTCCCATGTTGCATTTAAGAGAAAACAGCAAATGCTTATTTTCTGCAAAAATGCATCTAAAAAATGGGAATAGTAAAAACACAAACTTTGCCATTTCTCCTCTTTTAGCAAACACAGACAGCTCAAAATTTCACATACTGTATTGAAGACAAAGGCTCAGAAAGGTGATGTGAAATGGTTTTACTCCCATGTTGCGTTTAAGAGAAAACAGAAAATGCTTGTTTTTTTGCAAGAATGCATTAAAACCAATTTGAATAGCAATAATGCAATCTTTTTGATATCTCCTGATTTAGCAAACACAGACAGCTCAAAATTTCACACAATGTGTTGAAGGTTAAGGCCCACACAAGTATGGCGAATGGTTTTTCTCCCATGTTGCATTTAAGAGAATACAGGAAATGCTTGTTTTTTTTCAAAAATGCATTAAAAAATGGGAACAGTAAAAATGCAAACTTTGCGATATCTCCTCTTTTAGCAAACACAGACAGCTCAAAATATCACACAATGTTTTGAAGGCCAAGGCCCACACAAGTGATTTGAATAGTTTTTCTCACATGTTGCATTTAAGAGAAAACAGCAAATGCTTGTTTTTTGCAAAAATGCATTGAAATAAATATAAATAGTAAAACACATACTTTGCCATATTTCCTCTTGTAGCAAACACAGACAGCTCAAATTTTCACACAATGTGTTGAAGACCAATTCCCACAAAAGTGATGTGAAATGGTTTTTCTCCAATGTTGCATTTCAGATAAAACAGCAAATGCTAGTTTTTTGCAAAAATGCATTGAAATCAATATAAACAGTAAAACACATACATTGACATACCTCCTCTTGTAGCAAACACAGACAGTTCAACATTTCACACAATGTGTTATAGACAATGGCCCACAAAAGTGATGTGAAATGGTTTTTCTCCCATGTTGCATTTAAGAGAAAACAGCAAATGCTTATTTTCTGCAAAAATGCATCTAAAAAATGGGAATAGTAAAAACACATACTTTGCCATATCTCCTCTTTTAGCGAACACAGACAGCTCAAAATTTCACATACTGTATTGAAGACAAAGGCTCAGAAAGGTGATGTGAAATGGTTTTACTCCCATGTTGCGTTTAAGAGAAAACAGAAAATGCTTGTTTTTTTGCAAGAATGCATTAAAACCAATTTGAATAGCAATAATGCAATCTTTGTGATATCTCCTGATTTAGCAAACACAGACAGCTCAAAATTTCACACAATGTGTTGAAGGTTAAGGCCCACACAAGTATGGTGAATGGTTTTTCTCCCATGTTGCATTTAAGAGAATACAGGAAATGCTTGTTTTTTTTCAAAAATGCATTAAAAAATGGGAACAGTAAAAATGCAAACTTTGCCATATCTCCTCTATTAGCAAACACAGACAGCTCAAAATATCAACGAATGTTTTGAAGGCAAAGGCCCACACAAGTGATTTGAATAGTTTTTCTCACATGTTGCATTTAAGAGAAAACAGCAAATGCTTGTTTTTTGCAAAAATGCATTGAAATAAATATAAATAGTAAAACACATACTTTGCCATATCTCCTCTTGTAGCAAACACAGACAGCTCAAATTTTCACACAATGTGTTGAAGACCAAGGCCCACAAAAGTGATGTGAAATGGTTTTTCTCCCATGTTGCGTTTAAGAGAAAACAGGAAATGCTTGTTTTTTTCAAATATGCATTAAAACCAATAGGAAAAGTAAAAATGCATTCTTTGTGATATCTCCTCTTTTAGCAAACACAGACAGCTCAAAATTTCACAAAGCGTGTTGAAGTTCAAGGCCCACAAAAGTGATGTGAAATGGTTTTTCTCCCATGTTGCATTTAAGAGCAAATGCTCGTTTTCTGCAAAAATGCATCCAAAAAATGGGAATAGTAAAAATGCAAACTTTGCCAAATCTCCTCTTTTAGCAAACACAGACAGCTCAAAATTTCACATACTGTATTGAAGACAAAGGCTCACAAAAGTGATGTGAAATGGTTTTACTCCCATGTTGCATTTAAGAGAAAACAGCAAATGCTTGTTTTTTTGCAAGAATGCATTAAAACCAATTTTATTAGCATTAATGCAATCTTTGTGATATCTCCTGATTTAGCAAACACAGACAGCTCAAAATTTTGCACAATGTGTTGTAGGCCATCACCCACAAAAGTTATTTGAAATGGTTTTCTCCCATGTTGCATTTAAGACAAAACAGTTATGTTCTTTTTTTGCAAAAATGTATTTAAAAAAATTGTAACTGTTAAAATGCATTCTTTGTGATATCTCCTTTTTTAGCGTACACAGACAGCTCAAAATTTCACACAATGTTTTGAAGGCCAAGGTCCACACAAGTGATGTGAATGGTTTATCTCCCATATTGCATTTAAGAGAAAACTGCAAATGCTTATTTTTTGCAAAAATGCAATGAAATCAATGGTAACAGTAAAACACATTCTTTGCCATATCTCCTATTGTAGCAAACACAGACAGCTCAAAATTTCATTCAATGTGTTGAAGACCAAGGCCCACAAAAGTGAAGTGAAGTGGTTATTCTCCCATGTTGCATTTAAGAGAAAACAGCACATGCTAATTTTTTGCAAAAATGCATTGAAACCAATTGGAACATTATAAATGCATACGTTTGCTTTATCTCCTCTTGTAGCAAACACAGACAGCTCAAAATTTCACACAATGTGTTGAAGACCAAGGCCCACAAAAGTGATGTGAAATGGTTTTTCTCCTATGTTGCTTTTAAGAGAAAACAGCAAATGCTTGTTTTTTGCAAAAATGCATTTAAAAAATGGGAACAGTAAAAACGCAATATTTGTGATATATCTTCTTTTAGCAAAAACAGACAGGTCAAAATTTCACACAAATGTGTTGAAGATTAAGGCCCACACAAGTGAAGTGAATGGTTTTTCTCCCATGTTGCATTTAAGAGAAGACAGGAAATGCTTGTTTTTTTCAAAAATGCATTAAAACCAATAGGAACAGTAAAAATGCATTCTTTGTGATATCTCCTCTTTTAGCAAACACAGACTGCTCAAAATTTCACACAATGTGTTGAAGGCCAAGGCCCACACAAGTGATGTGAATGGTTTTTCTTCCATGTTGCATTTAAGAGAAAACAGCAAATGCTCGTTTTTTGCAAAAATGCATTGATATCAATATAAATAGTAAAACACATACTTTGCCATATCTCCTCTTGTAGCAAACACAGACAGCTCAAATTTTGACACAATGTGTTGAAGACCAAGGCCCACAAAAGTGATGTGAAATGGTAATTCTCCCATGTTGCTTTTAAGAGAATACAGCAAATGCTCATTTTTTGCAAAAATGCATTTAAAAAAATAAAAAATGCAATCTTTGCAATAAATCTTTTAACAGCAAACATAGACAGCTCAAAATTTCACACAATGATTTGAAAACCAAGGCCCACAAAAGTAATGTGAAATGGTTTTTCACCCATTTTGCGTTTGCAAATACTCGTTTTCTCCAAAAATGCTTTGAAATCAATGGGAACACAAAAAAGGCATACTTTGCCATATCTCCTCTTGTAGCAAACACAGATAACTCAAAATTTCACACAATGTGTTGAAGTCCAAGCACCATAAAAGTGATGTGAAATGTTAATTATCCCATGTTGCATTCAACAGAAAACAGCAAATGCTTGTTTTTTGCAAAAATGCATTGAAATCAATGGGAACACTAAAAACGCATACTTTGTCATATCTCCTCTTGTAGCAAACACAGACAGCTCAAAATTTCACACAATGTGTTGAAGGTTAAGGCCCACACAAGAATTATGAATGGTTTTTCTCCCATGTTGCATTTAAGAGTATACTGGAAATGCTTGTTTTTTTCAAAAATGCATTAAAACCAATAGGAACAGTAAAAATGCATTCTTTGCGATATCTCCTCTTTTAGCAAACACACACAGCTCAAAATTTCACACAATGTGTTGAAGACCAAGGCCCACAAAAGTGGTGTGAAATGGCTTTTCTCCCATGTTGCATTTAAGAGAATACAGCAAATGCTTGTTTTTTGCAAAAATGCATTGAAATCAATGGGAACACTAAAAACGCATACTTTGCCATATCTCCGCTTGTAGCAAACACAGACAGTTCAAAATTTCACACTATGTGTTGAAGACCAAGGGCCACAAAAGTATTATGAAATGGTATTTCTCCCATGTTGCGTTTAAGAGAAAATGGTAAATGTTCGTTTTGGGCAAAAATGCATTTAAAAACTGCTAACATTTAAAATGCCAACTTTGCGATATCTCCACTTTTAGCAAACACAGACAGCTCAAAATTTCACACAATGTGTTGAAGGCCAAGGCCCACACAAGTGATGTGAATGGTTTTTCTAACATGTTGCATTTAAGAGAAAACAGCAAATGCTCGTTTTTTGCAAAAATACATTGATATCAATATAAATAGTAAAACACATACTTTGCCATATCTCCTCTTGTAGCAAACACAGACAGCTCAAATTTTGACACAATGTGTTGAAGAACAAGGCCCACAAAAGTGATGTGAAATGGTAATTCTCCCATGTTGCTTTTAAGAGAATACAGCAAATGCTCATTTTTTGCAAAAATGCATTTAATAAAATAGGAACATCAAAAATGCAATCTTTGCAATATATCTTTTAGCAGCAAACATAGACAGCTCAAAATTTCGCCCAATGTTTTGAAGACCAAAGCCCACAAAAGTGATGTGAAATGGTTTTTCACCCATGTTGCATTCAAGAGAAAACAGCAAGTGTTCGTTTTGGGCAAAAATGCATTTAAAAACTGGGAACACTAAAAACGCATACTTTGCCATATCTCCTCTTGTAGCAAACACAGACAGCTCAAAATTTCACACTATGTGTTGAAGACCAAGGCCCACAAAAGTGTTATGAAATGGTATTTCTCCCATGTTGTGTTGAAGAGAAAATGGTAAATGGAAATGATGGGTTAGAACTGTGCTCTGCTGTATGGGCAGATGGGATGTGAGATGTATTGTTTGTGTCGGGGTGCTGCACCTTCCTAAAAGCAGGAGTACCGGGTCCTGTGTAATGATAGAATGGGGTAGAGGGTGCGGAGGGTGCGCTCGCCCTATGGGTGTAATGCTGAAGTAATAGTGTGTTGTGGTCTTTTGTGTTTGATGTTGTGTGTGGAGTGATGGGGTGTAGGGAGGGAAGGGGGTCTAATGGACTGGAGGTTGTGGGTGAGGAAATGAAGACAGAGGCAGAAATGGGGGCCAAAGGGTTTATTGGAAAAAAACAATACTAATCCTCTTCGGTCCCAGGCACCCAGGTGGGGTGAGCGAACCACTCCCTACCCCTCACCACACACATTCCTGCCTCTATAGTGACCACACCACCCCTTCCCTCAGTCTCTCCACAACAAGACCATTTACACACTACTGCACCAAACACATTCCACACAAAAGTGATGTCAAATGATTTTTTCCCATGTTGCATTTAAGACAAATCAGCAAATGTTCATTTTTTGAAAAAATTTATTTTTAAAAAAATGTAACTGTTAAAATGCAGTCTTTGCGATATCTGCTTTTTTAGAAAACACAGACAACTCAAAATTTCACACAATGTGTTGAAGTCCAAGCACCATAAAAGTGATGTGAAATTGTAATTCTCCCATGTTGCATTTAAGAGAAAACAGCAAATGCTTGTTTTTTGCAAAAATGCATTGAAATCAATGGGAACACTAAAAACGCATACTTTGCCATATCTCCTCTTGTAGCAAACACAGACAGCTCAAAATTTCACACAATGTGTTGAAGGTTAAGGCCCACACAAGTATTGTGAATGGCTTTTCTCCCATGTTGCATTTAAGAGAAAACAGGAAATTCTAGTTTTTTTTCAAAAATGCATTAAAACCAATAGGAACAGTAAAAATGCATTCTTTGCCATATCTCCTCTTGTAGCAAACACAGACAACTCAAAATTTCACAAAGTTTTCAAGACCAAGGCCCACAAAAGAGATGTGAAATGGTTTTTCTCCCATGTTGCGTTTAAGAGAAAACAGTAAATGCTCATTTTTTTCAAAAATGCATTCAAACCAATAGGAAAAGTAAAAATGCATTCTTTGTGATATCTCCTCTTTTGGCAAACACAGACAGCTCAAAATTTCACACAATGTGTTGAAGGCCAAGGCCCACACAAGTGATGTGAATGGTTTTTATCCCATGTTGCATTTAAGAGAAAACAGCAAATGCTCATTTTATGCAAAAATGCATTGAAATCAATATAAATAGTAAAACACATACTTTGCAATATTTCCTCTTGTAGCAAACACAGACAGCTCAAATTTTCACACAATGTGTTGAAGACCAATTCCCACAAAAGTGATGTGAAATGGTTTTTCTCCAATGTTGCATTTAAGATAAAACAGCAAATGCTAGTTTTTTGCAAAAATGCATTGAAATCAATATAAACAGTAAAACGCATACATTGACATATCTCCTTTTGTAGCAAACACAGACAGTTAAAAATTTCACAAAATGTGTTATAGACAATGGCCCACAAAAGTGATGTGAAATGGTTTTTCTCCCATGTTACATTTAAGAGAAAACAGAAAATGCTCGTTTTATGCCAAAATGCATTGCAACGATTGGGAACAGTAAAAATGCATACTTTGCAATATCTCCTCTTGTTGAAAACACAGACAGCTCAACATTTCACACAATGTGTTGAAGACCAAGGCCCACAAAGTGCTGTGAAATGGTTTTTCTCCCATGTAGCATTTAAGAGAAAACAGGAAACGCTCGTTTTTTGCAAAAATGCATTGAAATCAATAGGAAAAGTAAAAATGCATTCTTTGTGATATCTCCTCTTTTAGCAAACACAGACAGCTCAAAATTTCACAAAGCGTGTTGAAGTTCAAGGCCCACAAAAGTGATGTGTAATAGTTTTTCTACCATGTTGAGTATAAGAGAAATCAGCAAATGCTTGTACTTTGCAAAAATGCATTGCTAACAATAGGAACACTAAAAACACATACTTTGCCATATCTCCTCTTGTAGCAAACACAGTCAGCTCAAAATTTCACACAATGTGTTGTAGACAATGGACACAAAAGTGATGTGAAATGGTTTTTCTCCCATGTTGCATTTAAGAGAAAACAGCAAATGCTTATTTTCTGCAAAAATGCATCTAAAAAATGGGAATAGTAAAAACACAAACTTTGCCATTTCTCCTCTTTTAGCAAACACAGACAGCTCAAAATTTCACATACTGTATTGAAGACAAAGGCTCAGAAAGGTGATGTGAAATGGTTTTACTCCCATGTTGCGTTTAAGAGAAAACAGAAAATGCTTGTTTTTTTGCAAGAATGCATTAAAACCAATTTGAATAGCAATAATGCAATCTTTTTGATATCTCCTGATTTAGCAAACACAGACAGCTCAAAATTTCACACAATGTGTTGAAGGTTAAGGCCCACACAAGTATGGCGAATGGTTTTTCTCCCATGTTGCATTTAAGAGAATACAGGAAATGCTTGTTTTTTTTCAAAAATGCATTAAAAAATGGGAACAGTAAAAATGCAAACTTTGCGATATCTCCTCTTTTAGCAAACACAGACAGCTCAAAATATCACACAATGTTTTGAAGGCCAAGGCCCACACAAGTGATTTGAATAGTTTTTCTCACATGTTGCATTTAAGAGAAAACAGCAAATGCTTGTTTTTTGCAAAAATGCATTGAAATAAATATAAATAGTAAAACACATACTTTGCCATATTTCCTCTTGTAGCAAACACAGACAGCTCAAATTTTCACACAATGTGTTGAAGACCAATTCCCACAAAAGTGATGTGAAATGGTTTTTCTCCAATGTTGCATTTCAGATAAAACAGCAAATGCTAGTTTTTTGCAAAAATGCATTGAAATCAATATAAACAGTAAAACACATACATTGACATACCTCCTCTTGTAGCAAACACAGACAGTTCAACATTTCACACAATGTGTTATAGACAATGGCCCACAAAAGTGATGTGAAATGGTTTTTCTCCCATGTTGCATTTAAGAGAAAACAGCAAATGCTTATTTTCTGCAAAAATGCATCTAAAAAATGGGAATAGTAAAAACACATACTTTGCCATATCTCCTCTTTTAGCGAACACAGACAGCTCAAAATTTCACATACTGTATTGAAGACAAAGGCTCAGAAAGGTGATGTGAAATGGTTTTACTCCCATGTTGCGTTTAAGAGAAAACAGAAAATGCTTGTTTTTTTGCAAGAATGCATTAAAACCAATTTGAATAGCAATAATGCAATCTTTGTGATATCTCCTGATTTAGCAAACACAGACAGCTCAAAATTTCACACAATGTGTTGAAGGTTAAGGCCCACACAAGTATGGTGAATGGTTTTTCTCCCATGTTGCATTTAAGAGAATACAGGAAATGCTTGTTTTTTTTCAAAAATGCATTAAAAAATGGGAACAGTAAAAATGCAAACTTTGCCATATCTCCTCTATTAGCAAACACAGACAGCTCAAAATATCAACGAATGTTTTGAAGGCAAAGGCCCACACAAGTGATTTGAATAGTTTTTCTCACATGTTGCATTTAAGAGAAAACAGCAAATGCTTGTTTTTTGCAAAAATGCATTGAAATAAATATAAATAGTAAAACACATACTTTGCCATATCTCCTCTTGTAGCAAACACAGACAGCTCAAATTTTCACACAATGTGTTGAAGACCAAGGCCCACAAAAGTGATGTGAAATGGTTTTTCTCCCATGTTGCGTTTAAGAGAAAACAGGAAATGCTCGTTTTTTTCAAATATGCATTAAAACCAATAGGAAAAGTAAAAATGCATTCTTTGTGATATCTCCTCTTTTAGCAAACACAGACAGCTCAAAATTTCACAAAGCGTGTTGAAGTTCAAGGCCCACAAAAGTGATGTGAAATGGTTTTTCTCCCATGTTGCATTTAAGAGCAAATGCTCGTTTTCTGCAAAAATGCATCCAAAAAATGGGAATAGTAAAAACGCAAACTTTGCCAAATCTCCTCTTTTAGCAAACACAGACAGCTCAAAATTTCACATACTGTATTGAAGACAAAGGCTCACAAAAGTGATGTGAAATGGTTTTACTCCCATGTTGCATTTAAGAGAAAACAGCAAATGCTTGTTTTTTTGCAAGAATGCATTAAAACCAATTTTATTAGCATTAATGCAATCTTTGTGATATCTCCTGATTTAGCAAACACAGACAGCTCAAAATTTTGCACAATGTGTTGTAGGCCATCACCCACAAAAGTTATTTGAAATGGTTTTCTCCCATGTTGCATTTAAGACAAAACAGTTATGTTCTTTTTTTGCAAAAATGTATTTAAAAAAATTGTAACTGTTAAAATGCATTCTTTGTGATATCTCCTTTTTTAGCGTACACAGACAGCTCAAAATTTCACACAATGTTTTGAAGGCCAAGGTCCACACAAGTGATGTGAATGGTTTATCTCCCATATTGCATTTAAGAGAAAACTGCAAATGCTTATTTTTTGCAAAAATGCAATGAAATCAATGGTAACAGTAAAACACATTCTTTGCCATATCTCCTATTGTAGCAAACACAGACAGCTCAAAATTTCATTCAATGTGTTGAAGACCAAGGCCCACAAAAGTGAAGTGAAGTGGTTATTCTCCCATGTTGCATTTAAGAGAAAACAGCACATGCTAATTTTTTGCAAAAATGCATTGAAACCAATTGGAACATTATAAATGCATACGTTTGCTTTATCTCCTCTTGTAGCAAACACAGACAGCTCAAAATTTCACACAATGTGTTGAAGACCAAGGCCCACAAAAGTGATGTGAAATGGTTTTTCTCCTATGTTGCTTTTAAGAGAAAACAGCAAATGCTTGTTTTTTGCAAAAATGCATTTAAAAAATGGGAACAGTAAAAACGCAATATTTGTGATATATCTTCTTTTAGCAAAAACAGACAGGTCAAAATTTCACACAAATGTGTTGAAGATTAAGGCCCACACAAGTGAAGTGAATGGTTTTTCTCCCATGTTGCATTTAAGAGAAGACAGGAAATGCTTGTTTTTTTCAAAAATGCATTAAAACCAATAGGAACAGTAAAAATGCATTCTTTGTGATATCTCCTCTTTTAGCAAACACAGACTGCTCAAAATTTCACACAATGTGTTGAAGGCCAAGGCCCACACAAGTGATGTGAATGGTTTTTCTTCCATGTTGCATTTAAGAGAAAACAGCAAATGCTCGTTTTTTGCAAAAATGCATTGATATCAATATAAATAGTAAAACACATACTTTGCCATATCTCCTCTTGTAGCAAACACAGACAGCTCAAATTTTGACACAATGTGTTGAAGACCAAGGCCCACAAAAGTGATGTGAAATGGTAATTCTCCCATGTTGCTTTTAAGAGAATACAGCAAATGCTCATTTTTTGCAAAAATGCATTTAAAAAAATAAAAAATGCAATCTTTGCAATAAATCTTTTAACAGCAAACATAGACAGCTCAAAATTTCACACAATGATTTGAAAACCAAGGCCCACAAAAGTAATGTGAAATGGTTTTTCACCCATTTTGCGTTTGCAAATACTCGTTTTCTCCAAAAATGCTTTGAAATCAATGGGAACACAAAAAAGGCATACTTTGCCATATCTCCTCTTGTAGCAAACACAGATAACTCAAAATTTCACACAATGTGTTGAAGTCCAAGCACCATAAAAGTGATGTGAAATGTTAATTATCCCATGTTGCATTCAACAGAAAACAGCAAATGCTTGTTTTTTGCAAAAATGCATTGAAATCAATGGGAACACTAAAAACGCATACTTTGTCATATCTCCTCTTGTAGCAAACACAGACAGCTCAAAATTTCACACAATGTGTTGAAGGTTAAGGCCCACACAAGAATTATGAATGGTTTTTCTCCCATGTTGCATTTAAGAGTATACTGGAAATGCTTGTTTTTTTCAAAAATGCATTAAAACCAATAGGAACAGTAAAAATGCATTCTTTGCGATATCTCCTCTTTTAGCAAACACACACAGCTCAAAATTTCACACAATGTGTTGAAGACCAAGGCCCACAAAAGTGGTGTGAAATGGCTTTTCTCCCATGTTGCATTTAAGAGAATACAGCAAATGCTTGTTTTTTGCAAAAATGCATTGAAATCAATGGGAACACTAAAAACGCATACTTTGCCATATCTCCGCTTGTAGCAAACACAGACAGTTCAAAATTTCACACTATGTGTTGAAGACCAAGGGCCACAAAAGTATTATGAAATGGTATTTCTCCCATGTTGCGTTTAAGAGAAAATGGTAAATGTTCGTTTTGGGCAAAAATGCATTTAAAAACTGCTAACATTTAAAATGCCAACTTTGCGATATCTCCACTTTTAGCAAACACAGACAGCTCAAAATTTCACACAATGTGTTGAAGGCCAAGGCCCACACAAGTGATGTGAATGGTTTTTCTAACATGTTGCATTTAAGAGAAAACAGCAAATGCTCGTTTTTTGCAAAAATACATTGATATCAATATAAATAGTAAAACACATACTTTGCCATATCTCCTCTTGTAGCAAACACAGACAGCTCAAATTTTGACACAATGTGTTGAAGAACAAGGCCCACAAAAGTGATGTGAAATGGTAATTCTCCCATGTTGCTTTTAAGAGAATACAGCAAATGCTCATTTTTTGCAAAAATGCATTTAATAAAATAGGAACATCAAAAATGCAATCTTTGCAATATATCTTTTAGCAGCAAACATAGACAGCTCAAAATTTCGCCCAATGTTTTGAAGACCAAAGCCCACAAAAGTGATGTGAAATGGTTTTTCACCCATGTTGCATTCAAGAGAAAACAGCAAGTGTTCGTTTTGGGCAAAAATGCATTTAAAAACTGGGAACACTAAAAACGCATACTTTGCCATATCTCCTCTTGTAGCAAACACAGACAGCTCAAAATTTCACACTATGTGTTGAAGACCAAGGCCCACAAAAGTGTTATGAAATGGTATTTCTCCCATGTTGTGTTGAAGAGAAAATGGTAAATGGAAATGATGGGTTAGAACTGTGCTCTGCTGTATGGGCAGATGGGATGTGAGATGTATTGTTTGTGTCGGGGTGCTGCACCTTCCTAAAAGCAGGA
Source organism: Taudactylus pleione (assembly GCA_031769625.1). NCBI lineage: Eukaryota > Metazoa > Chordata > Amphibia > Anura > Myobatrachidae > Taudactylus > Taudactylus pleione. The sequence goes on from JAUIMM010000136.1 coordinate 557,338, forward strand.
GTACCGGGTCCTGTGTAATGATAGAATGGGGTAGAGGGTGCGGAGGGTGCGCTCGCCCTATGGGTGTAATGCTGAAGTAATAGTGTGTTGTGGTCTTTTGTGTTTGATGTTGTGTGTGGAGTGATGGGGTGTAGGGAGGGAAGGGGGTCTAATGGACTGGAGGTTGTGGGTGAGGAAATGAAGACAGAGGCAGAAATGGGGGCCAAAGGGTTTATTGGAAAAAAACAATACTAATCCTCTTCGGTCCCAGGCACCCAGGTGGGGTGAGCGAACCACTCCCTACCCCTCACCACACACATTCCTGCCTCTATAGTGACCACACCACCCCTTCCCTCAGTCTCTCCACAACAAGACCATTTACACACTACTGCACCAAACACATTCCACACAAAAGTGATGTCAAATGATTTTTTCCCATGTTGCATTTAAGACAAATCAGCAAATGTTCATTTTTTGAAAAAATTTATTTTTAAAAAAATGTAACTGTTAAAATGCAGTCTTTGCGATATCTGCTTTTTTAGAAAACACAGACAACTCAAAATTTCACACAATGTGTTGAAGTCCAAGCACCATAAAAGTGATGTGAAATTGTAATTCTCCCATGTTGCATTTAAGAGAAAACAGCAAATGCTTGTTTTTTGCAAAAATGCATTGAAATCAATGGGAACACTAAAAACGCATACTTTGCCATATCTCCTCTTGTAGCAAACACAGACAGCTCAAAATTTCACACAATGTGTTGAAGGTTAAGGCCCACACAAGTATTGTGAATGGCTTTTCTCCCATGTTGCATTTAAGAGAAAACAGCAAATGTTCGTTTTGGGCAAAAATGCATTTAAAAACTGGGAACAGTAAAAATGCCAACTTTGCGATATCTCCACTTTTAGCAAACACAGACAGCTCAAAATTTCACACAATGTGTTGAAGGCCAAGGCCCACACAAGTGATGTGAATGGTTTTTTTCCCATGTTGCATTTAAGAGAAAATAGCAAATGCTCGCTTTTTCCAAAAATGCATTGATATCAATATAAATAGTAAAACGCATATTTTGCCATATCTCCTCTTGTAGCAAACACAGACAGCTCAAATTTTGACACAATGTGTTGAAGACCAAGGCCCACAAAAGTGATGTGAAATGGTAATTCTCCCATGTTTCTTTTAAGAGAATACAGCAAATGCTAATTTTTTGCAAAAATGCATTTAAAAAAATAGGAACATCAAAAATGCAATCTTTGCTATATTTCCTTTTAAAGCAAACATAGAAGGCTCAAAATTTCACACAATGTGTTGAAGACCAAGGCCCACATAAGTTATGTGAAACTGTTTTTCTCCCATGGTGCATTTAAGAGAAAATTGCATATGCTCATTTTCTACAGAAATGCATTGAAATCAATGGGAACACTAAAAACGCATACTTTGCCATATCTCCTCTTGTAGCAAACACAGACAGCTCAAAATTTCACACAATGTGTTGTAGACCAAGCCCAATAAAAGTGATGTGAAATGGCTTTTTTCCCATGTTGCATTTAAGAGAAAACAGCAAATGCTCGGTTTGTGCAAAAATGCATTGAAATCAATGGGAACACTAAAAACACATACTTTGCCATATCTCCTCTTGTAGCAAACACAGACAGCTCAATTCACACTATGTGTTGAAGACCAAGGCCCACAAAAGTGTTATGAAATGGTATTTCTCCCATGTTGTGTTTAAGAGAAAATGGTAAATGTTCATTTTCTGCAAAAATGCATTTAAAAAATGGGAACAGTAAAAACGCAAACTTTGCGATATCTCCTCTTTTAGCAAACACAGACAGCTCAAAATTTCACACACTCTATTGTAGACAAAGGCTCACAAAAGTGATGTGAAATGGTTTTACTCCCATGTAGCGTTTAAGAGAAAACAGAAAATGCTCATTTTTTGCAAAAATGTATTTCAAAAAATTGTAACTGTTAAAATGCAGTCTTTGTGATATCTGCTTTTTTAGAAAACACAGACAACTCAAAATTTCACACAATGTGTTGAAGTCCAAGCACCATAAAAGTTATGTGAAATGGTAATTCTCCCATGTTGCATTTAAGAGAAAACAGCAAATGATTGTTTTTTGCAAAAATGCATTGAAATCAATGGGAACACTAAAAACGCATACTTTGCCATATCTCCTCTTGTAGCAAACACGGACAGCTCACAATTTCACATAATGTGTTGAAGGTTAAGGCCCACACAAGTACTGTGAATGGTTTTTCTCCCATGTTGCATTTAAGAGAATACTGGAAATGCTTATTTTTTTCAAAAATGCATAAAAACCAAAAGGAACAGTAAAAATGCATTCTTTGCGATATCTCCTCTTTTACCAAACACACACAGCTCAAAATTTTGCACAATGTGTTGAAGACCAAGTCCCACAAAAGCGATGTGAAATGGCTTTTCTCCCATGTTGCATTTAAGAGAAAACAGCAAATACTTGTTTTTTTCAAAAATGCATTGAAATCAATAAATACAGTAAAACACATTCTTTGCCATATCTCCTCTTGTAGCAAAAACACAGACAGCTCAAAATTTCACAAAATGTTTTGAAGACCAAGGCCCACAAAAGTAATGTGAAACGGTTTTTCTCCCATGTTGCGTTTAAGAGAAAACAGCAAATATTTGTTTTGGGCAAAAATGCATTTAAAAACTGGGAACAGTAAAAATGCCATCTTTGCGATATCTCCACTTTTAGCTAACACAGACAGCTCAAAATTTCACACAATGTGTTGAAGGCCAAGGCCCACACAAGTGATGTGAAATGGTTTATCTCCAATGTTGCATTTAAGATAAAACAGCAAATGCTAGTTTTTTGCAAAAATGCATTAAAATCAATAAATACAGTAAAACACATTCTTTGCCATATCTCCTCTTGTAGCAAAAACACAGACAGCTCAAAATTTCACACAATGTATTGAAGACCAAGGCCCACAAAAGTGATGTAAAATGGTTTTTCTACCATGTTGCATTTAAGAGAAAACAGCCAATGCTAATTTTATGCAAAAATACATTTAAAAAAACAGTAACTGTTAAAATGCAGACTTTGCGATATCTCCTTTTTTAGCAAACACAGACATCTCAAAATTTCACACAATGTGTTGAAGACCAAGGACCACAAAAGTGATGTGAAATTGTTTTTCTCCCATGTTGCTTTTAAGAGAAAACAGCAAATGCTCGTTTTTTGCAAAAATGCATTTAAAAAAATAGGAACATTGAAAACGCAATCTTTGCGACATATCCTTTTAAAGCAAACTCAGACAGCTCAAAATTTCACACAATCTGTTGAAGATTAGGGCCCACACAAGTGATGTGAATGGTTTTTCTCCTATCTTGCATTTAAGAGAAAACAGGAAATGCTAGTTTTTTTTCAAAAATGCATTAAAACCAATAGGAACAGTAAAAATGCATTCTTTGCAATATCTCCTCTTTTAGCAAACACAGACAGCTCAAAATTTCACACAATGTGTGGAAGGCCATGGCCCACCAAAGTGATGTGAAATGTTTTTCTCCCATGTTGTATTTAAGACAAATCAGCAAATGATCGTTTTTTGCAAAAATGCATTTAAAAAAATTGTAACTGTTAAAATGCAGTCTTTGCGATATCTCCTCTTTTAGCAAACATAGACAGCTCAAAATTTCACAAAGTGTGTTGAAGTTTAAGGCCCACAAAAGTGATGTGAAATAGTTTTTCTACCATGTTGAGTATAAGAGAAATCAGCAAATGCTTGTTCTTTGCAAAAATGCATTGAAATCAATGGGAACACTAAAAACACATACTTTGCCATATCTCCTCTTGTAGCAAACACAGTCAGCTCAAAATTTCAAACAATGTGTTGTAGACAATTGCCACAAAAGTGATGTGAAATGGTTTTTCTCCCATGTTGCATTTAAGAGAAAACAGCAAATGCTTGTTTTCTGCAAAAATGCATCTAAAATATGGGAATAGTAAAAACGCAAACTTTGCCATATCTCCTCTTTTTGCAAACACAGACAGCTCAAAATTTCACATCCTGTATTGAAGACAGAGGCTCACAAAAGTGATGTGAAATGGTTTTACTCCCATGTTGCGTTTAAGAGAAAACAGAAAATGCTTGTTTTTTTGCAAGAATACATTAAAACCATTTTAAATAGCAATAATGCAATCTTTGTGATATCTCCAGATTTAGCAAACACAGACAGCTCAAAATTTCACACAATGTTTTGAAAGCCAAGGCCCACACAAGTGATATGAAATGGTTTATCTCCAATGTTGCATTTCAGATAAAACAGCAAATGCTAGTTTTTTGTAAAAATGCATTGAAATCAATATATACAGTAAAACACATTCTTTGCCATATCTCCTCTTGTAGCAAAAACACAGACAGCTCAAAATTTCACACAATGTGTTGAAGACCAAGGCCCACAAAAGTGATGTAAAATGGTTTTTCTACCATGTTGCATTTAAGAGAAAACAGCAAATGCTAATTTTATGCAAAAATACATTTAAAAAAACAGTAACTGTTAAAATGCAGCCTTTGCGATATCTCCTTTTTTAGCAAACACAGACATCTCAAAATTTCACACAATGTGTTGAAGACCAAGGACCACAAAAGTGATGTGAAATTGTTTTTCTCCCATGTTGCTTTTAAGAGAAAACAGCAAATGCTTGTTTTTTGCAAAAATGCATTTAAAAAAATAGGAACATTGTAAACGCAATCTTTGCGATATATCCTTTTAAAGCAAACTCAGACAGCTCAAAATTTCACACAATCTGTTGAAGATTAGGGCCCACACAAGTGATGTGAATGGTTTTTCTCCCATGTTGCATTTAAGAGAAAACAGGAAATTCTAGTTTTTTTTCAAAAATGCATTAAAACCAATAGGAACAGTAAAAATGCATTCTTTGCCATATCTCCTCTTGTAGCAAACACAGACAACTCAAAATTTCACAAAGTTTTCAAGACCAAGGCCCACAAAAGAGATGTGAAATGGTTTTTCTCCCATGTTGCGTTTAAGAGAAAACAGTAAATGCTCATTTTTTTCAAAAATGCATTCAAACCAATAGGAAAAGTAAAAATGCATTCTTTGTGATATCTCCTCTTTTGGCAAACACAGACAGCTCAAAATTTCACACAATGTGTTGAAGGCCAAGGCCCACACAAGTGATGTGAATGGTTTTTATCCCATGTTGCATTTAAGAGAAAACAGCAAATGCTCATTTTATGCAAAAATGCATTGAAATCAATATAAATAGTAAAACACATACTTTGCAATATTTCCTCTTGTAGCAAACACAGACAGCTCAAATTTTCACACAATGTGTTGAAGACCAATTCCCACAAAAGTGATGTGAAATGGTTTTTCTCCAATGTTGCATTTAAGATAAAACAGCAAATGCTAGTTTTTTGCAAAAATGCATTGAAATCAATATAAACAGTAAAACGCATACATTGACATATCTCCTTTTGTAGCAAACACAGACAGTTAAAAATTTCACACAATGTGTTATAGACAATGGCCCACAAAAGTGATGTGAAATGGTTTTTCTCCCATGTTACATTTAAGAGAAAACAGAAAATGCTCGTTTTATGCCAAAATGCATTGCAACGATTGGGAACAGTAAAAATGCATACTTTGCAATATCTCCTCTTGTTGAAAACACAGACAGCTCAACATTTCACACAATGTGTTGAAGACCAAGGCCCACAAAGTGCTGTGAAATGGTTTTTCTCCCATGTAGCATTTAAGAGAAAACAGGAAACGCTCGTTTTTTGCAAAAATGCATTGAAATCAATAGGAAAAGTAAAAATGCATTCTTTGTGATATCTCCTCTTTTAGCAAACACAGACAGCTCAAAATTTCACAAAGCGTGTTGAAGTTCAAGGCCCACAAAAGTGATGTGTAATAGTTTTTCTACCATGTTGAGTATAAGAGAAATCAGCAAATGCTTGTACTTTGCAAAAATGCATTGCTATCAATAGGAACACTAAAAACACATACTTTGCCATATCTCCTCTTGTAGCAAACACAGTCAGCTCAAAATTTCACACAATGTGTTGTAGACAATGGACACAAAAGTGATGTGAAATGGTTTTTCTCCCATGTTGCATTTAAGAGAAAACAGCAAATGCTTATTTTCTGCAAAAATGCATCTAAAAAATGGGAATAGTAAAAACACAAACTTTGCCATTTCTCCTCTTTTAGCAAACACAGACAGCTCAAAATTTCACATACTGTATTGAAGACAAAGGCTCAGAAAGGTGATGTGAAATGGTTTTACTCCCATGTTGCGTTTAAGAGAAAACAGAAAATGCTTGTTTTTTTGCAAGAATGCATTAAAACCAATTTGAATAGCAATAATGCAATCTTTTTGATATCTCCTGATTTAGCAAACACAGACAGCTCAAAATTTCACACAATGTGTTGAAGGTTAAGGCCCACACAAGTATGGCGAATGGTTTTTCTCCCATGTTGCATTTAAGAGAATACAGGAAATGCTTGTTTTTTTTCAAAAATGCATTAAAAAATGGGAACAGTAAAAATGCAAACTTTGCGATATCTCCTCTTTTAGCAAACACAGACAGCTCAAAATATCACACAATGTTTTGAAGGCCAAGGCCCACACAAGTGATTTGAATAGTTTTTCTCACATGTTGCATTTAAGAGAAAACAGCAAATGCTTGTTTTTTGCAAAAATGCATTGAAATAAATATAAATAGTAAAACACATACTTTGCCATATTTCCTCTTGTAGCAAACACAGACAGCTCAAATTTTCACACAATGTGTTGAAGACCAATTCCCACAAAAGTGATGTGAAATGGTTTTTCTCCAATGTTGCATTTCAGATAAAACAGCAAATGCTAGTTTTTTGCAAAAATGCATTGAAATCAATATAAACAGTAAAACACATACATTGACATACCTCCTCTTGTAGCAAACACAGACAGTTCAACATTTCACACAATGTGTTATAGACAATGGCCCACAAAAGTGATGTGAAATGGTTTTTCTCCCATGTTGCATTTAAGAGAAAACAGCAAATGCTTATTTTCTGCAAAAATGCATCTAAAAAATGGGAATAGTAAAAACACATACTTTGCCATATCTCCTCTTTTAGCGAACACAGACAGCTCAAAATTTCACATACTGTATTGAAGACAAAGGCTCAGAAAGGTGATGTGAAATGGTTTTACTCCCATGTTGCGTTTAAGAGAAAACAGAAAATGCTTGTTTTTTTGCAAGAATGCATTAAAACCAATTTGAATAGCAATAATGCAATCTTTGTGATATCTCCTGATTTAGCAAACACAGACAGCTCAAAATTTCACACAATGTGTTGAAGGTTAAGGCCCACACAAGTATGGTGAATGGTTTTTCTCCCATGTTGCATTTAAGAGAATACAGGAAATGCTTGTTTTTTTTCAAAAATGCATTAAAAAATGGGAACAGTAAAAATGCAAACTTTGCCATATCTCCTCTATTAGCAAACACAGACAGCTCAAAATATCAACGAATGTTTTGAAGGCAAAGGCCCACACAAGTGATTTGAATAGTTTTTCTCACATGTTGCATTTAAGAGAAAACAGCAAATGCTTGTTTTTTGCAAAAATGCATTGAAATAAATATAAATAGTAAAACACATACTTTGCCATATCTCCTCTTGTAGCAAACACAGACAGCTCAAATTTTCACACAATGTGTTGAAGACCAAGGCCCACAAAAGTGATGTGAAATGGTTTTTCTCCCATGTTGCGTTTAAGAGAAAACAGGAAATGCTCATTTTTTTCAAATATGCATTAAAACCAATAGGAAAAGTAAAAATGCATTCTTTGTGATATCTCCTCTTTTAGCAAACACAGACAGCTCAAAATTTCACAAAGCGTGTTGAAGTTCAAGGCCCACAAAAGTGATGTGAAATGGTTTTTCTCCCATGTTGCATTTAAGAGCAAATGCTCGTTTTCTGCAAAAATGCATCCAAAAAATGGGAATAGTAAAAACGCAAACTTTGCCAAATCTCCTCTTTTAGCAAACACAGACAGCTCAAAATTTCACATACTGTATTGAAGACAAAGGCTCACAAAAGTGATGTGAAATGGTTTTACTCCCATGTTGCATTTAAGAGAAAACAGCAAATGCTTGTTTTTTTGCAAGAATGCATTAAAACCAATTTTATTAGCATTAATGCAATCTTTGTGATATCTCCTGATTTAGCAAACACAGACAGCTCAAAATTTTGCACAATGTGTTGTAGGCCATCACCCACAAAAGTTATTTGAAATGGTTTTCTCCCATGTTGCATTTAAGACAAAACAGTTATGTTCTTTTTTTGCAAAAATGTATTTAAAAAAATTGTAACTGTTAAAATGCATTCTTTGTGATATCTCCTTTTTTAGCGTACACAGACAGCTCAAAATTTCACACAATGTTTTGAAGGCCAAGGTCCACACAAGTGATGTGAATGGTTTATCTCCCATATTGCATTTAAGAGAAAACTGCAAATGCTTATTTTTTGCAAAAATGCAATGAAATCAATGGTAACAGTAAAACACATTCTTTGCCATATCTCCTATTGTAGCAAACACAGACAGCTCAAAATTTCATTCAATGTGTTGAAGACCAAGGCCCACAAAAGTGAAGTGAAGTGGTTATTCTCCCATGTTGCATTTAAGAGAAAACAGCACATGCTAATTTTTTGCAAAAATGCATTGAAACCAATTGGAACATTATAAATGCATACGTTTGCTTTATCTCCTCTTGTAGCAAACACAGACAGCTCAAAATTTCACACAATGTGTTGAAGACCAAGGCCCACAAAAGTGATGTGAAATGGTTTTTCTCCTATGTTGCTTTTAAGAGAAAACAGCAAATGCTTGTTTTTTGCAAAAATGCATTTAAAAAATGGGAACAGTAAAAACGCAATATTTGTGATATATCTTCTTTTAGCAAAAACAGACAGGTCAAAATTTCACACAAATGTGTTGAAGATTAAGGCCCACACAAGTGAAGTGAATGGTTTTTCTCCCATGTTGCATTTAAGAGAAGACAGGAAATGCTTGTTTTTTTCAAAAATGCATTAAAACCAATAGGAACAGTAAAAATGCATTCTTTGTGATATCTCCTCTTTTAGCAAACACAGACTGCTCAAAATTTCACACAATGTGTTGAAGGCCAAGGCCCACACAAGTGATGTGAATGGTTTTTCTTCCATGTTGCATTTAAGAGAAAACAGCAAATGCTCGTTTTTTGCAAAAATGCATTGATATCAATATAAATAGTAAAACACATACTTTGCCATATCTCCTCTTGTAGCAAACACAGACAGCTCAAATTTTGACACAATGTGTTGAAGACCAAGGCCCACAAAAGTGATGTGAAATGGTAATTCTCCCATGTTGCTTTTAAGAGAATACAGCAAATGCTCATTTTTTGCAAAAATGCATTTAAAAAAATAAAAAATGCAATCTTTGCAATAAATCTTTTAACAGCAAACATAGACAGCTCAAAATTTCACACAATGATTTGAAAACCAAGGCCCACAAAAGTAATGTGAAATGGTTTTTCACCCATTTTGCGTTTGCAAATACTCGTTTTCTCCAAAAATGCTTTGAAATCAATGGGAACACAAAAAAGGCATACTTTGCCATATCTCCTCTTGTAGCAAACACAGATAACTCAAAATTTCACACAATGTGTTGAAGTCCAAGCACCATAAAAGTGATGTGAAATGTTAATTATCCCATGTTGCATTCAACAGAAAACAGCAAATGCTTGTTTTTTGCAAAAATGCATTGAAATCAATGGGAACACTAAAAACGCATACTTTGTCATATCTCCTCTTGTAGCAAACACAGACAGCTCAAAATTTCACACAATGTGTTGAAGGTTAAGGCCCACACAAGAATTATGAATGGTTTTTCTCCCATGTTGCATTTAAGAGTATACTGGAAATGCTTGTTTTTTTCAAAAATGCATTAAAACCAATAGGAACAGTAAAAATGCATTCTTTGCGATATCTCCTCTTTTAGCAAACACACACAGCTCAAAATTTCACACAATGTGTTGAAGACCAAGGCCCACAAAAGTGGTGTGAAATGGCTTTTCTCCCATGTTGCATTTAAGAGAATACAGCAAATGCTTGTTTTTTGCAAAAATGCATTGAAATCAATGGGAACACTAAAAACGCATACTTTGCCATATTTCCGCTTGTAGCAAACACAGACAGCTCAAAATTTCACACTATGTGTTGAAGACCAAGGGCCACAAAAGTATTATGAAATGGTATTTCTCCCATGTTGCATTTAAGAGAAAACAGCAAATATTCGTTTTGGGCAAAAATGCATTTAAAAACTGGGAACAGTAAAAATGCAATCTTTGCTAAATTTCCTTTTAAAGCAAACATTGAAGGCTCAAAATTTCACACAATGTGCTGAAGACCAAGGCCCACATAAGTGATGTGAAATGGTTTTTCTCCCATGGTGCATTTAAGAGAAAATAGCATATGCTCATTTTCTGCAGAAATGCATTGAAATCAATGGAAACACTAAAAACCCATTCTTTGCCATATCTCTTCTTGTAGCAAACACAGACAGTTCAAAATTTCACACTATGTGTTGAAGACCAAGGGCCACAAAAGTATTATGAAATGGTATTTCTCCCATGTTGCGTTTAAGAGAAAATGGTAAATGTTCGTTTTGGGCAAAAATGCATTTAAAAACTGCTAACATTTAAAATGCCAACTTTGCGATATCTCCACTTTTAGCAAACACAGACAGCTCAAAATTTCACACAATGTGTTGAAGGCCAAGGCCCACACAAGTGATGTGAATGGTTTTTCTAACATGTTGCATTTAAGAGAAAACAGCAAATGCTCGTTTTTTGCAAAAATACATTGATATCAATATAAATAGTAAAACACATACTTTGCCATATCTCCTCTTGTAGCAAACACAGACAGCTCAAATTTTTACACAATGTGTTGAAGAACAAGGCCCACAAAAGTGATGTGAAATGGTAATTCTCCCATGTTGCTTTTAAGAGAATACAGCAAATGCTCATTTTTTGCAAAAATGCATTTAATAAAATAGGAACATCAAAAATGCAATCTTTGCAATATATCTTTTAGCAGCAAACATAGACAGCTCAAAATTTCGCCCAATGTTTTGAAGACCAAAGCCCACAAAAGTGATGTGAAATGGTTTTTCACCCATGTTGCATTCAAGAGAAAACAGCAAGTGTTCGTTTTGGGCAAAAATGCATTTAAAAACTGGGAACACTAAAAACGCATACTTTGCCATATCTCCTCTTGTAGCAAACACAGACAGCTCAAAATTTCACACTATGAGTTGAAGACCAAGGCCCACAAAAGTGTTATGAAATGGTATTTCTCCCATGTTGTGTTGAAGAGAAAATGGTAAATGGAAATGATGGGTTAGAACTGTGCTCTGCTGTATGGGCAGATGGGATGTGAGATGTATTGTTTGTGTCGGGGTGCTGCACCTTCCTAAAAGCAGGAGTACCGGGTCCTGTGTAATGATAGAATGGGGTAGAGGGTGCGGAGGGTGCGCTCGCCCTATGGGTGTAATGCTGAAGTAATAGTGTGTTGTGGTCTTTTGTGTTTGATGTTGTGTGTGGAGTGATGGGGTGTAGGGAGGGAAGGGGGTCTAATGGACTGGAGGTTGTGGGTGAGGAAATGAAGACAGAGGCAGAAATGGGGGCCAAAGGGTTTATTGGAAAAAAACAATACTAATCCTCTTCGGTCCCAGGCACCCAGGTGGGGTGAGCGAACCACTCCCTACCCCTCACCACACACATTCCTGCCTCTATAGTGACCACACCACCCCAAGACGGCACCCCTTCCCTCAGTCTCTCCACAACAAGACCATTTACACACTACTGCACCAAACACATTCCACACAAAAGTGATGTCAAATGATTTTTTCCCATGTTGCATTTAAGACAAATCAGCAAATGTTCATTTTTTAAAAAAATTTATTTTTAAAAAAATGTAACTGTTAAAATGCAGTCTTTGCGATATCTGCTTTTTTAGAAAACACAGACAACTCAAAATTTCACACAATGTGTTGAAGTCCAAGCACCATAAAAGTGATGTGAAATTGTAATTCTCCCATGTTGCATTTAAGAGAAAACAGCAAATGCTTGTTTTTTGCAAAAATGCATTGAAATCAATGGGAACACTAAAAACGCATACTTTGCCATATCTCCTCTTGTAGCAAACACAGACAGCTCAAAATTTCACACAATGTGTTGAAGGTTAAGGCCCACACAAGTATTGTGAATGGCTTTTCTCCCATGTTGCATTTAAGAGAAAACAGCAAATGTTCGTTTTGGGCAAAAATGCATTTAAAAACTGGGAACAGTAAAAATGCCAACTTTGCGATATCTCCACTTTTAGCAAACACAGACAGCTCAAAATTTCACACAATGTGTTGAAGGCCAAGGCCCACACAAGTGATGTGAATGGTTTTTTTCCCATGTTGCATTTAAGAGAAAATAGCAAATGCTCGCTTTTTCCAAAAATGCATTGATATCAATATAAATAGTAAAACGCATATTTTGCCATATCTCCTCTTGTAGCAAACACAGACAGCTCAAATTTTGACACAATGTGTTGAAGACCAAGGCCCACAAAAGTGATGTGAAATGGTAATTCTCCCATGTTTCTTTTAAGAGAATACAGCAAATGCTAATTTTTTGCAAAAATGCATTTAAAAAAATAGGAACATCAAAAATGCAATCTTTGCTATATTTCCTTTTAAAGCAAACATAGAAGGCTCAAAATTTCACACAATGTGTTGAAGACCAAGGCCCACATAAGTTATGTGAAACTGTTTTTCTCCCATGGTGCATTTAAGAGAAAATTGCATATGCTCATTTTCTGCAGAAATGCATTGAAATCAATGGGAACACTAAAAACACATACTTTGCCATATCTCCTCTTGTAGCAAACACAGACAGCTCAAAATTTCACACAATGTGTTGTAGACCAAGCCCAATAAAAGTGATGTGAAATGGCTTTTTTCCCATGTTGCATTTAAGAGAAAACAGCAAATGCTCGGTTTGTGCAAAAATGCATTGAAATCAATGGGAACACTAAAAACACATACTTTGCCATATCTCCTCTTGTAGCAAACACAGACAGCTCAATTCACACTATGTGTTGAAGACCAAGGCCCACAAAAGTGTTATGAAATGGTATTTCTCCCATGTTGTGTTTAAGAGAAAATGGTAAATGTTCATTTTCTGCAAAAATGCATTTAAAAAATGGGAACAGTAAAAACGCAAACTTTGCGATATCTCCTCTTTTAGCAAACACAGACAGCTCAAAATTTCACACACTGTATTGTAGACAAAGGCTCACAAAAGTGATGTGAAATGGTTTTACTCCCATGTAGCGTTTAAGAGAAAACAGAAAATGCTCATTTTTTGCAAAAATGTATTTCAAAAAATTGTAACTGTTAAAATGCAGTCTTTGTGATATCTGCTTTTTTAGAAAACACAGACAACTCAAAATTTCACACAATGTGTTGAAGTCCAAGCACCATAAAAGTTATGTGAAATGGTAATTCTCCCATGTTGCATTTAAGAGAAAACAGCAAATGCTTGTTTTTTGCAAAAATGCATTGAAATCAATGGGAACACTAAAAACGCATACTTTGCCATATCTCCTCTTGTAGCAAACACGGACAGCTCACAATTTCACATAATGTGTTGAAGGTTAAGGCCCACACAAGTACTGTGAATGGTTTTTCTCCCATGTTGCATTTAAGAGAATACTGGAAATGCTTATTTTTTTCAAAAATGCATAAAAACCAAAAGGAACAGTAAAAATGCATTCTTTGCGATATCTCCTCTTTTAGCAAACACACACAGCTCAAAATTTTGCACAATGTGTTGAAGACCAAGTCCCACAAAAGCGATGTGAAATGGCTTTTCTCCCATGTTGCATTTAAGAGAAAACAGCAAATACTTGTTTTTTTCAAAAATGCATTGAAATCAATAAATACAGTAAAACACATTCTTTGCCATATCTCCTCTTGTAGCAAAAACACAGACAGCTCAAAATTTCACAAAATGTTTTGAAGACCAAGGCCCACAAAAGTAATGTGAAACGGTTTTTCTCCCATGTTGCGTTTAAGAGAAAACAGCAAATATTTGTTTTGGGCAAAAATGCATTTAAAAACTGGGAACAGTAAAAATGCCATCTTTGCGATATCTCCACTTTTAGCTAACACAGACAGCTCAAAATTTCACACAATGTGTTGAAGGCCAAGGCCCACACAAGTGATGTGAAATGGTTTATCTCCAATGTTGCATTTAAGATAAAACAGCAAATGCTAGTTTTTTGCAAAAATGCATTAAAATCAATAAATACAGTAAAACACATTCTTTGCCATATCTCCTCTTGTAGCAAAAACACAGACAGCTCAAAATTTCACACAATGTATTGAAGACCAAGGCCCACAAAAGTGATGTAAAATGGTTTTTCTACCATGTTGCATTTAAGAGAAAACAGCCAATGCTAATTTTATGCAAAAATACATTTAAAAAAACAGTAACTGTTAAAATGCAGACTTTGCGATATCTCCTTTTTTAGCAAACACAGACATCTCAAAATTTCACACAATGTGTTGAAGACCAAGGACCACAAAAGTGATGTGAAATTGTTTTTCTCCCATGTTGCTTTTAAGAGAAAACAGCAAATGCTCGTTTTTTGCAAAAATGCATTTAAAAAAATAGGAACATTGAAAACGCAATCTTTGCGACATATCCTTTTAAAGCAAACTCAGACAGCTCAAAATTTCACACAATCTGTTGAAGATTAGGGCCCACACAAGTGATGTGAATGGTTTTTCTCCTATCTTGCATTTAAGAGAAAACAGGAAATGCTAGTTTTTTTTCAAAAATGCATTAAAACCAATAGGAACAGTAAAAATGCATTCTTTGCAATATCTCCTCTTTTAGCAAACACAGACAGCTCAAAATTTCACACAATGTGTGGAAGGCCATGGCCCACCAAAGTGATGTGAAATGTTTTTCTCCCATGTTGTATTTAAGACAAATCAGCAAATGATCGTTTTTTGCAAAAATGCATTTAAAAAAATTGTAACTGTTAAAATGCAGTCTTTGCGATATCTCCTCTTTTAGCAAACATAGACAGCTCAAAATTTCACAAAGTGTGTTGAAGTTTAAGGCCCACAAAAGTGATGTGAAATAGTTTTTCTACCATGTTGAGTATAAGAGAAATCAGCAAATGCTTGTTCTTTGCAAAAATGCATTGAAATCAATGGGAACACTAAAAACACATACTTTGCCATATCTCCTCTTGTAGCAAACACAGTCAGCTCAAAATTTCAAACAATGTGTTGTAGACAATTGCCACAAAAGTGATGTGAAATGGTTTTTCTCCCATGTTGCATTTAAGAGAAAACAGCAAATGCTTGTTTTCTGCAAAAATGCATCTAAAATATGGGAATAGTAAAAACGCAAACTTTGCCATATCTCCTCTTTTTGCAAACACAGACAGCTCAAAATTTCACATCCTGTATTGAAGACAGAGGCTCACAAAAGTGATGTGAAATGGTTTTACTCCCATGTTGCGTTTAAGAGAAAACAGAAAATGCTTGTTTTTTTGCAAGAATACATTAAAACCATTTTAAATAGCAATAATGCAATCTTTGTGATATCTCCAGATTTAGCAAACACAGACAGCTCAAAATTTCACACAATGTTTTGAAAGCCAAGGCCCACACAAGTGATATGAAATGGTTTATCTCCAATGTTGCATTTCAGATAAAACAGCAAATGCTAGTTTTTTGTAAAAATGCATTGAAATCAATATATACAGTAAAACACATTCTTTGCCATATCTCCTCTTGTAGCAAAAACACAGACAGCTCAAAATTTCACACAATGTGTTGAAGACCAAGGCCCACAAAAGTGATGTAAAATGGTTTTTCTACCATGTTGCATTTAAGAGAAAACAGCAAATGCTAATTTTATGCAAAAATACATTTAAAAAAACAGTAACTGTTAAAATGCAGCCTTTGCGATATCTCCTTTTTTAGCAAACACAGACATCTCAAAATTTCACACAATGTGTTGAAGACCAAGGACCACAAAAGTGATGTGAAATTGTTTTTCTCCCATGTTGCTTTTAAGAGAAAACAGCAAATGCTTGTTTTTTGCAAAAATGCATTTAAAAAAATAGGAACATTGTAAACGCAATCTTTGCGATATATCCTTTTAAAGCAAACTCAGACAGCTCAAAATTTCACACAATCTGTTGAAGATTAGGGCCCACACAAGTGATGTGAATGGTTTTTCTCCCATGTTGCATTTAAGAGAAAACAGGAAATTCTAGTTTTTTTTCAAAAATGCATTAAAACCAATAGGAACAGTAAAAATGCATTCTTTGCCATATCTCCTCTTGTAGCAAACACAGACAACTCAAAATTTCACAAAGTTTTCAAGACCAAGGCCCACAAAAGAGATGTGAAATGGTTTTTCTCCCATGTTGCGTTTAAGAGAAAACAGTAAATGCTCATTTTTTTCAAAAATGCATTCAAACCAATAGGAAAAGTAAAAATGCATTCTTTGTGATATCTCCTCTTTTGGCAAACACAGACAGCTCAAAATTTCACACAATGTTTTGAAGGCCAAGGCCCACACAAGTGATTTGAATAGTTTTTCTCACATGTTGCATTTAAGAGAAAACAGCAAATGCTTGTTTTTTGCAAAAATGCATTGAAATAAATATAAATAGTAAAACACATACTTTGCCATATTTCCTCTTGTAGCAAACACAGACAGCTCAAATTTTCACACAATGTGTTGAAGACCAATTCCCACAAAAGTGATGTGAAATGGTTTTTCTCCAATGTTGCATTTCAGATAAAACAGCAAATGCTAGTTTTTTGCAAAAATGCATTGAAATCAATATAAACAGTAAAACACATACATTGACATACCTCCTCTTGTAGCAAACACAGACAGTTCAACATTTCACACAATGTGTTATAGACAATGGCCCACAAAAGTGATGTGAAATGGTTTTTCTCCCATGTTGCATTTAAGAGAAAACAGCAAATGCTTATTTTCTGCAAAAATGCATCTAAAAAATGGGAATAGTAAAAACACATACTTTGCCATATCTCCTCTTTTAGCGAACACAGACAGCTCAAAATTTCACATACTGTATTGAAGACAAAGGCTCAGAAAGGTGATGTGAAATGGTTTTACTCCCATGTTGCGTTTAAGAGAAAACAGAAAATGCTTGTTTTTTTGCAAGAATGCATTAAAACCAATTTGAATAGCAATAATGCAATCTTTGTGATATCTCCTGATTTAGCAAACACAGACAGCTCAAAATTTCACACAATGTGTTGAAGGTTAAGGCCCACACAAGTATGGTGAATGGTTTTTCTCCCATGTTGCATTTAAGAGAATACAGGAAATGCTTGTTTTTTTTCAAAAATGCATTAAAAAATGGGAACAGTAAAAATGCAAACTTTGCCATATCTCCTCTATTAGCAAACACAGACAGCTCAAAATATCAACGAATGTTTTGAAGGCAAAGGCCCACACAAGTGATTTGAATAGTTTTTCTCACATGTTGCATTTAAGAGAAAACAGCAAATGCTTGTTTTTTGCAAAAATGCATTGAAATAAATATAAATAGTAAAACACATACTTTGCCATATCTCCTCTTGTAGCAAACACAGACAGCTCAAATTTTCACACAATGTGTTGAAGACCAAGGCCCACAAAAGTGATGTGAAATGGTTTTTCTCCCATGTTGCGTTTAAGAGAAAACAGGAAATGCTCGTTTTTTTCAAATATGCATTAAAACCAATAGGAAAAGTAAAAATGCATTCTTTGTGATATCTCCTCTTTTAGCAAACACAGACAGCTCAAAATTTCACAAAGCGTGTTGAAGTTCAAGGCCCACAAAAGTGATGTGAAATGGTTTTTCTCCCATGTTGCATTTAAGAGCAAATGCTCGTTTTCTGCAAAAATGCATCCAAAAAATGGGAATAGTAAAAACGCAAACTTTGCCAAATCTCCTCTTTTAGCAAACACAGACAGCTCAAAATTTCACATACTGTATTGAAGACAAAGGCTCACAAAAGTGATGTGAAATGGTTTTACTCCCATGTTGCATTTAAGAGAAAACAGCAAATGCTTGTTTTTTTGCAAGAATGCATTAAAACCAATTTTATTAGCATTAATGCAATCTTTGTGATATCTCCTGATTTAGCAAACACAGACAGCTCAAAATTTTGCACAATGTGTTGTAGGCCATCACCCACAAAAGTTATTTGAAATGGTTTTCTCCCATGTTGCATTTAAGACAAAACAGTTATGTTCTTTTTTTGCAAAAATGTATTTAAAAAAATTGTAACTGTTAAAATGCATTCTTTGTGATATCTCCTTTTTTAGCGTACACAGACAGCTCAAAATTTCACACAATGTTTTGAAGGCCAAGGTCCACACAAGTGATGTGAATGGTTTATCTCCCATATTGCATTTAAGAGAAAACTGCAAATGCTTATTTTTTGCAAAAATGCAATGAAATCAATGGGAACAGTAAAACACATTCTTTGCCATATCTCCTATTGTAGCAAACACAGACAGCTCAAAATTTCATTCAATGTGTTGAAGACCAAGGCCCACAAAAGTGAAGTGAAGTGGTTATTCTCCCATGTTGCATTTAAGAGAAAACAGCACATGCTAATTTTTTGCAAAAATGCATTGAAACCAATTGGAACATTATAAATGCATACGTTTGCTTTATCTCCTCTTGTAGCAACCACAGACAGCTCAAAATTTCACACAATGTGTTGAAGACCAAGGCCCACAAAAGTGATGTGAAATGGTTTTTCTCCTATGTTGCTTTTAAGAGAAAACAGCAAATGCTTGTTTTTTGCAAAAATGCATTTCAAAAATGGGAACAGTAAAAACGCAATATTTGTGATATATCTTCTTTTAGCAAAAACAGACAGGTCAAAATTTCACACAAATGTGTGGAAGGCCAAGGCCCACATAATTGATGTGAAATGGTTTTTCTCTCATGTTGAATTTAAGAGAAAACAGCAAATTCTAGTTTTTGCAAAAATTCATTGAAATCAATGGGAACACTAAAAACACATTCTTTGCCATATCTCCTCTTGTATCAAACACAGACAGCTCAACATTTCATACAATGTGTTGAAGACCAAGGCCCACAAAAGTGATGTGAAATGGTTTTTCTCCCATATTGCATTTAAGAGAAAACAGCAAATGATGTGTTTTTGCAAAAAAGCATTGAATCCAATGGGAACAGTAAAAATGCTTACTTTGTGATATCTCCTCTTGTAGCAAACACAGACGATGTTCTACTGTAAATTTAAAGGTTTGTAATGACAAGAAGCATCTCATTATTCTCGCATTGCTGTCTTTGTTTTCTGACATCCACTTCAGAGGGACATGGTCTGTGATCAAACTGAACTTCCTTCCCACCAAGTAGTACTTTGTAACTCACCAAGTAGAGTTTCTAATGGCCATTTTATGGCCAATGCTTCTTTCTCTACCATAGCATAGTTTCTCTCATGTACATTTAATTTCCGGCTTAGGAAGAAAATCTGGTGTTCTTCACCCTCTTTGCTTTGGACCAGGATCGCTCCTATGCCTAATTCTGATGCATCAGTTAGTACAACAAACTCTCTGTCAAAATCAGGGGTCATAAGAACTGGTTGGGTACATAACGCTATTTTTAACTCATGGAAAGCCTTCTCTGCTTCAGGACTCCGTTCCACCATGACTTTCTGTTTGCCTTTGATAAGGTCAGTCAGTGGGACTGCAATGGTGGCGAAATTGGGTATGAACCTCCTGTAATACCCAGTGATCCCTAAGAAGGTTCTCACCTGCTTATTCAGGGGTCATGGCCAATTTTGTATTGCCAAAATCTTATTGAGCTGTGGCTTTATCAAACCTCTGCCAATGGTGTCCCCAATATACTTTACTTCTTCCATCCCTAGACAACACTTTTTTGGGTTGGCTATAAAACCTGCCTTATAGACGGAGTCCAACACTGCTTGTTCTCTGTGCAAGTGAGACTGCCAATCAGGACTATGAATGACCGCATCATCCAGATACACAGCAGCATACTGTCTATGGGGCCTTACAATCCTATCCATCATTCTTTGAAAGAAAATCATTGCCAAAACTTACACTCCCGTCAGGCTTTGGAATAAGCACAATGGGACTTGACCACTTACTATGCAATTTTTCAATTACACCCAGTTCCAACATTTTTTTTAATTTATTTAGACACTGATTGTCTTTGGGCTTCTGGTAACCTACAGGACTTTAGGTTAATCTTAACCCCTTGGTCAGTGACTATGTCATGTTTAATGACTGTGGTTTTGCCTTGTACCTCCGATAACAAAACCCTATTTCTGATAAGAAACTTCTTAACTTACTGCTGTTGAATGGTTGACAGAGTTTTAGCTATTGTCACTTCAGGAACCAAAGGCCCTAAGTTTACTGGAGTGGCTGTTCTATCCTTAATAATATTTCCCATAACAGTATTCTGTGGTTCACCAATCACTCCAGAAAAAGGGAACTTCTCAGATTTGGAAGAAGCTTCTCCTGCTACTGCATCAGCAACCTTCTCAAATGGGTCAGGATTATTTACTTCGGTAATAAATCGGTTTTCCCACAACTTCCAGAAGTGAGCAAAGTCTCTCCTCAATATTATATCATACTTTAAGCCAGGCACCAAACTCACAGAGAATATAGCGGAACCATACTGTGTTTCTATGTTCACTTCTGCAGTAACTTAATACTGTGATGTTCTGGTTTTGTTGTGGACCCGGGGTGGTATAAGTAGCAGACACTGGAGCTGACTTAAAAATAAATGTGGAGTGTTTAATAAGTGGTTTGACAGACATGAAAGTGGCAAAACAGAAAGTCCAGGTTTAGCACTAAGTGCACTTGAGAACTGTAGTGATGCAATGGGAAAAAGTCCAGATTAGTGGTAGCTCACAGATGACTAGATCATCCTTCAGTTGATCAGAAAGCCTATGCCAAAAAGCTGTGGTGAGGGCTTCCGGATTCCACTTGAGCTCTGATGCTAAAATCTGAAACTGTACGGCAAACTGGCTGACAGGACGGGTTCCTTGTTTCAGTGACATAATACTAGATGAGGCTGATAAAGTACACCCAGGCTCATCAAAAATCCTCCTGAATTATGACACAAAGTTGGTATAGTTATCCAGCAAAGAATCTGAATGCTCCAAGAGAGGAGAAGCCCAATCCAAGGCTGAGCCAGACAACAGTGACATTATGTAGGCCACTTTAGTTCTTGCAGTGGGAAAATTATCAGGCTGTAAGGTGAAATGTATAACACTGATTCAGGAACCCCCGACAAAGTTTGGGGTTGCCATCAAATTTACTTGGCATAGGAAGGTGTACCCAGAGGGACACCCTGTACCCTGTATTTTCAGACACAGAAGCAGGTGCAGCAACTGTTACATTAGGGGTCAACAGAGAGGTTTGCAAGCTATCCTGTTGTTTAGTCATTTCTTGCAGGAACTGAGCCATTTGGTGCTGCATAGCTTCCAGGTTTTCCAAACGGCCTGCGATGCACTGAAATAAATCTGCTCCAGACTCCTGTCCAGTGGCCAAGTCCATTGGGCCAGTGCAAACTGTGATGTTCTGGTTTTGTTGTGGACCCGGAGTGGTATAAGGAGCAGACACTGGAGCTGACTTAAAAATAAATGTGGAGTTTTTAATAAGTGGTTTGACTGACATGAAAGTGGCAAAATAGAAAGTCCAGGTTTAGCACTAAGTGCACTTGGGAACTGTAGTGATGCAATGGGAAAAAGACCAGGTAGTGACAACAGAATGTAATCCAGTATTCCGGGGTTTGTGAGGCTGAAAAGAATTGCAGACTGAAGTGAAATGTTGACTGAGGTGAGTGGCAGGCTGAAGTGAATTAGCAGACTGAAGTGATTGTTGGCTGAAGTGAGTTGCAGGCTGAAACAATAATGTCCAGAGGAAATGCAAGTGGAGGCAGGGTGCAAGGCAAACGACTGACACAGGTACTCAGGCAATGGAAGAGACAAAAGTAGGAGGCAGGGGAGTCCAGCAGGGTTTAGGAGCAGGTTCAGGTGTAGCAGGCTTAGTCAGAAATCCAACAGGCAGGCAGACTAGCTCAGGAACTCTCTCTCAGCTTGCGCTGAGAAACACGTTGCACTGGCAATGCAAAGGAGCTCTGAACTCCCCTAAATACCCAGTGCTAAGTCGTGACTGGTCAGAGAGTGAGCATGTGACATGCCAGGATTGGCCGACTAGGTCACATGGCTAAGAGCAAGATGGCGGTGCCCATGCCGGAGCAGAATGGAAGCACCACCAGGCCTACCCAGCACAGAGTGACAAAGGGGGTCATTCAGACCCACTCGCGAGCGGCTGTCCGCTCGCAAGTGGGTCGATGGTCCCCACTGCGCATGCGCACAATGGAGGGAGCTCCGTCGTGCGCATGTGCGAGACCCGACGAGCGAAGAACTTTCCTTCGCTCGTAGTGTCTCATCAAAGGGGGCATGCTGTCGATGGTGACTGACACGCCCCGTGCCTGCCAGATGGAGGTGTTCCCAAGGGAATGCCTACCATCTGAAGCCGGCCCCACTGACATCACTAGTGATGTCAGTGGGAGTGATTTTGGCTCTGATAGAGCCAAAATCACTCCTGGCCTTGTGGTTGAAAAACCCAACCACAGGCTTCTGCTCACAGTTTCGATGGTTGCGATGGTCAAGACCATTGTGACCATCATCCTGCATGCTCATATATGCTGTGGGTGGTGACCCACAGCTATACAAGCGTCCAGGAGGACGCTCCATATTAATGAGGTGGGCCCTGATTCAGAGCGGGCGCTGTGGTCAGAGCGTCCGGCTCTGAATCAGGGCCAATATGCCCAAACAGGACCATACACAGCCAATGCTCCCGGCCAGGCACCAGCACCACCGCCATACGCTCCCCACCACAGCATCCTCACAGGTAACAACCGGTGACCACCATGCCGAGAAACGCTGGTCGTGACAAATACCAAGTATCCCCATGTATGCAGGTCACACCAACAACTCTTCCCTCGTGCTTTAAAGGGTTAACCAGTTCAGCTCTCATAAATGTAACCCGGCTGCCAAAATCTAACAGAGCTGCTACTTGATTGCCTTCTACAGTAACCTTACACATTTGCTTATCTGTCTCAGCCTGTCGGTCAGCAGTACAGGCAGGCTGTGCAAAGAAAGACATTCTGCGATGGACATAAGGAGTATCACATTGCATAGGTTCAGAGGCGAGTGGACAATTAGGAGCAATATGGCCCAATTCACTACATCGAAAACACTGTATCATATTATTATCTAGTCTCTTATGGGTTAAGAACCTTCCTGGCCTGGCTGGCCTATTTGCAGGTTCCAAACCCACAGTCTTAAGTTCATTCCACTGCCCAGCATCCTTCTCCCCTGGAACAGTCTTACCAGTAGTCACCGGAGATTGCCATTGCGGAATCAGGGCTCAGTGGTATACACTCAAAAGTTCCTCAGCCACCACATACCTCTCCACCAGTTAAACTAACTAGTCTGTGGACTTAGGGTCTGCATGGCTCACCCACTTGCACAGAGATGCAGGTAGCGATCACAGATACTGGTCCATCATGACTCTATCAACGATCTGTGGTCCTGTCAGCATCTCAGCTGTAGTCATTTTGTGGTTTGATGGACAAGGTCATGCATCTGTGAGCATGGAGGCTTTTCCATTTGGAACTCCCAGCGATGGACTCATTGGGCCCGAACAAATGAGGTGACTCCCAAGCGAGTCAGGATCTCAAGTTTTAGCTTTGCATAGTCCTTTGCATCAGCCAGGCACAGATCATAGTAGGCCTTTTGTGATTCTCCAGACAGGAAGGGTGCCACAAGACTTGCCCACTGTTCCTTGGGCCAACTCTCCCTTTCTGTGGTTCTCTCAAAGGCTGTAAGATATGCTTCCACATCATCACTCATGGTCATCTTTTGCATAAAGTGACTGGCCCAACTATTGTTTGGAAGTCCAGTGGAAGCATCTCCAGACCGGACTACTATCTGTTGTACCATGTCTTTTAAGGTTTGGCAGGTTTCCGCTATGGCAACTTGCTGTTGCCTCAGGGCTTCCTCCATGGTGACTTGTTGTTGCCTCTGGGCTGCCTCCATGGCCATTAGTTGGACATTGGTAGATTCCTGCTGGGCTCTGGTAGCTTCCTGCTGGGATCTGGTAGCCATTGAGTCATTGGTTCTAAACACCTGTGGTACCTGACACACACACATGTATATATATTAGGGATGTGCAGGCTCGGTTCTACTCGGTTCCGTTCGGTTTTTTTCCCGAATCTTATTGGGTTTCAGCTGTCACAAGTTTTGGATAGCCAATAAGATTCGGTAAAAAAAACCGAATGGAACAGAGTAGAACCGAGCCTGCACATCCCTAATATATATATATATATATATATATATATATATATATATATATATATATATACACATATATATATATATATATATATATATATATAGAGTTGGCAGGTGAGCTTTAAACCAATTAACATTTTTTCAGGTTTCCATAAGTATGGTTTCCATAAGTATGATAGATAGTGTAGGACCTGCAGAGAAGTGGGGTCCCATGATGTGGGCTGCAGGCTTAAATGCATTGATCAATCCATAAACCAAAACCCCATTATTTATTTATACATTATTGTGAGCGATTTAACAATGGTGAGTGCTGGGTTTTTGGTTTCTATTTATTTAAGCAATGTGGTCACAAGCCACTTGCACCTCATTCCTGGGAATGGTGAGTGCAGGTCTGCACCCCAAATCTGGGAGTGGCGAGTGCAGTGGATTTCTGACTGTTTCTTTGGTTAATTTTTAATCAACCTTTTTGTGATCATAGCTTTCTCATGCACCCCTGTGCAATCTCATTTATAATAACCTGTGTCAGCTGCCTTTTTGGTAGTATGATAGTGTCGGGGATAAATTCCCTTACATCTAACTTGTAGGGCTATGTTAATGTATTCCTACAACCTTTGGTTGTGCAACAAAAAAGCTATGTGAAAGATACTACATCAGTACTACAATGAATCACTGAAATACACTGGAAAGATTCATATTTGTTAGTTACGTGTGATGTTAAGTCATTGTACACCTGCATTAGGCATGCAGATGGCTGTGCACAAACATATTACTACCTATGTAAAGATCAAGAACTCCTAAACAGTCAAGTGAATTTTTTCTAATGGGTAGCATAGAATACATCTTACAACATAATTACTTTTGGTATGGAGGAAAGTATTACAAGCAGTTAACTGGGAAAGCAATGGGAAGTCGCAAACTTATTCATGGCAAAGTGGGAGGAGGATTGTATTTGGAATGATAATCCTTACAAGAACAACCTAATAATGTGGATACGTTACATAGATGACATGTTTTGTGTGTGGGACAGCAAGAAGGAGGATCTTGAACTTTTTCTGTCATACATTAATCGGAATAATCTCAATTTAGAGTTAACTTCTACTTATAGCAACACGAAAGTCAATATCTTGGACCTAGGGATCTCAATAGAGAATGGACGTATAGAGACAAACATATTAAGGCAGTGGATTGCAATAATTATTTACTAGCATCCAGTAACCATCATCCGCAATGGATCAGAAACATCCCAGGAGGACAGTTTCAGAGGATCAAAAGGAATTGCTCTAAGAAGGAGACTTTTGAAATACAGTGTCATTCACTGAAACAAATATTCCTGGAAAGACAATACAAAGAATCAGAATTAGAAACAAGCCTGCAAAATGTAAGACAAAAGAATAGAGAAGACCTCATCAAATATAAAACAGCGAGTAAAGAGCGAAAATCAGACATATTCTTCATCACTCAATATAATAGTTGCACCAAAGAACTGGAAACTATATTGAATAAATATTGGGACATGTTAAAAATTGACCCATTGGTGGAGAAGTTTATTTCATGTATACCAAAGAGAGAGCAAAGACACTTAAAAACATGCTCATGTCAAGTTTCATCCTGCTAACTAAAGAACAAGAAAATTGTAATGAAAAAAGATTTTATCACTGTAACAACTGCAAAGGTTGCAAGAACATAAGGGACATATCAACCAAATCTATCACAACTTTTAATACCTTTGCAACCAACAAAGAATTAAAAATTATTTCCCATTTAGCCTGCAATTCAGAAGGAGTGATTTATCTGATGACCTGCACATGCAGGTTACAATATATAGGATGCACAAAAAGAAAATTAAGGACAAGAATTAACGAACATATGTTAAACATACAAAAAGAGCTTAAAACACAGTGTGTCGGAACATTTTTTGAACCATCATAACAAAAACCCATCAGGCTTGAAGTTCCACACTATTCAAAAAGTGGAGCCAGACTGGAGAGGAGGAAACTTTCTGGTAAAGATGTCCAAAAAAGATACTGAGTGGATTTACAAAATGAAAACTCTCCAACCATCCGGGTTGAATGTTGACTTTGAACTAAAATCCCTTTTGAATTAAAATCCTTTCCACCAAAACTAACAAATAGCGGCAGCATCTTATTAGTATTTTTATTTTTTATTTTCATTATTATTTATATATATTTATTTTATTTTCATTTTCATTTATTTTCATTGTTATTTCTTTATATTTAATGGTATTAGTATTACTGACTCACTAGTATTTTATCTAATATTTCCAGTACCGATATATATAGCTATATATTTTTAACCTATTTAATAAAGGATTTTTAACATTACAATTGTCATGGTGAAAGACCTTCCCATTAAACTATTTGGAACCAATCAGAAGAGAACCCATGTGTTTTAAAAGAATCAGGGGTAAAGAATCTGCTTCCTTGAAGACAAAATATTTGTTGAAATGCGTTGGTGGCTACACACATTACTTAGTGGGCGCAGACTTTAGAGACGCTCCGGATACAATATGGCTGCTTGTCATTCAGACTGATCCCACAAGCTCAGATCTGCCGAGCCACGAAGTCTGCAGGTGCTAACAAGCCAGCTGCCAGTTATCACTACGAGACAGAACACCGGACATGTGATCCCTGCATGGCTTTAACATCCCAGGTGACGGCTGGTGAACAAGTGCCTGGGAAGGCAATAGGGATAGTAATTTTAACCCTGCAGTCCATATTTTGTACAGGACTGAAAACATATCTTCCTAAATGAGCTATAAACGGAGATCTGAAGAACCTTTTAAGGTTCAATATTTGAGTCACACTATTTTCAATTTTTTACCATTTTAATATATCTTAATTTGTTTTATTTCATTTTATTATTTATGTTTTGAGCTGCCGCTATCCTAATATGCATTTTTTACCCTCTGAGAATTAATTTAATTTCAGTACTTTGATATTAATAGTGCTCTTGCTTCCCTTATGATAGAAGCTATGTTTAGTGACTGTCTTGCCTTTAAAAGCCACTAGTTGGCAGGTGAGCTTTAAACCAGTTATCAATTTTTCAGTTTAAACTCTGTGATTGCAGTTACCAGGTTTCCATAAATATGATAGATAGTGTAGGACCTGCAGATAAGTGGGGTCCCAGGGTCTTTCAGATCCTCAGATTGCACAATACATCACTTTTTTTTTCACTACATCGACGATATTTTCATCCTTTGGTCAGATAGTCAACAATCCTTTTTAGAGATGATGAGTAACATTCACGTTTGATTGCAGCTTCACAGAGGTGCACTATTTAGATGTAGCAGTCAAGCTGAATTCTCTGTTGGAAATTGAGATGTCTATATACACGAAAGTGATGGATAGGATAAAAGTACCTTGATGCTACTAGTCATCACCCACCAGCATCTAAAAGGGGTCTACCTTTCTCACAATTTTTGCGAATTGTGAGGATTTGAAGTAACAAGTATGATGCCATCATACAAATGGATCTAATGACAAAAAAATTCCTTGCCAGACGCTATCACCTCAAAACCCTGAAATTGGCAAAAATCAAAGCACTTGCTATAAGCAGAACAGACGCATTGAAACTGGCTACAAATAAAGAGAACAAAAAACAACGGATGGTCTGGACGCAAGACTATACTGCCCTTAGCAGCAAATTGGTGAAATATGCTAAAAAACTTTGGCCCCTTGTGGCAGAAGATGACTCTCTACAAGTACTTAAGAATACCTCTATCATGCCTGCGTACAGACGCGGTAGTAATATCAAAGATCTTTTCATTCGCAATGACATCTCCACTTTCAAAGCTCCCAAAATTAGCTATTTTCTTACCCGCAAAGAGGGGAATTATCATTGCACTGGCTGCACTACGTGCAGCTACTTAGAAGTTGGTGACACGTTTGTGTACCCGAGATCAGGTAAAAGGTTTGTGATCAGGTTTCCATTGATCTGTACAAGCAAATTCGTTGTTTACTATATCAGTTGCCCATGTGACCTCCTGTATATAGGTAAAACCACCAGGCAACTTAAGGAGCACATGGCACTTCACAGGTCGAGGATAAGAGCAGCGTTAGAGGGTAAAACGTCTGAGCAGCCAGTGCTTGCGTGAGTTTCCTCTGGGTACTCCAGTTTCCTCCCATACTCCAGAAATATACTGCTGGGTTAATTGGCTCCCAGCAAAAATTAACCCTAGTGTTTACAGTATGTGTGTGAGCATGTGTTAGGGAATATAGGCCCTGATTCAGAGCCGGACGCTCTGACCAGAGCGCTCGCTCTGAATCAGGGCCCACCTCCATTAATATGGAGCGTCCTCCTGGACGCTCGTATAGCTGTGGGTCACCACCCACAGCATATACGAGCGTGCAAAATGATGGTCGCGATGGTCTTGACCATCGGAACTGCGAGTAAAAGCCTGTGGTTGGGTTTCTCAACCGCAAGGCCAGGAGTGATTTTGGCTCTATCAGAGCCAAAATCACTCCCACTGACATCACTAGTGAGGTCAGTGGGGCCGGCTTCAGACGGTAGGCGTTCCCATTGGAATGCCTCCATCTGGCAGGCATGCCCCCGGCACGCCCACCAAAGGGGGCGTGCTGTCAGTCACCATTGACAGCACGCCCCCTTTGATGAGACACTCCGAGCGAAGTAAAGTCCTTCGCTTGTCGGGTCTCACGCATGCGCACGACGGAGCTCCCTCCGTCATGCGCATGCGCAGTGGGGAACATCGACCGACTTGCGAGCGTACTGCCGCTCGCGAGTGGGTCTGAATGACCCCCATAGATTGTAAGCTCCACTGGGGCAGGGACTGATGTGAATGGCCAAAATTCTCTGTAAAGCGCTGCGGAATATGTGTGCGCTATATAAATAACTGGTAATAAATAAATAAATAAGTGTATCCATCTGGCCTGAATGAGATGCTTTAATTCTCTTGCTTTTTGTAATACTAGCTTTTTTCTTTATATTTTATCTGCATCACAGTAGGTCTGTTCTTTTCCACAGTGCTTTATCCCTGGCGTGTTTAGCCACACAGTTTGGGCAGGTCATTAGCATCATGACATTTACAGGACATTGCTATAACAGTTTTGGCAACTGTATGTTTCTTGTTTGCACATGGTTCTGCATTTCTGTCTCTCCTAGTGTGGTTTACTCCAGCCTACGTATTCTGATTAGGATATCTATGCCCAGCACTTGTTATATTGCATTCTCAGTGCTCTTTAATTCATTGTTTATTCAGTTGTCATGGTGATGGTCCCGCAAGTTAGGCCACGCCCCCCACAGGTTGCCGGGGCACCAGCGGGTGGCCGTTAGTGATGACGTCATCGGCGCTTGGACGGGGTCCGTGGCAGAGTGATGGACGTTGGTGAGTTACTATTTATATGTGTGTTTGTATCTTTTACTGTTGTGATGTCTTGATAAAAGAGGGAGAGCCTCTGAAATGTTGAATACCATACCAGATTGGTCTGTTTTATTGATTTACATTCTGGAGTGCCATCCAAGATTTTTTGCTGCTCTTCCGCTATATTTGGAGTATTGCAGAGGGAGGGCCACCTGGACAGCTGTAGCTTTTAGTTGTGAGTCCCGGGCATCTACTGCCATATATATATATATATATATATATATATATATACACACACACACTTATATACACACATATTAAATACACATATATATATATATATATACATCCAGAGACCAAAGCTGACCCCTTTACATAAGCGCAGCACTCCATGGACTTCAAGGAGATAACCGCACCACAATGTATAATATTACCAACATTAAGCCTTGTGCTGTGATTAGTTCCTTGAAGTCCACAGACTGCTGCCACTCTTCTGCATTTGAGATTTATATATTATAGATATGTATATATATATATATATATATATACACACACACATGACACAGCTGCTCAGCCCCCCTCTCTGCCCACAGTGCCTACCTACTTGAGCAGGTTACACCTACCTTTCAATGCAGCCAATGCTGCTGCTCTTAACTCTTGGTCCAAGGGCTGGGCGCTGCAGTAGCGGGTGGCGGGCAGCAGGCCGGTGGCTTATCTGGAAGCAGTTCTGTGAGGTCACTCACGGCTTTGCTCCGCAAAGGCCCATGGGAGTGGCCGCGGCCAGGCATGCACAGCATGCCCTCCCACGGCCATCTTGTCTCCTACTGTAGCCAATAGCCAGAATGAGCTTCTGTGCAGAAGCTCATTCTGACCTGGCTCAGAGGTAGTCAGTGCATCACCTGACTGGCTGACTGCTGTACTGCCCGATTGGAGCTAAGCTGAGCTCTGATCGTGGCAGCAACAGGAGGGGAGGGGGATTAGTGTCGCAGAGGGGGTGGGTGCAGTGTCAGAGCCCTGGAATGCCCCAAGGCATTCCAGTCGCCCCTAGGCATTTGCTTAGAATGCCTATGCCTAGGGCCGGCTCTGCACCATTATGTATAATTATATACTAAATATGTATTTTTTTTAGTTATTATCTTAAATTTGGTCAAAAAAATATATCTTCAGTATGGATAATGATCGCAGCGTATCTACCTTTGTCATATATTAAATGTTTATGCTTAAAATTGTTTCATATGCAAATTTTTTATAGGTCTTATAATTTCTATTTAGTGTAATTTATATTAGTATGGAATAATTTACAAAATAAAAAAAATGTCCTAAAATCTTTATGACAAATTACACTACGAACAAGTTTTGTTTGGCAATTTGTTAATGACAAACTACTGTACATACAAAACACTGAATGATATTTAATGCATTGAATAAATGTAGAGCTACAGTACTTAGCTTATAGTACATTTTATTGCATTCATAGTTTTAAATATTGCTTCGCCACTACCTTGCAGCCGTATCAGAATGAATATGATATTTTTTCTCATAAATTAAATTTGCTGGGAATAAATATTTCTACAAATACATTTTTTCTGGGGCAAGTGAAAAAAAAATATTGAAATTGAACAATGCCCTTTTTAACATAATTAACTACTCTTTTATGTTAATATTAAAAAGAACTAAGTTAATATACTATTGTGTAGTTCTGTGAATTGTTACTTTTATGATGTGGCTACTCTAATATATTCAGCTCTTTTGCAGTATGTACTAAAGATAGGATGTAAAAATGCTATTAAGTTAAAATTATGCAACTATGGGGTCAATCCAATTATGTGCGATGCACTCGCGGTTGCGAGTCGTCGTCACAATCGCCGCGCTTGACGGCAGCCTGAATTTGCTGAAAACTGTTCAAATTCAGCCTAAAAGAGGGCCATGCGGGGTGCACGATGCAGTTACCATTGGCAGCGTTTGAACGCCATGGCAATGGCAAAATGCATTCGATTAGCACCCCTCACAGCTAATTGGATTGACCCCTATTTGTTTATACTGTGCTATCAATCAACATACTATATGATTAAACACAGTTAATGGCTGTCTGGCACAGATTAATCAAAACAAGATTACTCTGCACAAGTTCTGTTTCAGGCTTGTGTCTATTTAATTTATTAGAAAGCCTGGATTACACGTGGAAACTTCGGCAAATACCTTTTTTGGGGGTCTGTTGCTGGATTTGCACAACTGTGGGCAGGGTCACAATGATGTGATTCATAGCAAATGCTCCTTCCCACTTCACTTAAGTTGTGGCAAATGGGAGGTTGAGGGAGACGCTTCCCAAACTCAGGAGTCTCCCAGCAGTTCTGGGAAAGTGGCCTGGATGCACTAAATGTTAAAAAATAACATAATGGTTCTATATAACAAGAACATATTTGCCTAAAGATAGAGTCACCGCTAAACATATTTGCCAGTTTATAAGGTATGTTTTGCTTTTTTTTGCATTTGCTTATGTGCATTTATCACAGAAGTAAATGCTTAATAAGTTGCACTATACAGATGTAGTCACACTCATTCATTCCATGATGCATAAGCATCACGGCATGGATGGTGTGACTAGTGTGCTCGCATCTATACGCATAAGCACACCATAGACTTCTGTCTATGGAGTGAATGCCGGCTGCAACTAGTCGCAGCCTTGTGAATGCTGCGAGATGGATAAGTATGGCTAAATCTGTACTTTAAAGTACTGTATTTGATGCATTGAGGAGACTGCACAACTCCCACAACATATTGGTCTGGTCCCAGTGTATGCATTATCATGACAATCCATTTGCAACCCTAACAAGAAGTTATCTGAGATTTTTATTAGTGGTTTCTTAACTAAGCTAGCTTTTCAGAAAGCCAAAATGTGGATTTATTGTCATTTTTGATTCTTATAAAATATGTGCATAAAATGAATAAACAATTTAGATAAGTGAAGCTACATGGCATTGCTCAGAATGTGTCTCATTTTACATCTCACAGCAGCCTGTGAACCATACATTAATTTACAGGTATTACTGACAAGTGGAATTTTTAATAAAATTGAAATGTTCAATTAATATTACACATAATTTTGTATGATATATTTCTTAAAACTATATATTTGAACAGTAATAAAAATGTGAGAATTGAAACCAGGATTGTTAGTATACTATTGTAAATAATTTAACCATCCCACAAAACTACATTACGTGAGATTCACTTAACTCCAAAAAGTAATCTGCTGGTCATGGTGCAGTGCTTCTCATATTGTAGAAAAGGCAAATCAGTCATGAAGTAGTGCTGGAGATATCAAATATAATCTAACTCAAATTACTCACCTACAATGCACACCATAATAACACGCCTAATGTCAGCTTTCTTATAACCTCCTCTCACATCCCAAGACTTGCTCCCTTTCACCCAGCTATGTGATTTTTCCCACTAGTATACAAGCACTCTGATGAGAAGGATCCTCTTATCCATGCCTGCAATTATTTTGGCTGCCTTTCAGATCCTATTTCATGTATGTGGATTTCCTGCACCATATGATGCTGAGGAGGCACATTACAAATTGATGATAATAATAAGAACAACAATAATAAACAAATGTAGAGCACATTTATTATGTATATACATTTATCATGATATTAGACATTTTTGCTTTTTAGAAGCTTAAACACCATAGCAAATATAAATAAGTCACTAAAATATTATATAATATTTGGTATCCATAATAGTCTGCTCCACCTAAATTAGGAGTTGTGCTTGTTGGTTATAGATCATAATGCCTATTTAATCATGATAAGACATAATGATTCAGTAATCACTATATTTATTCATTAGGTTCTATAGCAAATCTGTACAGGGTCAGTATTTAAAGGCTAAAAGCAGGACATACCTATACTTTGTAGCAAGCATTCTGGGAGAAATGTATTTATTTTGTGGGGCCCTACCTACATAATTCTGATGTGTTCCTAGATTGTTAGCTAAATCATCTACAAGAATTTTGAAAAACAAATAATTACATTCTGCTTCTTGAAAATGCCATGTACAGTATCCCAAAATGCTATCGCCAAGTGCCAAATTACTTTATATATAAAAACACTAGTAAAAATGCATTCTTAATAAATTATTTATATTACACTGAGATTTTGCTTCTTAGATCTCTAATTTTTCATTTTGAAATTACTACAAGTCCAGTGTGTCTAATAAAAACAGGAAACTGGCCATTTTTATGTGCCATAAGGGCCTGTTGCTTATTATTTTGACCAAGTTTCATAATTTATATTTTGCTTGATTAAATAACATAATTGAAGTAATATCTAAAGAAAGACAAAATATATAATTCTATGGTGAATTATAGAACATATTATTACTATATTAAATCTATGTCTGGAAAGTGAAGTCTCTTACTAATATATACTATTATACGAATGTCGTGTCTGTTGCAAGTTGGCAAGAAAATGACTGAACCAATTTCTATAAAAACTTCATTTTTTGTGGAATCTCCTAGATATAAACTGCACTTTGTTTCATGATCCTGTTGCATCAGCTGAGCAATAACAAAAACAAAATTTATTGCAAGATATATGTGTGGCACCATGCGCGTGACTGGTAAGGGGTGGGGGAAGAGGTGCTTTTGGCCAGCATTCACTTGAAGGATAGTCTACACATAGCCTGTGCACAGGGCACACAGTGACATTGGTGTGAGTGGTGCCTACCACCAGTCTGTATAGCGTTACTGGTCATGTGGACCACTCCCATGAAAGCAATACAACTATAACACCAACTATAACACCTCAAATATAAAAAATTTTGGCAGAAGTAATTTCATCAGGGGTGAAGCTGCTGGCAACAGTTAATTATTCAATAAGACACAGTACAGTACAATTTTCAGGAGACTTGAATTAGTTACTTTAAAATACAGCAATGCAACAGAGATAAATAATGAATAAACTCTTTAAGATTATGTCACCCTGGGCCTGATTTAGAGGTGGAAGCAATGCTAATATGTGCAGAGCATTATTTTTTGTACTGCCCATGCAATGGCGTTCACAGTGAGGATTTGGATGCAGTATGATTGACAGCCAGTGAACCTTTATGGGAGATAAAGGGGGTGGCGAGTCAAGCACAGACATGTCACAGTCATTTTGGGGGAGTGTCTCAGCCTGTGAATGTGTATGCAGTTAAAATGGCTCTGGAAGCTGACTTCCAACGGACATTCTGAACAATCATAGGGTTGCTCAGAGAACCCATGGTGCAATGTTGTACACAAGTGGTGGATTAGAGATGCCGCAAATGGGCATCTCTGTACAAATCCTGGTGGCTGCCACATTTACATAATCACTGTGTATGGAATCGGTTTCAACGGGATCTGCATGTACCTCTGAATCAAGCACTATGTGAGTTACCCATTACAAATACATTAAAGTAATTTACAAATAACGATTGTGTTACACAAAATACCTATAACAAATTTTATTGTGTGTGCACACTTATCTATATAGTCTTTAGACTTTACAAATTGGCCTTTTTGAAAATCTGTGTTTATTTGTAGCTTGGTAACATGCTCAAAATATATATAAAGTCCAGAAGCCTGCACTCACTTCCAAAATATTGAGTAACTTCTGAGTGCTCCTAAACAGTACAACAGTTGAAGTTTAAATGTATACGAAAAATTTAGAGACCCTCATTTCACAAATAAATTGCTCTAATCAACTTACGTGATACTAGGTCATATCAACTTTGCTGTCCCCTTGTTTGTCAAGATCAAAGAAGAATTGTGCATATAAATAGAAATAATCTTTCATATAAGAAAGCGCTATTCAATTAGTCAGAATTTGAAATATTCAATTTAATAAAATTGAATACACTTTATATAAAACCATAAAAAAACACAATGCTTAATAACTAGCAGTGATAGGATTTAGATTTAATTTGTAGTACACTATTTACAATTCCAATACATTCAATTACAAAAAGACCTTTTCATCAATCAATAATTTCATGAGCTTGTTCTAAACTGTACACATTTATATATCAGATATATTTATGAAAAACAGAGGAATTAAGAACATTTTCTGTAATAATTTGTTCCAGAAATGTGATCTAAATAATGCTACATTTGTGTTTAGCAATGCACAGCTTATACAAGAAATTGCGATCGCAGCTACATAATTTCACGCAATGGAGCTGCAAAAATATACTAATGCCTGTCACAATATACTAATGCATGCTGCGTAAACATCGATACCATCGAAGCACATCGGTTCATCAAGCACATTTTCAGCAGGTCTGGCCATATGCAGAAACTACAAGTCTCTACACACACAGTGA
This sequence comes from Taudactylus pleione, assembly GCA_031769625.1. Lineage (NCBI taxonomy): Eukaryota > Metazoa > Chordata > Amphibia > Anura > Myobatrachidae > Taudactylus > Taudactylus pleione. Next base: position 593,530 of record JAUIMM010000136.1, read on the forward strand.
GTACACAGGCTGCCTTTGCCATGGCAGTCACTGTGTGTGCCATGGCAGTGAAATGGCATTTAAATGGACAGGCACGCTTCTCCGACCCCCATACACTGACAGCCTGTCACTCATTCTGCGAGGAATTCCTATGTGCGTGAAAATCACAGTGCGATTACTGTGTATACATATGGGCAATGATTAACAATCGCTCGATCTGCGTACGTAGTTGCAATTGCGATCACTGCTGAATCAGGCCCTTAGTGCATGTTTCCTAGAAGATATACAGTATTTTTTTTGACACGCTCAAAGTCATGAAAATTTCAAAAGTATAAGGTTCTATAAATAATGTGCTTGGGTTATTCTCTTTTCCTTTTGACCACAAGTTCTAAAAGTACAGTGACTGTTGTCCATAGTAGTTAAACACAAGCATCTGGGAAGATACACTATCCTCATGAAAATTATTATAAGGTATAACAAAGTATTTTCTAGTGTTTCTGTAATTATACAATTTTGTCTACAACATATGCAAAATTATTTATACACATTTCTGGACACATACATTACACAGTAAATACATATTTTTTATGTTCATAATTTAAAACTCCTTTACAGAAATTTAAAGTGTCACTGATGTGCTCATCTTTCTGAGACATTTCGCTGATTTTAGTGGAAGCCCCTTGAATACTGAGATATACCACATCAACTGTAATGAAATGGTTGCACTAATCCATCTTTGTAAACACGGAGAATGGCTTCACAAACAAACTTGTATTGACTCTGAAAACAAAAAATAAAAAGTTAATGCCGAGGACAAAAAAATACATAAAAATAGAAATTTTTTTTGCTTTGGAATTTAGACATACAATAATGGATTTTAGCAACAGTGGTCAATTCTGATTGCACTAAATCATGTCAACATGTGTCAAAGCATGTGTTAGAGGGCAAGATATGTGTAACTCTGATTACACATGCAAACTATGCACACATATTAACAATGTACAAATTAACTTGTGTCCAACTCTAAATTACTGTAGGCCATTGTTACAGCTCCAAGGAGCTAAATATCATACATATGATATTACCATTTACTTCCCTATTGAGCAATTTTAAAATGCAATATAAAGTAGAGAGAAAATTTGGTTCCATATTTAGCAGACTTTTAAACTCTTTTGATTTGATATTCAATATTCTTGTAAAACATTATTCAATGTATCCTGATCATCAGATGATAAAAGTTACTGAGAGTAGACTGTAATAGAGCATTCAATATAATGCATAACATGTGAATGAGAATTGCATCACTGTTCAATGTCTTGTTTTATGAGAAGAAAAAAAATGTTTACTTAGGTTTTAATATATGGCATTATCTAAGCAATAAGGCAATGTGTAGTATTATCCACACTCGGATGACCTTCTGATGATCCTGATGTTTTTGTGAACAGAAAAAATAGCTAAAATTGATACATATAATTTATAAAGTAATGAAAAAGAAAATAATGTTTAAAAATTCACTGATTAATATATGACAGCAAACATGGAGTCTGGTCACTCCTCCAGAGTCAGAACAGGCAAAGTGGGCATACCTGGATGGTATTCCACATAGCAAAAATGTGTGGACACCTGAAAATCACAAGCACATGTATTTGTAAAACTTATCTTATTAAAAACAAGGGCATTAAACTGGTCCTGCTTTGTTGTTATATAGTTACTACATATTCCAGAGTCTAATTGCTGTGTGCTTTAATCAACTCCAGCAAAAGTTTGACATTACATGTGGTGATCTCAGGACAGTGTGTTGCTGTTATGCCATGGAAAAGCATCCTGAAGTTCCTGTTGAACAATTATTTTCCTGGTGTTGCTTAGAGTGGCAATTTTGAACTTGTTGGTGATTTTTGCAAACATTTGTACTTTGTGTTTGTAAAGGTTTACACTTTAACAGCACATATAGTTGACCGAGCAGCTCTGGTATGGAATAAATGTGACAAACTTTTTGTAATGTAGGCATTCTATGACAGTCTCATGTTGAAAGCCACTAAGCTCTCCAGTACAACTCATTCTACAAAAACATTTTTTAACATATCTTACTACATATTCATTCATAGCTAGTCTCTTATGCAGCTACACTCCAAGAGCTGAAATTTGTATTTTAAGGGTATTTACGGTCGAACAATTCCTGGAGAAAATCCAATATAATCTTTACAGAATTAATGTGTCACACTACACCTCAAGGTACACTACAGTATTTTATTAAAGTGTCCCCCATTCCATAAGCAGCTCTGGACATATACTGTTTCATATCCCTTAACAAAGTGGAAATATTTTATTATGAAAATTCCATGCATAATAACCAAGCGGTAAGTTTTAGTAACTCTGGATGTGGATGATATATTATTATTATTATTATTACCAGTTATTTATATAGCGCACACATATTCCGCAGTGCTTTACAGAGAATATTTGGCCATTCACATCAGTCCCTGCTCACACACATACTATACACACTAGGGTTAATTTTTGCTGGGAGCCAATTAACCCACCAGTATATTTTTGGAGTGTGGGAGGAAACCGGAGTACCCAGAGGAAACCCACGCAAGCACAGGGAGAATATACAAACTCCGCACAGTTAGAGCCATGGTGGGAATCGAACACACGACCCCAGTGCTGTGATGCTGTGAGGCAGTAACGCTAACCATTACATTGTCTGTGCTGCCCATATATATATATATATATATATATATATATATATATATATATATGGGGAAAAGGAGTATTGCACACTCAATGTAGCAATTCAAAAAACTGGGTGCTTGATCATAAAGAATTGCATAGTGTTATCCAAGATAGGAGAGACCAGCACACCAAATATAGTGCCAAAATTTTATTAAATATAAAGTGCATGACAATAAAAATCACTGGTGCCCAGGAGCCAATTTCAGTCACATATTAAAGTGCATAGAAAACTGAATACTCATCAAATCAGCATGGACCGCACACTGGCACCAGATGAAAGTAGCAAGCAAAATTAATGTATGGACAGCCTGATGGCCGTTTCGGTGCTCAGAAGCATCATCATCACAGGGCACCTCATCAACTGAGGTATAGAGCCCATAAAGTAGGTTAATATAGAGCATTTAGGCATGCCCTCTGTAGAAACACCAACAATGAAAAAGCACTCACCTGTAAAAGATTATAGAAATCTCAGAGCGGTCACTGCACAGCACGCTAGTGACCGGAGAGCAAAACTTCTGGAATTGTCACGTGTGTATACAGAAGCAAACAGTTCAATCAGCGTGCGCTCCAAAGACCGGAAGGCAGGGCATCGGCTGGCGGCACTATGGACCACACATCTGAATGGCGTGCGTGTCAAGGGCCAGAATTCAAAGCAACAGCTGACTATACTGTGTACAACACATCTGACAGATGTGCCGACTAAAGCAGATACATATGGTGCCATTAGAAAACATACACCCAAGCCACACACAGCCCTGATAAAGTGGCAAACCACAGTTTTAACCCAGTGAGTGCTGCAATTGTTGGTGTCACACAGAAGGGGCACCCTAACAAAAAAAATGTTTTTGTATAATCATGCAAACAAAAATTATGATAATAACAATAGAAAAATGATGTGATTATAACATAAAATGCTAATAAAACAAAAAATCAATAAAAAAAAGACCAACCAAGTTGTCCAAAACAACAAAAATCCAAAACAACAAAATTAAAAGAATTCAAAGAAAACAAGAAAAATTCAACTCCTCATTTAACCCTGCTGGTGCTAGACAATTTAAATCATCAATCCAACGTGCTTCTTTCTGAAGAAGAAGCTTCTACGGATTTCCTCCTCTTTTTAAAGGGGCAACATGATCAATTGGAATGACCTTAAAGTCCAACAAATTGTGACCTTTTGCAATAAAGTGTTTTGCCAGGAGGAAATCGAGCAGTCCATGCTGATTTGATGAATATTCACAGTTTACTATGCACTTTATTATGTGACTGAAAACGGCTCCTGAACACCAGTGATTTTTATTGTCATGCACTTTATATTTAAAAAAATGTTGGCATTATATTTGGCGTGCTGGTCTCTCCTATCTTGGATAACACTATATACAGTATATATATATATATATACACATATATATATATATATATATATATATATATATATATAAAACAGGGCCAGGGAATTGGTACCATCTCCTGAGGTATATGGCAATGTTCAACAGAGTTAATTTGTCTGGTACAACTGACCTTGGTCAGTTTTGTTATAAAGCGAAAACAAAAATTACAAAAATAAAACACCTTGCCGTCCAGCACTAACTAAGCATAGAATGGTCCTAGCTCGCTAATAAAAAAAACAATGAGTTTCACCAGGCATAGATCACTTTGTTTCAGCAGCCTGTTTTCTCTCATAGAGACATAGACTCTCATTTCCCCAGGTAGTGTGTCTTCACAATGATCAGCATGACAGCCTTAAAACACATTTACAGTACACAGCTGAAAGCCTCCTGTGAGACCAAAAGCCCAAAAACCTCAACTAGGCCTAATGAATGGAGCCCGCCATCTCTCTCCATTCATAAACCCCAAGGACCCTTTCCAGCTTTGTCAAAAAGCTCACAAAGCTGTTGTTAACAACACAGACCTTCCTGCACTATACCAGTGACCATGGCAAACATCCCCCTCCCCTGTTTCGACCTAGGTTGTGGAACACTTGCAGCCACTAAACAAAATGCATGTGCATTAGCTATTTGGGAATTGGGCCTATGTTCCATTGTGAAAGTAAACTACAGCAAAGCTAAAAGCTACCTTGTGGCATTTTGGCTTTTCTTTACTGATTTCAATTTTAATGGGGCATGATCATGATTATGGACAGATTATGAACTTAAACCATCTGCCAAATACATAATACCTCCAGTTGTCTAATTCCCACTTAATGGCCAACACCTCTTTTTCAACAATAGTTTGCTGGGGCCCCATGCAACCCAAAGGCAACATCCTATACTGGAATAGCCCTTCTGGAACAAAAAAAAGCATTTTTTTCTTCCGCCCTATCACTTAATGGTATCTGCCAATAACCCTTTGTCAGATCCAGTGTGATAAGATACCTGGCTGTTCCTAACCTCTCTATCAATGAGAGGCATGTGATATGCATCAAATTTGAAAACTGCATTTAATTAACGAAAATCATTGGACCACTCACTATTAGACTCCTCGATGACACCAAGCTGTAGCATATTCTTAACCTCTTTAGAGGCAGCCTCACGTTGTGCTTTGGGAATTCTATATGACTTTAGGTGGACCTTAACCCCTAGCTCTGTAATTATATAATGCTTTATTAAGGACATTCGGCCAGGCAGTGCTGAAAAAAAAACTCTGTTCCTAATAAGGAACTCCTTAGCCTCATTCTTTTGAGTGACTGACAAGGTTGCAGACACTTTTACTTCTGGAATCAAAGGGACTGAAGTTACTTGTGGGCTAGTTTTTGCTGACAAGGCTAATCTATCCTTCCAGGGTTTTATTAAGTTAACATGGTAAATTTGATGAGGCTTCCACTTACCTGGTTGGTATACTTTATAGTTAACCTCACTCATTTTCTCCCTGATCTCATTTTGACCTTGCCATTTAGGCAAAAACTTGCTTTCCACTGTGGGTATAAAAACAAGCACTCTGTCCCCAGGGGCAAATGTACGTACCCAGGTATTCTGGTTATACCCTCTCTGTTGGGCTTGTTGGGCCTGCTCCATATATTCTTTGACAATGTGCACCATGGCCACAATCCTATCTTGCATCTGTGACACATTTTCAAGTACACTTTTATAAGGTGTGGTCTGTCCTTCCCATGTCTCCTTAGCAACATCTAGCAACCCCCTGGGTTGTCTCCCATACAACAGATCAAAAGGAGAGAATCCTGTGGAAGACTGAGGTACATCAATAATAGACAACATTAAATATGGCAACAAGTCATCCCAGGTTTTCCCATCCTTGTCAACAACCTTTTTTAGCATACTTTTTAAGGTTTTGTTGAATCTCTCTACCAACTCATCTGAGTTTCTCAAGTGAGTAACTTTAAACAATATGCATAACTCCTTCATAATTCTAGACATAAAGGGGGTACCTTGGTCAGTTAAAATTTCTATTGGTATTCCCACTCTGCTAAAAACATGCACTAGCTCTCTAGCTATGTGCTTGGTTGACATATTACACAAAGGGATTGCCTCAGGATATACTGTAGTGTAGCATAATCCACTATTACAAGGACATACTGATGTCCCAGATCAGACTTTATCAAGGGCACAATCAACTCCATGGCTATCCATTCAAAGGGGACCTCTATAACAGGCATAGGTACTAGGGGACTCTTGAAATGGGGTCTGGGAGCATGATACTGGCACTCAGGGCAGTAAGAACAAAATTCAGACCCATTTTTATACACCCCAGGCCAAAGGAATCACTGCAAAACCCTCTCAGTAGTCTTTTCAACCCCTAGGTGTCCTGCGGTGATGTGACCATGAGCTAGGTCCAACTCAGTTCTCCTATATGTCTGGGGAACCACAAGCTGTTCTACCATATAATCACACCTTTTTGTCACCTGGTACAAGAGCTCATCATTAAGGGCCTGTTATCCAGGTCTAATAGTTTCCCATTAACAACTTTCACATTTTATCTGGCTCTTATCAAGATGGGGTCCCTTAACTGTTCAGATACAAACAAATCCTTTCTCACTTCAAGGGGAGGCATGCTTTCATCATTGTAAACCACTTCTCCCACCTCTGGAGGAGGTACCTCATTTTGTTCCTCATTTTCTATTACTTCCCCATACTAGCAAAAAGGTCTACTGACTCTATACTGTTCACCTCTGTGACCATACTAGATTTCCACAATTTCCAAAAATGGTGAAAGTTTCTCCCTATTATAACATCATGTACTAAGGAAGTGTCCAGTGCCACATTAACCATAGCTGATCCACAAGGGGTCTCAATATTCACTTCAGCAGTATTATAATAATGGGTGTCACCATGTATGCAAGTTACACCATCAGTTGTTTGCTTGTCCTTTAAAGCACTTACCAACCCATCTTTCACAAGTGTGATTACACTTTCTTAGTCCAACAATGCCTTTACCAGGTTACTTGCCATAACAATCTCGCACATTTCTTTAAAGGACTCTGCCAAAGGTGCATCAGTGCAGGCTAACCTAGCAGAGTAAGACATTCTGCGACATTCAAAGACAGCATTACATTGCATAGGTTCTTGAACAACTGGGTAAATAGCAACAGCATGTGTGAGCATACCAAAACTAACACATTTAATCACTTAACTATCAAGTCTTTTTGGCAGGTGAGACCTTTCTGGCCCCACTGACCCATCTTTGTATCAAGTGCCTACAGTCATTTTTAAGTTCTGTTAACCGCCCAGGACCTTTTTTGCCATGGAACAGTCTTACCATGTGTTACTGAAGTACACTGTCATGAAGCTAGGGGCTGCTGCGGTATAGCCAATAGTTACTCTGCCGCCAGATACCTTTCCACCATCTCCACTATCTGTTCAGCTGTATTAGGATCCCTGTGGCTGGCCCATTTGCGTAAAGTAATGGGCAGAGTGTCACAAGTTGCCACTGCATCTTGTTGGACAACAGTGCTCCTGGCAGCTCTCTCAGGCCTTTTGCTAGGAGATGTGGATGCCATTTTGCTACTCTGTGAAGATCTCCTACCTGGCTGCTCCATCATCTATGCCTTGACTGGATTGGTTCCTGCTCCTTTTTCTTTACTGCTTGTGGGTTGCTCAGATGCCCGTGATAGCATCTTACACGTGTTTCCGGTTCAGTGGTTTTAATATCCCTCCCTGTTTTGCTCCAGCGTCTCCTGTCTAGGCCATGTTTGTGGCTCCAGCTCGCACTGCAGCGTATGAGTGGACTTTGCCTACTACCTTGGCTGGCTCTGCGAAACTGCGTCTCCAGTCTCCTTAGCTGCCGTACTACAACCCAGCAGCATCAGCCACACTGCAGCGTCTGTATGCTATTAGCCATAACATTTCAGCTACCTCCACTGCTCTGCATCTCCAGTCACCTAAGCTGCTGTACTAGATCCCAGCATATCAGCTGCACTGCAGCATCTGAGTCCTCTCAGCCATAACAGCCAGGCTATCTCCGCTGCATCACAGGATCCAATAATCTCAGCTGCCATTTAACATCACTGATGCATCTGAGTGAACTTGCCTTACCACATCCCTGCCAAGCATCTTCATCTCTCCAGGTTGCAACTGGCCACAAGGCCACATCCCTGCCAAGCATCTTCAGCCCTCAAGGCTGCAACTTGACCACATCACTGCCAAGCACCATCAGTCCTCAAAGCTGCAACTTGGCCACTAGGCCATGTCCTTACCAAAATATCAATCAGGCCTCAAGGCTGCGACTTGTTCATTAGACCACAACCTTGCCAAGTATCAGTCAGCCCTCAAGGCTGCAACTGGACTACCTTTCAGTTGTCTCCATCGCTTCATATGATTCTCAGCACTATTGCTTTAAGTCAGGGTTATCCAGCCTCACTCCCGACAAGGACTTTCTTTTCAGTTGCCACCATCGCTTCATATAATCCTCAGCACTATTTCTTTAAGTCAGAGGTGAATTTTGTCCTAGATTCACAACACAGAGACCTCAAGTAACGGTCCATGACAACTCTTTCAACCATCTGGGGTCCAGTTAAAGTTTCTGGTTGTAACCGTTTTTTGGTCAGGTGGAAAAGGTCATGCATTTATGAGCAGGCAGGTTTGTCCATGTAGTACACCCAGTGATGCACACAACAATGTAACTCCCAGTCAAGTCTGAATTTCTGCTTTTAGCTTTTCATAGTCTAAAGCATCTGCCATGCTTGTATGCCATGTCAAAGTATGCTTTTTGAGGCTTGCCACAGAGAAAGGGGGCCAGCAATCCAGCCCATTTTACCTTAGGCCAACTCTCTCACTTGGCAGACCTCTCAAACGTAGTTAAGTATTACTCCACATCATCAGTCTCTGTCAATTTTTGAAGAAAATTACTTGCCCTTATGGAGCTGGAACTGGTCTGAACATTCAGGGAAGCATTTCCAGGCTGTGCTGTGAGATGCTGCACCAACTCTTTATGTATCTCATGGCCCTGGTGCTGTTGTCATCGTATCACTTCAACCTCCAGTTGATGTTGCCTGGTAGCTTCTTTCTGAACCCTGGAGGCTTCTTGCTGTACCCTGATAGCTTCCTGCTGCACTGCTGTTGCTTGTAGCAAGGCCTTGCCAATATCCTACATGTTGTCTGGTTTTTCCAGCAATTTTGTAGCCACTTTCACCCAGGACATGTACCAGCACTGATCTCCAGCAAAAAGGAAGGTCTGGCCCTTTAATTGAACCAGATTCCAAGACAAAGCACCACCTGGACTTGCTTTTGTGTGTGAGGCACCACAGCTTGCAGCATGTAACACTGTGAAAAAGCCACTGCAGAGTAGCGCACCTGCAGTTTTACTCTGTGCCAATTTAACTTCAATCCAGAGAGACACAAACCTGCTTTTCTGCATGGCTTTCAAAACTGCTGCTCCCTTCACTTATGCACAGCCCACTGTGCCCACATTCCCCATCGCATGTAACAGGGACAGGGTATCAGTACCATATCCTGGGGTAGATGGCAATGTGCAGCAGCTGAGAGATCACACAATGTCTATTGGTCTAGTACAACTGACCTCGGCCAGTTTTGATATAAAGCAAAAACAAAAATAACAAAATAAACACCTTGCTGTCCAGCACTAACTAAACACAGAATGGTACTAGTTCACTTATAAAAATAAAAGGAGTTTTACCAGGCATAGTTCAATTGGTTTTAGCAGCATGTTTCTCTCATAGAGACACCATAGACTCTCATTTCCCCAAAAGCCCAAAAACCCGAACTGGGCCTAATGAATGAAGCCCGTCTTCTCTCTCCATTCATAAACCCCAGGAACCCTTTTCCAGCTTTGTCAAAAAGCCCACAAAGCCATCAACAACACAGACATTTTCCTGGGGTTATTAGAACACATAGGTTAGGAATCTAGGAGAAATAGAGTGACCTTCCAGCACTATACCAGTGACCTTGTCACAATAATATATATATATATATATATATATATATATAAAACAGTCAATTGCCACCATGTTGAGAGGTACAAAACCTCCTCACCTCATCGTTCTCCTGTGTGTAATGTATGGTGACTGGGATAGTTTGATGTTTTAATTCTGTTGTTAGGAAATCTGTTCCTTGTGACATATCCAGTCCTAAGAACTCTGGGCCTGATTCAGAGGTGCTCGCAAAAAGCGAGCACTCGCTCTGAATCAGGGCGGGTGCTGTTTCTGTTAGGAGCGGCCTCCTGGCCACTTGCATAGCTGTGGGTGACCACCCACAGCTATAGCGAGTGGCCATGATGATGGTCGCAATGGTCAAGACCATCGCGACCATCAGGCTTGCGACGAGACCCTTGTGGTAGGGTCTCATGGCCGCAAGCCCCAGAGAGCTTCCGGCTCTAATAGAGCCAGAAGCTCTCTCTCTGGCATCACTAGTGATGTCAGTGGGGCCGCCCACAAATGGCAGGCATTCGCTTGGGAACGCCTCCATTTGTGAAGCCCCCCCCTGGCCATGCCTACAAAACGGGGCGAGCTGTCGATCAACATCGACAGCCACCCCTTTTGTAGTGAGTCCCGGAGTGAGCGCTTTTTGCGCTCGCTCCGGGGCTCGCGCGTGTGCACTGGGCCACCATCGACCCGCTTGCGGGTCTGAATCAGGCCCTGTATTTTTTGCATTGAATGTAGTTGTTTCTTTCCTTCCCTCATTTTCTGTGCACAAAAAGAAAACACAAAACCCTAGCTTGATCTTGAGATCTGAGCACAGAATGTTTTGGGAAGTGTATCCAGCAAATAGTTGTCCATAGTGACCTCAATTTGCCAGAGTCTGATTGATCTACATACATGAATTTGCCAGGTTCTTATTTTTAAATCTTTTCTTCAAAATTGTATACCCCTGATGAAGTCCTAATGGATGAAATGTGTTGGATTGCGGATTGAATCCCTCAGCCAGACAAAAAGAGAAAAATATCTGTGTATTGGATTCTAGTCCTATAAAGGGAATAGCAGGACATTGCTTGTCAAAAAATTGATTATGTAAGCACTTTCATGTACACATTTTATATGTCTGATTGACAGAGAAATTTTTAATAAAAATTATTGTTCAACATTTATAACAGTTGGCCATTGTGCCATTTTTTGTGTGTTTTCTGGTGAGCGGATCTTTTTTAGAAAATTGTTTCGGAACATTTGGAATCTACTATCAACATTATCGGATTCATGACATTTATAAACAAAGTAATAGATTGTGAACTGGATTTTCTGTAAAAGAATCCCTTTAAGACTTTCTAATGTTGACAATTTAAATTGACTCTGAATCCTCTTTACTAAAAAGAATTCTTGTTCAGTATTTAATTGATATAATGAAAGACATTTGATTTATTTGCGCCCTCTAAGTTTATTTTTGTATAGGAGGTGAGGAGACCTCATTGTTCTCCTGTGTCTAATGTATGGTGACTGAGAAAGTTTGACGTTTTAATTCCGGTGTTAGGAAATCTGTTCCTTGTGACATATCCAGTCCTAAGAACTGTATCCTTTGCATTGAATGTAGTTGTTTCTTTCATTCCCTCATTTTCTGTGCACACAAAAAAAACACAAAACCCTAGCTGTGTCATAAACAGAGCAACAGAGCTTTCCTTGTATCTGGCTGCTGTGTGTTTGCCAACCAGATAATGCAAAAGAAACTTCCCTTCTTGACATAATTTTCCTATGAGTACTGCTAGAAACTGTGAAATTGGAGTGCTTGATGGCATGAAAGTGTTGGTTGAAAATTAGCTGAAATTTTTGGTGTAACTGATTTATTGGAATGTACAAATACAGGTTGAGTCTCCCATATCCAAATATTCCAAAATACAGAATATTCCAAAATACAGAATATTTTTAGCATGACCGAGATAGTGAAACCTTTGTTTTTTGATAGTTCTACAGTATGTACACAAACTTTGTTTTAGGCACAAAAATATTACAGATATGGTATACAATTACCTTCAGGTTGTGTGTATAAGGTGTATATGAAACAAATTGATTTCATGTATGTGCACAAGCTTTGTTTCAGCCACAAAATTATTGAAAATATTGTATAAAATTACCTGCAGGCTGTGTGTATAAGGTGTATATAATACATAAATGCATTATATGTTTAGATTTGGGTCCTATTCCCAAAATATTTAATTATGGTATGCAAATATTCCAAAATACAGAATATTCCAATATCCAAAATACCCCTGGTCCCAAACATTTTGGATATGGGAGACTCGACCTGTAAAGATATTTTCGATCTACTGAGGCCAAACAACTTCCTATATCCATGTAATGTAAACTGGACCAAATCACTTCATCTTCAAATTCTTGAGTGAATAAACTCATGTAGTTTTCTCAGATTTAGGATGAATCCTGCACTACTTTGAGGGTAAAATGCTCTGGAACCAGAATCCACAGATCACTTACAGGGTCCAGAGAGCTATAATGGGTACCAGTGGTCTAGTACTCAGATGATATCTCCTCTATGGTATCCCAGTCTCTCATAGTGGAAAGCACATAACCACTATGACATTAGATCACATTTTTCATATTGTCTGCACAATTTAAATATACTCTGTTCACAATTTGGTGCCAGAGTATAATATCTCCTTTGCATCAACACTATGGACCTGATTCAGACTTGCTCGCTAGCAAGCGATCGCTCATTGCTGGTGATGTTTGCAAATGTGTGCATGCGCATAGTTCACAGTGCATGTGCGCAAACTAGTACGAGTGATTGGGATATGCTTGTTTGCCCTGCAAAGACAGCCCAGAGGAATGAGTGACAGGAGAGGTCATTTGTGGGTGGTAACAGGGGCAGGGCAGTAGTAACGGGGGAGTGGAGTTGTGGACACAGCTGTGCCTGAGTGTTTAAAAGCCATTTCAGAGGCGTGCATAATTAACAAACAGCGTCATAGGACACTTCACTTGCTAGAAATATACACTGAAGTGCTCGCAGTGCTTGTGGCAGGTTATAGTCAACCACAAGCGCTGCGATCACATTCGATGGCGATCGATGTACCAGTGGTTTCATGCACTTCCTGGAGATGATGTACGCAAAAAGTGATCACTCGCCAAAACAAAGTGGGAGAGCTTATGACTTGCCCTGCAAGCGCCTGCCTTGACATCACTTAGTCGAATTTCCATACGCTCGGAGCGAACAATCGCAGCTAGTGAATGGGTCTGAATCAGATCCTATGTGTGATATGCCTTGTGGAATGTGAAAGCTTTAGATTTAAGTCATCCGGTGTCTGCTCAAAAAGATTTTTCTACATAAATGGGAGAACAACCAATTTATTTTCTGACTGCATCTGCAAACCGATGGCATAACTATAAATATCTTTGGACAGCCACTGATGATGCCATCAATTGAGCAGAAAGTCTAACTGCATCCAATAATGCTTCACATATAAAGTCTGTAGTGGCATATCTTCAATTCATGTAAGCAACTCACTTGTTTAATCAATTCCTTTAATCTTTTCTCAAGGCCATTCCACCATGCCTATAAATTCACTGCTATTGCAACTGCAGGTTTTAGCACATCCTCAGATATTATACAGTCTCCCTAGAACCATCCATTATCGACAGTAACTAGCCATTATATCCTTCAAAGCATTTACAGCAGAATAGTTGTAATCTAAAGACAGTCAGGCTTTGATTTCCTCTCCTGCAACAGGATACATACAGTATAAAACAACTAGGTAATTATATCATTAAGGGGAAAATTCTTGCCTCTTTTCTTAGAACTTTAAAATAACAAACTGTTGTAATCTCGATCCGGTTAACATGCCGGCACCTACAGTGCGAAGTCAACATAGTTACTGTTGATCCTGTAACTACTGTCTCCACTGAATATAGAGAAAGAGAGAGATGCAATAGAGAAGGTTTTATAAGAAATAAACACTGTAATAAAACAGTAAACACTTTAATATTCTCGATTTAATTGGTACCTTATTAGTTAGAATTAAAAATAGCAAATTATATGATATAATTTGCTATTTAAAAATGTAAGGATTAACAAACTACCAATATAATTATATCATGGAGAATATATATTTTATTTACAGAACATTTTTTATAGAACCTTTCTTTTTAAAGAACCTTTTTTTATTAAAAGTCTCACCAGCATAAGTTGCAGCTTTGTCACTGTCTACCTCCCAAGTTGGCGTCCTTTTGGTGGTGGTGTCCTCCTCCTCAGTCCTAAATGGCGATGCTGTGTGCTGATGCTCCTCTCTCTATGCCTGGCCCCAGCATGACATCAAGACTTATAGTGTCCGCTAAGTGGCAGACCTGCCTATCACTGCCTATCTAACAGTGACACAGCAGCAAATGCTGTCCCTTCATGTGGGAGTGCCTGACTGTTGTGGCCCATACTGTCTTTCCAACAGACCTGCTGGTGTGTATCTGCTCTCCATGCCATGGCTACTATTAAGCCTGAGAGTAGCAATGCAGCTGCTGACCTAGAGTGTGGGGGGTTCCAAGCATTAGAGTGTGTCTGTTCACACATGATACCCCCAGTGCACTTGCCTATGGTGTATATGGCGTAAGAAAGCACTATACCTGAAGTCTGAATAATCCAAATGGAATTGCTAACATTGCCTGCAGAACAGTAGATAAACTTCCCAGGCATTTCTTGCACCTCTTAAAAGGTTCCTTGCATACAATGGCTGTTAGAAGATCTAATCTGCAAAGAAAACATTCCTTCTGAAGAAAGCTGGTTCATACCAATGTTGTACCTCTAGGAAGGTACGTGAAACAAGACTTTAGGATAGGCGTACGCTATTCTCCTTCAGTTCCTTCTGGCAATGGACACTGTCATAGCTAAATTCCTGTATCTAAAAATACAGCTATAAATGCTTACTAACTTGACTTTAGAAACAAAAGGAAGGAAAAAAGCACAGGAAGAATAAGGGGAACGATTTATTGAAATAGTAGATGTGTGATATGCCTATCTCTCTTCTAACTGACTAAAAACCCCATTATAAGGGATATATGGAAGTGTTATCTAAATATATTGGTAGAGTAGTTGGTTAGACAGTGGTGCTCCTCAGAGTCATAATTGCTATGAATAATATTTAAAAAGAAAAAAAGCACTCTATGTGGGGAAACACTAAAGGACAGATTAGTCTAGTAAAATATAACTTTTAATCAGATACTTTTAAAAGATAAGAGCAATAATAAAATATGATTTCATCAAACAATAACATTGCATATTGTGTCAATAAGTTATTTACAAAAGTGAAAATCTATTTACATTTTACAGGTGTATATACAAGGGTGTGTGCCAATATAATCATGTGGGAGGGATCCATTTAGAACAAATACATCAACAGACCTCACATTTCAAACAATATAACTCTTAAAACACTGTTATATCTATACTCGGCTGGTCAAGTCTGTACTGAATCATTGGAATGGTTGCTGACTTGTTCACCAGTTATGATGATGTCAGCCTGAGCATTTGATTGGTCGACTGTGATTGGTTTGCCAGCAGTATTAATCAGGTGCTCGATCTTGGGCCTGTGTGGGTTGTTCTGTTCTAGCTGAGTCTCCCAGAGGATTCCATGTCTTGCTTGGTCCCTGGTTCTAGCTATATGCAAGCTGTTGAGGAAGGATTGCTGGTTTTATTCATCTGCTAAGTATCCTGGAATCCTTCTATAACATATTATTGCTAGCAGATATACACCTGGCTAATTACTCTGGATAGTCCATGTTTTTTGATATGTCCGAACCTGCAGTTTGCTGTACTATATATCGAAATAAATTACTGAGTTTCGTAATTATTTTCATGTTTATTGAATTATCATTCTGGAATTATTTGTATTGCTTAAGAATGTATATATACTGTATAATATATATATATATATATATATATATATAATGTAAAATTACAATCAGATCCAATGTATCAATATAAACAATAGGACAGTATTTTGCTATCAGTCTTTAATGAGGGACTTTTACAAAAGAAGGAATATCAAGTTCTATTACAACAACACCCAATTGTCCCAATTTTATATACTGTTCCTAAGGTCCATAAAGATGCCCATAATCCACTGGGGAGGCTTATTATCTCAGCCAGAGGATCTTTATTCTCTCCCATCTCACAATTTCTTGATGTACAAATTCAACAGTACATCATGAGACAAAGTACTTTTCTCAAGGCTACTGCTCAATTTTTAATTAAGCTTGAAGGATTAAAAGATATTTCAAACAGACCACTAACCTCTATACTGTCATATCTGATCAATCTGGGCTTGAAGTCATGAAAACTTTCCTTTACAGTAATAACTTTGATATTTTGGATATTCTGCTTTTTTTTACATCTGCTGGAATTAACATTAACAAAAACTACTTTTTACACAATGAACATTTTTATTTACAGAACAAAGGCTATGTGATGGGGTCCAATGTGGGGTCCAATGTTTGAGCAAGAAAAATAATTTTTCTTCACGTATAACAATATCTCTAAATACATAGATACAGTATGTATGCATGATATATAGATGATCTTTTCTAATATGGACCGGTGAGGAAAAGGACTTATTGGATTTAATGACAACAATTTCATGAACTTAATAGTTCTATTAAACTAACTTTTCAATACAGCTACACTACTATAAACTATTTGGATGTTATGGTCAATATTTCAAATAAAGGATTTCCACCTCCATTTACAATAAGACCACGGGTGGGAATACCCTATTACATCATAGTAGCTGTCACCCACCTGCTCTTAAAAGAGGTTAGCCAATATCCCAAATGCTCCAGGCTGCACGCATAACTAGTGACCATAACCATCTGGAAGAAGCTTTAGATCATATGATAGCAAAATTTGCACAAAGAGGCTATCACCGTAGTGAACTACAGGTTGCTAAATCTGATGTGTTGGCTATGCCTTGAAATTCCCTTTATAAACCAAAAGGCTATACTAACAAAACTAATAAGTTTCTTGTCCTGATTCAGACCCACTTGCGAGTGCTGAGCACTCGCAAGCGGGTCGATGGTGGCCCAGTGCACATGCGCACGACAGAGCCGGCTCTGTCATCCGCATGCGCGAGACCCGGATAGCGACGTGCAAACTGTCGCTCCGGGTCTTGTACCAAAGGGGGCGTGCTGTCAATGTTGAGTGACAGCATGCCCCCTTTGGTGGGCATGCCAGGGGCGTGGCTGCCCAGATGGAGGCATTCCCATGGGAATTCCCATGGGAATGCCTACCATCTGGGGCCGGCCCCATTGACATCACAAGTGATGTCAGTGGGAGTGCTTTCAGCTCTGTTTGAGCCGAAAGCACTCTAGGTCTTGCGGCAACGAGACCCTACCACAAGGGTCTCATCACAAGCCCGATGGTCATGATGGTCTTGACCATCGCGATCATCTTCCTGGCCGCTTGCTATAGCTGTGGGTGGTCACCCACAGCTATATGAGCGGCCAGGAGGCCACTTTAAAAATCAAGAAGGGCGGCCATAAATACGTTTTGGCCTATTATATATAGCGACAAGGACCTCAAGGGACTTCATTATAAATAACTGATGCCAAGTTACAAAAGAAGATGCAGTTTAAAAGATCTCCTGGTAAAAACCAATGTGTCCCTTTTGCCAAGCTATACGTACCTGGTAGTACAGACCAAAAAAACAGGATATTATAAATGCCCATCCTGTGTGACCTGTGGATTTAAGGAGGCAGGCACATACTGTAAACATCCCCATATGGGACAAAAATATAAAATCCAACAAGTACTTACTTGTACCACCCAATATATCATATACATCATGATCTGCCCCTGTGGACTATACTGTGTGGGCCAAACCACAAGGACATTCCATGAAAGAAAGACATTGCACAGATCAGCCATCAGAGCCACGTTACAAGGAAAGAACATAGACCAACCAGTGGCCCGACATACATTAGCAAGCCTTAAATAGAAAATTATAGATCACATTCCTTCCCCATAAGAGAAGCAGACTGAAATAAATTATCGTCCCTATGGTAAATTAAATGGATACATACCTTGGACACATTGGCTCCAAAAGGACTCAATGAAAAAGTGACTTGGAATGTGTTTCTTTAAACAAAGCGACTTTATTAATTTTTTCCTTGCAATATAATTTAATAGGTTATTTATTTTAGTATATTCAACATAATATTATTGATGTAGATTATATACTCTGTCTAATATTTATTAATATATTGAAGTGATTAGCAACATGTATATATTATTCATTTACAACATTTTTACTTTCTTACATAATGCTAATTTGTTTCACATTTCACTGCTATTGATTTCAGAGGTTGCCGTGGACATCGATGACGTCATCCAGTCTTGCTGGTCCTGATGTCTCCCCAACCGCCCGGTACACACCGGAAGGTAGAGCCCAGCGTACCAGACATGTGTCCCAAATGACAACATCACATATAAGGTAAGACACTTACTCACATTTCTTCATATGCACCTGTCCTGATGAAAGGTTCTGCATGACCTTGAAACATCAACTTATTTATTGTGCACTATGTGAATAATATAATTATCTTTTTGTTCACTACAGAGGAGTGCCACCTATTTTTTCTTCCCTACGGGCTGTGCAGCTCTAAAGGAAGATTGCCATCTATATACAGTATGCTACCTTTGGGAAGGCACCTTCTAAACTTTGCAGTGTCATTTAGAGTGCCGATCTGGACTACACTTATATATATTATAAGGGCACAGTTGTGCCCTTATATTAAGGCTGCATCTAAAAAAACTGAAATCTCCATAGAGAATTCCGGAGGGGGGGCATGATATTTAAGGGGTACATCTCAAAAGCTGTTGGATCTACAGAGAAGAAATTTGGTATGGCCAGGTAGCACTGTCGCTCGATACTGCATGCCAAATTTCAGGTCAAAAACATAAAAAATTAGGATTTGGAAGTAATCTAAACCTTCAACTGTCACTTTTTTCTCACACTGTCAATTAGGACCACTTTTCTGCTATAGTCTATGGGGGATTTTTGGGAATGGCATAACTCAGGGTAGGGGGCAAATTTAGACTTGGGGTTTGTTTTATTAGGTAGCTATTGTTTCAGGGTAGGGCCTTTTGGGATTCAGGTAATTGAGAAAGTTACAGTTTTAAAACTATTACCTCACAAATCCACCATTATACATATAGAACTTTTCTACTTGTTGCGTATGCTCAGTAGGTGCTTCCAGCAGGGGGCGTAAACACCGTTGGCTTAGACCAGTTAGTAAGGCATCAGCAGCTGAGTGACAGGTCGTGCAGCCAGTCAGAGCACCTTTCCTGAAGCCGCAGCTGGGAATCCATCTGCATCTGTGAGAGGTACAGTACAGTTACAGTCGGACCCTGTAGCACGCAGCACTGCAGGAGATCTCTTCCTGCAGACCTCTGGAGATGGGCAGTGCTGCTCCCACTATATCCTTTATACGGTCATGCTGCTGGGGCACTGGGAGAAAGGCTTCCAGTCCCCAGCAGCAGCGCACCATCTAGTGCTGCACAGGGAGCCAGCTAGCTCGGTCCCCCTGTGTACCCGCTATCTTGGCCAGCCCTGCTGCCACGCTGCACTGGGAGCCTTCTTCTCCAATCTCCCAGTGTGTGGCCTCTCCTTCGTGCTGGGGTATCAGGAGCTAGCGCTCCTGACCCCCAGCATGCAGCTATCGCAGTTCTTCCCTCAGTGCAGTGAACTGAGGGTTAACTGCTGGCCAAGCTGTGTTGTAGAGCTGGAGCATCGGAAGCTAAGCTCCCAGCCCCCAGGATCGGCGCACAGTTAACCAGTGCAGGCAGGGAGCTGGCTAGCCTGGTCCCCTCTACATGTAGCACTTAGCCCTGCAGTCCGGGACATATGTCCCAGCTGCAGTAGCTTCCTGGGGTGGCAGCAGCCAGCACAAAGCCACGCCATCTCTGGAGGTGGCCTGGGGGCTCTGGCGCAATACACAGCCCTCTGGTGCATACCACCTTGCTGGGTAGCTGGGGCGCCAGGAGCTGAGCTCCCATCCACCAGTGGTCAGCATCCAGCCCTGCCCTCCACTGCCTGGCCACAGTTTGCAGCTGGCATGGAGGGACCAGCAGTGTCCCTGTGGAGCTGGGGCACCAGGAGCCAGGCTCCCGGCCCCCAGCTTAAAGAACAGAGTGGCTCCCTGCACTCTGTCCCCCCAGTGTGCCACCTATCACTGCCATGGCTGCCGGTGAGGCATTGAGCCACGGCAGATAAATCTATTTTTAAAACACTCAGTGCCTAGCGCATTTTGTTCATTCTAAAAATGGCGCTGCACCATTACTCTTGTGTGGCCAGCCTCCGACCACACCCCCCCTTCTCTGTGCCCCTACCCCCTCCACCCCACTTTTCCTCTGTGCCCCTGCCCCATTAGCATCTCTATATACTTGCACACACTTCCTCTGTGCCCCTGCCCACACTACCCCATCTATACCCCTGCACCCCCTCTCCACTGTGCCCTGCCTCATCTATGGCCACCTCTCCTCTGTGCCCCACTACCTCCTCTATATGCCAGCACCCCCCTTCTTCTTTGCCCCTGATCCCACTACCCCCTCTATAGCCATACACCCCCTCTCCTCTGTGCTCCTGTCCCCACTACTGATTCCTATGTGCAACCCTCTCTTCTCTGTGTCATTGTTTCTTTTTAAAAATGGCACCGCAGCACAGGGGTTAACCTCTTCTGTGACACGGCAGCAATTACTCACGTGTGGCTGGCCCCCCTTTCCTCTGTTTCAATGCCCCCCTCTTCTCTGTACCCCTGCCCCCACTACCTCTTCCTATGTGCACCCCTCTCTCCTCTGTGTCCCTGCAACCACTACCTCCTCTATGCCCCTGCAGCCCACTCTCCCTTTTTGCCCCTGCCACTTCTATGCCTCCTATCCTCTGTGACCCTGCACACAACTACCTTCTCTAAACACAAGCACTCCCCTCTTCTGTGCCCCTGCACCCACTACCCCCTCTATAACCCTACACCTACTCTCCTTTGTGCCACTGTCCCCATTAGCTCCGCTATACCAGTCCCCCCTCCCCTGTGCTTCTATCTTTCCCTCCTCTGTGTCACTGCTCCAACTACCACCTCTATACCCCTGCACCCCTCTCACTTCTGTGTCCATGCCACCATTAACTCCTCTATACCCCTGTACTCCCACCTCTCCTCTGTGCCCCCACCCCCACTAGCTCCACTATCACCTGCACCCCCTCAATTCTGAGCCCCTGCTTCTCTCTCTCTTCTGTGTCCATGCTACCATTAACTCCTCTATACCCCTGCACTCCCACCTCTCCTCTGTGCCCCCACCCCCACTAGCTCCTCTATCACCTGCACCCCCTCAATTCTGTGCCCCTGCTTCCACTACCCTTTCTAAACCCTGCACCCCCTCTCCTCTGTGCCCCTGCCTCCTCTATGGCCCCCTGTCTTCTGTACCCCTGCAACCACATTCCTCTGTGCCTCTGCCCCCACTCCTCTGTGCCCCTACCCCCATTACCTCATCTATTCCTATGTGCCCCCATCCTCTGTGCTCTGTCCCCACTGCCTCTTCCTCTGTGCACCCCTCTCTCCTCTGTGCCCCTGCCCCCACTACCTCCTCTATATCCCTGCGCCCCCCTTTCCTCTGTGTCCATGCCCCCTCTCTGTGCCCTGCCCCCACTACCTTTTCCTATGTGCCCAACACTACTCCGTGCTCCTGCCTTGTCTATGCCCCTGACCCTACCTCCTCTATACCCCTACAACCCTCTCTCCTCTCTGCTCCTGCCCACACAACACTCTATATCCCTGCACCACCCTCTCCTCTGTGCCCCTGCCTCCACTATGGCCCCGTTTTCTGTGTTCCTGCCCCAATACCCTCTATACCCCAGCACACCCTTTCCGCTGTGTCTGTGCCTCCTCTATGGCCCCTTCCATCTGTGCCCCTTCACCCACTACCTCATCTATACTCCTGTACACCCATCTCCTCTGTGCCTCTGCTTGCTCTATTATTTCCCTCTCCTCTGTGCCCCTGCCCCCACTACCTCCTCCTCTGTGGACCCTCTCTACTGTGCCCCAGCCTCATCTATGCCACTTCCCCCACTACCTTCACTATACCCCTGCACCCTCTCCCCTGTGTCCCTGCCTCCTTTGTGGTCCCAGTAGTCTGTGCCCCTGCACCACCTCTCCTCTGTGTCCTTGCCTCCTCTATGGTCCCTCTCCTCTGTGCCCCTGCGCCCATTACCTCATCTATACTCCTGGACACCCCTCTCCTCTGTGCCCCCACCTGCTCTATTATATACCTCTCCTCTGTGCCCCTGCACCCCCCTCTCCACTGTGCCCCTTCCTAATCTATGCACCCTCTTCTCTTGCTCCCACTATACCCCTTGCACCTCTCTTCTTTGCCCATGCACCTCTTCTCTGCGATCCTGCTCCAACTACCTCTCATATACTGCTGCTCCCCCTCTCCTCTGTGCCCCTGCCCCCATTAGCTCCTCTATACCCCTGCACACAACCTCCTTTGTGCCCTTGCCCTCACTACCCCCTCTATACCCCTGCAAACCCCTCCTCCATGGCTCATGTCATCACATCGCCTTCTCGGCTGGCTAATATAAGCCAGTGTTAGGAGGCAGTATGGCAGTTCGATGGCCGGGAGGGAGCAAAAAAGAGCTCCTAAAGAAAGAAGATGCCAGAAGTCCTAGTGGGCGGTAGCCATGCAAAAGATCTGACACAGGCCAATGGGCCATAATGCCCTGCTTGCTGGTACTTGCGGTTTTCTAAATACCAGCATGCAATGGAGGCTTGGTTGGACCTATAGTTCACCTGCAGAAGACAATACTCTTTAAAATGCACCACATTACACAATCAACCCGGCACCCACTACCCAGGGGTGCCAGGGATAGCCCCGGGTTATCAGCCTGGGGGGCCATGGAGAGGGGGACCCCTTTATTGGAACCCCAGCCCTGGAGAGGGGGTCCCCTGGGATCCCCGGCCTGGGCTTACTAGCAGTCAGGGTTAATGCTTCTTGGGTTTTTGGGTCTGTATCAGGTGCACAACTAATATAGTCTGGATATGGAATAAGAATAAAAGAGAGTGGATATTTACATGTATTGGTTTAATGGTATAAAATTGGTGCGTTTTAATGAGTACACAATGTAAAGAAATAAAAATGTGACAGATAATGCAGATGTATAAAAAAATTTAAATGCAATCAAATCCAGGTATGTGAAAATAAAACACAATAAATAAATATGCATGAAGTCTCTAGGAAGAGTCTCTTATTAAAAGTCATATATGAGCAACCGCTGATTGCTCTTTCAGGAGTATATAGGGTATAGTTCAGTTCCACAGTTCTGAAACAACTCCGTATCGACTGATTTTGTGCATAAAAAATTGTGTTTAAAAATGTAGCCACATTATGACAGGTGCACGCAGCTCCTACCTTAGTCCGTTCCTAGGTGCCTGTAAACTGATCCTGGACTTGTGGGGTCTTGCGCATAAAATTGACCCTCTCCTGGTGGGGTAGGGTCAGTGCTGTGTCCTCCGTAGGAACTCCCCGCTCCCGGAGCTATATAGTGTAAATGCTTCAGGCTTGGGCCTCTGGTGGTACTAAAATGATGCTGTGTCCTCCATGCGGGGTCTCTGTAATCCTATTCAGGGCTGCGTGCTGGAGGCATGGGCGGTATTGGCAGTAAGGACAGCTCCGTCCGGCAGAGCTCGTGCCCCCGGAGCTGTGCGTGCTGCTCCTTGTGAGATCTTGCTACTGCTTGACTTTGGGTATGTGGTGGGTGTGTCCAATGCATTTCTCCCAGTCGGGCTTCGTCAGTGACAGTGATAGTGATGCTGATCTCCTGTGTCTGTCTTAAATAGAGTATTAGATTGCCTCTGATGAAATAATTGATTTCCTTGTTGCAGGAGCAATTGTATCAGCTAGTTTGCAGATAATTCTTCTTTAATTGGTGAATAGTCTTTCTAAAATAGTAACTTATGTTAAGATAGTTTAAAAATCTTTTACATGATGTACTTTGTATGTTAATTATGTCGCAACTTTGTAATCACTTTGGGGAGAAATAAACGTAATGAGTGTGTTTATTAGAAGCTTAAAAATGACTGGAAAATTCCTTGGTTACCTAGTATAAAATAAAAAAATAAATTAAACTAATTCGTATTGAAGACCTCTGACAGAATAAAATCCAAATAGTGAGTAGTGGGAAGGGAGACCTACCACGCGAAACACAGGTACTGTAAGTAAGTTCTCTCTATCTTACCCATATGCCAACACAATAGCCATGTCTCTACCACTGGCAAGACCCTCTGGGCACTTGAGTTCAAATTTATTAAACTGCAGAATAGTGCTGGTTGCACAAAGTGCAAACCCCTACGTCGTTTGTCCCATGTATTTTTGCAACCAGGGCTGGTTCTGACTAGCTCAGTTCTGGTTGTACTTAAGTACAGGGAACCACTGTCATTTGTCCCCTGTATCATCAGCCTTAACGATTGTAATTTCATCGCTTTTTGAAGTTTGAGTGGCAGAAATTAGGTTTTCTGAAATTTCAGATCATGTCTAAGAAGCCTTAATGGGACATGTGAAACTGTAAGGTTTTTTGTCTATGGAGTATATATATATATATAGATATAAAGAAAAATACACCTTACCGACACTCCACATCCTAGAGCTTAAAATATTTCTCGCTATGGTGCTCACCCTGGGGCATTACCCCCTCCTCATATACCAATATCATAGAACGGCACTCACAGACTATAAATAGGTGGAAAAAAAGTCTAATGCTTTATTGCATTACTGTGTCGTCTTCAGGACATAAACAGTGAATGAACAAACAATTTATACTTACAGACATGAAGAGATTCCCAGCAGAGGAGGAAACAGACCACCGAAAGGGCACAGAGTTTAGTTTTTAATCTGTCTTAAACTCCTTCCTTTAACATCAGATTAAATAAATGTGCTGAATAAGGGTCTAAGTTGTATACCAACAAGTAAACATAATCCATTCCAATGTAAAATTGACAACTACAAACTACAGCGGATACTCAGAATAAAATAATTTTTCAGTAAACAACAGGCACAGAAAAATCGTGATGCTTTGGATATTCCTGACCAGATACGCAAGCTGGGTCCTACATCCACTTTCGACCCCCAGTCATTTAATGCGTCGATTGAAACATTTTCCAGCATGTTGGAAGAGACCCCCCAAAGTATAGTAATGCCTATTTACAACATTATGGGCCAAATGTAATAGGGTGAGAGTTTAGAAAAGTGAGAGTTTCTGACACTTTTTAAACTTTACCAATGTAATAGAGTCCAAAAACAAAGTAGCAGAGCGAACTTGCATGTTTTTTTAGACTTAAAAAACTCTCACGATTTAAAAATCTCATTCGGATGTTTTCCCATTTTGAAGATAAAACTCAACCGATGTGAGAGTTTACTGCTAAACTCTCACATTTTCTAAACTCTCACCCTATTACATTTGGCCCTATATCTCAAAAAGAAAATGTTGCTCTTAAATCATTAAGAGAACATTGTGACATTGTAATATGAGGAGTGGACAAGGGTGGGGGCATTGTTGTGTTAGATATTGATGCATATTAGTGGACGAAAATACTTATGTCAAGTTAGATCATGACCCAACTCTAAAATTCCAGAAAGAGCTTAATGTAATACTAACAACAGCTGTTACACAAGGAATAATTACAGCAGAAATACAAAAAGCATTGCAGATACAACACCCTAAATCTCCATTGTTTTACATTATTCCAAAGGTACACAAGGATGCAAAAAAAAACCCTGGTAGACCTATTATTTCTGCCAGGGGTTCGTTGTGTGAACCTTTGGCAATTTATGTGGATGCATACTTACAGCCTTGTATAGTTAATACATTTACTTACCTAAAGGACACACCTTCTCTTTTACATGAATTGGTACAAATGAACACAGTACCTGATGATTTATTATTAGCAAGCATTAATGTTGTGAGTCTCTACACATGTATACCACATCAAGCGGGATTAAGTGCAGTAAGATCATTGATAGTGGATAATGCATTATATAAAGGGCCTAAAATTGATTTTTTTCTGGCTTTGTTAGAATTCACGCTTACACATAAATTACTTTGTCTATGAGGGAAAATTTTATTTACAAACATTGGGGTGTGCCATGGGCTCATGCGCAGCCCTGATGTTTGCCAATGCATTTATGTTTCAAATAGAAAAAGAGCTATTTTTTAGTTCCATGGAGGTCAGTCACAATATTTTAAAGTATTGGCGTTATATAGACAACCTTTTAATTTTTTGGATGGGGTCTAGGATTGCATTGGAACAGCTGATTGACAAACATAATTTGTCTTCTAGTCCGGTCAAATTAACAATGACTGTTAGTCTTGACAACATAAATTTTTTGGATGTGAATTTGAGTATAAAAGCCAATAGGATCTACACAAAGCTTTTTTCTAAAGCAACCAATAGGCATACATTATTAAAATATGACAGTTGTCACCCTAGGTCGACTATATCTAGTTTACCTTACTCACAATTTATTAGGGTATGTCGGGTTAATAATGATCCAATAGAAAAAGAGTTGCAATTGGAAAATATGGGCAAAAATTTTTTAAGTAGAGGTTATCCAAAGAGATTGGTCAATGATGCTAAAAAGTAGGCTACAGAAATAAGAGAGATCCATACTACTAGAAGAAAAAAATAAAAATCAGTCAAAGAAGGATGTTATTCCTTGGGTAAATCGGTTTACTCATAAAAGTAAGGAAATCAATAAAAGGGCGAAACTATTTTGGCCTTTGGTTTCCACGGATCCCCAATTGAAATAATTTCTGGATAGTCGATTACTTCCTAGTTATACTCGGGATGAAATTTAAAAGATCTACTAGACAGTACTGACATTTCCGATCTAAGTACAGTAAGCACTAACTTTTTGGCCAGACTACCGGGTTGTCACAGGTGTTTAGGGTTTGTTACATGTAGTTTCATGATTCCAGGAGACAAATGTTGCCACCCATACACAGGAAAATCATACTCTATAAAACATGCGTTGACCTGTACATCTAAATTTGTGGTCTATCTTTTCTCTTTCCCATGTGGTTTGAGCTACGTGAGCAAGACAGAAAGACAATTTAAAGAGAGAATGGCCCAGTAAGGGCGGCCCTGACACAGGGCAATAGCAAGCAGGCTGTGGCTCACCATTTTTTGGAGGCCAACCATGGCCACTGTAAGATACTGCATGATTGACCATTTTCCATGGACAATCAGAGGTGGTGATAGAGCCAAAAGACTGCTTCAAATGGAAAGTAAGTGGATATACACTTTAAATATAGTGAGTCATTTTGGCCTGAATGAAGCTCTCAATCTGAACTGCTTTCTATTAATGGGTCTATAGTATACTGTGGACGAAAACAAATTGTGTAAACTTTTACAGTAATTGGTTGGGAGATGAATGTTAGGGGTGCTAGCAAGACAATGCTATATCAATGGTTTTATAGGCATTAGTTGTAGACAAAATTGATTACAATGTATAATTATAGTAAATCTGGTTCTATTGATTTAAAATATCCGTGTAATTTGTAGTTTAGTTTAGTGAATAGCACAGGGATGCATGCCAAGTATGTTTTATTGTGCAGTTAAGGTGATCATCACTAGACAGCAACCTTTTACCAATAATATAATATATATAGTACACCGGAGTGATTGAGACCCCATTGGGTGAGTGCTACTCTGATTTGATAATTTATTGATGCAATGGCTATTTTATTAGCATTTATATTTTAATTGTGTTGCCCACTTTTTTGCGGACATCTGACACTGTGTTATAACATGTTTCATTATCACCCCTACCAGTGGAGCTGGCCTGTGGACCTGGTGAGCGTCACTTCCGGTCTGACGTCATCGGTGAAACCGGAAGGAAGACGCCGGACTCTGGGGACCCGGCCCGCAAGCTGCAGGGAATCTCTTCATGTCTGTAAGTATAAATTGTTTATGTTTGTTCATACACTGCTTATGTCCTGAAGATGGGGGATGGACCCCGAAACGTCGACACAATAATGCAATAAAGCATTTTACTTTTTTTCCACCTATTTATAGTCTGTGAGTGCCGTTCTATGAGATTGGAGTGTATATATATATATATATATATATATATATATACAGTCAGGTCCATAAATATTGGGACATTGACAGAATTTTCAGATTTTGGCCTCTATTCACCACCACAATGGTTTTGAAATGAAACAAACAAGATGTGCTTTAACTGCAGACTTTCAGATTTAATTTGAGGGTAATTACATCCAAATCGG
Organism: Taudactylus pleione; assembly: GCA_031769625.1. NCBI lineage: Eukaryota > Metazoa > Chordata > Amphibia > Anura > Myobatrachidae > Taudactylus > Taudactylus pleione. Next base: position 621,901 of record JAUIMM010000136.1, read on the forward strand.
GTGAACAGTGTAGGAATTACAACAGTTTCAATATGTGCCTCCCACTATGTGCCCCCTAGTCCCATTGGAGGATTGAAGAGCTGTATCCAATTGATTACTCCAGTCCACACTTGAAAGAAAGATAGGTTATGAGAATGTAAAAAGGGGAAAAGAGTTTGATGAAAAAGATATTGGGCATTGTGATAACAAATCTGTAAGCTGACAAACTGTGTTAAGGTCATTACAAGCCCAAGCCATTAAAGGCTGAACCATGCTGAAAGTTGACATGACCCAAAAAGGGAGGAATAAGGAGTAAGGGGCACTTTGATTCCATTTTGTCACAATTGGTGCTCGAGGGTTACCTGTATCAGGTGATGAACTGGAAACACTGGAGGCCGGCTGGACTGGAACCATGGGGGACATGAATAGCTCTTTTTATAAAAGAAGTGGGTAGCAGTGAGAACTGCCTTGGGTGATGAGTGACTGGAACTGGAAACTTGAGAGGTTGGAATGAGACCAGAAGGAACTTGGAGGGACCGGACTGGGACCGGCAGGTAGGCAGACTGAGCTGGTCGGGGTACCAGTAGATGAGCTTGCAGACGGATGGTAGCGTGGAAGCTACTTGTTGTGGCTTGGGAAGCCGTGGGTAGACGTGGTAGCGTGGAAGCTACTTGGAGCGGCCTGGGAGCCGTGGGCGAGAGGTGGTAGCGTGGAAGCTACTTGGTGCGGCCTGGGAGCCGTGTGGAGCAGCTGGTAGCTGGGTAGCCACTTGGAGAAGCTGGTAGCGTGGAAGCTACTTGGTGTGGCCTGGGAGCCATGTGGAGAAGCGGGTAGCGTGGATAGTCACTTGGAGAAGCTGGTAGTGTGGAAGCTACTTGGAGCGGCCTGGGAGCCGTAGGCGAGAAGTGGTAGCGTGGAAGCTACTTTGTGCGGCCTGGGAGCCGTAGGCGGGAAGTGGTAGCGTGAAAGCTACTTTGTGCGGCCTGGGAGCCGTTTGGAGAAGCGGGTAGCGTGAATAGTCACTTGGAGCGGCCTGGGAGCCGTAGACGAGAAGTGGTAGCGTGGAAGCTACTTTGTGCGGCCTGGGAGCCGTGTGGAGAAGCGGGTAGCATGGATAGTCACTTGGAGCGGCCTGGGAGCCGTGTGGATAACTGAACGTAGCAGGCTTTACAGATAGCACTGGTCTAGGAACCAGCAGGAGCCTGGGACACACTGGAACTCAGGTACAGCTACTGCACAAGTTGTACACCATGGAACGTAACAAGATGTTCAAGCACTGAGTGCTATTAGAGGAGGCTCTATATACCAAGAGTCTGGCAGCGATTGGTGGATGCAGACAGGTGGTCTGGCAGTGGCATTCAGAGTGGAGCAAGACACAGCATGCAAAAGGAGTATTCATCTCTGCAGCTCTGAGAGTCAGGACCACGCCTGTGATTCCAATTAAGACTAGCAATGCTCACAGACAGAGCAGGGTCCAGGTGGTTAATCAGTTTGGCTAGGAGAGCAGTCTGCACACACAGATATCACAGCCAGCATGATTCAGCCAGAGCAGATGTCCCAGGAGAATTGCAAACACAGATCCATGGAGCAGCTGACAGAGGTAAGTCTCAAGGCAAAAAGGTGACAACTAGACAGGATCGTGACAGTACCCCCCTCTTATGGGTGGACTCCGGACACCAAAACAAAAACTTCTAAAAACTTGGCTGAGCCTGTCCGATATCTTCAAGAACTTCAAGCTTTGAGAACTCTAGAAGGTGTTTGGAATATTGTTTCCTGAGGTAATTTGCTCAAAAAATCTTTCCTTGGAGAGCATAATGTCAATCAACTTAAACAAGCCATCTTCCTTAATAACCTTGACCCCAAGACTCTTTGCTTTCTCTCGCTTGGTTTTTCCACCAAAATGAACCATAACGAGATAATCAATTTTACTGCATATCTTCTCGGAAACTTTGCCTCCATAACTCTCAATTAACAACTTGGCTTCCTCCTTTTCTATGGACTCCAAATATCCCACGATCACAAAGGTTAATCCCTTCAAGCATCTCTCTGTTCCTAGAGGAATTTGCATAGTGTTAAGAAGAGTAGCAGAAGAATTTTCCTTTTTCAGCAAAGTAGTTTTTATTGGTAATTCTTGGGAGAACGTATGACTAGGAAGAACATGGTCTGATACCAAATGGTTGTCGAGGAAAGGAGTATTGTCATGCACAGGATCGAATTCAGAATCAGAATCCATGTCCAAAGGAAGATCAGAGGAGTTAACATGACTTGAAAACCTAGAGGACTCCGGAGATGGGCAGAGGGAAACACAACCAACTCTCATGGTATCATGTTGTTGGTCTCTAATAGTTCTTTGAGTCTTCTTCTTTCGGACTGATTGATCCTGTACCATATGATTTTGAGAAGGGAGAACAGCGGTGTATGCGAGTTTAATATCTGAAGGTGCTGAAATAACTCCAGAATATTTATCAGAACGGGTATCTGGAGACGGACACATAGGAGCAAATTCTTTAAGCAGAGCTGTACTGAAGGCTATTATGTCTTGTAGAATTGGATCCTTGGACTCAATGAGTGGGTTGGCCCACTCCAAGGCTTTACCTCTAAAGTGCATAAAAAGAAACATGACGATGTTGGTGGGAGTAATACCACAAGCTGGATTGGTTCTCATTAGGGCATCATAATGCTTAAGCAATATGGTGTACTGGGACACATCATCATCGAAGGTCATGGACACTATATCATCCTGATTTACAGCATTCTTTTCAGGAACTGAGAAGGAACCACTTAAAGATTCTTTAACGCAATAATTGGATGATTCAGCCAAAGTTGATTGATGTTCTTTCTTAGACAGGACAGTAGAAACTTCCACCAAGAGTGTGGTACTTGAAATCTGCTCCTGGGGAACGGAACTTGAAACCCCCTCTTGGGGCATGAGACTTGGGACCCCCTCCTGGGGTGCGAGACTTGGGTCCCCCTCCTGGGGTGCGAGACTTGGGACACCCTCCTGGGGTGCGAGACTTGGGACACCCTCCTGGGGTGCGAGACTTGGGACACCCTCCTGGGGTGCGAGACTTGGGACCCCCTCCTGGGGTGCGAGACTTGGGACCCCCTCCTGGGGTGCAAGACTTGGGACCCCGTCCTGGGGTGCGAGACTTGGGACCCCCTCCAGGGGCATAATTCTTGTAACCCTCTCCAGGGGTGAGAGACTTAAGGTCCCCTCCTTGAGTACAGAGCTTGACACTCCCTGTTGGAGTATGGGACCCAAAATCCCCTTCTGGGGAAGCTGACTCGACTTTCCCTCTTGGGGTATGGAACATGAACCCCCTTTTTGGGATGCGCGGACAGAGACTTCCTCCTGGGGTGAGTGACTCAAAACCCCTTCTTGGGTTACGAGACTTAAGGACCCTCCTGGGGTTGAGACTCTGGAGACCCCTCCCGGAACAGCTGAATCCGGCTGAGACCGGAACAGGCAGAATCCGGGACGGGACCGGAACAGGCAGAATCCAGGACGGGACCGGAACAGGCAGAATCCGGGATGGGACCGGAACAGGCAGAATCCGGGACGGGACCGGAACAGGCAGAATCCGGGACGGGACCGGAACAGGCAGAATCTGGGATGGGACCGGAACAGGCAGAATCCGGGACGGGACCAGAACAGGCAGAATCCGGGCTGGGACCGGAACAGGCAGAATCTGGGACGGGACCAGAACAGGCACTGAGACGTTGACACCTGGAACCACTGCTGGAATTGCAAAGGGAACAGTCCTTGATAAAGTGGTCAGAAGCTCCACAATAACGACAGAGATGTAAATCTTTACACCGCTGGCGTTCAGCCACAGAGAGCTTGGAGCGCGGGTAACTTCGATGTCTCACTTCACTTGGCATGGAAGAATCTTTGGTTCTTAGAGATTCCAAGACAGAGTTTTTAGTTGAGACAGAGGTAGCTCTAAGAAATTCAGGAATGAGCTGAAAGATTTTGCTGAGTAGAGCCTGTAGCTGTTCCAGCAGTTGATGGAAAGCAGTTAGGGGTTCAGGTAAGATTTGGGTATCATCTAGCCGGTTAGTCAGAATTTGCAGAAGTTGTAGTACTTGATGCTGTACCGCCTCCTGTGAATCCAAATGAGTGATTAGGTTACGGAAAGCACTTGATCCAGGATTAGGTGCTTGATCCGCCACCATTGTTAGGCTTGAACATACTGTCACAATTGGTGCTCAAGGGTTACCTGTATCAGGTGATGAACTGGAAACACTGGAGGCCGGCTGGACTGGAACCATGGGGGACATGAATAGCTCTTTTTATAAAAGAAGTGGGTAGCAGTGAGAACTGCCTTGGGTGATGAGTGACTGGAACTGGAAACTTGAGAGGTTGGAATGAGACCAGAAGGAACTTGGAGGGACCGGACTGGGACCGGCAGGTAGGCAGACTGAGCTGGTCGGGGTACCAGTAGATGAGCTTGCAGATGGATGGTAGCGTGGAAGCTACTTGTTGTGGCTTGGGAAGCCGTGGGTAGACGTGGTAGCGTAGAAGCTACTTGGAGCGGCCTGGGAGCCGTGGGCGAGAGGTGGTAGCGTGGAAGCTACTTGGTGCGGCCTGGGAGCCGTGTGGAGAAGCTGGTAGCTGGGTAGCCACTTGGAGAAGCTGGTAGCGTGGAAGCTACTTGGTGTGGCCTGGGAGCCGTGTGGAGAAGCGGGTAGCGTGGATAGTCACTTGGAGAAGCTGGTAGTGTGGAAGCTACTTGGAGTGGCCTGGGAGCCGTAGGTGAGAAGTGGTAGCGTGAAAGCTACTTTGTGCGGCCTGGGAGCCGTAGGCGAGAAGTGGTAGCGTGGAAGCTACTTTGTGCGGCCTGGGAGCCGTAGGCGGGAAGTGGTAGCGTGAAAGCTACTTTGTGCGGCCTGGGAGCCGTTTGGAGAAGCGGGTAGCGTGAATAGTCACTTGGAGCGGCCTGGGAGCCGTAGACGAGAAGTGGTAGCGTGGAAGCTACTTTGTGCGGCCTGGGAGCCGTGTGGAGAAGCGGGTAGCATGGATAGTCACTTGGAGCGGCCTGGGAGCCGTGTGGATAACTGAACGTAGCAGGCTTTACAGATAGCACTGGTCTAGGAACCAGCAGGAGCCTGGGACACACTGGAACTCAGGTACAGCTACTGCACAAGTTGTACACCATGGAACGTAACAAGATGTTCAAGCACTGAGTGCTATTAGAGGAGGATCTATATACTAAGAGTCTGGCAGCGATTGGTGGATGCAGACAGGTGGTCTGGCAGTGGCATTCAGAGTGGAGCAAGACACAGCATGCAAAAGGAGTATTCATCTCTGCAGCTCTGAGAGTCAGGACCACGCCTGTGATTCCAATTAAGACTAGCAATGCTCACAGACAGAGCAGGGTCCAGGTGGTTTATCAGTTTGGCTAGGAGAGCAGTCTGCACACACAGATATCACAGCCAGCATGATTCAGCCAGAGCAGATGTCCCAGGAGAATTGCAAACACAGATCCATGGAGCAGCTGACAGAGATAAGTCTCAAGGCAAAAAGGTGACAACTAGACAGGATCGTGACACATTTATTATAAATGGTGTGGCAGGATGACTATGTGGATATTAACAGAAGGTTATCTAACACATCCACAGGTATATCACATTTTTTAAGATGTAAGTCTATATTGGGAAGAAAGGATTTCTCAATCAAATAATAAGTATACAGTTTGGAATATGAAATCCAATCCCTAATATGCCTGAAAATGTACGCATAATTATACAATGCCATATTTGGGAAATTAATTCCCCCCTCCAATCTATTATACTGTAGTAATTGCAAACTAAATTGAGGCTTCTTCTTCTACCAAATAAATTGCCGAAAGGGTGCATCAGTTTGCTTTACATCTGTTTTAGTAAGCACTACAGGTAAGACCTGCAAGGGGTACAATAACTTGGGAAAGGTGACTAATTCAATGAGATTGGCTCTGCCCAAATAAGACAAATGTAAATGTTGGCAGTCATCTAATTCTTTAAGGGCTGTATCTAAGACATTTTTAACATTTATTGTATATAAATCATGGACATTCTTGGGAAGGTGAATTCCCAAATAAGGAATATCAGTCTCTGTCCATTGTAAATCACCCAAAAATCAGACTCTCTCTATGGAGAAAGGTACTTCAGTCCATTACATGTGATTTGGTATTATTTATTGTAAAACCTGAGTTTCTACAAAAATCATCTAATCTGGAAAGAAGAGGAGATAGACAATTTTGTGGATTAGTGATAAAAATAAGAAGGTCATCGGCAAAGATCAAGACATTAACGTCTGTTTGCCCCAAAGAAAATACCTCGAAACAGGGGCCAAGATTATAAAACAAGAAATAAGGGATCGAGAGCCAAATTAATAAGTAGGGGGATAATGTGCATCCCTGTCTGTTTTCTCTAAACATTGGGATAAGGTCACCCAGAAGACCACTTATCAACAATTTATTATGTGGAGAAGTGTAAAAGTATTTAATTATACTAATAAAGTTAAGCCAAAGTCACGCAGCTGTAATACTGAATAGAGGTGGGGCCACAAAAATGTATCAAAGGCTTTCTCAACATCTAAATAGCATCTTGGAAAAATAGCCTGGAGTGGTAGATAATTACAAAGCCACCACAGCTAAGCAAACATTTTGGACTATATGTCCCCCATGGGTGAACCAAGATTGATGCAGAGTAAGAGGAGAAGTAATAACAGATTGTAAGCAAGTGGTAAATATTTTAGACAACATTTTGTAGTCTTGAATTTAAGGGGCAAAAAAGTTACAGAGTCTCACAATGGCGCTGTCCATAAACAGATTAATTAATGAAAAGTTCAGTTGTACCCTGAACAACACCAAACATTCTTCTCACTGTTTAGGATCACCACTCTTTTTAACCAAGATTCTTTCGTACCTCCCAAGAGAAGAGAGTGAACTGGGGATAGTTTAATACTGTGGTGATTATGAAGTCCAATTTTAGAAAAAGGGTCACTCACACTTTAGTAGATAGATCAAGCCTTTCACAATTTCTCATTGAAGTATAACCAATGTACTCCTGACAGATCCTTTCGTCAGTTTTAGATCATCAGCTTCCATATATTAAAAGAAAGTATATAGTGCAATATTGTTTGGCAACAAATAACAATCAATTTATTTATAAAGGCACACTCACATTTAGGTTAAAAATATACTGCATGTAGCATCACCAGATTGATGCAAACATATAGGCGTGACACCAACACTTTCACTGGGGTGTAGAGTAGGGGTTTCCGGACACCAACCAACTCACCACCACAGTTCCAAAGGTATCAATGAGGATGTTGATCTCCACCAGCTTTACGCGTTTCGGACGCTTAGGTCCTTCGTCAGAAGCATGGTGGTACACTCTGCCATAAGGGCTTAAATCCCTTTGTTAATTAAAAACTGCTCCCCTTCCTTCCACTACTTTCCCGCCATATTTTGACATACCAGAATAACTGGTCCTTTATGCGCAGTTAAAAGACAACCATTATCTTTGATTGAATTTAAGGGGGTCATAGATCTATATATGAATCAAGGGAATCAGGGCTTTTATTAGGCTTCAATAAAAGGATTGTGTAAGCATCATTAAAAGTAGAATACTGTAGACCCACCCCCCTTGAAGTTGCTGAAACAAATTCGTAAAACAAGGAATTAAGTCTTCTTTTAAAAGTTTATAATAGTTGCCATTAAAGCCATCAGGCCTGGTGACTTGTTAAGTCGTACACTATAAATGGCAAATCCTACCTCATCTTCTGTTATGACACTATTAAGAAGCTCCCTCTGTTGGGTCAACAACTCAGGCAAAGCAGCCTCTTGAAAAAAAGAACAGGACAATTTGGGGTATGTAGGAGAGTCTGCATACAAGTTTGTAAAATAGTAGTATAAAAGACAGTCAGCAGGAAAAGTTACATCATCAGTAGCAATTTCATAATAAACTGTTTTTTCTGCTGCTGCTTCAACATATAAGCCAAAACCTTACCAGATTTGCCTCCCTGATGGAAATAAGTATTCTTAGTATAGTCTATTTTAAGTTTAGCTTCCTTTGAAAGAAAATATTCCAAAATCTGTTCATGCTGAAGATAGTTTCTTATTGTCATCAGTTGTAAATCTAAGGTAAGCAGACTGTCAGTCACTGACAATCTGCTGCCAGTTTACATGCGGACTCACAGACCCAATCTGCACATACACATACCTTGCATTTCAAACAATATAATGCCTAAAACACTGTTATATCTGTACTTGGCTGGTCAAGTCTGGACTGAATCATTGGAATTGTTCTGACTTGTTCACCTGTCCTACTGATGTCAGGCTGGGCATTGACCTGGTCGACTGTGATTGGTTTGCCAGCAGTTTTAATCAGGTGCTGGCTCTTGGACCTGTGTGGGTTGTTCTGTTCTAGCTGAGTCTCCCATAGGATTCCTTGCCTGGTCCCTGGTTCTAACTGTTGCCTAGGAAAGATTGCTGTGTTTTTCATCTGCTAAGTATCCTGAATACATTCTATTACATATTATTGCTAGCAGATATACACTTGGCTAATATACTACTCTGGGTAGTCCATGTGTTTTTAAATGTCTTACAGATGTGTCCACAAACATCTAGCCTCCTTGCCCAATTAACAGCCATTCTAGTCACGCCAGTGCTATGATATATGGCATGCCGATGTTCTGTGTGCAACTGCGGGTGTATCTGCATGTGAAATGCTACATTATGTTACAGCTGCTGACACTGAAATTCAGCATTTTGCAGGCAGATACACCCACAGTCACACACAGAACATAGGCATGCTGCATATCATTTTAATCAGCAGAAGCTGTTTTTGCCTTCTATTCACACAGATGCATCTACAGGTAAAAAGTAGCATGAAAAGATTTTTGGCACTACAGTCACATGGCACATATGTGTTATGTGTAACGTGACTTGTAGCACATGGAGGATAGATGTATGTGGACATTTCTGTATCCTGCAGTTTGCTGTATATTCAAAGAAATTACTAAGTTTTCAATTACTCTCATGTTTATTGAATTATCATTCTGGAATTATTATTATTGCTTAAGAATGTTATATTATTAATGTAGTGAAAATATAGTTGCATACCCTTTTGTTAGTTGCTAAATTAGAAATAGCTAAATTGAACCCTTGTTTGATACTAGCTTGCAGTAACATTAACTGCAGGAGAGTATTCTGGTAATCACTGTTTAGCAGTATAATTTGAATTACTGCATCAATTAGCTTTAGACAGCCTATTTCTGTCTAGTTTGGGATGCTAAGCAGTAAGGGCTTGGGTTTATTCCTGGATGGGAGACCTCCTGAGAATTTATATGAGTTCTTAGAGTGTCACATTCCTTTGTCTATATTTTGATAACTGTGCTTCCTTATTACTTATTATAAGTGCGAAGTCCAGGCGGCAGCCAAGTACCTACAAACAAGTGTGTGTTCTGGGAAAAGGGGTTGTTATTGATGGAGAGCACTTTGTTTTGGTTATGACAGTGCAGGAGTTCATCAGGTATCATAACAAACACATATGCACCACGTCACATTATTTCGCAATTAGATCAATCCGTAAATTCATAGCAAAAAACGTAGTAATAAAAAGACCTGTTTGGACCACTACCCACACAACACCACTGCTGGAGTAGTATAGTAAATTATCCCAATAGCTGTCAATTACTTCTAAAAATGTATTGACCATAAAATATGATAAAACACATTGACTGCAGTCATATTTATACAATAAAACTGAATAGGACAAGTGTTAACACAGTAACAATAAAAAAATTGAAATAATATATTGCAACATTAAAGGAAACAGTCATCTGCCTTTTTAAATATACCGTAATATATCTGCTGTCACTAAAGCTATAAATGTTCACTGACAATAAAAGAGATATCTGACTATTCAAGCACTGTTATAGAAATCCTCCTCAGCATCTTCATATACTGTAGATGCAGAAAGTCAGAATTTTGAATCCATCTTATAGCAATTTATTACCTGGTCCCAGACAGATCGTAACAGATATTGAACGTTGGATAGTTTAAAGCTAATCTCCACACAGCCAGTAAACATACAGCAGTGGTAGCAGTGGATTGAATCACACAGTGTCGATAAACAGTTAAACTAGCTCTGCTTGCATTGCGGCACTGATGTCACCCACAGTGAGTTGCAATATGGGAAATTAAGTCCATATATTGGGGAACAAATAGCTAGTACAGCCTATGGATGTTAAGGCTCCAATTAATCAGAGGCGGCTATATACATCCAATTTCAGATGTTTGCTTTGGCAGTCAAATTATATGGTACTGTGTAACACCTTGACGCATTTCTCCCCTTTGTCAGGGGTTTTAGCAAAAGGAAGTGAAGAAGAAAGGGAGGTTTCAAGCTAAGGAGGGTCATGGTAGTCTGCCCTGATGCGGTCAGCAGTGCAGGAGTTACAGTATGCACCACTTACCTGGTTAGTTGTATAGTCCCGAGGAGAGAGGAGTTAAATTTTTAAGAGGGATTCTGGAAGCTTGATGTTACTAAGCATTACATTATCTAAATGTATGATGCTCAGGTAACTTATTGAGTTATACTGCGGACTGTGGGCCTGATTCAGACCCGCTCGCTAGATGCGGCCGCTCATATGGAAATTCAGCTAAGTGAAATCAAGGCAGGCGCTTGCATGGAAAGGTACAAGCATGCCCACCAGGGCTGCCATCAGAGGGGGACTGTCCCAGACCCAGGCAGCAAGGGGGTCCCGCACAGGGACAGACCTATCAGTCATGCAGCAGGTGCCCCTTGGGAGTAATGGCCCTCATGTATTCCCCAGCACGTAGCAGATCCTTCTCACTGAGGATCCGCACCGCAGTGCCGGGCATCTGTCACTGACAGTGATTAATGAGCAAGCATAGCCTCCTTTACTTCCTGGTGGCTGGCCCCTCCTCCAGACCAGCCCCCTGACAATGAGCACAGACAGAGCAGCTCAGCAGACAGCATATGCCTGAGAAAGCTGCAGTGTGACTCACCAGTCTGCCCACATGGACTCTCTGCAAGTCTGACTCCAGCCCCTTGCAACAGATGGAAGTGAGCCGGAGTGCCTCTCAGGACACTGACAGAGGTAAGTTAATTGGGGAGGGGAGGTGGGGGGGCAATGATGCAGAGGGAAATGTCTGAGGGGGGCACTTACAGACAGAGGGGAATGTCTGTGTGTCTGGTGGGGCACTGAAAGAGAGAAGGGAATGTGTGTGTGGGGGGCATTGACAGAGGGGAATCTGTGGTGTGGCACTGGCAAACAGAGGGTGTGTGTGTGTGTGTGTGTCTGTCTGGGGGGGCACTGACAGACAGAGGGGAGTGTGTGTAGGAGGGGTCACTGACAGAGGGGAGTGTGTATGTGGGGGGGGTCACTGACAGACAGAGGGGAGAGATGTGTGTGTGTGGGGGGGGGGCTGTCACTGATAGACAGAGGGGAGTGTGTGTGTGGGGGGTCACTGAAAGACGGTAATGTGTGTGTTTGGTGGGTCGCTGAGAGAGGGTAATGTAGGGGGGATCGCTGGAAGAGAGAGGGGAATGTGGAGGGGATCATTGAGAGAGGGGAAAGTAGGGGGTGTCATTGAGACAGGGGAATGTGGGGGGATCTCTGAAAGAGGGAAATGGGGGGATCGCTGAGAGTGAAATGTGGGGGGATTGCAACTGGTACAATAAAGTTTTTATTTTTTTTATTGAGGCAAGGTATGCATGATGCAATTACATCATGCACGCTGCACCACTGACAGAGGATCTGGCTGCAGTGCGAGGAGGAACAGACAGAAGATACAGGAGAAGGTTAATGGCTGTGTGCTGTAGGGGGGCAGAATAGAGACAGAGGGGTGCTGGCTAGGGAGACACTGTGGGGCTGAGTTGCAGAAACATGGGGAGGTGGGGACCCCTGCCTATTTTGTGAGTCCCGGGCCCCACGATTTCTGATGGCAGCCCTGATGCCCACTATGTCTTGGCGAGCGATCACTTTGCGTTTTCAGACACCCACCAGTCTTTAACTGCCCGATAGTGGCCGTCATCTCCAGGAAGTATATACAACCATTGGTACTTCAGGTTCCATCAGATCTGACTGCAGCACTTGCGGTTCAGTGTACCCTACTGCAAGCACTGCGAGCAATTCAGTGTATAATTCAACCAGGTGATGTGTACTATAACCCTGCCAGTTAATTATGCACACCTCTGAAATGGCATTTAAACACTCAGGCACACCTATGTCCGCAACTCCACTCCCCTGTTACTACTGCCCTGACCCTTTTTCCACCCACAAATGGCCTCTCCTGTCACTCATGCCTCTGGGCTGTCTTTGCAGGGAGAGTGAGCACATCTCGATCGCTTATATTAGTTTGCACACGTGCACTGCGAACTATATGCACGCGCACATTTGCAAACATCGCCAGCAATGAGCAATTGCTTGCTAGTGAGTAGGTCTGAGTTAGGTCCTGTGTGTGTACTAATCCCAAAGGGACTTCTCCCATGAAATGCTTTTAAGTTTCAAATTGCCTTGCATGATGCTCAGATGATTTATTAAGCTAATGAATCATCTGAGCATCATGCAGGAGGATGTGTGGGTACTGGCTCTAAAAGGGCTTTTAGTTACAATATTACTTCTTTTTGCTGTGAATTTATGGATGAACCTAACTGCAAATTAATGTGACATTAGATGAATATGTGCTTTAAGAGTTATACTGTTTGACATGTGAGGTACTGTATGTGCATGTATGTAACCTAGAGGGATCCCTCCCACATGATTATATTGTCACACTTCCTAGCATATACACCTGTCACATAGGAGATCAAATATATGCATCATTTTGATCTGATTAGGTCTTTGCAGAAATATGTTAACAAACAGAATTATAACACAATTGTATTAACATTAACAAGGGCCGTAATCAATTAGCCGCGAAAAGTTGGAATCCGCAAAAAAGTATCACGTATGATGTCATTTCGCCAAGCGGAAACTTTTCGCTGTATTTAATTGCAAAGACTTTTCACGTAGGCGGAAAGTCAATGCAATGTAATAGGCGGTAAATATAAAACATAAAAAGTAGTCAAATAGACTTTTTGAGGGTCTGCAAGTATAGGGGAGGTGTTATTTTGATTGCAGGAGCTTGCTGAAGGTGCATTTTTTACGTGTTTTAAAACAACAATTTAGCGACTTTTATCTATGCTTGCACCCAATTTCATGTTCCCCAAATTTGACAGGACTACTTACTTTCACCCAAAAAATATGCTAAATGCTATTCTTCACCACTTGTGAAGACGCTAATTTGAAGCAATTGACAGCACTTAAGTACCCCAAAAAGCTTCAATAGGGCTAATCGGGGACATCTATATTGATCCCCAATGTTAGTACATAATTTGGGGGTCGTCAGGCTGATTTCCCCATTTTTTACAGCACTTTCTGTCTGTCTAAGTTTCAACGGGTTGCATTTCCACGTCCTTTGGTATTGAATAGAGCCAATTGCGGGGATGCGTGCAATTAGTTTCCGAAGCTAAAGCACGTGATGTAAGCGAAAAAGTATCGCGGGTGCAAAACTAATTGAATATGGGCCTAAGGTGTAGAACTATAAACATTCCAGCTGAATTTTTTTTTGCCTGTCCTGACTCTAGAAGATGGGCATGTGCTGCCATGGAGGATGAAAAATAAGCAAACATATTTAAAAACATACATTGTAAAGTGAATGGTGAACGCGAACATATCTTTAGACATCAAACCTGTGAAATTGGAATTAATTTCAACCCAGCTTTAACGTTTTGAGCATCTCTAAAGATTAGTAGTATGCAAATAGGGTTTAGTACAAAAAATAATAAAAAAAATTGATTCATGTACCATTTCATGTACCATAGATATGACCATTTTGAACAGATGCATACAGATAAAAGTGTATGTTGGGTACATTTCAGAAATGAGCTTTGTGACTTTCTTTTTCAATAGCATCTTATTTATTCAGTTTCACAAACATGAAGTGAGATACTGCAAAATCCGTTACATACAATATAATGATAGACTCATCTGCATGCAACAACTTCTTACTCACTGATGTCTGAACCATCATAGCCCGCTGGTCTCGCATTTGCCTCACAATATCCAAAGGATAAACAGGTTGGTTTTGTTCAATCAGACATATTGCTTTTTCCATGGTGATCAAGACACCAGTACGACCTATTCCAGCACTGTAATAAAAAGGAAATATTAATTTATGGGAATATAGACATGTTTAATCAAAGCTTTAGGTGTACAGTAGGTCATCTGTTTTAAATGTTATTCAGTACAGGTTGAGTCTCCCATATCCAAATATTCCAAAATACAGAATATTCCGAAATACGGACGTTTTTTGGCATGACTGAGATAATCAAACCTTTGATTTTTGATGGTTCAATGTACACAAACTTTGTCTAAGTCACAAATTCTTACAAATATTGTATAACATCACCTTCAGGCTGTGTGTATAAGGTGTATATGAAACATAAATTAATTTCATTTCTGTACACAATCTTTGTTTGAGCCATAAAATTATTGAATATATTGTATAAAATTACATGCAGGCTGTGTGTATAAGGTGTATATAACACATAAATGCATTCTGTGTGTATATTTGGGTCCTATTCCCAAGATATTTCATTATGGCATGCAAATATTCACAGCCAAAATACGGAATATTCCATTAGCCACAGTACCCCTGGTCCCAAGCATTTTGGATATGGGAGACTCAGCCTGTACTAGGACATGTGCAATATGTAGTAAATTCTTTATACATAAGATTGCACAAGCCCCTGTGCAACAACAACTAATCTTTTTATGTTGGGTTTGCAAGAAATTATTATACGCACAAACCTACTGTACAAAAAATATGTTGAGTTCATTTTGTTTTGAAAAATGAATTGGTATGTGAACATCATACAGTAGTTTCATAACTGTCAAACATATACAGTACTGCTCCTCACATACACATTTAACCACTTAACTGGCATGGTTGCATGGCAGATGACTGCAGCCAGAAGTGTTTCTGCTGACAACGTTGCATCATATGCTGTATGCTCTAGTTCTCAAAGAGAAGATCTATTCTGCAGAAGATCAGAACATATTTCCTCTGACTCCCGAGAAAGTGATGTGGTGGACTGTGACTGCTGACATCACTATTGGAATTGCACCCCAGAATGCAGTGCAAATGGCATTCTCGGGTGCATGTGCTGGGAACATAAGTGTGAGGAGGGAACCTTACTTGCCCCCCCCGAGAACTATTTGGATAGTAAATGCAAGTGCAGAGATTAGCTGCAGCAGGGTAGACTGATCATCAGTCCCCCCTGACACATGTTCCGCTGTGCTCCACATGTGGGGGATGGGGGGTGTAATGCCCAATTGGGGGATCTGCTATCAGTGGGGGTGGGGAAAAATAAACTAAGAAGATGATAATAATATTGGTCACAGGGAAGAAAAAAAGAGGGTGCAAAAATAAGGGTCTTTTTACAGCAGTGGTCGGGGAACAGGGGTATATTACCCCACATGGGGTAAAAATTAAATTCCTGGGGGTAATGGACGGACAGCCAGGCATGCATATAAATCTTTCTATAATATAGAATGATTCATATGCATGCCCGGCTGCACCACAGGGAGGCTCTAAGCTGGACGCCCGCTGAGATGTTAATACCAGCGGGGACGCCCGGCTCCTTCCCTGCAGCGCCGCGTTAGCCGGAGACTGGAGTTCTCTTCTGAACTCCAGCTTCCGGCTCTCTCCATGCGCACTATGGGAGAGACGTCATGTGAGAACTATTGTTTGTTTTTGTACAAGTGATACTACAGGGGCTTTATATGGGGGAACTAATACAGGAGCATTATATGGGGGCACTACAAGGGCATAACTATGGGGGCACTACTACAGGGGAATTATATGGGGGCACTACTATATGATTTCCTTCCTTTCAAATCAAAGGGGTAACGTCGATGTATCTAAATATATTTTGGAGTAAAAGGTAAAAAAGTTCCCTGACCCCTGTTTTACAGGGTTGGGTATGAAATACCGATGGCTTTCAAAGTGTAAAAATTTTTAATATATCAATAATTGTTCTTACATAAAATGATGTCAAGCTTACTGTCACCTTATAGATTATCAAAATTTGTGATTCTTTGGAGTTGACACTTTTTAAAACATAGCCATTAGCTTTGGCATAAAACCATACACATTTTGTCCCCTTGGGGACTTCATCAGGGGTAATCAAATAGGATCACAATCACTTCATATGTGGTCACACTGGATCCTTGTAAAAATGCCTCACAGAGTAGTAACATTGGATTCCAGAGATTAAAGCAGCAGGGTGGAAATTGGTCTGGAATGCCTAACTGATTGTTTATTTCCAGTTGAACCTCATAGCAGAGGTTTTTAAGCTTAGATGGGTTTTTAAGCTTTCTGTTGGCATTTAGCTAGAAAGCTTATAAATCATCCATTCGAATATTGAGGGAGGTATACCGATATTGAAGGAACAATCAGGAATTGATGACTACATGCTGTTTATTCAGTGCTTTCTGGTAAGCAAAATCTATTACTTTATCCACATGTACAGTATTATAAGTACTACACTATAAGTCTTATTATATTTGGCTTTAATTGAGCAGATTCCCCAAGGTTTCCTGTCAACAGAATCTCAGGTCCATCCCATCGACTGGAACCACCACATTGAAATTCAGATAAGCCAAAAAAGTTTTTTATTTGGTACAAACATTTTTATATATGAGCATGTGCACTTTAATTTAAATACTACACTAATAGGCGCATGTTCTTTCCAAACCTTCTCCTAGATTATCCTTATCCAGTTGCCAAACAAAAATATGGAAAGATTCCTGCCACCTTTACCAGAAGGACCTGTGTATTCACTAACCACATTGGACTCCTTATGTCACCTACTGAACAAAAAGTATTTGAGGCATAAACTTGTGCGCTGTCCTAAAAACATCTACATATATATAGAAGTTAGTTCAATATTTTAAATATAATAAAACATTGTTGTGAAGCAGGGGTCTTCAACCTGTGGAGCTGTTCCTCGTGGCCTGCCAATCGGGACACCCGTGGAGCTGTTCCTTATGGATTTCCTGCTTTGTCTCTTCAGTATTTTGTAAGTGAAACACAGAGGCAGGCATTTGGGTGAGCAGCTGCTTACAGTGGCTGGGCAGTCGCAGCATTTTTTTCCAGACAGTGACTCCCGAGTCCTGGCCACCAGTCATGTGATGCTCCTCCCAGCCATGCTGGCTGACACATCACAGCAGTTTTGGCTGCTAGATAGCTGGATGATGCTGGCCATCCACCAATCACTGTAGTGGGCATATCTAAGAATTGATTGGTGTATGGCTGGAGCTATCTACCAATCAAAGGAAAGTAAACTACAAATGCACAGTGGGAGAAGTGTTGAGCCAGAAGGCACAGCAGCAGGAGCTGAAGAGATGGCCGCCCCATAGAACTGTTGTCTGATTTTTGAATGGATCCTTTATGCTGGAGTTTGGCAGTTACGGGACATAATTGTTTGAGAATGGGGCAACTATCTGACATAATTAATGGAGGACAGTTATGGGGCATGATTATAATTGTGTTAGGAGGGAACCTAATTCAAATTGTAGGAGGGGCAGTTATGGGACATAATTGTGTGAGGAGGTGGCAGAGTCTAAATACCGCAGTACAGCATAGTGGCCCTTGGGTTTCATTGAATTTTTTAATGTGACCCACACTGTCTGTGAAGACCCCTGTTGCAAAGGATCTGAATATAGACATCTAGTGGCCATAGTATACAAAGCATGAGAAATTGCATGAGACTTACAGAAAACACTGAAGTCCCATAGTTTTATTGAGATACTTAGGAAAAAAAGTCTGCACAAGTTGCAAGTTCCTCAGAAGAGGTGGTCAGTGGAAGAGTCAGATCTCAAAGAAAGCCCCTGTTGCTCAGGAGATAATATTCAATTTGTTTTCCACTCCTTTGTCACAATTGGAGACACAAGTCCTAGAAAGAGGATTAAGCTTTGTGCCTTCTACCACTTCTGAACCCTTCCTTTGGAAGACCGAAATATATAAACTACAAAGACAATTGAAATTAAAAGAATTATTTGCGACCCATCCTAAAGAAGGATTTGAAACTAGTTCCTAAAGAACTATAGAAAATATCACCTAAATCCAGCTTTGACCCTCAGTCCACCAATGCGTCAATTAAGATATTTGTAAGATTGTTTGACACGCATGTGTCACAATGAGTATCCAATACAAAAAGAAATTATACTAATTGGATAGGAGCTGAATTAAAGCCATTAAATCCTTAGCAATATGAAGGACATTGTTATCAGATCTGCAGATAAGTGTGGCTCCATAGTGATCCAAGATCTGACAGATTATAAGAGAGATATTGGATGTCAACACTCTGGCAATAACACTTAAAAGCTTTTATAAGATCCTACAATGTAAACTCTCTATTAAAAAAAGCTGTTGATAATTCAATCATTACCTTGTAGATCATGAAAGCATTATGTAAAGACCTAAAGTTCACAAGAACTTGCACATGGTTTGCTTCAATATACCGTATCTCCATCTGCCTTGACACTTGTTTCCAAACTTGTGTAAAGGGTGTTGAGTCATTTTTGAAAGACACTACAACACTTTTATTAGCTCTTAACAATATGCAATACATACCTCAAAACTGCATATTGTGCAGTATAGATGTAATTTCTCTCTATACTTGTATGCCACACCACCTAGGGATCCAGGTATTGAGAAAAGTTATAACTGAAAATCTTCTCTACATAGGCCCTAATGTTGATTTTGTTAGTAAATTATTAGACATGGTCGTTACAAGGAATAATTTATTTTACAATGGTCAATTCTACCTTCAAACATCTGGCTGTGCTTTGGGGTACAATGTGGCTCCATTGTATGCTAATTCTTTTATGTTTGGTGTAGAAAATGAGTAATTTTTTTCAAACACAGCAATCTTTGAACATGTATTATAATACACCCGCTACAGTACATTAATGACTTACTGCAACTATGGACAGGCTCCAAGAAACATTTAAGTTCCATCTTGGATGGACACAATGCTGGTATGAATCTGGTAAAATTTACTTATAAAATGAGCGCAGACTCCACAGGTTTTTTGGATGTTACCATACAAATATCTAACATCAAATTCAGAACTAAAGATACACACAGGAAGACAGTATTATCCTCAAGACATTTTCATTCTAAACCTAATCAAAAAGGGTGACCATATTCTCAATTACTCAGAATATGTAGAATATGCAGCAATAAAATAGATTACATACACAAATAGACAACATGAAAATTAAATTTATAGCATGTGGCTTTGATCCAGTTTCACTGGAAGAAGTCAAACAGAAAGTATTAGCCACTCCCAGAGAAAATAGCTTTACTATCTAATAAAGTGGAATGTACAGTATGAATAGGAAAATCATTTGGCCCACAAGATATAATGATGATAATTATATACTAAGAAAAGCTATTAAATAAATAACTGGATAGGAAAGAGTCTGTTTTACTGGGTGTACAAAAAAAAAGAAAAAGATAAATCAAAATATTACTTTTATTTCACTCATTAAAATATTATTATTAAAAATAGCAAAATAATGTTTAAAAACAATATAGATGTGTGCAAAATTAAGAAATGGTGTTAAGAAACACTGGGCCTAATTCAGCACTGATTGCTATTGCGGTAGCATACGCAGATGGCCAATTGTTGCATACTGCACATCTATATGCACAGCAGTGTGCGTACATGAGTTAGAATTGTGATTGCTTTGTGATCACTCATGCACAGTAGATACAAAGTCATCGCAGAGTGAATGACAGCATTTGGGGCTGGTAACAAGAAAGTGGTCAGAGAAACGCAGGCGTGCCTGTCCATTTGAACACATAGCATGGGTGTGCATAAATTAGCCACTGCGATTGTCTATGGACCCTGAGTACCCATTGCATATGACAAAGTTAGCAGTTTCTCAGGGAAGCCAGGGCTGCTGTAAATGCCTGATGTTACTCGGTGGTACCGATGTGAATTCAGAGCTGGAAGAGCACAGAGCTTGAGAGTGGAATGATAGCAGGTGCCAACTATCACAGTGATTGTAAGCAGAGTGGACGTCAGGTACACAGATTACCGCAGAGCAAGGTGTTATACAGGTATGAATGAATGGACACTTCTGCATTGCAGACTTTTACATATTTGTTTAAAATGAACCATCTTGTGTGGTTCTCTTACTTTTGTATTTTAGTGTAGTTGTTAACATGTTGATAATCTTACTTTTATATTTTATGTTTCTAATTTTGCTATGAAATATATATATATTTTATTTTTTTTACTTTAGATGTATTCCTTCATTTTCGTGTCATAGTATTATTACTTGGAGTGTAAGCCTATTCTTGGGTTATAATGTAGTCTGTTATAATGTAGTACGACAGACATTGATACATCAAAACCTTGATAAAAGCACTAGAGAATGTGTCACTATTAAATGTCTTGCATATATAATAGTACAAACAAGGTAGAATTATGGGTTTTTTTAAAATAAAAAAGCAGACATATCTGAGTGTGTGCGCCCAATTTTTTATTTATGTTTTCACATTGTTTGTCATTTCAAAAAATAAGATTAAAAAAAAGAATAGAATATAAAAAAAACAATAAACATTGTACATTTTGTCAGAAAAGAATTTCCAGAAGGATTTGTAAGGGTAACACACTTGCAGATGTGTGATGGTGCTGATGCACCAAAGTTCCTATTCTACTTCCTCCAACACAATGATTTACTCCAAATGTACCTGTCAGAAGTTCAACAGACCCAACATATGATGGCAACATATCAGTGCCAGGTTATAGTAAGAGGGAGGCAATCAAACAAGAAATGTCCAGAATTCATAGTAGGCCAAAGTTGAAATAGATCATGGAACTATCTGGATTGAAATGCCAACTTTTTTTATTTTGTGCAATGAGACTTCGCAGCAGATTTGGGACTTGACTTATCCCGGATCCAGGTGGACTGACATGTACCCTACTCCAAGGTGGTTCCTGGGTAGGCAGGGCACCAGCTCGGAGCCAAGTAGTCTTTATTTAATCTTTAAAAGAAAAGGGTAGAGAAGGAAAGTGCTAACACACCATTTTTATATATAAGAAAAAACATTTATTGATAGTTTTCCACAATGAAAGGATGTTACCAGCTATTTAACAATTATTACTGAGCCAAGGTAATTTCACCATTAATAAAAACAGATCAGGAAAAATACTCAGAGAATATTTGCTGTTTTATATTATACCTTCAAAGATAATAATAACCTCTTGGTATTTACTGTAGAAACACAAGATCCTTATTATTGTAGAACCCTTAACAGGCTATTATCTATGAGTAACAATCACAGCTGTAATCTCTTTAAAAAATACACATAGTAACAACAGGTTCAATTTGTAACTGTTTCACAGTAATTGATATTCTTACACTAGTTGTTACACAAGTAGCAATCTAAAACAAAGTGGATTTCTGTGTAACAGCTCTTTTATGCAGTGTGGGGTTATTCGGCTTATTTTATCTGCACTATGCTGGATCTTCGGTTTAAAGCATAGTCTTTATGCATTTTATTCCAAGGAAAAGATATTAACTCTTTCCATGACAATTTTAAATCATAGCATGCATTCAGATTCTCCAGCTGATTCCAATCACACTGTATGGTAATTTTTTTCCACATGGAACTCCACACTC
Organism: Taudactylus pleione; assembly: GCA_031769625.1. NCBI lineage: Eukaryota > Metazoa > Chordata > Amphibia > Anura > Myobatrachidae > Taudactylus > Taudactylus pleione. The sequence goes on from JAUIMM010000136.1 coordinate 643,640, forward strand.
AATTTAAAATATAGTATTTTAGAAAAAATAATGATGCGAGTCTTTAGTACTCGTTAATGAAAAAGTGCATGCATGTTTAGGTAAAAATCATGGCCATATAAAAAATATATATAGTTTACCATGTCCTCCTTCTATTGGCTAGGGCTGGTGGTTAACCCCCTCCAGGGACTCTCTCTTCCCTCTCCTCTACCCGAGGCCCTCCCTGTCCTCAGCACATCAAACGGTCACCTCCAGACTTCAAACAGCCAGACCACCAGAGGAGACAGGGGATCCTGAGGACGTGAGCACAGCTAGCAGGTCTCTCAATAGCAGTGAAGTAAATGTGTTTCTCCACCTCTGCCCACTATTGACAGCTTCCTCAGTATTTTATTGAGGAAGCCACCGATACTTTGCAGAGGTGGAGAAATGCATTTATTTCACTGCTATTGAGAGACCAGCTAGCTGTGCTCACGCCCTCAGGATCCCCTGTCTCCTCTGGTGGTCTGGCTGTTTGAGGTCTGGAGGTGACCGTTTGATGTGCTAAGGGCAGAGGAGAGTAGAGAGAGAGTCCCTGGAGGGGGTTTACCACCAGTCCTAACAGAAGGAGGATGTGGTAAATTATATATATATATATATATATATATATATTATATGCCCATGATTTTTACTTAAGCATGCATGTACTTTTTCATCAACAAGTACTAAAGACTCGCGTCATTATATTTTCTAAAATACTATATTTTAAATTGAGTGTGGAGTTCCATGTGGAAAAAAATGGCTGTGCAGTGTGATTGGAAACAGCTGGGGAATCTGACTGCGTGCTGTGATTTAAAATTGTCATGGAAAGAGTTAATAACTGCTTTTCCTTGGAATAAAATGCATAAAGACTGTGCTTTAAGTTTAAGATCCAGGATAGTGCAGATAAAATAAGCAGAATAACACCACACTGCATAAAAGAGCTGTTACACAAGAATCCACTTTTTTTTAGAGTGCTACTTGTGTAACAACTAGTGTAAGAATATCAATTACTGTGAAACAGTTACAATTTGAACCTGTTGTTACTATGTGTAATTTTTAAAGAGATTACAGCTGTGATTGTTACTCATAGATAATAGCCTGTTAAGGATTCTACAATAATAAGAATCTTGTGTTTATACAGTAAATACCAAGAATTTTTTTTTTATCTTTTGAAGTAATAATATAAAATAGCAAATATTCTCTGAGTATTTTTCCTGATCTGTTTTTAGTAAAGGTCAATGTATGCTTTTCAGATTTGCCTTTGCTCAGTAATAATTGCTAAATAGCTGGTAACATCCTTTCATTGAGGAAAACTGTCAATAAATGTTTTTTTCTTATATATAAAAACAGTGTGTTAGCGCTTTCTTTCTCCACCTTTTTTTTTTATTTCTATTTACAGGGATTGAGTAAATCCCCTTTTTGGAAAGCAGCAGACTATGTAGTTTTGTAGTATAATTGGCACCAATTAAATATATTCTTTTCTTTAATCTCCCCCAGATCTTGGTGAATTTCTTTTAGAATGGAGGTTACTCTCCAGCATGCTGGTCCAAATTGAGTCATGCATTGACTCAATAGCTGCAGTGTCTCTCCCCACTGTCACACTAAGCCCATTGATTACTTCAACAAGGGTGGCAGTGGTGGATTGGGGTGGCACCAATGGTGGAGGTTGTGCCTCCCTCCATCCGACTGCAGCCTTTGAGGGTGGTCATCTCCTAAGAAAGAAAGAAACATGATTTAAATTTTTATGGTAAAGATCGATAGATATAATTTAAATATACACAAGTACCAGACACCACATGTGGGGCATCAGTGGCAGGCACCACTGAATGTTGTAAGTGGGCATCTGCCAACAACCCCTGTTCTAAGGTCCACATAATTTTCATATCTTGTGGGGTCAATTCCAATATCTGAGGGAGTGGACCACCTGGTCCTTTATTGTGCTCGATCCGGAACTTCAGTTTGCTACTGAGTCTGCTGAGAAGGTCATTCCATCTAAAGAAAACATAAGAATTTTTTTTTTTTTTTTTTATCATTTCTATGGCACATTAAAACATTTTACACACATCTATTGTTTACACCAAAAGCAATTTGCATATTATACAATTATAATGTACATACATCCTAAAATTATCAGCTCACCCACTATGTTTACATTTATTTTGTAACAATTTTTTTTTTAATATGGAGTATTTTAGTAATTCACCATTTCCTAAGATATGTTAGGGTACAATAACGTTCCCAGAATTTATATTTTTGGCAATTTAAATCCACATCCTTCCATGATCTTTAGGCCAAATTTTGCTCACTCTATGCAATCAGGATATCGCCTCTTCTACAAGGACCTTGTTTTCCCTCTTACTAATATGTGGCACTCGTATATTGCCATCTTTTGAGAGCAGCATGCTCCAGCTGGTGGGAGCTCAGTGTTCTCCTGGAGGTGATGGACCACCGTCTGGGGCATATGGTGCCCTATGTTGGAAACTGCACAAACTTTGCAGCTTACAGTGAGGTGCGAAGGCGCCTTCGCTGTTTTGGGTGCAGCCGCACCATCGTCCAGTTGGAGAGGCGGTGGTCTGACCTGAGGTGTACCAGCCGGACCTCCTGGCCTGGTAATGAGTGCAATAAGTATACATATCAAGATTTATGCATAAAGTGAGAGTGGTGGTATGCATGTTAATTAGCGCGCACCTCGTGGGGGTATTGCTGATTGCAAGTGTATGCTGGTGCAACTGTGCTTCCATTTTATATTTTGTGTAGCCATTTTGAAATGACTTTGGATTGCTGTACTGTGTAGTCCAAATGCAATTTGGCTCATAACACATTTCGGCAGCTATAGGCTGTAGATTTTTTAGTGCATATTTGCATGCAACTATGTGTGTATAATTCTAACTTATAATAATCATGCATGATTTGTTAAATTTTATTTCTACACATCTACATTCATATATATATATATGTATATATATATATATATATATATAGGTACACTCCCAGTCAGCCATCAGCAATCAGGCAGACATACAAATAACCGGATGGACGGCAGCACTCAATGCAGAAAAAAAGACACTTACAGCAGTGTTAAGAACCAACGTTTCGATGCAAGAAGCATTTTTGTCAGGGTGAAAAGTACATAGAAATAACATTTACCCATATAGAATCCCCTCCCGAATTGTCCATGGCGGCAAGCCGCCATCGCGGTCATGGCAGGCGTGATGACATCATCAACAGCAGAGTCACGCAGATCACAGCATCTGATCAAACCCACCAGTGCCTGCTGAGATGCAAAGTGACAATATAAATAAGCAACCATGTAAACAATAATATACATAGAAATATACTATAACAAGTCAAACATGGAGCTGTATATCAGCATGTGTTCTGTAATAAGCACAAGACAGTGCATGGGCATATTAAAATATACCAGATGAATCTATGGTAAGTTCTATACTACAAATAAACCACCATAGTCCATGGAGAAAATAGTAGGCATCACATGTTAACCCGTCCTGATCATGGTACAATGATATACGTGGCAGACTACCTAAAATAAGAAGAAAGCAGAAAAACAACAAACACAAATCAAAATAGAACAGAAAGAAAGCAAGATTAACAACTAAATTATAAAAAGCATGAAAGGCCCAAGTTTTCATTAAGTCCACGGGGGGACAGGGTATCCAGCTGGTGAATCCACCTGCACTCTGACTGGAATAACATCCAAGACCTATTATCACCACATAGCTATTAGTAAAGGATGGAGCTACGCAAGAGCCCAAGCTAATAATGTAAAACAATGTTCCCTCCAGTGTTATGCTGAGATCTGCTCCCAGGACCAAACTGCAATCAACAGCAAACTGCAGTTTGGTCCTGGGAGCAGGTCACAGCTTAAAGACTGGAGGTGAACATTGTTTTACATTATTAGTTAGGTTTAAGGATAATAACTCACCAATTCTGTATTTGAATTGTTTACAACCATCAATTGGAATTTTATACCCCTGATGAAGTCCTTATGGATAAAACATGTAGGGAAGTGTATTCTTGAATCCATGTGTTTATAGTGAAAAACATGCTTAATGAGCCCTGTATGGGTAGCAGCAGGGTATCTATTATCTCCTACCACTGTTAAGGCATTGGAAAAAAAATGATATAAGCAATATTTAATGGTGTATTAAATATGCGTCTATTGACATGAAATTTTAATAAAAAAAATGTTTTCTACTGAATCTAATGGTGGGCCATTATTCTGAGTGCTTTCTGGTGAGATAGTCTTTTTTAGAATCCTTTGGGATATATTGAATTATCCATCAACTTTGTTGAAGCTTTTCTAAAATTATCAGAGAAAGGAGAATCACATCAAGGTCCGGCTTTGAAATTCCTCTTGGACATTTGTTAATCCGATACACATTGGTGTTGAATTATACCAAAAGCCAAGGACTTTTTGGTCTATGTGCGCCCAAAGGTCCATGGCTAGGACCGAAACGTCGGAGCTTTACTATGATGCTGTAAATTTTTTTAAAAAGATGAAATAAAAACTCATTTTAGAAGACTGGTGAGTGCACCCCCTTTGTTCATTTTTTGTATGCAGGCATACAGGTGATCCCATTTGGGTGGCTACCCCAGCAATTGGATTTTCAGACGTGAGTGTGGACTAATACTGGACTTTATATATATATATATATATATATACTGTGTATTTGAAACAGGTAGACACAGAAGAGCGCACTCATAAATCATAAGATAAAATCACATACAGTGAGGTATTTGAAGACAAATATAGTATTCAATGGTCACCCAGCAGATGGTAATAGTACAGAGAAACAGACCACTTCAATGGATATCGCCGCCTCTGGAGACAGGCAGATCACGTCACAATGAAAATGTCACAGGCCACGCCCAACATGTTTCGTCATTCAATGACTTCATCAGGGTTTGTAGTTTCTTTATATACCCGCATCAATCAATGGTTTATCAGTCAATGTTTTACAAATTAATTATACAGACAATGGTCTCACATTTTATTAGCATCATATGTATCTACAATTGATCCAACAAACAGATGGGTACATGTACATCTAGTCTCCTTATGCGTTAAACAGCCCTTTAGTCGCGCCATGCTGTGGCGTGACTCAGTAGCGCCCAGCATCTTTTCATGAGTCTCTTTACCTTCAAATGCATCGTATTCGCATAATGTTGCATCTAGTTAGCACAAGCAGTTTCTGCTGATTAAAATGATATACAGCATGCATATGTTCTTTGAGTGACTGCGGGTGTATCTGCATGCAAAACACTGCATTACAGTGTCAGTGGCTGTAACACTGTAGCATAGTGTGTAGAATGCAGAAACAATTGCGGGTGTTATCAGTGGCTGTAACACTGTAATGTAGTGTTTAGCATGCAGATACACCTACAGTTGTACACAGAATATAGGCAAGCTGCATATAATTTTAATCAGCAAAAGCTACTTGTGCTATCTAGATGCATCATTGTGCTAATAAGACACATTTGAAGGTAAAATGATGCATGGAAAAAAGCTCAGTGCTAACCGAGTCACACTGAGCTCCCACGTTATGTGTGGTGTGACTTGTAGCGCATGGAGGATAGATGTATGTGGGCACATCTGTATAAAACAAGAATAAATCAATACATAAAAATCATTATACACCATAAACAAAAGAGTAAAGAATCTTATCTGTGTCCACATTTAACAACATATCCATAATTACATTATTGAGGACGGAATTGGTATGAAATACCGCTGGCCCCATGGCCGGCGGTTCGATTCCCGTCAGCAGCAGCCCGACATCAGCAGAGTTCTGAGCAGCGGAAGCCCGACAGCGCTGGAAATCCCGATCATGGATAGGTGAGTATCTACTAACCTAACCCCCCTAACCCTAACCCTCCTTAGGGGTGCCTAACCCTAACTTCCCCCCCAAGTGCCTAACCCTAATCCCCCCTCTAAGTGCCTAACCCTAACCACCCCCTTCCCCACTGCTTAAACCTAAGTCCCCCGGGGGGGTGTCTAACCCTAAGTCCCCCCTGGGGGTGCCTAACCCTAACCCTCCCTCCCCTTAGCCTAACCCTAACCCTCCCGGGGGGGTGCCTAACCCTAAGTCCCCCCCGGAGCCCTAAACCTAACCGTCCCCCCCACGGCTGTCCGCTCGCGGCGACGGCATCACTACGATCGGGATGCCGGGGAAATGCGGGCGTCTACATCTAGACGCCCGGCATTTCACCCTTGCCGGGATATGACAGTCGGGAAGCCGGCTGCCGGTACTTAGGCAGTCGGCTTCCCGATTGCATCCCTTGAGGACAGATGTCTTTCTAGTTAAGCACTTTCATTCTAAGTTTAAATTATATTACTGTTCCCTTACCTTAGAACATTGAGTACATTTTATTGTACAGCTATAAACAGTAACAAATACATTCCATATATTCAAAGTGCAACATTAATTAAAACTACAATCAAAGTTCTAATCTATTCATATCTCTATTTATTAGTATTAGGGAAACAAAATATCTATAGCTACATCATGGAGTTTATTATCCATTTAAATCCCATGAGTACTAAAGACACAGCATATTACATACTGTGTGATCTTGCTGCACCATATAAGTGCTACCTCCGGGTATTCAACTAACAGACGTAGCACAAAGGTACACTTTTGTCCACACAATGCAGAAAAGACATGATGTCGCAACCAGGGCTCGAAGTGAGGCGGTATACAGGGGTATAGAAAATAGAAAGACAAAAGAAAATACCCTAGCGCTTGAATACCACACTGAAACCTATGTCAAGGACAGACCTGCAGTGGTGCGATGAAGGGGAATAATTGCAACCCCACAAACACTAAACAAATACAAAAGCACGCACACCGCGCTGGTAAGAAATAAATATAAATTGGAATTTAATATAGGCAAAAAATAGGCAAATGAGATGGTAATAAATAGGACATATATCAGAAATAAACACATATATAATGACAAAAAATAAAGGATAAAAATAGTAAATATGTGAATAACTAGCAGATGTACAAATAATAATGGTTGTACTGGTTTGGAATCAGAAATGATGATTCCTGCATGGAAGTGTTCCAGATGAGCATACGAAGGATGTTTTGACACACTTGGCTAGTTAATCCATAGTTTTGAAATTATGTAACCGCTTGTCTGCAAACAATGTATCAGTTAAAATATCCACAATAATAGAAAATCTGGAACTTGTATAGCAATAAATGGCTTTGGATGCTTAGAGTGTTGGCAATGTTTTTGTTAATCTACCAAGGGCAACTGGAAAAACAAGCTTTCTGAGTAAAAGTAAATAAGAATAGACAATGGGTATTTTTAAATACAAATTGGGAATCCCTGGATGCAGATAAAGTATAGTTGTGGCAATTGTAATATAATTCAGGCATTGATCTACACAATTGGATTTGTCTGACTCCTAGACAGGATGGCCCCAACTTCACAGCTTGATTCACAGTTCTCACACAAGAGTCTAGGAGAACAATAGAAGTTTTTTTCCTTTGAACAGGACAGGTGGGGGCCTGCTGACAGAGGGCATGTGGAACTACCACCCTCAGCAATCCACACTGCTGGATGTTCACTTCATGTATGAGAAATTATGCACTTAAATCTCACCCATTAATAACTAGCGTCCTTATATCAAACCCCGAATACCCACACATTGCATATTCACACATAAGGTTCAATAAGCTCTAAAGTGTATGATTTAAGTTGGTTCAGTTAGTTAAATGCTGAGAAATAAAGATATTTGATAACTAAGGTATTATACATGCTAAACAAGTCGTGTTTGGAGTTGTACTGATGCATAGTATTTTTACAGTATTCCGGTGTTATCGGTGAGGAGATCGCATCATGCAAACTCAAGTTATGGATCGCAGAGCCTACAAGCAACAAAATGTATATTTTAGGAACAACTGTTTAGGATGCTGCAGGGGGGCGTGAAGAGGAAGACCCCCAGCTGTTAGAGGCAGGGAGAGTCTATTTGAACCAGCCTGTTAAATATGCTGTAACATATGCTCCTCCTCTGGGAACCAATGACATCAGCAACAGACTTCCCTATTGTCCTGTTTATTCTGGGGGGTATAAATATGAGTGCATGAAAGCTGGTCTTCAGTCTTCATGCTGAATGCTGTATGACTGGGGGTCTCTTACTGATGGCTATCTCCATGTCCAGAAGCGCCTGCGTATGTATACTGTACTTGGGGTCTGTATAATTTCCTTTTGCGCCTAAATTGTGTGTCTCTCTCTCTCTCTCTCTCTCTCTCTCTGTGTGTCTCTCTCTCTGTGCCTCTCTCTGTGCCTCTCTCTCTCTGTGTGTCTCTCTCTGGGTGTCTCTCTCTCTGTGTGCCTCTCTTTCTCTGTGTGTGTCTCTCTATCTGGGTGTCTCTCTGTCTGGGTGTTTCTCTCTCTGGGTGTCTCTCTCTCTCTGGGTGTGTCTCTCTCTCTGGGTGTGCCTCTCCCTCTCTGTGTGTGCCTCTCCCTCTCTGTGCCTCTCTCTCTGTGTGCCTCTCCCTCTCTGTGTGTGCCTCTCTCTCTCTGACTGTGTCTCTCTCTCTCTGTCTCTCTCATTGTATTTATTTATAAATACTATGCATTTGCGCTTATTGTACACAGATCATAGCGTGTAACTGACTGTACTTTTACTTGAATAATACTTGTGCTTTGAAACCACAGATTCGACGTCTAAGTCTTTATTTGCGGTATGACTGCGTACGCAAATTAGCGTTATTCTTAGAGGTTTCTAGGATGGATTTTAGAAGGTATAGGCAGGGGTATATAGAGGTTCTGATCCAGTTTCATTAGTAGTGTGAGGTATAGGGGATGGGTGAGGGAAGAAGATAGTGTGAGGTGAAAGGGGCAGTGAGGGAAGAAGGTAGTGTGAGGTGCAGGGTGTGGAAGAGGGAAGTAGGTAGTGTGAGGTGCAGGGGCTGGGTGAAGTAGGTAGTGTGAGGTGCAGGGGGTGAGTGAGAGAAGCAGGTAGTGTGAGGTACAGGGGATGGGTGAGGGAAGATGGTAGTGTGAGGTACAGGGGATAGGTGAGGGAAAAAGGTAGTGTGAGGTGAAGGGGGTGGGTGAGAGAAGCAGGTAGTGTGAGGTGCAGTGGATGGGTGAGGAAAGCAGGCAGTGTGAGGTGCAGAGGGTGGTGAGGGAAGCAGGTAGTTTTAGCTGCAGGGGCTGGGTGAAGTAGGTAGTATGAGGTGCAGGGGATGGGTGAGGGAAGAAGGCAGTTTGAGGTGCAGGGGGTGGGAGAGGGAAGCATGTAGTGTGAGGTGCAGGGGGAGGGAGAGGGAAGCAGGTAGTGTGAGATGCAGGGGGTGGGTGAGGGAACCAGGTAGTGTGAGGTGCAGGGGGTGGGTGAGGGAAGTAGGTAGTGTGAGGTGCAGGGGCTGGGTGAAGTAGGTAGGGTGAGGTGCAGGGGATGGTTGAGGGAAGAAGGTACTGTGAGGTGCAGGGGGTGGGAGAGGGAAGCAGGTAGTGTGAGGTGCAGGGAGTGGGTGAGGGAAGCAGATAGTGTGAGGTACAGGGAGTGGGTGAGGGAAGCAGATAGTGTGAGGTACAGGGGATGGGTGAGGGCAGAAGGTAGTGTGAGGTGCAGGGGGTGGGAGAAGGAAGTAGGTAGTGTGAGGTGCAGGAGCTGGGTGAATTAGGTAGTTTGAGGTGCAGGGGGTGAGTGACGGAAGCAGGTAGTGTGAGGTACAGGGGATGGGTGAGGGAAGAAGGTAGTGTGAGGTGCAGAGAATGGGTGAGGGAAGCAGGCAGTGTGAGGTGCAGGGGGTGGGTGAAGTAGGTAATGTGAGGTGCAGGGGGTGAGTGAGGGAAGCACATATTGTGAGGTATAGTGGATTAATTAGGGAAGAAGGTAGTGTGAGGTACAGGGTTAGGTGAGGGAAGAAGGTAGTGTGAGATGCAGGAGGTGGGTGAGAGAAGCAGGTAATGTGAGGTGCAGGGGATGGGTGAGGGAAGCAGGCAGTGTGAGGTGCAGGGGGTGGGTGAGAGAAACAGGTAGTGTGAGGTGCTGGGGATGGGTGAGGTAAGAAGGTAGTGTGAGGTGCAGGGGGTGGGAGAGGGAAGCAGGTAGTGTAAGCTGCAAGGGGTTGGGGGGAGGCAGGTAGTGTGAGGTGCAGGGGGTGGGAGAGGGAAGCAGGCAGTGTGAGGTGCAGGCTGGGTGAGAGAAGCAGGTAGTGTGAGGTACAGGGGGTGGGTGAGGGAAGTAGGTAGTGTGAAGTGCAGGACCTGGGTGAAGTAGGTAGTGTGAGGTGCAGGGGATGGGTGAGTGAAGGTAGTGTGAAATGCAGGGGTGGGAGAGGGAAGCAGGTAGTGTCAGGTGCAGGGTTTGGGAGAGGGAAGATAGTGTGAGGTGCAGGGGGTGGTAGAGGGAAGCTGGTAGTGTGAGGTGCAGGGGGTGGGTGAGGAAGCAGGCAGTGTGAGGTGCAGGGGCTGGGTGAAGTAGGTAGTGTGAGGTGCAGGGGGTGAGTGAGGGAAGCAGGTAGTGTGAAGCACAGGGGATGTGTGAGGGAGGAAGGTAGTGTGAGGTGCAGGGGGTGGGAGAAGGATGAAGGTAGTGTGAGGTGCAGGACCTGGGTGAAGTAGGTAGTGTGAGGTGCAGGGGGTGAGTGAGGGAAGAAGGTAGTGGGACGTACAGGGGATGGGTGAGGGAATAAGGTAGTGTGAGGTGCAGGAGGTGGGTGAAAGAAAAAGGTAGTGTGAGGTGCAGGGAATGGGTGAGGGATGCAGGTAGTGTGAGGTGCAGGGAATGGGTGAGGGAAGCAGGCAGTGTGAGGTGCAGGGGGTGGGTGAAGTAGGTAATGTGAGGTGCAGGGGGTGAGTGAGGGAAGCAGGTAGTGTGAGATACAGGGGAAGGATGAGGGAAGAAGGTAGTGTGAGGTGCAGGGGATGGGTGAGTGAAGAAGGTAGTGTGAAGTGCAGGGGTGGGAGAGGGAAGCAGGTAGTGTGAGGTGCAGGGGTTGGGAGAGGGAAGCAGATAGTGTGAGGTGCAGGGGGTGGTAGAGGGAAGCAGGTAGTGTGAGGTGCAGGGAATGGGTGAGGGAAGCAGGCAGTGTGAGGTGCAGGGGCTGGGTGAAGTAGGTAGTGTGAGGTGCAGGGGATGAGTGAGGGAAGCAGGTAGTGTGAAGCACAGGGGATGTGTGAGGGAGGAAGGTAGTGGGAGGTGCAGGGGGTGGGAGAGGGAAGTAGGTATTGTGAGGTGCAGCACCTGGGTGAAGTAGGTAGTGTGAGGTGCAGGGGGTGAGTGAGGGAAGAAGGTAGTGTGACGTACAGGGGATGGGTGAAGGAAGAAGGTAGTGTGAGGTGCAGGGGGTGGGCGAGGGAAGCAGATAGTGTGAGGTGCAGGGGGTGGTAGAGGGAAGCAGGTAGTGTGAGGTGCAGGGGGTGGGTGAGGGAAGCAGGCAGTGTGAGGTGCAGGGGCTGTGTGAAGTAGGTAGTGTGAGGTGCAGGGGGTGAGTGAGGGAAGCAGGTAGTGTGAGGTACAGGGGAAGGATGAGGTAAGGTAGTGTGAGGTGCAGGGGATGGGTGAGTGAAGAAGGTAGTGTGAGGTGCAGGGGGTGCGAGAGAGAATCAGGTAGTGTGAGGTGCAAGGAGTGGGAGAGAGAAGCAGATAGTGTGAGGTGCAGGGGGTGGGAGAGGGAAGCAGGTAGTGTGAGGTGCAGGGGCTGGGAGAGGGAAGTACTTAGCGTGAGGTGCAGGAGCTAGGTGAAGTAGGTAGTGTGAGGTGCAGGGGGTGAGTGAGGGAAGCAGGTAGTGTGAGGTACAGGGGATGGGTGAAGGAAGAAGGTAGCGTGAGGTACAGGGGATGGGTGAGGGAAGAAGGTAGTGTGAGGTGCAGGGGGTGGGTGAGAGAAGCAGGTAGTGTGAGTTGCAGGGAATGGGTGAAGGATGCAGGTAGTGTGAGGTGCAGGGGGTGGGTGAAGTAAGTAATGTGAGGTGCAGGGGTGAGTGAGGGAACCAGCTTGTGTGAGGCACAAGGGATGGATGAGGGAAGCAGGTAGTGTGAGGTACAGGGGAAGGATGAGGGAAGAAGGTAGTGTGAGGAGCAGGGGATGGGTGAGTGAAGAAGGTAGTGTGAAGTGCAGGGGTGGGAGAGGGAAGCAGGTAGTGTGAGGTGCAGGGGGTGGGTGAGGAAGCAGGCAGTGTGAGGTGCAAGGGCTGGGTGAAGTAGGTAGTGTGAGGTGCAGGGGGTGAGTGAGGGAAGCAGGTAGTGTGAAGCACAGGGGATGTGTGAGGGAGGAAGGTAGTGTGAGGTGCAGGGGGTGGGAGAGGGAAGTAGGTAGTGTGAGGTGCAGTACCTGGGTGAAGTAGGTAGTGTGAGGTGCAGGGGGTGAGTGAAGGAAGAAGGTAGTGTGAGGTGCAGGGGGTGGTAGAGGGAAGCAGGTACTGTGAGGTGCAGGGGGTGGGTGAGGGAAGCAGGCAGTGTGAGGTGCAGGGGCTGGGTGAAGTAGGTAGTGTGAGGTGCAGGGGGTGAGTGAGGGAAGCAGGTAGTGTGAGGTACAGGGGAAGGATGAGGGAAGAAGGTAGTGTGAGGTACAGGGGATGGGTGAGTGAAGAAGGTAGTGTGAGGTGCAGGGGATGGGTGAGTGAAGAAGGTAGTGTGAGGTGCAGAGGTGGGAGAGGGAAGCAGGTAGTGTGAGGTGCAGGAGGTGGGAGAGGGAAGTAGATAGTGTGAGGTGCAGGGGGTGGGAGAGGGAAGCAGGTAGTGTGAGGTGCAGGGGGTGGGAGAGGGAAGTACTTAGCGTGAGGTGCAGGAGCTGGGTGAAGTAGGTAGTGTGAGGTGCAGAGGGTGAGTGAGGGAAGCAGGTAGTGTGAGGTACAGGGGATGGGTGAAGGAAGAAGGTAACGTGAGGTACAGGGGATGGGTGAGGGAAGAAGGTAGTGTGAGGTGCAGGGGGTGGGTGAGAGAAGCAGGTAGTGTGAGTTGCAGGGAATAGGTGAGGGAAGTAGGTAGTGTGAGGTGCAGGGGGTGGGTGAAGTAGGTAATGTGAGGTGCAGGGGTGAGTGAGGGAAGTAGGTTGTGTGAGGCACAGGGGATGGATGAGGAAAGAAGGTAGTGTGAGGTACAGTGTTGGATGAGGGAAGAAGTTAGTGTGAGGTGCAGGGGGTGGGTGAGAGAAGCAGGTAATGTGAGGTGCAGGGGATGGGTGAGGGAAGAAGGTAGTGTTAGGTGCAGGGGGTGGGAGAGGGAAGCAGGTAGTGTGATGTGCAGGGGCTGGGTGAAGTAGGTAGTTTGAGGTGCAGGGGCAGGGTGAAGTACGTAGTGTGAGGTGCAGGGGCTGGGTGAAGTAGGTAGTGTGAGGTGCAGGGCTTTGGGAGAGGGAAGATGGTAGTGTGAGGTGCAGGGAGTGAGAATGGTAGTATTAGTTAGGTAGTGTGAGGTGCAGGGGGTTGGAGAGGGAACTGAAACAGGTATTAATTACTGTGTATAAATGTAGAAACTGAAATTACTTTGATAATAATAGATTAGGGGTGTACACAAGGCTTTTCCCTTTAGTTTAAAGTTATATGTGGCAGTTTAGGAAAATTTCACGGATACATTTATATTTCTCCTCGGTATAATAAGAACATGGACCCATTGAATACTTTCCACATGTTCAAATTAACCTTCACGAAACTTTATGCATTATTACAGATTAGAACAGGGACTAGGCATGTGCTAGGTCATGTCACTCTGACGCCCTCTCCTTCCCACCCCATGCTGTTGTGCCCACTCCAACCCTGCTGAATACTTACCCCGTTTCCCTCATCTGCAGAGTGGTCCTTCTCTATCCTCTGAGGTCTGTCCCGTCACTGCAATGGGAGCCGTTGACTCCTGAGGCACAAGCATCGGTACTCACTGCACATGCCGTAGACAGGACGGACCTTAGCCAATTATTATGTCGATACTGTGAGGTGCAGGGGGTGAGAGAGGGAAAGAGCCTGCAGGTAGTCTCTAAGGTTTGGGGGGGAGGTTTCAACAAAAATTTCCATACCCCCACTTCAAACTTCCCACTTCGAGCACTGGTCACAACCCTTATTCATAACAATTGGTGTAAATGTGTCTAGACCATCGCGATCATCGGGCTTGTGACGAGACCCTTGTGGTAGGGTCTCGTTGCCGCAAGCCCTGGAGTGCTTTTGGCTCTGACAGAGGGGGCATGCTGTCACTCAACATCGACAGCACGTGCCCTTTGTAGCGAGACCCGGAGCGACGGCTTGCCCGTCACTATCCGGGTCTTGCGCATGCGCATGATGGAGCCGCCTCCGTCGTACGCATGCGCACTCGGCCAACATCGACCCGCTTGTGAGTGCTCAGCGTTCGCGAGTGGGTCTGAATCAGGCCGAGTGATCCCTATGGCTACATGCATTTTCTGTAATATATCAGTGTGTATTCATCAAAAAATAGATCTTACTACTAACTGCTTTTGGGCTTGTTTACATTTAAATGTAAATCAGTTTTATGGCACATCTCTCAGATGTAGCCGTACACGCCCACTTTACCGCCATGCACATGGGTGGTGCTTTCACAATTTCCTTAAAATGATTTTTCAAACGTAGGCAAGTATGGATTACAGGGGAAAAAACCTTCTGTTTTACTTAGACTACACGATTTTCTATACCTTATTGAAGGCTTAGAAGGGATAATTCCATTCATCAAGGGATTCATACATAGTATGTACCAGTGTTTAGCCAAAACTTTTTCTATTTCTTTAGATTTTACAATATATTTGGTCATAAATGGTACTAGACAATTACTTTCTGTATTTTCCACCTTTTTATGTTTATATACCAACAATTCATACCTTTGTCGTAATTTTGCTCTATTTCTACAGTTTATGATAATATTATCTGAATACAGCTGATCTTTAAATCTCTGCTCATAAATGGTAGCCTGTTTATCAAATTTCCTTATATCAGAGCAATTCTGATGTAGTCTAATAAACTATGACTAAGGAATATTTGAGACCCAATTTCTTGAAATGACAGCTCCCAAAGTGGACATAACTATTTTGGTCTATGTCTTTAATATATGTGCATGTTTTTACTTTATCACCAGTAGTGCAATCTGTACTGTCTAGGACAAGATCTAAAAAATGTATCTTGTTCTTTTTATAACTAGAAGTGTAGATTGTAGTTATTTTCATTTAAATATGTCATAAATTCTTTAAATAGAAATTCCTCACTCGCCTGTACTATTGGTATATCGTATATACAACTTCTGAACATTTTAATATGTTTAAAATATGGATTATTATTTTCTATTATTTCTTTCTCCCATTTACACAAATATAGGTTAGCCAGATTCGGAGGATACAGAGCTCCCATGGCAACTCCACATTTCTGTTCTGTGTTCAATAGTATAAGAGGGACATACCCTACTCGCTTATAAAGGAGAGGGCACATAAAGGTATCTTTTCACAATGAAATAATCTTTGCAGGGCCTACCCAAACTCAAGTTTTAATCAAACTGGTTACTCCTATAGAGGTTTCTTTCTTGACCAATAAATGGAGAAGAGTTTGGGGAATCCCCTTTTTTAGAGAGACGATTAAAAACAAAGTATCGCCCAATTTAGTACATAAAAATAAAAAACAGGGGAAAAAGGGGCAGGTAAAAGAAATAGAAGAAAAAGAAGAACAAATTATCTGATAAGCTTGTCTGAAGAGGTGAGTTTTCAGGGAAAGCTTGAGGATTGAAGACTAGAGGTAAGTCTTACTGTGCATGGTAAGGCATTCCATAGAGTGAGTGCAGCCTGAAGAAAGTCCAGTAACCGTGAATGGGAGCAAGTAATGTGTGGGGATGAGAGATGCAGATCATGTGCTGAGCAAAGAGGTCGGGTTGTGGGAGATATTTTAAGATGAGTGAAGAGATGTATGTTAGTGTGGTTTGGCTAATGGCCTTATGTGTAAGTAACAGTATTTTGTATTGAATACGGTAGAAAACCGGCAACCAATGGAGGGACTGACAGAGCGGGGCAGCAGACGATGAACATTTGGCAAGGAAGATAAGCCTTGCAGCTGCATTCATAATGAATTGTAATGGTGATAGCCTGTTTTTGGGAAGACCAGTAAGGAGACTATTGCAATAGTCAATGCGGGAAATAATGAGTGCATGGATTAGAATTTTTGCAGTGTCTTGTGTGAGATATGGTCGAATTTTGGATATGTTTTTTAGACGTATGTAACATGATTGTAATATGTATGTAAGATGTATGTAAAATTTGCTCCTTCTAATAATATGGACCCATTTGATATCTTTGTGTATGTATATATATTCTCAAGAAAGTTAACCATTAAAAAGTTTTTCAAAATAAAAGAAGAGACAATGTAAGAAAACACACTGGTGGAACTAACTCCATTGAAAAATAAATTGACATTCTACCACTCACATGTGAGAGGTAGTATGATAGACTGCTTCACAAAATCAGTAGTGGATGATCTAAAACACAAAGACCGGAAAAGGAATAAAAATAATAATTTAACGAGAAAAATAGAAACAGTAAAAGCCGTGAAAGATCATTCCATAGTAATAAAACCATGTGATAAAGGGGGAGCGTTAGCAGTAATGGATAAACAAGAATACATAATTATTGTTTTTAATACTAATTTTAGCAACATTAATATTATTATTAAATATTTTGCTGTTTTTCATACTTTCTTTTATGGATTCTACTTTAAACATTAGAAATTAACATCAGTCGTATATGTATTATTTTTTAGAATTGATGCGGTACTTATCCCTTTTTTATCATTTAATACATAAAAACCCGACTGCTCCCCCAGGATGACCAATCATAGCTGGGACTAAGAGCCTTACAACAAAACTTTCATTAATGATTGATTATTATTTGCAGCCATTAGTACAAAAAACAAATCTTATTTAAGGGATACTATTGATATTATTAATAAATTAGAATATATAGAGGTGACCAAGGACATGTATCTAGTGACAGCAGATGTCACATCATTATATACCATTATTAATCATGAGGACGGAATAGAAGCAATAAAATTGCATCTACCACAAACAGATGTACCCAAGGACAAACAGGAATTTATTATTGAGTGCATCAAATTCATACTAATGAATAATTATTTTTTCTTTGAGGGAAATTATTACCTTCAGAATATCAGAACTGCCATGGGTACCAAGTTCGCACCAGCATACGCCAACCTCTTTGGTGGGAACATGGTGTGGTGTGGGGTGCGGGCGTGGACTTGACATCCTGGTATAGGTTCATTGATGATATTATATTTGTGTGGAAGGGAACAAAGATGGACCTAGAAGTATTCTGTGAGAAGTTAAATATAAATGAGAAAAATATCCTATTAAAATTTGATATAAGCCAGGCTACTATAAATGTCCATGATTTGACTATATACATTAAAGATCATAAAATCCATATGAATGGATATATTAGATCTACAGACTCCAATAATTATATTCCCCAGGATAGTAACCATCACCCAAATTGGTTAAGGGGAATACCAAAGGGTCAATTTCTGTGCCTAAGCAGAAATTGTAGTGAGGAAGATCATTTTAAAAGTCAAATGACAGCTATGAGCAAAAGATTTATTACAAAAGGGTAAAAAAAAGATTTTATACAAAGTGTAGAAGAAGTTCAATCTACAGATTGAAAAATATTATTAAAACAAAAAAAAGAAAAGGAAATAGGGAAATAATATGGAATGGGCTTTTATCTCAAATTTTAACTCAGAATATAAAACAATGGAAAAAATTGTTAAAAAACATTGGGATATCCTATTAAAGGATACAGTTCTGAGAGATACTATAGCAAAAAAAAACATCTTCATATATCGTAAGGCTCCAAACTTGAGGAATGCCTTAGTTAAAAGTGCACTCCTGATGGAGACCCTGAACTCAATACAAAGCAAAGGGTTCCACAGATGTGGAGATTGTATAGTCTGTAAGACAATAACATCCACAGAAACTAAATTTATGAACTTCTCAGTCAAAAATAAAGATTATAAGATTGGAGGCTTTATCACCTGCCACACATCCAAAATCATTTACCTCCTGGAGTGTAAATGTGATTTAAGGTAATTAAAAACTAGACTTTCTGAACACATTAGAAATGTCAGAAAAGGTTTAATGACCCACACATTTTCAGAACACTTTAGGACCGTTCATCAATGCTCCACTAATGATTTTGTCAGGTTTATAGGAATACAAAATATCAAACTAAATTGGAAGGATAGAGACGTTGAAGGTAACCTGGCTAGAGCGGCTAGAGTGGAGATGAGGTGGATCTTTAGATTGGACACATTGGTACAAGGTGGATTGAATGCAGATTTTGAATTAAAATGGTTCCTTTAATTAATAGCACTGCATATTTTCATATATATTTATTGAATTATATTTTTATATACAATATTTTATATACTTTATAGGTATATATATGTTTATGGAAGTAAGATAATATAGATACATCTAAATGTAATATATGTATTTTAATTGTTTATATAGACACTTGATTTATAAAAAAATTTATGCTAGAATTGTGGTTATATGGTAAATGGAGCGCAAGGAAGTACTATTGTGCATTCCATTGCCACCCATTGGTTGTATGCCACTCACATGGTGGAGCGCAGGAAATGCCATTGTGTATTACACCACTGTTGACACGTAGAGCCGCTAAAACAGAAGTTCGAGGAATAGGATTTCTGTCTATCTACGCGGCTGCTTGAGAGCAGTATCCCGCTACAATGCCAGACTACCGTTGCCGGAATTGGCAATGTGCATGGGGAACATGCCACTTACCACCACTGTTATGTGAGCATATTTTAAACATATTTTAAAGCCATTGGCAGTGCATGTAAGGTGTGAGACATAATTTCCAGTCCCGTTGTGGACTAATAATTAAAGGGGGTATATATTTGATTACTGTTTCTATCCTCATTAGACCTTGAAAAAGATAACAATTGAACTATTGTGAATTGGATAATTTTATGATCTATTCCTTGGATGTGTGTTTTTTTCATGAAGTGGAATTTTGATTTGAACTGGACCTTTTGTATTTTATCCACATTTTTATTTATATATTTTATCTGTGTTTGTGTGATTTTTTTGGAATAAATCTATATGACTTTTTTGGAAGAATTTTTATCATTTATTGGTCAAGAAAGAAACCTCTATAGGAGTAACCAGTATGATTAACATGTGAGTTTGGGTACACCCTGCAAAGATTATTTCATTTTGAAAAGATACCATTATGTGCCTATAACCCTCTCCTATATAAGTGAGTAGGGTATGTCCCACTTATACTATTAAACACTGGGTGTATAACATTCTATTACGTGGGATTGTGGGAACCACTATAAAGTTACCTTTATACATTGGTCAATATATACTACTAAAGTGAGTATGGTATGTTAGCCAAATCCGAGGATCTTCTTTACACATATAGCTCCGTTGGTTTCTTTTATACAATAAGCTTCATAGAAAGAACAATACTGTACAATTTTTTTCTTTCTATGTCAAATTCATTGAGGAAAAGAACACCAAAGAAAGAAGTCTTACAGAAAGCTCAAGACAAATTACTATAAGTATAAGGTGTATTGTTTTATTGCTGTATTGGAAAGCGCTTTTGAATTAACCCCCATGTGTTTCTTATGACTATATAAAAAATTGCCATTCTGGGGTGTGGGTTAAATATACATTTAAATTAATTTTCATTAATACAATTTGTTTCTAAACTGCTGTCCAAAAAATAATATATTTTTTATTATATTTATTATGGGATACTGACTTTAAATGATTGACGATTGATGTGGAAGCACTTTATACAAGTATACCCCATGATTTGGGTGTTGATGTGGTAAACTTATTTTTGGACGGTGATAAACAATTAAAAGAAAATAGAAAAAAGTTTTTATTGGAATGTATAACATACATCCTTAAAAATAATTATTTTAAGTTTCAAGAAATTTTTTTTTGAACAGAAGTGTGGAGCTGCCATGGGAACTCCATATGTTCTGAGATTGGCTGGGCACAGACAGTGTAATGGTTAGCATTACTAACTCACAGCACTAAGGTTGTGGGTTCAATTTCACCTCAGCCCTAACTGTGTGGAGTTTCTATATTCTCCCTGTTTTGCGTGGGTTTCCTCCGGGTACTCCAGTTTCCTCCCACACTCCAAAAATATACAGTTAGGCTAATTGGCTGCCAACAAAATTTAACCATAGTGTGTACTGTATGTATGTGAGCATGTGGTAGTTTGGCTGGTAAAGCTTTGGCTGGGTGCAGCTTTTCTAAGTGCAGTGTTTTTAAGTGCATAACCTGCGTTAGACCTGCGCTATTTTTATTAGTTAATTCTTCTGCTGATCTTGAATGAATTGACACCGCCTCTCTCCCTATCTACAGGTAACTGAAGTTGACTGTGTCTGCAAAGTATTTCACCTCCTGTGCCTCCTTTATTAATTCTAATCATAGGTAACTGAAGTTAACTGTGACTGCAAAGTATTTCACCTCCTGTGCCTCCTTTATTAATTATAATCATAGGTAACTGAAGTTAACTGTGACTGCAAAGTATTTCACCTCCTGTGCCTCCTTTATTAATTATAATCATAGGTAACTAGCTTATTCTTTACTGAATCCTTATGCTATAGTTTCTAATGCCTTATGATTTGAAATAGTTACATTGTTTTAAGGATTCTCTCAGTCTATTGACTAAATTGAATGCTTGATTTATTTGTAGCCTTAAATGTATGGTATGTGGTCATTGTTGACTTAAGCCATTTTTATTGCTAGCTTTCTCTGGCTGGCCAATTGGGGCTTTTCATTAATTAGTGTCCACACTTGCTTGCATCCCTGTTTAAAGTGTCAGTAGTTTGGCTGGTAAAGCCTTGGCTGGGTGCAGCTTTTCTAAGTGCAGTGTTTTTAAGTGCATAACTTGCGTTAGACCTGCGCTATTTTTATTAGTTAATTTTTCTGCTGCTCTTGAATGAATTGACACCGCCTCTCTCCCTATCTACAGGTAACTGAAGTTGACTGTGACTGCAAAGTATTTCACCTCCTGTGCCTCCTTTATTAATTCTAATCATAGGTAACTGAAGTTGACTGTGACTGCAAAGTATTTCACCTCCTGTGCCTCCTTTATTCATTATAATCATAGGTAACTGAAGTTAACTGTGACTGCAAAGTATTTCACCTCCTGTGCCTCCTTTATTAATTATAATCATAGGTAACTGAATTTGACTGTGACTGCAAAGTATTTCACCTCCTGTGCCTCCTTTATTAATTATAATCATAGGTAACTAGCTTATTCTTTACTGAATCCTTATGCTATAGTTTCTAATGCCTTATGATTTGAAATAGTTACATTGTTTTAAGGATTCTCTCAGTCTATTGACTAAATTGAATGCTTGATTTATTTGTAGCCTTAAATGTATGGTATGTGGTCATTGTTGACTTAAGCCATTTTTATTGCTAGCTTTCTCTGGCTGGCCAATTGGGGCTTTTCATTAATTAGTGTCCACACTTGCTTGCATCCCTGTTTAAAGTGTCAGTAGTTTGGCTGGTAAAGCCTTGGCTGGGTGCAGCTTTTCTAAGTGCAGTGTTTTTAAGTGCATAACTTGCGTTAGACCTGCGATAAACCGAGGAGAAACAGAAGGAGAAAAAGGTCCATCACGCAACAAACCTCAACAATCTAAAGACTCAGACTACAACTGGACTCCCTGTACAATCATGGCAGGAACACTTCTATTGCTATTCATAATGCTGGCCTTCGAATTCTCGCATACAATTCAATGCTTATCGTACTTTTTCCCATGTCAGTTTACATCTATCTACTTTGAAACACTGTCCATTATCTCTGCTCTCTTGCCTAGCCTCACATCCTCTATCTGCTTACAATCTGCATTATTTTTCAAATTCTGCACACATTTGAACCCCACTTTTAATCCTCCCTATAACAATCTTGTTAATCTGCATACATATTGATACACTGTTTTTTGATACATAACTGGTTTTTTTTTTACTTGCATTCCTACAAATCTCTTGCACTCATATCACATTTACATTTCCAAATTTCATTCCTCTTGTTTACTTATAAACACCATGACAAGGTTTTTGTCAACTCCCTCCTTCACTCAGTCTCTACCTAATCCTCTATTCTGCCCCCTGCTTCCACCTTTATCCTTTCCCCCTTATCTCTTCCACCTCCTCCTCCCCTTCTCCCCCCTCCTCTGTCTGCCTACTCTTCACTAGTCTCCCTTTACTCCACTTTCTTCCTGTTCTACCCCCCCTCTGTCCTACTACCCCACCACCAAACCCTCCTCCTACACTCCTCTCCCTGTCACTTCACCCCACTGCCATCCGCATCTCCCTCCCTGCCCACCTCCTACATATTCCCTTTCTAGCTCAGGTGCCCGCACCATCACTAAACTCGCTTCATATCGGTCCCCCAAATTAAGCTTACCTCCACGTTACAGCAACCCGGATAATCTTATTCACATCTCCCCCACAAATGCTATCTCTCTATCCTGTGCCCTCTGGAATGCCAGGTCAGTCTGTAATAAACTGGTCCCCACCCATGACCTTTTTATCTCCAACTCTCTGAATCTCCTAGCCATCACTGAAACTTGGATCTCACCCTCTGACACCACTTCTCCTGCTGCTCTATCCTCTGGGGGCCTCACCTTCTCCCACACCCCCCAGCCTGGGGGTCGCCATGGTGGTGGTGTTGGGGTCCTTCTATCCACCAGTTACTCCTACCAGCTAATACCCTCTGAACCATCCCTTACATTCCCCACATTTGAGGTTCATGCTATACGCCTCTTCCAACCAGTAAACCTCAGAGTAGCTGTCATTTACCGTCCCCCTGGCTCTCCCTCCAAATTCTTGACAACTTCGCTTCCTGGCTCCCTCACTTTCTCTCCTCAGATCTTCCCTCCATTATCCTAGGTGATTTTAATATTCCTATTGACATTCCCACTGAATCCTCTGCAGCTAAACTCCTTACCCTCACCTCTTCATTTGGTCTCGCCCAATGGACCTCCTCATCCTCCCATGTGAGTGGGCACTCACTTGACCTGGTCTTTATGCACCGTTGTGATATTTCTGATTACTCCAATTGCCTATTCCCCCTCTCTGACCATCACCTTCTCTCTTTTAACCTATCCCTCTCTCCATCCCCTCCTCTAACTCCTAAAGCTACAATTACTAAGCGTAATATTGAGGCTATTGACACTGTTGCCTTTTCCTCCCTGCTGGACTCTCTTCTCTCCCCTATCATTTCTCTCTCCTGTCCTGAACAAGCTACTTCCCTGTACAATTCCTCCCTTACTTCTGCTCTTGATTCTGTTGCTCCAGCAATAACCACTCACCCTCGCAGATCCACACCACAACCCTGGCATTCCAAATGCACCAGATACCTACAAAAGTGTTCAAGAATTGCAGAGCGTCAGTGGAGAAAGTCACGCTCTATGGCTGACTTCCTCCATTTCAAATTTATTCTCTCTTCCTACAGTGCTGCCCTGTCTCTCTCCAAGCAAACATATTTCAAGAACCTCATCTCCTCCCAATCCTCAAACCCCCGGCGTCTCTTTGCCACTTTCAACTCCCTACTCTGCCCTTCTCCTCCTTGCCTTCCCTCCTCCCTGTCTGCCCTCGACTTTGCCACCTACTTTACATCTAAAATTGACTCCATACGTGAGGACATCATATCCCATCAGACCCTCAGCACTCCTCCCCCTCCTTGCCCTTACCACCCCTCCCCTTCTGTCTCACCAACTCTGACATCCTTCTCCCCTGCTTCTGGAGAGGAAGTCATGGCCCTCATCCGGTCCTCCCCTCCTTCCACCTCCCCTCTTGACCCTATCCCTTCCCGTCTCCTCTCCCACCTGCCTCCTTCTGCCTGTTCCCATCTGGCTCACCTCCTTAATCTCTCCCTATCATCTGGCACTGTCCCTTCTGCATTCCAACATGCTCTTGTCTCCCCCATTCTTAAAAAAATCTACCCTTGATCCTAACATACTTTCCAACTATCGACCCATCTCTCTTCTCCCTTTTGCTTCCAAACTCCTTGAACGTATTGTCTACAACCACCTTACCACCTTTCTTTCTTCCCACTCCCTCCTTGACTCATTTCAATCTGGCTTCCGATCTCTCCACTCCACTGAAACTGCCATCACGAAAGTCAGCAACGACCTCCTTGCTGCCAAATCCAAGGGCCACTACTCTCTGCTCATTCTCCTTGACCTCTCTGCTGCATTTGACACTGTAGACCACCCTCTCCTCCTGCAAATCCTTTACTCTCTCGGTCTACGTGACACTGCCCTTGCCTGGCTTTCCACCTACCTCTCTGATCGTTCCTTCACTGTGTCCTCTCATGACTCCTCTTCCCCTCCACTTCCACTAAAGGTAGGAGTTCCCCAAGGTTCTGTTCTTGGACCTCTCCTTTTCTCCCTATATACATCCTCTTTGGGTGAACTCATTAACTCCTTTGACCTCCAATATCATCTCTATGTAGATGATACTCAAAT
This sequence comes from Taudactylus pleione, assembly GCA_031769625.1. Classification (NCBI taxonomy): domain Eukaryota; kingdom Metazoa; phylum Chordata; class Amphibia; order Anura; family Myobatrachidae; genus Taudactylus; species Taudactylus pleione. The sequence continues at coordinate 668,147 of JAUIMM010000136.1, forward strand.
TTACCTTTCCACCCCTGAGCTCCTTACCCGTATCTCCAACTGTCTCTCTGCTGTCTCTTCGTGGATGTCCCAGCGCTTTCTTAAACTTAACATGTCTAAGACTGAGCTGATCATCTTCCCACCCTCTTCCACTACATCACTTTCCACAATTTCATTATCTATTGATGGCACAACTATCTTCTCTAGCCCCAAAGTGCGCTGTCTTGGAGTTATCCTAGACTCCTCCCTCTTGTTTAAACCGCACATTCAGCACCTCTCGCAGTCCTGCGGTTTTCACCTAAAAAATATCTCCAGGATTAGACCCTTCCTCACCCAGGATGCCACTAAAACCCTCATCCACTCACTGGTCATATCCAGATTGGACTACTGTAACCTTCTCCTAGCTGGCCTCCCAGTCTCTCACCTCTCTCCACTACAATCGGTTCTTAATGCTGCTGCTCGGCTCATCTTCCTTTCCAGACGTTCTACATCTGTTTCCCCTCTCCTTCAAGCCCTACACTGGCTCCCCTTCCCCTTCAGATGCCAATTCAAGGTTCTTACATTCGCCTACAAAGCCCTCACCAAATCCTCTCCCGCATACATTTCTGACCTTCTCTCCCTTCACACACCCGCCCGCTTCGCTCAACTAATGCATGCCGCCTCTCTTGCCAACTGATTACTTCCTCCCACTCCCGCATCCGAGATTTTGCCCGTGCTGCTCCCTACCTTTGGAATGCTCTCCCTCTCCCCATCTGACTCTCCATCTCTCTACAAATCTTCAAACGGGCTCTCAAAACACACTACTTCATCAAGGCCTTCCAGCACTCATCCTAACCCACCTCATGCTCTTTCCTTCCCATCTTCGCCTTCTGTGTCACGCCTGTCTGTCTGCCCCTCCCCTTAGAATGTAAGCTCTCATGAGCAGGGACCTCTTCCCTCATGTGCTTCTCTTTACATTTTCTTCTACTCTCTACTCCCCATTAGGGCACCTAACACGGGACCGCCAATTCCCGGCAGCTTATTGTGAGTGCTTTAATCACTATTTCAGCAATGTATATAAGTTGTGTCCTTGTCCTGCACTGTAATGTACTGTAAGTTACTTGTTTCTTGTTCACCTATTAGTTCTATGTACTATGTAAGGCGCTGCGGAACACTTGTGGCGCCATATAAATAAAGGATAATAATAATAATAATAATAATAATAATAATAATAATGTGGTAGGGAATATATATTGTAAGCTCCACTGGGGCATTTATGGTGATAAATTAAAAACGTACAGGTGAGGAATTTCTTTTTAAAGATTTTATGACATTTAAATGAAAAGAACTATAATCTACACTTTTGTTATAGTTATAAAAAGAACAAGATATAATTTTTCGATCTTGTCCTAGACTGTACAGATTGCACTATTGGTGATAAATTAAAAATGTACAGGTGACGAATTTCTTTTTAAAGATTTTATGACATATTTAAATGAAAAGAACTATAACCTACACTTTACCTCTAGTTATAAATGGAACAAGACATAATTTTTAGATCTTGTCATAGACTGCACAGATTACACTATTGGTACATATATATTAAAAATGTATACCAAAATAGTTATGTCTTCCTTCAGAGCTGTCATTTGAAGAAATGGGTCTCAAATATTCCTTATTCACAGCTTATTAGACTACATCAGAATTGCTCTGATATAAAGACATTTGATAAACAGGCTGCCTTTTAAGAGCAAAGATTTGAAGATCATATGTATCCAGATAATATTATTATAAACTGTAGAAATAGAGCTAAATTATGAAAATGGTCTGAACTGTTGGTATATAAAGATAAAAAGATGGAAAAAAATAAAAGAAAATGATTGTCTTCACCTATAGAAAAAGTTTTGGCTAAACACTGGGAAATACTATGTATGATCTCTTGGTGAATTGAATTATCCCTCCTAAGCCTTCAATATGGTATACAAAATCATGTAGTCCAGCAGTTCTTAAACTGTGGGTCATGACCCCAAAGTGGGTCGCGGCCATCTCAGCTTGGGTCTTGACTCACATAGGGTCAGGGTGATGACTCCTCGGATTACTCAGCCAGTTATCCAAGGAGTCTGAAATTAGTTGAAATGTCTGTTACTTCAGACTCCTTGGATCACTATCTCCTACCCTCACATCAGTTACACAATACTCTGCTCCTGGTCTTCCCACCTAATGTATGATTGTAGTCACCTGTGCTGAACTAGGTAACTAATGAGACAGGTGTTTCACCACAGGTGGCTGCAATCATTCATTAATAGGGAAGTCCAGGAGCAGAGCATTTTGTACCTAATGGAATGGGTCATGTTGGAGGGTCTGCTGAGAGATCCGAGGAGTCATCTGGCAGGCCCGTCCCAGTGCTCAGTATCTCCTGCCCTACCTCCCAGTAGTAAAGAGCAGCCCTGCCCACACCCCAGTGCTCAGCATCTCCTGTCCTGTCCTCCCACCTGGCAGCAGTCAGCAGCAGAAGTTGACACACAGGCAGCCAGCACCAGCAGCGTACAGACTCAGGAGCCAGTTGCCATACTCTCTGTGAAGATGTTTTTAAGTAAGTGCAGCCTGGGGTGATGATTGCTGTAGAGGGGGAAGAAACAGCAGCAGGGGAGCATGTGGAGCAAGGAGGGGAGCACTGAGGGAACAGAGGAGCACACTGTGGGATGTGGAGGGGAACAGAAAAAAAAACATTTATTAAACACCCTGCTGACCACGCATGTGTGGCAGTCAATCTACAGTAACTTGCTGGGGTTCTGTAATAATTTTTATAGTTAGACGGGGTCACAGAGCAAAAAAGTTTGAGAACCCCTGATGTAGTCTAAGTAAAACGGATGTTTCTTTCCCCTGTAGTAAATGTAAGGTTTATAAGTTTGCCAATAAAGACAACAAACAGTTTTATAATTCTTAAAATAATAAATCTTGGAAAATAAAAGGCAAATTAAACTGCATAAGTACATATGTTATTTATTTGTTGCAATGTGGCTGTGGAAAATGCTATGTTAGCTAAACTAAAGGACAGGTTAAATTGAAAATTTTAGAGCACATGCGAAATATACTAAATTATGCAAAAAAATCACAGTGTGCCCTGTCATTTTTCTAAATGTTGCAACTGCAAACCAAATCCTTTTACATTTAAAGGAATAGGACAAATACAATTGGATGGGAGAGGAGGTGATATCCTGCAGCAGCTCTCAAAGCGTGAGACCTTTTGGATCTATACCCTAGACACATGTACACCGATTGGTATAAATGAGGGTTGCAACATTGTGTCTTTTTTGTGATACGTCTGTTGTTGGTTGAATACACAGACGTGGCACTTATATGGTGCAGTGGAGATCACACAGTATGCAATATGCAGTGTCTATAGTCCTCTTGAGATTTAAATAGTTAGGAAAACCTCCATGATGTAGATATAGATGTTTTGTTTCCCTAAGACTAATAAATAGAGGTGTGATGAAAAGAACAATGATTGTAGCTTTAATTAATGTTGCACTATGAATTTATGGAATGTATTTGTTACTATATTTATAGCTGTATAATAAAATGTACTCAGTGTTCTAAGGTAAACAAACAGTACTATTATTTAAACTTAGAATGAAAGGGCTTAACTAGAAGGATGTCTGTCCTCAAGTAAGTAGTTATGGATATTTTGTTAAATGTGGACTACAGTATAAGAATCTTTACTTTTTCTTTTATGGTGTATAATGATATTTATGTATAGATTTATACTTGATATATATGTTGGATCAAATAAATATACATATGATACTTATAAAATTGGTAAAACATTGACTGATAAAGCATTGATTGATGCAGGTATATAAATAAACAGTTAGGAGATTACCATACCCCTAATGAAGAAATCAAATTACGAAGCGCATTGGTAGTGGCCTGTGATGTGGTTATTGTGATGTGATCTGCCAGTCTCCAGAGCCAGTGATATCTGTTGAAGTGGTCTGTTTCCCTGAGCTGTTACCATCTGCTGGGTAAACATTGAATGCTATATTTGTCTTCAAGAACCTCAATGTATGTGAGCATATATATACTGTACTGTAAGTACAGTATATACAGTATAAGTAATTTATCTTACGATTTACGAGTGCGTTCTTCTGTGTTTACCTGTTTTAGAATCTATAATAACTCCATTGGCGAGGAGATAGAATAGAGCGGCACTGCATCTATTAACATTTAAAAGTCTGGACATTACATCAAGGACCTCTGCTGTGCAAATCTGACTTTTTTATATATATACTAATGTTTAATAACAGATTGTATGTCATTTTTTAAATTATATTGTGGGTGGTGGTGTGCACTTAATTAGGTTTTGATTTCAGAAAAGCTGCATATGGGATGGTTTTTCTGAAAAGATAAGTCCTACCAAAGAGACGAAACGCGTAGAGGAAGAGGGGACCTCTGTTAGCTGATGCTGTGATCTTTTCAGATAAGCCTATATTGCACTTTATTAATGTAATTATGCAACTTTTTGTGTGAGTCCACCATATGTTTAATTAAAATTGTCATTGAAAATACACTTTGAGTGTGTTTTCTTCTCCTGGACTGTGTAAAATTCAAGAGGGAGACAAAGAGACTCTGTGGATCATTGATTACGTGCTGACATGCTGACACATTACAGTGCGCATATTTAAGTGTTAATGGTGCGTGCTTAAGTGATAAAGATACTACACTATGAGGCGCTTGTTTTTCACTTTTTGTTTTACATGACTACTGGGAACCACACAACAAAGGTTAATATGGAAAAAAGCGAGCTGCCACTGTTGATATCAGGACCATAGTGGGCGATTAAATTAAACTTGATTCTTGATTCTCCAAATTTTGAACAGAACGTCTGAATGGCTTAGCACTGTGATTAGTACCTTTTTACTTGAAATATATATATATATATATATATATATATATAGACACACACATATATATATATATATATATATATATATGTGTTCTCCCCACACTTTATTTGTCAGGCGGCCTGCCCGGTAAAAATCCCCCACCGCCCGCACCCACCACTAGTGTCCCCAGGCTCCACAAGTGTAGGGCAGACCGCAGTGAGTAGCGGTCTGCCCTACACAGAAACAAACACACAGCCACCAGCGGAAGCTGTGTGTTGGTCATAGCAGTGCAGCCAGCCAAAGAGAGTTATACAGACTCTGGTTGCTGCAGCCACGGAGGGAGCTGGCTGGAGCTCACTCATGAGCTCCCATTCCAGCTCCCTCTGCAGCAGTTGATGGGAGAGACATCATGACATCTCTCCCATAGTGCAGAGCAGGCCGGGAGCAGCAGACAGTGGCAGTCATCGGCTGGAGTGGGGATCAGGTAAGTTGGCTATTTTTTTTTCTTTTGTTGAGTATTCGTTACTGCATAAAGGGGGCTGCTACTGGGGGCACTGTATGGGGCTGCTAATGGGGGCACTGTATAAGAGGCTGCTAATGGGGGCACTGTATAGAGGGCTGCTAATGGGGTACTGTTTATGGAGGCTGCTAATGAGGATGCTGTATAGGGGGCTACTACTGTGAGTACTGCATAAGGGGCCAGCCTGGGGGCACTGCATAAGAGACACTATTTAAGCCTGGGGTACTGCATAAGGGGCCAGTCTGGGGGCACTATTTAAGCCTGGGGGCACTACATAGGGGCATTACTTCAGCCTGGGGGCACTGAATAAGGGCAGAGCTAAATTACAGGGGGCAATGCATAAAGGAGAAAACTACAGGGGGCACTATATAAAGGGCACAAACACAGGGGGCACTGCATAATGGGCACTTTTTACTGAGAGCCAGTGGGGGAGCAGCCTCAGACATGTCAGGCTGGATTGGTAAGGGATATACCCCTTTTCCTGGTGCGTGCATAATTTTGAAGGCCCCCACCCGGCTACTTTTTGATGCCACCCGGTTGGAAAAAATTTCTGGTGAGAACACTGTATATATATATATATATATATATACACACACATACACACAGAGACAAAGACACACTACACATATACTGTACATATATACATTATTTACTCTTACTCCTTCAGAGGCAGGGAAAGGCATATTGGCCAGCAGCAGCAGAAGGGGGTGGAGCAAAATATTGGGGACGGGGCTTAATCACAGGCTGCGACATGCGGTTCCGTTTGAAGGATTTTTTTTTTCAAAAAGTTAATCTTGGGGAATGGGGCCGGGGACACTGTGTGGGGGCCCCCTATGTGTGGGGGCCCCAGGACGACTGCCACTGTCGCCCTCCCTATAATCTGGCCTGGGGTCTGCATAGTCAATGCAATCACAGTTCCGTTCACAGTGGTGAGTTTGCACATGCGTTGTCAGGACTGCGACTATTTCAGTACATAAAGATAGACTATTTTTGCCAAAGTTTCATTGTGGTTGTTGGAGGAGCTGTCCTGCTTGCTGGCATGCTTCTCATTTAGGGGATAGAGTGTTAAAGTGATCATCTGTTTCCCAGGTGTCGTCAGGTTGTGGGATTCCTAGATTGCTCATTATTTCAATCCTGATTCCATTTGGGTCACATGTTTTGAAACTTCCTATGGATCACAGACCTCTAGTATAAAGCCTGTTACTAACTGAGTCTAAGTGTCTGTGCAACGTTGCTTTCAGGTCTTTTCTTGGACTCCTGCCAGATCCCCGCTGTGCCTGTGGATTGCTGTGGACTTTGTTGTATTCCAGATGAACTTCTGATGTCAGTCACCAGCTGCACTACAGGGCCCAACATTCCTATTGCCTAAGTATTGCTGATTGCTCCATCACTGCACTTTCACCATTTTGCTGCACTATTTACTTTGCCTGTTGTCTTTCCATTCCTGTGGATATTGAACTCATCCTTGTTACAGTTGTCAACTGCACCGTTACAGTGTCATCCCTGCATCACGGGGCTCAACCCCGCTCCGAACCCTAGCCACACTACAGGGCCCAACCCTACTACAATCTTCTCTGCATCACGGGGCTCAACCCCGCTACAATCTTCTCCGCATCACGGGGCTCAACCATGCTACAACCTTCTCCACATCCTGGGGCTCAACTCTGCTACAATCTTCTCTGCATAACGTGGCTCAATCCTGCTACAATCTTCTTCGCATCCCAGGGCTCAACCCCTGCTACAATCTTCTTCGCATCACGGGCTCAACCCTGCTACAATCTTCTCTGCATCATGGGGCTCAATCCCGCTACAATCTTCTCTGCATCCCGGGGCTCAACCCCACAACAACCTTCTCCACATCACGGGGCTTAACCCCGCTACAATATTCTCCGCATCACGGTGCTCAACCCCGCTACAATCCTCTCCGCATCACAGGGCTCAACCCTGCTCCAAACTCTAACCACGCCGGAGGGCTCAACCCTGTTCTGGAATCTCATCGTCTTAAGGGAGGGCTTAACCCTGCTCTGACTTCACTACTCCACAAGGCTCAAGTTTCCTTCATCTCTCACTGCACTACAGGGCTCGGTACTGTCCCGGAACTATATTATTCTGCAGGGCCTGCTCTGTTCTGGATTTCCATTACTACAGGGTTCTACCCTGGCAAAGGTCCTTAATGTCATCCTGAGGTGTTAGCCTTATTCTGGACTCGGAGTTCCCTACCACGTTAGTTCTTATATGCTAAAGACTGCTTATATATATTTGGGGATTCTCTCCTATACATATTATTGCATATGTGAACCTCTGTGCTGTTTGAGATTTTATTTGAAACCTTGCTGTTTATAATTCATGTGTGAATAAATTCTATTTAATTTTTATCCTGTGCTACTGAGTTTCATGGAAAGGTCATTCCTAAGACCACCCAGTTTATTGTGCCTAGTAGGCCTGCCTCCCTCCAGGAGTCTCAAGTGTTGGTAGCGATGACAGTTTCTACAGACTTAAAAATGAATCCGGATCTGGAATAGGCTACTTGGGTACAGGTGCTTCAGGGTTTGACCGCCCGTTTGGAAGTACAGGAAAAAACTCAAGTTCAAGTTTTATAGTGTCTACAGGATCTTTCCACACATCTTGATAAACTTAAAATTCCTGTTACAAGTACATCTGGGGTTTCTGCTTCTCATTTACGCCTACCAACTCCCACCTCTTATGATGGTAATCCAAAAACATGTAGAGGATTTCTCAACCAATGTGAGATTCATTTTGAATTGTTACCTCAGAGTTTTACCACCAAATATATATATATAGCTGCATTCATAATGGATTGTAATGGTGATAGCATGTTTTTGGGAAGACCAGTAAGGAGGCTATTGCAATAGTCAATGCGGGAAATAATAAGTGCATGGATTAGAGTTTTTTCAGTGTCTTGTGTCAAAGTGGCTTATATTATGTAATTATTGTCTGGTACTGCTCTTGAGTAGGCCTCTCCTTTATGGGAGAGAAATGATGCCTTAATGTCTAATTACCAAGTTTGTGTTTCTACTTTTAAAAGGATATTTGACAAACGATCAGTGGCTGCATCTGTGGACATTCTACGAGTAAAGCAGGGAGCAGCTCCAGTTGGTCAGTATGTGGTTCAGTTTCAAACTATAGCCGCAGAACTTATATGGAACAATGAGGCATTAAGAGCAGCATATTGGAATGGTCTCTCTGAGAGATGTAAAGATGAGTTGGTGACTCAGAATCTTCCTGAGAGTTTGGATAAGTTAATTTCATTGACTATTAAAATTGATCTGCGTATGCGAGAATGAGAGGTTCAGAGGAATTGCACCGAGTGTTCTAAAAATTCTCTTCCCCAGTCTCGCTCTGTTCATGGTACATCTGATGAGCCTATGCAAATTAATAAAGCCAAATTGTCTGAAGTGAAGAAGCAATGTAGAAGGCGTTCTAATCTGTGCTTGTATTGTGCATCCTCAGAACATTTTTGGCTAAATGTCCAATAAGGCCAGGAAACGGTCGTCCCTAGTTGATGGAGGGGAAGTCAAACTAGGGGTACTCTCTAAAGTTTCCCCCAAAAAAGATTGTTTAATTTCTGTGAGCATTCCTGACTTTGGTTTTTCATGTCAAGAGTTTTCTGCATTGCTAGATTCTGGAGCAGCTGGCAATTTTATTTCATTGTCTTTGGTTCAAAAGTTGAAAATTCCTGTTGTCAAATTAACCTGTTCTTTTTCCCTTTCTGCAGTAAATGGGACCAGAATTTCTAATGGATATGTTACACATCAGACAAAATCTGTGAAGTTGAGGGTAGGAGCTTTGCATGAAGAAAGTTTAGAGTTTTGGTATTACCTATTTCTATGTATGATATAGTTTTTGGTTTACCAGGGTTAACTCTTCATAACCCTCATATTCATTGAACTTGTTCTCAAATTCTTTCTTGGAGACCCAAATGCAAATTAAATTGTTTTATTCCTGTGGTACGATTGGCTGAAGTGAATGCAGATGTTCCACCCTCTCTCCCACAGCCTTATCATGAATTTGCTGATGTCTTTTCTGAGCAGGCGGCAGACGAACTCCCACCGCATCATCCCTGGGATTGTCCTATTGAACTGATCCCTGGTAAAATGCCACCTAAAGGTCGAGTATACCCTCTATCTGTTCCTGAGACTCAAGCCATGTCAGAGTATGTGCGAGTGTAACCAGTGGGTTAAATAGTTAATTTCTACATAGGCATATAAGTTGTAATACACATCCATATACCCCTTGCTAGGCCTCTTTGAGGTTTGAAATGAGATTGTCTTATTACAGTTGCTGGTTTTCCATAGAATGGTCAAATTACTTTTTGGGGTCAAAGAAGATATAAATTGAGGCCTAGCTTTACCTGTCATTTCTATTGCAACTAGAAGTATAATGAGCCATTCATAGCTTCTATGTTCTTATCAGTTAGCTACATTCCATTCGAATGACCATCGTAAGATGTGTAGATATGCTAAGCATTATGGGTAATTAGCAGTGATGTCCATACTCTACACACAAAGGAGCTTTGAAAGAGTTCATCTCCAGACATTAGGATACGTCAGTAATGTACGTCTTTGTCTGGTAATACTGTATCTTTGTGCTTACGGAGCATGTGCAAGAGAGATAAGTTTGGTCAATGCTATGCTGGACCAATGAGTGCTTGATACCTAGCACTGTACTGTATGTAATTAATACGGGCTTAATATCCAGAAAGCCAACACCCTATACTAAGGTATATAAACCAGAGGTACACAAAGGTTCTTGGCTCGTAGTAGACCTGATACTGCAGTAGGGTGCTGCCAATGTATATTGACTGAATCAGGTGTTGAGGAAACGAGGGCTCCCTGGTACCATACCCCATGTTAGGAAGAAGATGAAGTACATCTTATGCTGGTGATGATGATTTACCGGTGTCATCTGAATACATAGACAAAACTTGAGTATACAGTATACTTTGTATGTTGTTTGTTTATTGTTTGTTAGTTACTTGTAAATAAAGTGTGTTAATTTGTACTCACTCATATTGGTCACATGTGTGTACTATTTCATTTCGATCAGAACGAAACCCACCATTATGCAGCGAGATAACCTACGAAAGGGGTTTATCAGGCCTTCTTCATCTCCCGCTGGAGCGGGCTTCTTTTTTGTAAAGAAAAAAGATGGTGGTCTTCATCCATCTATCGACTTTAGAGGTCAAAATGATATTACGGTAAAAAATAAATATGCTTTACCTCTCATTACGGAATTGTTTGATAGATTTAATGGTTCTCAACTATTTACTAAACTTGATCTAAAAGGAGCTTATAACTTGATCAGAGTTAAAGAGGGTGATGAGTGGAAAACCATGTTTAATAAGTGAAATGGCCATTATGAGAACCTCGTCATGCCTTTTGGTTTATGTAATGCTCCTGCGGTGTTCCAGGAGTTTGTGAATTAAATTTTCCGAGATATACTTTACCAGTTTGTTATTGTTTATCTTGACGATATTTTGATTTTTTCCAGGAATCCTTCTGATCATCGTACCCATGTTAAAGAGGTATTAAGTAATCTTCGAGCTAATAAGCTTTATGGTAAGATCTCCAAGTGTGTTTTTGAAGTTCCAGTTATACCCTTTTTGGGGTATATCATCTCCGGTTCTGAGCTTCAGATGGACCCTGAAAAGCTAAAGGCTATTCAAGATTGGGTTTTGCCCTCTTCGTTAAAGTGTATTCAGAGATTTTTAAGCTTTGCCAATTATTACAGAAAGTTTATCAAAGCGTTTTCATGATTGTAGCCACATTTACTGCTATGAAAAAAGGGGCTAATCCCAAAGTATGGTCCCCAGAGGCATTGAATGCCTTTCAGATTCTTAAAGATGCATTTTCTGCGGCCTCCATTCTAGTTCAACCTGATGTTAAGAAACCATTTATGCTAGGAGTGGATGCTTCCACTTATGGAGTTGGGGCTGTTTTGTCTCAAGTGGCTGTAGATGGGAGAACAGTGTCTTGTGGATACTTTTCATGAAATTTTTCTAGTGCTGAGAGTAATTACTCCATCGGGGACCAGGAACTGTTAGCTATTATGTTAGCTTTGGAAGAGTGGAGATATTTATTAGAAGGCGCAAAACATCCTGTACCTATTTTTACAGACCATAAAAATTTGTTGCATTTGAAGACTGTCAATTGCCTGAACCCATGACAAGCTCGTTGGGCACTCTTTTTTTCTCGTTTTGATTTTGTCCTCAGGTATCATCCAGGTTCTTTGAATAAAAAGGCAGATGCTCTCTCACGCTCAATGTTGGAAGAGAAAGAACAAAATGAGGATCAAAGGTACCTTATAATAAACCCTCTGGCCTTTTCTTCAATTTCCATCTCTCTTGATCCTCCTGCTGGGAAGATATTTGTGGCACCTGAGTTGCGAGGTAAACTTCTTTCCTGAGCTCATAATTCTCATTTCTCTGGACATCCAGGGGTTCATAAAATGTACTCTTTTTGCAACATACCTATTGGTGGTCTTCCATGAAAAAAGATGTCCAAGAGTTTATACGTTCTTGTTCTAAGTGTGTACAACATAAGTCCTCCCGGCAGTCTCCAGTTGGTCCTCTCCATCCACTACCGATTCCCACCCAACCATGGACCCATCTTTCCATGGATTTTATTACAGATCTTCCTGAGTCTAGTGGGTGTACAGTTATTTGGGTAGTGGTGGATCATTTTACCAAGATGGCTCATTTTTGTCCTTTGGCTCGAATTCCATCAGCCCACAACTAGCACAAATATTTATCAAAGAGATATTTCATCTTCATGGACTTCCTTCTGAGATAGTGTGTGATCAGGGTGTCCAGTTTGTTGCTCGGTTTTGGAGGGCTTTATGTTCATCATTGCATATTAAATTACAGTTTTCTTCTGCATATCATCCTCAGTCAAATGGACAAACTGAAAGAGTGAACCAGGAGTTGGAGACCTTCTTAAGAATGTATATTTCTTCCTCCCAAGATGATTGGATAGCTTTTTTGCCTTGGGCTCAGTTTGCTCATTACTTTCATTATTCGTCTGCTACAGGTGTAAGTACTTTTTTTGCCAATACTGGTCAACATCCTCGAGTTCCTGAGCTTCAGTCAATTCCTACTGTGGACATCCCATCAGCTAAAGCTACCCTCCAACATTTTATAAGTGTCTTAGGAAAGCCTCTCACAATTATAAAACCTTTGCTGATAGAAAACATTCGGCTGTTCCTAAGTATTCTGTTGGGGATCGTGTCTGGTTGTCTACTAGAAATCTTCAACTTAAAGTACCTACCATGTAGTTCGCCCCCACGGTATATTGGTCCTTTTCATATTATAAAAATTATCAACCCAGTGGCATGTAAATTACAGTTACCTCAAACTATGCATGTACCTAACTAATTTCATGTCTCCTTGCTTAGACCATTGATTCTTAATCAATTTCATGACAGCTTGCCTAAAGTATTTATTTATTAACACTTTCTTATATAGCGCAGAATATTCTGTTGCGCTTTACAATTGTAAGCATTAATAGAACAAAACTGGGTAATAACAGACAGATATATAGGTAGGAAGGCCCTGCTTGCAAGCTTACAATCTATAGGGAAAAAGGCATTGATACACAAGGATAGGTGCTATATATTTAATTTTGGTCCAGCCAGAATGCACAGTTTCTTGGTTCGCTGCATGATCCAGTCACACAGGAATGTTGACCAAATGTAATGAGGATGTGAGAGAAAACGATGTGTGAGATTGTGTGTGGACTGTAAAAGGGGATGTAATTAGATATGGACGCTATGAAGGTTATGTGGGAGATTCTGGAATCTGATAAGCTTGCCTGAAGAGGTGAGTTTTGAGGGAACACTTGAAGGAGTGGAGACTAGAGGAAAGTCTTATTGTGCAAGGTAGTTCATTCCATAGAGTGGGAGCAGCACGAAGAAAGTCCTGTAACTGTGAATGGGAGCAAGTAATGCATGGGGATGAGAGATGCAGATCTTGTGCTGAGCGGAGGGGTCGGGTTGGAAGATATTTTGAGATAAGTGAAGAGATGTATGTTGGTGTGGTTTGGTAAATAGCCTTATGTGTAAGTGAAAGTATTTTGTATTGAATACGGTAGAAAACCGGCAACCAATGGAGGGAATGACAGAGCGGGGCAGCAGAAGAACATTTCGCAAGGAAGATAAGCCTTGCAGCTGCATTCATAATGGATTGTAATGGTGATAGCATGTTTTTGGGAAGACCAGTAAGGAGGCTATTGCAATAGTCAATGCGGGAAATAATAAGTGCATGGATTCGAGTTTTTTCAGTGTCTTGTGTGAGATATGGTCGAATTTTGAATATGTTTTTAAATGTATGTAACATGATTTTGAGACAGATTGAATGTGGGGAACGAAGGACAGTTCAGAGTCAAGGATGACACCAAGGCAGCAAGCTTGTGTGGCGGGGTGGATGGTCAAGGTATCAACAGTGATAGAGAGATCAGGTTGGTAACTGTTATTGGCCGGTGGAAATATAATTAATTCTGTTTTAGAAATATTAAGTTTAAGGTGGCGAGATGACATCCTAGATGAAATGGCAGAAAGACATTCAGTGACACGGACCAATACAGATGGAGATAAATCTGGAGAGGATAGGTAGATTTGAGTATCATCCGCATACAGATGGTACTGAAATCCAAAAGAGCTGATTAGTTTACCAAGAGAGGTGGTATACATTGAGAATAGCAGAGGATCTAAGACAGAGCCTTGCGGTACTCCAACTGATAGAGGTAGAGAAGAGTCGGCAGACTCAGAAAAACGAACAGTAAAAGAGCGATCAGATAGGTAGGAAGAAAACCAAGAAAGAGCTGTGTCCTTAAGACCTAGGGATTGCAGTGTTTGTATGAGAAAAGAGTGGTCAAAAGTGTCAAAAGCAGTAGAGAGATCTAGAAGAATTAGGAGTGAGTAATGGCCTTTAGCCTTAGCAGTGACAAGATCATTTACTACCTTAGTCAGTGCTGTCTCTGTGGAGTGTTGGGAATGAAAGCCGGACTGAAGTGGGTCCAATAACTTGTGTGAGTTAAGAAAGTGTGTGAGGCGGGTGTAGACAAGTCTCTCAAGTAGCTTGGAGGGGCATGGGAGCTGGGAGATAGGACGTTAATTTGAGAGGGTATTAGGGTCAGAATTTAGTTTTTTCAGAATGGGAGTAATCACTGCGTGCTTGAATAGTGATGGAAAGTTGCCAGTAGAGAGAGAGATTACAGATTTTAGTTAGGGTTGGGATAAGCACAAGAGACAGAGATTTACTGATTTGTGAGGGTATAGGATCTAGAGGAGAGGTAATAGAGTAGGAGGATGAGAAGAGTGCAGATACTTCATCTTCGTTTGTGAGATCAAATGAAGAGAATGTGCCAGAGGGTTCAGGTAGGGAATTGAGCAGGTACTAGCTGAGGAAGAGCCTACCATTTCATTTTGGATCTTACCAATCTTGTCCCTAAAATAGGAAGCAAGATCTTGTGCACAGATAGTAGCAGGTGGTTTGGGTGATGGAGGGGTAAGAAGCAGTTTAAATGTATTAAAAAGTTGCTTGGGGTTAGAAGCTTGAGCAGCGATTAGAGATTGGAAATATGTTTGTTTGGCAGTGTCCAGAGCAGTACAATAAGAGATGTAGATAGTCTTATATGTGAGGAAGTCACTTGGAGTATGAGACTTTCTCCTCCGATGTTCAACTTTACGCGAGAGTTTATGTAGATGCCTTGTTAAGCTAGAATGCCAAGGTTGACGTCTAACTCTACATGGTGTGTGATGGGTAGCTGGAGCTACTTCATCGAGGGTTTTTTCTAGAATCTGGTTTAGGTGTGATGCAGCAGTCTCAGGAGAAGTGAATGTAGAAATTGGTGAAAGGTGTTGTTGTAGAGAGGTAGATAGTTGTTGAAGGTTAATGGCATTAATATTTATATGTGTTTCAGGTTTAGGTTTGGTTGATTTCAATGATGTTGATGTAATGGAGGAGAGTGTGCAGGTGATAAGGTTGTGATCTGAAAGAGGGAAAGTAGCATTAGTGAAATCAGAAACTGAGCATAGTCTGGTGAATACAAGATCAAGACAGTGGCCCTCCTGATGAGTAGAGGAGTCAGTCCATTGGAAGAGGCCAAGAGAGGATGTTAAAGAGAGTATGGAGTTGGAGGCATGAGGAGATTGTGGACTGTCAATGGGGATATTGAAATCACCCATAATGATGGTGGAGATGTCTGAGGATAGAAAGTGAGGGAGCCAGGCAGAAAAGTGTTCCAGAAATTGTTGAGGTGGCCCAGGTGGGCTATAGATAACAGCAACTTGCAGAGAGAAAGGGGTGAAAGTCCTGATAGAATGTACTTCAAATGATGTAAGTGTGAGTGAAGGTACCTGTGGGAGAACTGTGTATGTGAAAGATTGGGAGAGTAATATTCCTACCCCACCTCCTTTACAATTACCAAGGCCTGGAGGTGTGTGAGAAGTGTAGGTTACCATGTAAAAGTGCAGCAGGGGAGACAGTGTCTGATTGTGTAAGCCATGTTTCTGTTATTGCCAGAAGGCTGAGGTTGGTTGAAATAAAGAGGTCGTGGATAGATGTTAGCTTATTGCAGACAGAGCGTGCATTCCATAAGGCACATTTTAGTGACTTGGATGATGAAGGGAGGCACGCAATGTTTATGAGGTTAGCTTGATTTATAGTTCGTTGTGGGTGTGGAATGTGGGTCGGGCCTAGATTTGGTGATATGTCACCAGCTAATAGAAGCAGCAGGAGAGAGATATAAATATAATTGTTGGATTTGTCCAAAAGATTTTTATGGCGACAGGTTGTGGATGTTATTGTCAGTGTGTATAGATAAGTTAAAAGCTCATGTGTGTTCATAAGTGGAGAGTAGATTAATGAGGTAGCAATATGTACAGAAGGGTGAGCTGCAGGAAGAGTAAAGGATGTAGTAGCCTTAGAGATGATTTCATGGAGTGAGATAATAAAAAGAAGTTTTTGATACATTGGGCCAAATGTAATAGGGTGTCTGTTTTGGTAAATTGCGAGTTTGGTGCTAAACTCACAATTTTTCACAACTCTCCAATGTAATAGGGTGTCTGTTCACTAAAACTCGCCTTTTTCAAGGCGCGACATTGTATCATTGATGTAACCACAAGATTAACCTCAATTAATCTTGCGGCTAGGATGTAGCAGTTCCCACCATAGACTTCTATTAGATTTCTCACCATAGAAGTCTATGGGAGACACAGGCTGGCCGCATTCAGCTAATCAGGGAGCTGCTCCGACAGAGATGCTCCATGATTGGCTGGCAGCCCCTTCACTGACGGGGCACACGTGTGCCCCGGTCATTTACGCGGAGCAAAGGTATGTGTGCACACATACCATTGCTCAGTCCGGCATGGATCGTGTTTTTTGCATTTTTTTATTTTAACCCCTGGATTGCCTACTTGGAGAAGTGGACGTGATCTACGCATAGGAGAGGTGAGTATCTTTTTTGTTTTTTTCAGGTACACCCCTATGGATTACTTTGGATACTAGGTGAGTATGTGTGAGTGTGAGTGTGCATGTATGTTTTATTAAAATTATACTTTCACAGTGTATGTTTGTTTATTTACGTAAGTGCCAGCGGGCCCGTAATGCCCCGCATGCTGGTATTTGTGGTTCTCCAAATACCAGCATGCAGGGGAGGCTTGCTGGTACTTGTGGTTCTACAACTAAAGACAATATGGAAACTTTAATTTTACAATTTACACTAACACTATCAACCCGGCACCCACCGCCCTAGGGTGCCGGGGATAGCCCCAGGCTATCAGTCTAGGCCTGGGGTGCCCTGGAGAGGGGTACCCCTTTATTGGGGGGCTACCCAACTCCCCAGGGATCCCCGGCCTGGACTGACTAGCAGTCAGGGATAATGCTTTGGCCGGGGAAACCGGTGAAAGGTTTTCCCTGGCTGTGGCATTATCCCCCCGCTAGAAAGAGTTTGGTGCTGGTTTTGGATTTTTCAGGGGACCCCTACTCGTTTTGTCTCCTGATTTTTCAGAACCAGGACCAGCTCAACAAAGCCCTGTGCTGGTTCTTAATATACAGGGGCCCCCTATGCATTTTGGCCCCTGTATTTTTAGAACCAGAACAGGCTTTATAAAGCCCGGGGCTGGTTATGCTTTTGGGGAGGGGGTGCACATTTTTTTTTAAATACACACAGAAGCCATCACAGACCTCACTGATCTGTGATGGCTTCTCTAAAACTCGCACCTTTTAATGCTACTCGCATTAAAAGGTGTCAGTTTACATAGTCCTAAACTGGCCTAAACTCGCAAATGCAGTAGCCTCGAGCTGAAAAGTTCGCAGGCTATTGAATTTGCGAGTTTCAGTACAAACTCGCACTTTTTAAAAGTGCGAGAAAGTGCGAGTTTGTACTGTTACTAAAACAGACTACCTATTACATTTGGCCCATTGTCTTTTTTGTATTTGGGAAAAATAAATTTTTCTAAGTAATGGGTTTGTAATTACCTGGTCTTCAAAGTACCTCCCATAACAACTGCTCGAGGTGTGGAGTTTGAGATCGAGAAGAATGAGAAGATTCTGGATTCACGTAAGCATCAAAATCAATTGCAATATCTTGTAGACTGGAAGAGTTATGGCCCGGAGGAGAGATCTTGGATTAAAGACTCTGATGTCCATGCTCCTAAGTTGATACGTAATTTTCATGCTAAACTCCCTTTAAAACCTGGTGGGTGTTCGGAGACCACCCAAAAAGGGGGGGGTACTGTCAGGACTACTTTTGCCAAAGTTCCATTGTGGTCATTGGAGGAGCTATCCTGCTTGCTGGCATGCTTCTCATTCAGGGGATAGAGTGTTAAAGTGATCATCTGTTTCCCAAGTGTTGTCAGGTTGTGGGATTCCTAGATTGCTCATTATTTCAAACCTGATTCCATTTGGGTCACATGTTCTGAAACTTCCTATGGATCACAGACGTCTAGTATAAAGCCTGTTACTAACTGTGTCTCAGTGTCTGTGCAACGTTGCATTCAGGTCTTTTCTTGGACTCCTGCCAGATCCCCGCTGTGCCTGTGGATTGCTGTGGACTTTGTAGTATTCCAGATGAACTTCTGATGTCAGTCACCCGCTGCACTACAGGGCCCAGCATTCCTATTGCCTAAGTATTGCTGATTGCTCCATCACTGCACTTTCACCATTTTGGTGCACTATTTACTTTGCCTGTTGTCTTTCTGTTCCTGTGGATATTGAACTCATCCTTATTACAGTTGTCAACTGCACCAGTGTCATCTCTGCATCATGGGGCTCAACCCCGCTCCTAACCCTAGCCACACTACAGGGCCCAAACCTGCTACAATCTTCTCCGCATCACGGGGCTCAACCACGCTACAAGCTTCTCTGCATCCCAGGGCTCAACCCTGCTACAATCTTCTCTGCATCCAGGGCTCAACCCCACAACAACCTTCTCCGCATCACGAGGCTCAACCTTGCAACAATCTTCTCCGTGTCACAGGGCTCAACCCTGCTACAATCCTCTCTGCATCACGGGGCTCAACCCCGCTACAATCCTCCCTACATCACGGAGCTCAACCCCGCTACAAACTCTAGCCATGTCGCAGGGCTCAACCCTGTCATTTACTCTCTTCTTACAGGGCTTAACCTTGCCCCGACTTCACTACTCCACAAGGCTCAAGTTTGCTTCATCTCTCACTGCACCGTAGGGCTCGGTCCTGTCCCGGAACTATATTATTCTGGAGGGCCTGCTCTGCTCTGGATTTCCATTACTACAGGGTTCTACCCTGGCAAAGGTCCATAATGTCATCCTGAGGTGTTAGCCTCATTCTGGACTCGGGGTTCTCTACCACGTTAGTTCTTATATGTTAAAGACTACTTATATATATATTCTCTTCTATACATATTATTGCATATGTGAACCTCTGTGCTCTTTGAGACTTTATTTGAGACCTTGCTGTTTATAATTCATGTGTGAATAAATGTTATTTCACTTTTATCCTGTGCTACTGAGTTTTATGGAAAGGTCATTACTAAGACCACCCCAGTTTATTGTGCCTAGTAGGCCTGCCTCCCTCCAGGAGTCTCAAGTGTCGGCAGCCGTGACATGCATAATGAGACGCAAACTCAATCAGACAATTGCGTGAGTAATTGCAGTTGCGATCCTTGCTGAATCAGGCTCTTTATCTTGATGATAAAATGTATAATAAAGTTCTAAAAATATTCAAGTTCAAGAGTGTTATTTACAAGTTGATGAGAGTACCATCTGCATAATTGTATGATTTTCCCTTCTTGCTAAGAAGAGGTAATTGGAAAGCAATGGTTGCAAATTCATTTTGGTCCACAAGGGACCTTCATATGCTAATTGCTATATGTACATGGTAGAACATGATGTCTTTTTTTCAAATAGTGAATTTGCAAATCACATTTTATTGCTTTAAAGATATATAGATGATTTATTGTAGTTGGGGTTAGGAACATCGGAAACTTTTTGGAACAGCACAACAGAAAAGATCACCCAGTGAAATTTTGGATGCACAACAAATTTACTTTTTGGATGTAACAATTATTTAAAAGGATTCTAAACTTGTTACTAAAATTTATTCTAAACCCATGGATCAAAATAATTTGTTACACCACAATAGTTTCCATCCACAGGATTTGAAACAAAGCTTACCCTACTCACAATTCATTAGAATGTGTCGTATTACTTCAGATGCACGAGAAAGAGTAGAACAATGTGATATACAGATGGGCTCAGCAAGTTTGTTGCTCATAGCGTGCCATTCCATGCCTCTGTGTCATGCCATGGAACATTATGTGATGGCGTGCTGTGGTATTCTACAATGAAAGACAAGCCATGGCATGTAATACACTGCTTAACCTCTGGGTGGCGAGTGCTCCACTGTTGAAATTTGTACTACTGAATACCACACTGTTAAAGTGGTTTGTCCAGTAATGTGTACAATACAATGTCTACTGTATAGTGGAAATGCCAAGTGGTGGGATATTGAGAGAAATGTTTTGAGTCTAGAGTCACAGGAGTGCTGTGTGACTCGGTAGCACTGAGCATCTTTTTTGTGCATATTTTATACCTTAAAATGCCTCTTATTGACACACGCAGCTTCTGCTGAATAAAATGATATGCACCATGCCTATGTTCTGTGAGCGAGTGCGAATTTATCTGCAAACAAATCACTATGTTACAGTGTTACAGTCGTTGATGCTGTAACGTAGTGTTTTGCGTGTAGATACACCGGAACTGGCTCACAGAACATAGGCATGCTGCATATCATTTTAATAAGTAGAAGCTGCTTGTGCTATCTATGTGATTCACTGTATGATTCAGACGCAATTGAAGGTAAAAAGTCACATAAAAATACATGCTACTGAGTCACGCCATGGCATGGTGCAAATAAAAATCATGTTTAACGTGCAAGGAGGCTGGATGTATGAGGACCCATTTGTATATGTGTTTGCATAAATAACAGAATACACACCCCACCAAGTGATTTATTTTTAATCTTGTGGTGAACTAAAAAAAAATAAAAAATAAATAAATCCCTTTCCACAACTCGAACCTGGGACACTAAAAGGCACACCTCAACCACTAGCCCACACACACCAGCCATGTTGAGAACTCCAACCTGTTGTGTATGTGATGTGAAGTGTGCAAATTAAAGCAGGCAATGTGTACAATGTCAATAGCAGGCTCAGCGGCGGCATTGAATAGAAGCATATGATGGTGGGGGTGGTGGTGAGCCATACAATGAGCTTAGTGGAGTTTATTAGTAATGCGTGATGGTGGGGGGAGTTGGTGAAGGAACTTGAGTGCAAAGTAGTGTATTTTAAAAGTATTGAACCTGACATGATCTCTCTTTATGAAAAATGTCCCCCCTGTAATGTGTACAATACAATGTTTACTGTATAGCGGAAATGCCAAGTGGTGGGATGTTGAGATAAATGTTTTAAGTTCAGTAGAGTTCCTTAAAATAACTGAACTTTAGTTGCTCTGTCTTTAAGTAATGCTTAGTGTGCGTCTACTAGTCAATGTAAGCTATGGCTGCTTTATTGGGACTCGGTACAGTTATATGCATCTAGGGTCACTTTTAGGGACATTGCAGCAAAGTAATATTGCACTTACATCTATCCTCCATACACTATTTTGCCCCATACATAGTGCAGGAGTGCTGTGTCACTCGGTAGCGCCGAGTGTCTTTTTGTGCATCTTTTTTACCTTCAAATGCATCTTATTGGCACAAGCAGCTTCTGCTGATTAAAATAATATGCAGCATGCCTATGTTCTGTGAGCGAGTGCGGGTGTATCTGCAAGCAAATCACTATGTTACAGTGTTACAGTCGCTGATACTATAAATGTAGTATTTCATGTGCAGACAGTGTCAGACTGGAGCATGAAGAGCCCACTGGGGGAATGCAGTGGTAGGGGCCCATGCTTTGGGGTGTGGCCAGATACCACATGGGATGAGGTCAGCCCCCACAGAGGCTTGGACAGACAATGGAGACCATGTAACTGACCCTATAATAGAGTAACAATGTATAATTCAAGTGTACAGTCTGAAACCTGACATTAGAGCAAGTGGTGGGGCCCCCAGGCAGTGGGGCCCACTGGGGATTTCCCCTGTACCCCTGTGGGCCAGTCCAACCCTGCATGCAGATACACCAGCACTGGCTCACAGGCATGCTGCATATCATTTTAATCAGCAGAAGCTGCTTGTGCTATCAATTTGATTCGCTGTATGATTCAGATGCATTTTAAGGTAAAAAGTTGCATAAAAAGATTCACTACCGAGTCATGCCATGGCACAGCATGTCTAGAAGGCCTGTTTAACATGCAAGGAGGCTGGATGTATCAGGACCCATCTGTATTCACACAACGCCAAGTGATTTATTTTTAATCCTGTAGTGAAGATTTAAAAACTAAAACTAAAATATTCTCCCTTTCCATGACTCCTACCTGGGACACCCAAGGTGCAAGGTGCACAACTTAATCACTAGTCCACACACACCAACAATGTTGAGAGCTGCACCTGTTGTGTATGTGATGTGAAGTGTGCAAATTAAAGCAGGCAATGTGTATGATGTCAATAGCAGGCAGCGTTACAGTCGCTGATACTGTAATGTAGCGTTTTGCATGCAGATACACCCGCACTCACTCACAGAACATAGGCATGCTGCATATCATTTTAATCAGCAGAAGATGTTTGTGCTAACAATTCACATCCCTGTGTGATTCAGATGCATTTGAAGGTAAAAAGTCGCATAAAAGACGATCATGCTACCGAGTCATGCCATATTAGTACAGTACATGTAAACACATTCATCATGTCTCAGTGAAAGCTGTGTGTACCTGTGACCCCTGTCTGAGTCCTTGAGACAAATATATATTTTTTTACTTTTTTTTAAAGGACAGGACTCACACATACTGTACTGTAATTATTTAATACTTTATTACACATTCTTCTACAGCCTTGATTCTATGACCAAAATGCTGTACTATAGTGTACTGAATCACAGCATCTGTCAGTCAATCGGGCGGTGATACAGAAAATGCATTGGGGGGCGTGGCCTAATTGTGGACTAGAGCAGACGTGCACTTCATGAGCTCCTGTTATTGTGGGGTATTCCCACTACTTATACTACCCATCTGGGCCTCCAAATACATGCTGAGAGCTCCTGCTCCCATCCCACCTTACCTGGTGCTGCTCCTGTGAAGTGTGC
Organism: Taudactylus pleione; assembly: GCA_031769625.1. Lineage (NCBI taxonomy): Eukaryota > Metazoa > Chordata > Amphibia > Anura > Myobatrachidae > Taudactylus > Taudactylus pleione. Next base: position 691,245 of record JAUIMM010000136.1, read on the forward strand.
TGCAGTGGGAACTGTGACCCGGCACTGAGGCCTACTAACACAGCTGGAGTTGCAACCTCACATGACGGCTGCCAGAAGTTGTGGTCATCTCCGCTCTACAGCTGACTACAGCTGCGGATCTCTGACTTGCTGAGCCAGGCAGCAGAGCGCTGACACTGGCAGCTATCCCCATACCTGGTGCCAGATGCAGCGAGGACCTCGGACTGAAGGATGTCCTCTTTCATGCCCCTTCTATGAGCTGTCTGTGCCCCCTTTGGATTGGCTGAGCCTGCATGGCTGATGGATCCCTCCCTCACACTGCCTGCCTGTGCACTGGGTGAGTGCTTTAACTCCTTTATTCCAATGGTGTTCCCTAAGCTCTCCTAGTCACTGTGCTGAGCTTTCCCAGCTACCGTTTACCAGCATTTGAATGCAGCCTTTGCTCCTTACTATAATGGATGTGTGGCCTCCCTGAAAACCCCATACATTAAAGGAATTGTGTATCTAGCATTTTTATATTCACTCTCCCTGTGTTGTTGAGGGATGTTCCTTCACCTGCCATCTTGGAGCATCCTTTGAGACATATTTTAAGTATCTGAAATACTTATTTTTATTTTTTACATTCACAACAGTTTGCCCGGCAGCACTAAGTGGAATCCCTGCATGTGGCTTGCTCACTATATTGTGTTTCTCATTTTCAAAGCCTGCAACACCATCTAGTGGAGAGCTTCTGAGTTACATGTCAATGCCTACTTATATTTTCATACATGTACCTCAGACTTGCCTTATCTGTACATACAGTGTGGATTGAATCTTGCTACCCTACAAGTCATGACCCCCTGACCACCCACACACTATCGGGAATGGTGGTTGTTATCCGGGAACCCTATGCAAAAGGACTTTTTGATGATGTGAATATGCTCTTTTTACTTGCTGTTTTTTTTTTGTAACACTTTCTCAATGGGAAAAATTAAAAAAGGAACTCAGACGCCCAGTGCTAAGAATATGAGTGACAATACTTCCCAACCTAGTCTGCTTCAGATGCCCCCTCTCCATCTGGCTGGTCCCATTCATCTAATAAAAACAAGGCACATGGATTCTCCAGCCCATCTCAGCTCTCATTCTAGTGCTGAAATCAACATGGCAGACGTCCTGGCCCATCTTTGTACTCTCCCCACCAAAAAAGACTTTCCTTCCAAGCAGGACTTTTTGGATCTTGAGAAGAATCTCGCTTAGAGACTGTCACCTGAAGACCTTTTATGTCTATAATGAGATTTCCTCATTTCCTCAGGTGATGGGACTGCCACATTAAATGTTTGGCATCTGTTTACTGTGATCAAAGACCTCAATGTTTCTCAGCCGAACACCCAGGCTCCGTTATATACCCCTGTATACACATATATTTTGTTTCTGCCAAGTATATGTGTTTTATTTTCTTAATCAGAAGTTTTTCTCCTCTTATGTTTTACAGAAAACTTATTATATGCCTTTTACAAATATATCTGTGATGTTACTTTTGTTTTACTTCTAGACAGGTTATGTGTATCCTTTTTTCACAGTTTATCAAATTTCTTGGTTATATACCATGTTCACACTAGCTGTTACTTGTATAATTGTTCCTTAGTTCCCGGATGGCAGCTATGGCTGACCTACCCCAGTTGGGTTATACCGCATTGCATTCTTGGATCATGGGTTGTATTAGTCAGCCCAATAGGTCTACTAGTGGTTTTTGTGTCACATCAATGTTTATTGATATCTGTTTTTGTTATTTTATTTTTATTATTATTGTATGTTTGTTTTCTTTTCTTTTTTTGCCTTTCCCTTTCCAAACTCCAATCCTTCCTTTTGTCACCATGCTCACTTTGCTTAGAGATCAACAGGCAATTTATGCCTCCGATGAAAATATCCTACCACAGTTTTCTGTATCCTCCTCACCATGGTTTCTATGTCACATGTAGATCGGAATGATATAAAACTATTCACTTTAAATGTGAAGGGGTTTAATATTCCTGAAAAACGCTCTACTCTACTTAGAGAGCTTAGATCAGAAAATGTAGATGTTGCGTTTTTACAGGAATTGCATTTTAAATTACACGTTTCCCCCAAATTAGGTAATTACTATTTCCCTCAAATTTTTTGTGGCGATAATGCTCTGGGTAAATCTTTAGGTATAGCTATCCTACTCTCCTGTAGATTACCACTCTCTGAGATTTCCCATCACATTTTAGTTGGTGGTAGGTGTCAGGTCCTCAAATGTAAGGTAATCACCCAAATGTATACATTTGTAAATGTATACTCCCCCAATCATAACCAGTACCAGTTTTTTGCTAAAGTTCTTTGACTCCTGGAGCCTCTAAAGGAGCGTTACCTAGTTTTAGGGGGCGATCTCAATTGGTCTCTAGATCCTACCCTTGACTGTTCTGCTGCATCCTTTCATTTTTGGATTTAAGACTGCTGCAGAATAGATTTGTGGCGCATACAACACCCCACTGTTAGGGATTATACTTATTATTTGGCTCCTCATTCAGTATATTCCAGAATTTATTATTTTCTTGTTGACCACAGATATTTACAATTCTATCCTTGCAGCGGGATTGGACAAATTACATGTTCAGACCATGCCCCAGTGTATGCTTCTGTGAGCTTCCAATTGGCTCCTCCCCAGCCATGTACCTGGTGTCTCAATTAACTTATATTATCTGATCCCCGCCTTAAGGATGAACTTAGCTCTGCCATATCTGATTATATATCTCTTAATGATGATCAAGGGACATCTCCGGTTGTGGTCTGGAAGGTGCACAAGTATGTTATTAGAGGTAAGTGCATACAGCTGGGCTCACAGTATAAAAAAAGAAAAGACAGCCCAGAGATTACAGCTCCTAGATTGTATTAAAGCTCTAGAAACATCCCACAAATATACACTTTCGGCAGATGTACTACAAGAACTCACAGAAGCTAGGTTAGCACTTACTAATCTTCTCCAAGATAGGACCAAGCTAGATATAAGAAAGTGAAGGCATATTATTTATGGGGTAACAAAACCAGCTCGATGCTGGCTAGAGCATTCAGGGCATAGAGGTTACAGTCCTATGTTCACTCCATTCGAGACTCTGGGTGGAGAAAAGTTCATACTTTCTCTGAGATTGCTGAAGCCTTTCAGGCTTATTATATAGGTCTTTATAACTTAAGAGGTGACAACTCCCCTTCTGAATGACCTTCATTAAAGGAAGCAATTGGCTTGTATCCTTGTCTGTTATCTTTCCACGTATAGCTGAGGAAGATATAGCTTCCCTGGAACAACTGTTTACAATTGAAGAATTGAGGGAGGCTTTGTCATCACCTGCGAATGAGAAGAGTCTGGGATCAGATGGCTTCCCAATTAGTTACTATAAAATGTACAATGTCACTCTCATGCCCCTTTTTTTAAAGGTGTGTAATGCTGTTTGGGTGACACAGTTTTTTCCCCCCAGAGTCTTGAGGCTCATATTTCCATAATTCCTAAGGATGGGAATGACTCTGCCCAGTGCTTGAGTTACAGACCAATATCTCTCCTGAACACAGACTTAAAATTGTTTGCCAAACTTCTTGCCAATCGATTGGGAGCTCTCCTGCTGGGTTTGGTTCATGGGGACCAGGTGGAATTTATTGCTGGTAGAGAAGCTAAGGATAACACCACCAAAATTGACAACTTAATTCACCTCACCAGGCAGGGTGGATCCCATGTAGTCCTCCTCTCCACTGATGTGGAGAAGGCATTTGACCCTTCAGCTAGGGTACAAATTATCGGGGCTCTTTCTAACTGTTTTCCAATTCAAAATGGCACCCGACAGGGCTGCCCCTTGATCTTCATGCTCTGTATGGAGGTCTTGGCAAGAGAGATCCGGGTGAATGATGACAATAAGAGGGGTCCAGGTAGGGACCACTGAACATAAATAGGCATTGTTTTCCAACGATCTTCTTGCTTCCATCTCTAGCCCTCTTTCTAGACCTCTTTCCCGGCTCTCAATGCATGAGTTTCAGAAGTTTTCACTCTTATCTAATTTTAAAATTAACTATGCAAAATCGGTGGCTGTTAATATTTCGACACCTGATTCTGTAGTGACTGGTCTGGGGGAGTGTTTTCATTCAATTGGAACCCATATCCATTTAAATATCTAGGTGTCATCCTTATTGGGGACAATTCTAACCTCTTTCAACTTAATTTTTCCCCTTGCTAACCAAATTTAAAACTGACTTTTTGAAATGGTCATTACAGTTTTCTTAGTTAGGTAAGATCAATACTGTAAAAATTAATGTTCAGTCAAAAATTCTTTACCTGTTTCAAACAAGGTCCCACTTCCTTATTTTAGGGAACTTCAAGGTATAGCAGGGAATTTTTTTTTGGGTAACAGCAGGTCCAGGCTACCAAAAAAGATACTCATCCAAAGCAGCACTAAGGGGAGTCCTCAAAGCCCTCATTTATTTGTTACTATCACTCGACACACTTGGCTAGAATTGTGGAGATGTCTAGATGTCCAGCCACTAACAATGGCCACTTATTGAGGGTCATTCTGCTAATATCCTCATCCCAGTCATTCCATTGCTTAAAAAAATTATTTGTTTACATCATCCTACAATGGACCCCACTCTTAACTGCTGGACAAAACTTAGATGCCTCCCCTCTTTTAACCCTGGTGTTTCGCTACTAACTCCTTTATTTTATAATCCAGATTTAGCACCTGGGCTGTCATTTTCTTCACTTTCTGCTTTATCTTCTGCAGGTATTTCATACTTGTGGCACTCGGTGGATGCTGGTGGGCTGTGATTTTATAGACCTTCGGGGTGCATTTGGCCTTCCTTCTAACTCATTTTGGGCCTACAGTATCTCCAATTTAGGCATTTTGTTTCCTCGATGCTGACCCATAAGGACAGGTGAGATCCAACTCCATTTGTCATTGTGTCTCTCCCAAATACCACCTAGACATTTAATAACTATTTTGTATAAATTCTGTCTAAAGGGCCTCATTGATACTCTGGATGCTTATGTTGCTGCATGGTATAGGGGCTAAAACAGGAAATTGAAAGATGACCAGTGGTCCCAGATATTTAGCCAGCTCTCCCTCAATACAGGTACTTGAGAGGGAATACAAGATGCTGTCTCAATGGTATAGGTGTCCCACTATTCTTCGCCAAATGTTTCCAGATGTCTCTGGTCTCTGCTGGAGGTGTGGTCAGGAGCTGGGCACTCTACTACATATTTGGTGGCATTGACCAGTTTTGGTTGGTTTCTGGCAGAGCATCCGTGAGATCTTGGAGAGGAAAACTGGTCTCCTGCTTCCCAACACACCTGAGTTTTGGCTATTCAACATAATGGACATGTCCATTTCTCAATACAAGAAATCTCTACTCCGACACTTGAATGCGTCACGAGCAACCATTCCTTGTTTCTGGAAGTTTTCTGTGCGCCCTCCTATTTCCAAGTGGTTCCAACGAATTGACCATTACATGACTATGGAAGACCTTACATCTGACTTCTACTACCTTTATGGCCACCTGGTTTCACTGATTAGAGTTTAAGGGGTCCTTTGAATATAATAACCACCTCGCCTCTCCCTCTCCTAATAAATTTTCATTGATATGGTGACAATTTCAATTTACCCTCCCCCCTCTACCTCCTTTTTCTTTGCTTATTCTTTATTTTACATATTTTGTATTGTTGTTTTATGTAGATTTTAATCAAACTGAATAATGGTTACTGTGTCATTTATTTATTTTAATTTCTTAATTTTCTTTTTGTAAGCATTTTATTTTGTTGACCATGTCTACTGTGTTGGTATAGTGTATATTCCTTTCTTAGTATCGGTTACTGATTCCGTTTTCAATAACAAATAGATTGCACAAAAAAAAGAAAAAAAGAAAATGCATTGGAAATCTGATGCATGCGCTGTGTAGTTTAGGAAAAGTGACACCTGGTGGACAAAAAGTTTAATTATGCGATATAACATTTTTCCAGTGCTATGCTATGTTCCATTACGAAACAGTCTGTGTTGCGCAACTCAAGGCTACTGTGTGGCGTGAGATGCATGGCGCGCTACATTGCTGTATGGAGCTACAAACTAGCTGGGCACATCTGTACTCAATACATTTTTAGAAAGGGGATACAATATTTCAACATTGTGTGCACAGCGTTTTAAGACTTTAAGAATACCCCAGACAAAACAAACACAAAAAAATTAATTAAACAGAAAATACCATGTGTAAATCATTTTAATTGTTCAAGCAAAGTGGATAATTAAAAACTAAATGGTACTGGCCCATAGTATCTAGTGTTCATGAATAAACAGCATTAAAAGACCATACAGTCTGTTTCAAGAGGTAGAAACCTAAAGAATTGTCTAGTAAATACAAATGTAACCAATAGAAACAAGGCATCAGCAGGGCATTTTCTAACAAATAGGTAGACAGGATGTTTTAAATGTACAAATTGCCTGACCTGCAGATATATGATAGCAGGAGAGGTGTTTCACAATCCACAGTCAGGTAAAGCCTTTAAAATTAAGCAATATGTGACATGAAAAAGCAATTTTGTTCTGTATCTTATCACTTGCACATGCAGCAAGTGTTATGTGGGCAAAACCGAACGCACTTTTAGGGGTAAATTTACTAAGAATCGAGTTTGTCCGAGTTTAAACACAAACAGGTTCGCAAGAATACTCACAGCTTTTCCCCGCCAGAATTCATTACTTTACTAAGAAGCGAGTTTTCACAATTTGTGTTTTCCGATGGTGAATGTAATCGAGTTTAGTCATGAAACTGGTCCAAACTTGCACAAATTCAATCTTGTGTGCAAATGACCATGGTTTTTACTTCATGTGCAAGGCAAAATACATATGAGAAAAGAAGTGAGTTTTAAAAATTCACGCGAGAATGCATGCATTTTACTAGCAAATTACTGTGATTGGTTTAATCACTCACATGTCATGTACACACTGTCCAAGCATATAAAAACGCACAAAACAGACACACCTTTGAGGGTTTTGTTGGTAGGAGTTTGCAGAGGGACAGTGAGGAGTGTGTTTAGTGATGTAGGACAGTTTGGTGCTAGTGGATTCGATTGCTGCTTGGTGTGTGGTAGTTGTTTAGTGCTTATTTATTGTTTCATAAGTTATCTGTTTGTCTTCATTTTCTGTCTCCATTGTTTTTTTTTGGGTCCTATCAGTTTTTTGTGTGTGTCTGTGTGTGTGTGGGTAGAAGGTGTGGAGGTTTTTGTTTATTTACTTGTCATTGTTTTGTGTTTCTATATAGAGGTGGTTAGGAAAGACAAAGACGGGGCAATGTAAAGTTCACTTGGGAGGAAAACATGACCTTTGTAATACCACCACCTGCTGTTTGGGTGTAAGGCTGCAAGCACATTGGCACATCACAAGAATGCCATCTGGGCATCAGTTGTGAGTGCAGTAAATGCTGAGGGGACCACTTGTCGCACTCTGGATAACATTATAAAGTACTTCTCAGACATTAAATGTCTTGTGAAAGACAAGATGGCGACCGAGGCCCAGGCAGAAAGAGAAACTGACAGAGGTTCACCCTACCAGGCAGACTACCTTGACTATGAGTAAGCAGTCAAGCCCATGATACCACCTGAGGTTGTCAGACATCTCAATGTTTGGGATACCGATGCCCCCAGGCATGCGGACATGTGATTCGTTCAAATAATTGGTTATTTGTGTTCTGGATTTGTAGTTATGTCTACATTTTTATAAAGTCAAAGTACTGTAAAGTGTTTGTTTTGCTGGTTCTTGGTAGGCTTTTAATGTTCTTTTCATTTGGGGTGCACTATTGAATTTGCAATGTTTTGGGAATTTGTCATGTCTCAATAAATGCATTTTTTGTTGTGGAATTACACATACCAGCATGCTATATTACAGTATTTGCATGCCCTTATACAAAAACTGTGGCACACCATGCTGGGATGTGTAGTTCCACAGCAGCTGGAGGGTACCTATTTGTCCACCCCTGGGATTTTTATAAAAATACATTAAATATAATTATATGGAGTTGGTTTTTTTTGGGTGTTGTTTTGTGTCTTTGCTTTGTACAAAAAAAGTTGTGTTTTGAAACTATGACAAACAATATTTAATACTCCTTATTTTGAACACCTGTTTTGCATGTCTATAATTTCCTTAGTCAAACACATAATTTAGGCTTAAAAAGCACACCACACTCCACTTGCTTTGTCCCTACACATCCCACTATGCCTTTATATAGTCTTGTAGTGAAAACATTATTACATTTGGTTCACACATGCAGCAATACGTTTTTGGACAATAGCTGAAGGTACAATTATTTCACATAACTCCGTTTAAGATGTTTTGTGCCTTATGTGAAGCTTATGTGCTTCTGGTGTGTTTGCTATTGTTTAAGCTAGCTAACATTCCATACTAGTACATTTAGTGAAGGCTAAAATGAACATACTTAAGAATTAGCTTTAATGGGTTGTACTTGAGTGTGGCCAGGGACAACAACATAAGAAGCCATTTTTGTGGTTTGCACATCAGACACAAATCCAATGTTTTATAATGAAGATAGTCCCAGCTATAGCCTAAATAAATTATTGTCAAGTAACATATTTGATTATGTTGTGGAGTAAAAAAAGCATTGAAGTAAAAAAAAAACACATTTATGTACATCTGGCCTCAAGACATTAGCATGCAACCTACTGCTGGTAAGCCCATTTGGAAGTGATAGGATGACTTCATGAAGAGGTAGAAAATGTTAAATAGCCTCACAACAACAGCAAACAAGCTGAAATACATGTAGCTGCACTTGTTTTTACTTTTTTAGAACATTTTCAGAAACAAAGACCACTAAAAATGAACAACTTTGGACATGGCCTCATACACTGGTTTATTTACTAAACTGTGGGTTTATAGAAGTGTAGATGTTGTTCTTAGCTCAGAATCATATTCTACAATTTAGAAGGTGCTAGATGAAACTATAATATATATGTATATGTATAAATCTACTCTTTTAAAGTACCAACACTTTTGTACCTAAACCCCAAAGTGTGGTTAAATCTTGTTGCTGGTGATTTTACAATGCCAGTGTTGTTCCACTTAATGCACACCCCTTGCCTCTCGATTTAGGTGTTAATTTTACACAAGCCAAAAAAAACATTGTCAGCCCAGTGATGCATTCAATAAGATGAAACATTAAAATATGATTTCCAGTGCAAAATTATGTCTACAAGCATTGTGTATTATTCTTAATTATGTGTGATGCAAACAATATTTACCCAAATCTCTTTGCTAGGCTTGCATGACACACCTGCGCATCTGGTGAAAGACAGCAGCAATTTTGAACCTGCAGAGGCACAAGATGATGTGGTTACTCTGACTCTGTGACTCCATCCATGCAAACTCAGCATACAGAACATCAGTCAACATCACGGCTACAGGCAACCCCTAGTCCACCTCATTCTCCTCCTGGTCAGCCTGACCTGCCCTATTACAAAACTATGGAAGAGTATCAGAAACAGCAGCTCAATCGTTTGACCACCCAAGTAAGCCAAATTAATATGTTAAACAAACATTCACACAGGCATAATAGGTCCGTGTCTGGACAAACAGTACAACACACATGAGTGGCCAACTGCCTTGAGCAAATTAGAGAGGGGAATAGTAGGTACCAAACCACCCTTTTAATGATTCAGTTAAACCAAAAAAGATATCACAAAGCTAACAACCATTTTCATGCAACATTCTTGCATTTGCTGGAGAACTAGAACACTACTCTATGTGACATAAATGCCACAATGAGTCATTTTGGTACACAAATCTTAGGGCACTTACCTAACCCAAATGAGAGCACTTTGAGATTTAGCATCCCAGACAAATACACCTGCAAGCACAACCCATACACGGACACCACGCACCAGAGGTAGAATGCAAGTGGATTGTGGTGGTAAAGTGCCACCTATAGGTAGGTTTTAAATATAACAGTTAAGGCCAAGCCAAATACATTATTTTAGTGTGTGTAAGTTGGCCTTCTTGTTTGTAATTTTTTGGACCACCTAACCATGCAAATGAGCATTTTTTTTGTGGCCTTACAACTTGGCTAAAAATGTTTGTTGATAAAAAAAACTATGTATAAAGTCTAAACTATTATAGGCTTCCAAAATATATGTTTTTTACATGTAGAGAATACCATATATGTAATAACAATATTTTAAAAACATTATTGTGTCTACATATTCTGATTGTATATGTATGTGTATCACATACATAAAGGGAACATGTAACTGTTTTTTTGTTGTTCCTTTTGCAAACATACACTATTTTTAAGGTATTAAATTAGACTTATGTGTACATCAAAACCACATTACAGTGAGTGTGCACAATGGTGAGAGTATTTTTTTTTTTTTTAAAAAGGGTACATGTAAGTTTCTTAGTCAACACACACCATTTGTAAAAACACATGTTACAATAAGTTTGCTTAAAACTTTGAACAGACAAATTGCAATTAAAGGCTTTTAGGGCACAGAACATCCAAAATATGGTGCAAACCAGTACAAACTTACCTTGTTTTGCAAATCATATTGCTGTGGGAAAGAGTGGAAAAAATAAAGTCAATATTAATAAGCACACATTTGAAAACAAATCTCAAAGATTAAGACATAAAGACAACCTTCTTAAAATATTGTACTATGTCATAAATTTGATCAATATTGTCTGTTTTACATTTCCACCACTTGACTACTAATTAACTTTTGTGTATTGTATGTGAAATTTTACAAACTGGTAAAGTGTCACCCCAAACACATTTGCAATAAACAGAAATGACCACGGCATGGTTTTGTTTTGCCTTAAGTTATTTTTACAATAGATATATTGGATACCACAATGTATACTGCTTGATCTATCTAGATTTCAATGCACACAAACTTAGTTCAAGGACACATCAAAATGTTTTTAGCCAACCTATTGTACCATAGCAGAAGTATCTAACAATGCTGCTATTTCACAGAAAGTGTATTATCTTTGCAGGAGGCCTAGGCAAGTAAGCAACCCATCAAAAGTTAATGTTGTCACATTTAATGGGGCTGACATGGTGAACACATATAATTTCTGATGCATGACTTTGCCAAATAATCACGTGTACAGTATAGAAAAAATTAATCCACAAATACAAGGTGATATTACATTATTAAGACAAAAATAGGATTAGGTTACTTTACCAAAAAAAGAGATGATACTTACTGCTGAAATGCTGAGTGAGGAGCTGTTGCCTGACCTGCGTCCCACTCTCTGTGCTCAAATTGTCACCAGATACAACAGAGTCCCCTGCCTGCTCACTGTCTAATGCATAATCAGCCATAAATGGCTGCTGCAAACACAAATTATTCAAAAGACAGCAGCTGAGCACAATGTCAGACACTTATAAACAAGAATATAGCAAAAGGCCACCCGTTTTATCAAGACATCTGAACCGAGATTTCTGCAGGTCAAATGTACGCTCTATCACATATTGAGTGGACTTATGTGCACGATTATAATTATGCTCAGCAGGAGAATCTGGAAGTGACAACGGAGTCAGAAGTCAATTAGGACACCCATACCTAGCATCACCTGAAAGGCAAACACAGAAAAAAATTATTTTAAAATATATACTGTAAGCATGTAGATAAACAGTAAAGTGCCAATGACAAAAGGTACTGACCCAGCAACCATCCCTCAGGAATTTGTCTGGTCTCAAAATGATCATGAAGGCATGATTGCCTGAGGATGAAGGCATCATGATATGAGCTAGGGTAGCCGACTACAACACTCAAGATTTTAATTTTGCATCACAAACCACCTGCACATTTGTGAAATGTGAATGATGCCTATTTAGGTAAATGTGAGCCCTGCCTCTAGGTGGTCTCAGCTCAATGCATGTGCAGTCAATAGCGCCCAAGGCATTTGGCATGCCTGCCATGCTATTAACAGCCACCCTGACTGCATGCCATTGTGTCTCGTAGCTAGAGAAGCAGATGCAGGAATACATTTGTGGTTAAAATGCCACTAGTAGCTGTGTAAGGTATCGTGATTATGTGGACTGAAATATTCCTAGAACTCTACTAGTGACAGACTGAAAATTCCCCGTAGCCAGAAAGTACAACACAGCCAGAAGCTTATGCAGGCCCAAGACAGAGTGGGAACGTGCTGTGTCAGAAACTAGGTCCATATTGACTTGGTAATACAGATAGAAAATGTTGGTATGGTTCAGCCAGAACATCTGTATGATCTCGCCATCAGCCAATGTGTTCAGGCTCAAATGCCTCTGAAAAAAACGCGGCCTGCACAGCCTTTCTGGTACCTGAATTATCTCCTGAGCCTGCTCAGTTTCTTGGTCCTGGTTGTTTTCAGCCTGGTGGTAGAGCCTCTGAAATCCCAGCCACATGCAGTTGCCAGCAGTGGAACAAAACTCAGCCAATTTAGCAGTACACAAAGCAATGCAACAACTTTGCAACCTTTTATATGCATCATCATTGTGTTCCCAGTAATTGCAAGTAGAAACACAAGGGAAAACTTGCAAACACATACAAACTCACACAAACACTCACCTCAGGAGGTCGTCTATTGGAAAAGTCTATTTCGTGGTGAGTTTGTTAATTTCCAGTGCAAATTTCAAAACTTGATTCTTGGTAGAATTGTGTGTTGTATTACTTTCTATGGAAAGTACTTGCAAGTTTGGGCGATGGTGTATTTGGTCGGGGTTTTGTAAAATCATGCGAGTTTTGATGTCTGTTTCCTGCGAGTTCACATGTGTTTTCCCTTAGTAAATTTGCTATTCGGAAAACAGGCAAAACTGGCGTGAGATTGCAATCTCGCAAAAACACGATTCTTAGTAAATTTACCCCTTAGAAAGAGGATGGCACTACACAGAAGTACAATAAGAGGAGCCCTAAAAAAGGGATATAGCGACCAGCCAGTAGTGCAGCACTTTGCAGATGCCAAACATACAGTAGTTTATCATCATTACAATACTGTATAATAGATTATGTGCCAAGTTCGATAAGAGTGGGTAACCATTTATCACCAAGATTTAAAGATTCACAGGAAGTGTGTATACTTGTGGTGTTTGAAAATGGTACTCAGCTACTAAGTGTCATCTGTGTTTCTGCACCATTTATCAAATGTAACAAGTTTCATGCATGCAAGATACATGCAGGTCCAATGGGCGATGTTGATGACAACGTGTGGGAGCTCATTTCATCAGCAAAATAGCCGTATCATCAGGAGTGTCTCCAGCATTAGATTGTGCTGTTTTTTATATGTATTATTTTTATAATATTGTGCATAAGTTTTTATTTTATGTTACTGTTTTCATTTGTACATAAAGTGTCAGAAATATGTTTTTATGTTTTGTATTTTTATTTTCAAATTCAGATGCAGAACGTCCAGGGCCTGAAGATGTGCTCAGGAGGGAGCTGAACCTCTTGAGCAATTATTTGGTACTCATGATACAGTCTGCGGAGAGGATGAGGAGTGCTTTAAATTAAAATTTAACTTTTTGTTTAAAGAGAAAAAATATATATATATATATATTAATAAATTATGTTTGTTTATATCATGTGTTGTGTAATTATTATACAATGGCCTAGTATAGATTAGAAGTGAGTAAATATTAAAAAAATACACAGAAAAAAACACACATATTAGACACAAAACATTTATTAAATGAATTAAAAACAATACACTAATTTAAATAAAGGCACACCGGCAGTTATCCAATTTTAAACTTGCAAATATACAAATGCTGCAGGAGATGTCTGACAAACCTTGCTGCATTTGTGAGCCCAGCACTGCGAGCAAGGTCACAGGTTGGGATTACCATCAATTGTGATTGGCGGATGGCACCAGGCCACCAGCCAGCTGAGTAAGTCTTACCTTACTGCTTGTGTGTTAAGACCTGTAAAAAACAGGTTAAATAATATAAAAAAAATGACATAGGGTCAGCCCCGGACTTGCCAGCCTGTCCTGGTACCTACAATTACGGGGAACAAAATGAGTAGGGTTCCACCGTAAATAAGGTACCAGTACCACTCTGCAGGGCCAGTCCTGGTTTTAATTATAGGGGGAAAAAATTGCATAGGGGTTCCCCTAAAATTAAAAAAAGCACTGGACCCTTTCTAGTGGGGGGCTGATGCCAGAGCCAGGGGAGCCCTTTCACCAGGCCCCCCCAGCCGCAGCATCAGCCCTGACCGCTAGCAGCCCAGGCCAGGGATCCCTGGAGAGTTTGGGACCCCTCCAACAAAGGGATCCCTCCTCTCCAGGGCACCCCTGTCCCCTGATAGCCCTGGGCTATCCCCGGCACCCTAGGGCGGTGGGTGCCGGGAACTTGCGAGGAGTAAAGGTATGTGTACTAAGTCCGCTTGGATTCGGGTACACTCATGTTTTTATTTTAACCCTTTGGATGCCTACTTGGAGAAGAGGACATGAAATACGCATAGGAGAGGTGAGTATGTTATTTTTTTAAAGGTACCTCTATGGATTACTTTGGATTCTAGGTGAGTATGTGTGATAGAGAGAGTGATAGTGAGTGAGTGCGAGTGTGCATTTACAGTATGTTATAATAAAATTTTACTTTCATGGTGTATGTTGTGTTTATTTACGTATTGCTTTGGTTGCAGAACTACAAGTGCCAGCGGGCACATAATGCCCTGCATGCTGGTATTTGTGGTTCTCCAAATGCCAGCATGCGGGGGAGGCTTGCTGGTATGTGTAGTTCCACAACTAGAGACAATATTTAACCATTGATTTTACACTACACACTAACACTATCAACCCAGCACCCACCACCCAAGGGTGCTGGGGATAGCCCAGGGCTATCATCTTAGGATAGGTTGTCCTGTGTGGGTTGTTCTTTATTGGAGGGGTCCCCAACTCCCCAGGGATCCCTGTCCTGGGCTGACTTGTGGTCAGGGCTGATGCTGTGGCTGGGGGGCCTGGTGAAAGGTCTTCCCCTGGCTGTGGCATCAGTCCCTCACTAGAAAGGGTCTGGAGCTGGGTTTAAATATAAGGGGGACCTCACACCATTTTTTTTCACCATATATTTAAAACCCTGCTGCCTGGTGCTGATTTTTAAATTACGGTGGAACCTTATTCATTTTTGTTCTCCATATTTTTAGCAACCATGACTGGCTGGCAAGTCTGGGGCTAGTTATGCTTTTGGGGGGGGGATAACAAATCATTTTTTTTTAAATAAAAACACTTTATATTAGGTATACAGGAAGAAACATACACAAATCACACTGATCTTTGTATGTTTCTGCCAAACTCGCAGCTCAGGAGGTGGTCTATTTGAAACTTCTATTTCACAGTGTTTGCTACAATCTCACACGAGATTGGAAACTCGATTCTTAGTAAATTTGCGAGGTGCTTCTTTTTCATCTAAACTAATTCCTATTTTGGCCGATGATGAGTTTTTTCTAGTGTGCAAACTCACATGAGTTTTAACAGTGAAAAAAGAGAACTCACTTCCAAAATCACTCGAGTTTGTCTTTACGTGAGAATGCAATCTCACCAAAACTCACACAAACTCGACTCTTAGTAAATTTACCCCTATTTACCTTTAACAAGTTACTACACTGCCCACACTCATAATTGCTTGTGTGGTCAGTACTATTAGTATATACCCAGTTTTTACAAACATAAGGGGGGCACTTCCAGTCCTATGTCACTCCCTGTCACTGCCCATAAATACTGCACATGTTCAAAACATAAACACAACAGCATGCGTTTTCTCTAGCCGCTATGTCCTTAGGTAAGATATACTTTTTCTCTAATTATTTATTGCATTATTCACTGCTACATGCTTATTCCTTGGTGCACTCTGCACATGTAACTGCTTTATATGCTAATGCTTGTTCACTATGCACAATGCATAGGTTTATGCCTCAGTACACTTTGCACATGTAGCTGTTTTATATGCTGTTTGTTCACTATACACAATGTACATGTCCACATCTCAGTGCATTCTGCACATGTTGCTGCTTTATTTGCTAATGCTTGTCTACTATGCACAGTGTGTATGCCCATGTCTTAGTACACTTTGTACATGTAGCTGTTCTGCAAGGCATATGTTTATGCCTCCTACCAATAATGAGCATATTTATCTCTATGTTTGTTAGCAATTTTATTGATAGCAGAGTACTCTGATGTCAACACCCCATTTTTTTTTATTAATGAGCCTATATGTTCACCACTGCATAATATATATATATACACTGTATATATATATATATATATATATATATATATAACAACAATCAAAACACTCTGCGGTCTGGTAAATCATAAGTCGTGGGTTCCTAGTTTAATTTCTGGATTTAATTGCCCATCTTCAGGCTACACATATACATATATGTGTAGCATGAAGATGGGCAAATAAAGCCCAAAATGTTGCTAAACTAGGAACCCATGACTTGTGAGTTATTAGACCACTGAGTGCCACACTTTGTTTTTTTGTTATTTCTGCTTGAAGCGGGCACTATGGCAATCTATACCCTGGAAGGAGTGTGCTTAATCAAAGGAACTGTATATCTATCTATATATATATATATACAACTAATTTTAATACCTTGTTTGATGTTTTAAGTACCTCAACTGCTGAACTAATGGTGCTGATAGTTTCTGACACATAATCACTTATAATATCTGCAGCCTATTTAGCTGATAATACACCCCTCTCTAAGAAAAAACGGAGCCTAAGCCGATGAGTTAGCCGACGTTTTGCATTTTATATTTGGTTGACCCTGAGGAAAATCTCTAATAAAAGAGATTGAAATGTCGGCTAACCACACTACCGATATCTAACTTGGAGGACCTACAAATTCCGCCGGGGGCACCAAGGCAAGGTTTGTGCTTTATATACAGGGAGTGCCGGGTTTTTGGAACTACGTGTTTATCTTATCCGTTGGATTTGGAACAAGGCACCCGGTAAGCTGTTCTGTATGATACTTCTCCTCAGCAGTTTTTTGGATCTCTTGTACACCCTGTTTGTATGTTTGTTTGTCTAACAAGTCCTATCAGTATTTTTAAAGTGGCGTTTGTTAGTACATAAGTGCATCTTCAGCGACATTAACATTCAATAACACAACATGGCAGAAGGCAGATGTTTACATTTGAATTTGCCCATTGGGGAAATTTTGAGTTTCTCCGATTCGGAGGCTGAAAGTCTATACTTCAAAGACACCTTTACCTCTACAGCTGGGGCTGAATCTGCAGTAGATTTGTATTTCTCAATTTTTAAATTAAAAAAGAAAGAGATTGACTTCCATCTCCATAGTATAACACTTTCTGACTATCACAAAGAGAGGAAAATTCCTTGGGGATTCCGTGTCAGAAACATTCCAACTATTGGCAGACATAATACAGATTTCTGCCGTCGGGGGGTTGCCATTCTCAATATATGTTCCCTGGATCTGATGCTGTTGGTCATCGAGGAATCAGCCAGGGAACTTAAAATTATACGTGAGAAAATTAAAGTATTTGAGGAGACCCAACAGTCTATACTGGTACAGGATAAATCAACTAAGTGGTTGGAGAAGCTTAATGCACAGGTGGAGGCATACAAACAAAATCTGGTTAGGTTTAAGAAAGAAAAACTCCAAAAAGTCAAAAAGGACTATGATGAACAATCCGTGTACCCCTGGGCCATGGGCAAACCGCCCTCAAGGAATCGTAAGACATTTAGATCTAA
Source organism: Taudactylus pleione (assembly GCA_031769625.1). Taxonomy (NCBI): domain Eukaryota; kingdom Metazoa; phylum Chordata; class Amphibia; order Anura; family Myobatrachidae; genus Taudactylus; species Taudactylus pleione. The sequence continues at coordinate 708,948 of JAUIMM010000136.1, forward strand.
TTCCTTTCAACATCCGGGTTTTGACACTGAGCCATCGAGTGATAATAATTCTTCACTTAGTGAACAAGAATCACAGTCTCATCCAGCATCTCAAAAAGCCCCTTTAGGGGTTACCGCCCGCGCAAAGCGCGGGAGTGGAGGAAATGGTTCACGAGAAGGGGTGGCCAAAACCAGATGCAGAAGAGGGCCTAGTTATCAACTTATCCTCCCGTATTTTAACTGGTGCTGAAAAGGAATTACTCAATAAAGGACTTTTTTTGTCCCTTCCAACAAATTTAAACCATTTGACTGGAAGGTGGACTTGTGGAGATTCAACAGACAACTTAGGCTTAAAGATTTTTTTTCTAATTCTATTCAAAATGAGCCCTATGAAACCCCTGGCCCGGTAAGGACTAAATCTTCCTTTGACCCCACTTCCTCTAATGCTTCTATTCGATGTTTCACAAGAATAGTGGATCATGAAGTTTTATCCAGTGCTAAATCTTCTAAATTTAAACATCAGAACATGTCTACCAAGCATAGGGAAGCACTCAAAAATTTAAGTCAGGATAAATCTATTGTCATTCGTCCAGCAGATAAGGGTGGGGCAATAGTGTTACAAGACACGGTCACCTATTGCAAGGAGATTTACAGACAGCTGGATGACATCAGGGTGTATAAACAATTGCCCCAGGACCCCACTGGTATATATAAATTGGAAGTGGATACTGTCCTTGAGTCGGCAGCAAATTGTAACGTAATTTCAATCAAAACGTTGAAAGCCCTTACTCAAGAGCACCCAGTGGTTCCCCTCCTTTACACCCTGCCAAAGGTGCATAAAAACCTTGCCTCCCCCCCGGAAAGACCGATTATTTCGGCTCGGAAATCTTTATTCAACCCGATTTCAGTATATCTGGATAACTTTCTCCAACCTCTGATTCAGTCTGAACCCACCTTGCTGAAAGACACAACTTCTTTTATCATGAGACTACAACAACTATCAAGTATACCAGTCTCTGCTATTCTCTGTACCATCAATGTAGTTAATTTATATACAAATATTCCACACCAGGAAGGGTTAATGGCTGTGTCAGAATATTTGTCTTCCAAAGCCAAATATGCGGGCCCAAAGATATCTTTCTTTGTATATCTTTTGGAATTGACATTAAGTAGAAACTATTTCTACTTTGATGGGAAATATTTTCTCCAGCTACAAGGTTGCAGCATGGGGTCTAATGTATCTCCCTCACTGGCTAACATCTTCATGCTGAAACTTGACAAACAATTATTTTTTGATAACCCCTCTTTTTTCCAACATCTACAACTATTTGTCCGCTATATAGATTACATTTTAGTGATTTGGAAGGGCTCTCACGAGGAATTTATGACAGCGATGAACTCGATCAATACCATGCATGATACTATTAAATTTACGTTTGACAGCAACCACCATAAGATCAACTTTTTAGATGTGGAAGTCACTTGGAATGGGTCATCTATTGAGACCAGCCTTTTCACTAAGTCAACGGACAGAAACACCTTCCTGCATGCTGCAAGCCACCACCCTGTGGCACTGAAAAAAGGTTTGCCTTTTTCTCAATTTATGCGTATTAGACGAATAGCGAGTGATGATTTGGATGCGGAACAACAGATGGAAAGGATGCTACATAAGTTTCATGACAGAGGCTATATACTAAAAGAACTTTATAAATCTAAGCAGAAAGCAATGAGGGTGACACGAGAACAATGCCTACGGCGTCCCTCTAAACAACAACAGTCTAACAATATGATTTTTGTAATTACTTTCAATACAGTTAGTAATGACATCAATCATTCAGTTAAGAAACACTGGTCTCTTATCACCAGCGATCCTAGTTTAAAATGTCTAAATGATACGAGACTATTACATGGCTATTGCAGAGGTCCTAACCTCAAAGATCGCTTGGTGAAAAATTATGTTACAAATTTCTCTACTCCATTAATGAAGAACTTTCTCTCAAAAAGACCAGGCTGCTACAGATGCTTAGGTTGTGTCACCTGCCGCTACATGGAGATGGGACACTACATTTCTCATCCCTACTCAATCCGCAAAATACTCATAAAATATGTATTAACGTGTACAAGCACTTTTGTAATTTATGTTATAAAGTGCCCCTGTGGCTTAACTTATGTCGGTAAGACTATCTGTCAGTTCCAAGAAAGAGTAGCACAGCACCGGTTGGCAATTAGGCTGGCACTAAGTGAACGGGACTTTTGACCAACCAGTGGCGCACCACTTTAAAGAAAATCACCATTCTTTGGCTACTTTGTCCTATAAAATTGTGGACCACGTTCCACTATCTCCCAGGGGAGGGGATAGAGAGAAGTCACTCCTCCAACTAGAAGCTAGATGGATCCACATGATGAACAGTGTGGCCCCTTTTGGGCTCAATGAGAATTTACATCTCTCTTGTTTTTTCTAATTTAGAAATATCTGTTTGTGCATCTTATCTTGCTGAACAAGTTTGTGCCTATGCTTATGTAGTCTGGTATTCAGTTATTAGGGCTTCCTCTGTTTACCTAAATTACTGGTAGTATATATTATATGTATTATACATTATATACTATATATCTTTGAAAGTTAGTTAATAATGTTCCCATTATAATTTTCATTTTTAGACTTTCTCAGATTGTTTCTTTTAGGATTGAGTGAGGATATGCTCTGCATGTTTTATCCCTTGTTAAATACAGAGAATTATCTTCTGTTGATATTAGTATATGTATCTAGTATGATAATTTTTCTAGCCAGCATACCTGCTCGTGAAAGTTCCAGTTAGTCTAATGCTAAGTGCATGTATTTTTTATGCCTAATTCTGCGGTGTAGGTTGAGTTATTGTGGCTGTCTAAAGTGATGTCACTTTGTTTAATGTTGTCTCAAGGTGTTGGGTTTACTCACCATGGTAACCAGAGGCCACCGGGTGACTGTGTACGCTGAATGCTCCGTCTTTGTGACGCCGCGTGATGACGTCATCGTTCCTGGCATTGGTCGCTGATGCTGCTGCACGAGGGTGAATGTCTTGTCTATTTAAATGTCTTGCATTTTATATTTGGTTGACCCTGAGGAAAATCTCTAATAAAAGAGATTGAAACGTCGGCTAACTCATCGGCTTAGGCTCCGTTTTTTCTTCCTATTGAAAGTCCTGAGAGTGCCACCACACTACCGATATCTAACTTGGAGGAGCTACAAATTCCCCCGGGGGGCACCAAAACAAGGTTTGTGCTTTATATACAGGGAGTGCCGGTTTTTTGGAACTATATATATATATATATATATATATATATATATATATATAATTATATATATACACATACATGAAATACACAGTATTTTAAGTGCTTTAATTTGGAATTACTTAGTGATAGATGATACACTGGTAGCACAACTCTATAGCCCTTATACTTGCAAACAATATAAGATTTGTATTATATCTAAATACCTTAAATAAGAGGATTTTGAGTTAGTCTATTATATTAGACTCTGAATTACTAGACTTACTATTAAAAACGTATATACTACACAGGGTCTTTGGATTAATAGGGATATTGTCATTACCCTATATTCCCATTCACATTTCATAGTTTACTCAGTAAACTTTACTGTGTCATATTGAATCTCCCACTTCAGTCACACAGCAGTAATAACAGGTGGTCTGGAGCATGTATATTACTTTAGTTACAAAAGTATCCTAATTGTAACATCAGGAGTAATGTGACACAACCTTCATTCCAGAAGTGATATTATTTTTCCAAATAAACATATATGACCACGGTGACAGAATTGTTAATATTAAAATAAGACACCAGACACAATGCTCATTGCAAAAATCTCTTTATTTTTATATGTGGATTATAGTAGCGGTACTCCTGCACAGTGTTTTTTAACACCATTTGTTACTTTTGCACACATCTGTATTGTTTTTAAATATTATTTTGCAGTTTTTAATAATAATATTTTAAAGAGTGAAATAAAGGATATATTTTAATTTATCCTTTTCTTCTTTTTTTTGTGCACCACATAAATCAAACTCTTTCCTATCCAGTACATTATTATTAATAATAATAATAATAATAATAATAATATCAGTTTGTGGTTGGTAGCACCCCCTAATTGGATAATTGGATACATATAAACAATTTTTAAGATCATAACTATAGGGTAAATATTTATTTAAAAGAACTACTATTTAAATGTCCTGTGCGGGTTGTTCTTCTTGTATTGATGAGCTATTAATTCACATTGACTCATAATTTCATCTGATATGGAATTACACACACTGCAAGATAAAAATATAATGCCGTGCTTTTCACAAGGCAGAAACAGCAGATATTTTGTGGTGCATCATGATATCAACAAATGTGGTAAAATCAATGCAAGCAATATGTTAGGAATTCCTAAAAGAGGTTGCTTTAAATGTATTTGGTGTGTGATGTGTAGCTATATGTTCAGGAGATAATATTAAGCACCCATATTCAGACAGTAGGAGGGATGTACTAAGCTTTGAAAAGTGATAAACTGGAGAGTGATAAATGACCAGCAACTCAGCTCCCAACTGTCATGTTACAGGGTGTGTTCGAAAAATGACAGTTGGGAGCTGATTGGCTGGTGGTTTATCACTCTCCAGCTTATCACTTTTCAGAGCTTAGTACATCCGGCCCTCAATCTTTAAAATTCATCATAGATTAACTTGCATGAGTCACTGTGTCATATATTTCCTGGCGTGTCCCTGCGGTAAAATGTACATACGGTAAGGGAAACCAAATGGCAGTTCAAGGAGAGGATAGTGTTGCACAGATCAGTGATACAAGCAGCCATCCTCTCAGGTACTCGTGAGGAGCCAGTGGCCAGGCATTTTGCCACTATGGCCCACTCTTTGACATTTATGAGACATAAAATTATAGATAACATACCCCCACTTGTTAGAGGGGGTGATAGAGGCACATTACTCTTACAAAGGGACTGCAAATGCATTTTTTTACTTTATTCCTTAGTTCCTAAGTGTCTCAATGAAACTGTAGAACTTAAGAATCTTCTGTAAGTTGTTTGCATCTGTTATTGATAGCAATTTGTCATATATGCATTCTATAATTTATCCACTAGATGTCTCCATTCAGATCCTTTACAACAATGTTTTATTATATTTAAAATATTTATCTAGAAATATTATATAATATTATATAATATTGCATTTTCATATTTAACTAGTTCACATTGACATTTAATAACTGTATACTATGGCTGTTTTTAATGATATACATAAGCTGTTTGCAAGTTTAATTGACTGTAATACAAATAGAACCAGTAACTATGGAGATGGGTGCACAGGGTGTGATGTCATTATGCCATGCCCTCTGGCTGGACAAGTGGGAGGATTGGGGAGCATTGGTGATGGGGAGCACATTTAAGGTGAGTTTATTTTACTGTGCTTTGTGCTGACAAAAATGTTCTAATACATTGAAAATTTGACGCCAAGGAGGATGAGAGGGCAATGGGGTGGAGCTGTTCCAGTAAAAGCGAGTGCCAGATACTATATACAGTATATACAGTACCGCTTGGGTCCTTACCCCATGGTGAAAGCAGCTTCCATTTTTGGGGGCTCTTCAATCTCCCAATCGGGGAATGTACTATGCCTTCAACGATTCCTGGATCCCTATATAGATTTAGGCCTGCCTGTCCGCACTGTGGTGGCCCTCACCCTGCAAAAAACTGCTTCCATGCTATGACGGGATTTGCCAGCAATCACCCATCTGGACGCGATAGGCCTAAGTTGCATCTTCTGTACCACTAGTTGAAACTATATCCACACAAGGCTGAGGCTAAATTTTGTATTTTAGTCATGACATCTTGTAAATAAACAAATGCTTGCCTATGGGTTGTTCCATTTTGTGGGCCTTTTTGGAGCATTTTAGCACATTCCTGCATTGGTGTATGCTGGCTGGCACAGGAGACGTCATAGTAGCTCACTACCTTGATGACTTCCTCTGCATTAGGCCAGCTGATTCTCCCCATTGCACAGAGTTGGTTTTTTGGAGCCGGCCTTATTTGCATTTTTTAGGGTGCAAAATCATTACTGGTGGTTACTATTAATATGCATTATTTGTATATCTATAATTGCTATTTATAGAAATATTATATTCATACATAGAGATCCAATAACATTACCTGCAGTGTACAAGAATCGGTTGATTTTGTTCTCTCTTTTGCCTTACACAAAGTACAAATTCCAGGAAATCAGACGAATCATCAGGTACTCCGTGATCAGGCCAAGCAACATACTGTAGATGAGAAACTGGAAGCTCCTCACCGGTCTGAAAACAATACACATTTAAAAAAATGTTAAGCAGCCATTTCAACATGCAAGCCAGAGGACAACATGGATAACCATGTATTATACATTTATAATCAGTTCCCTAACAATTATAGATGCATGTGACCTAGAAGTAGGATTAACAGAGATCCTTTAAACTACTGTAGGTATTTTATCTTTCCTGACAGGCAATCAGTCTACATCAAAGTTATATACCAATCCAGCACTTTAATAACCTGTTCATTGAGACTTTTTTCACCCTTGCACATCTATTCTCAACATATTCTATGCCTGATTAAGAGGTGCATGCAGTGGTGATGTTTGATATAAGCGGTCAAGGGTTTCTGTCAGCGCATTTGTCCAAGTCGCACTATGTATGCATTCCAATGTTTAGCGCTCAGAATTGCAGTACAAAATTGGATGCAAGATCTATGGATTTAATTGGGCATTCCAGGGAGGTAATAGCGGGGTGGCGCTGACACTGGATGCCATGTTGAGACAGAGAAATTGTTCCTGCCACAGGGGTGGTGCAAGCTTTGATGTTGCGACCGATAGTGGGTCTAAAGATGCACTAAAATGGACTAGTGTTGCTGCAAGTGGATATCTTAGTAGGATTACAATCAGTCACCGAATTAGCATAAAAAGACAGAGGCTTTGTGCCAAAAGACACGGTTGCGCCATTAAAACAAACCAAGAAGGGGGAAATAAAGAAGATATCCAAAGTAAGTCCGATTACACTGGTAAACAAAGATTTTGTCACAGGGCACCACTGGTGGTATTATTCAAAAATTATTTAAAAAATGGTCTTAGAATCTTTTTATCACCCATAGTTTTAAAGTTACGCCTTCTTTAAGTATATACATTACAATGTATAACCCATTTATAGAGCATATAGGGAGGTTTATTTTGTTCTGCAAAATTCCATTGTTTTCTTTAATTATTTCCTTCTAAGAAGATTAATATACAATAATAAGGGTACAGAAAACTATTTAGTTGAGGCACATGCTGCTGGATGATTCACTTTGGACAGTGCTGACTAAGCAAGTAAATCTTTCTTAAGCTGGACATACACGTCCAGATAAAATGTTGACAGACCGACAGACATTTTATCTGGCAGCATGCCAGCATCAGATGTCCGTGGCATATACTGTGAGATTTCTAACAGTGTATTTGCCCGACATCTGCGCTCCACCCCCACGGGGGGGAGACATTTCCCTATTCCTTCCTTGGGAAGGAACACAGGAAATGTTGGTCTGTTGGCCACGGCTGGGCATACACTGTCCGATGCGGCCGACAGGTTACCCCCTAAATATCGCATCGGACGGGCATGTTGGACAATCCGGCATGCCCGACCGAGCAATATTTAACCCTCGGTCGGCCACACACACGCTACAATTATCGGGGCGACCTGCGGATATCGGGCGGATCACACCGATAATTGTAGCGTGTATGGCCAGCTTTACTAAGACATCATCCTAGACAGGTGGTGGTTCTTTTTTAATCATTTAATGTTATATGTTTCTCTCATAAGTTGATATTTATATAGTTCAATATATATTTTGTAGTGTTTAGAACAGGGCTGGGCAATAAGCGTCCATCCAGCTGTTGCTGAACTACAATTCCCAGCATGCCTTGCAACAGTTTTAGCATGGCCAGATAGCAAAATTGTGACAAGGCATGCTGGAATGTGTAGTTCTCTAACAGCTGGGGGCCCGCTTATTGCCCACCCATAGTTTAGAACAAGTAGTACAATGCCTAGAAATTGTGATAACCACCCAGATGATTTTTGCTACATTTGTGGAGAGGTAACATTTACATTTCAGAAGCATTGTTTTACTCCACTCAAGTGTTATGAGCTTTACTTTGGATGCAAAGTTGGAGACCAAGATAAAAATTGGGGCCCTTAGGCTGATACAGCTGCATGAAAGTCTTTCAAGAGTATTTGCCAAAAATTCGTAGGTAAACAAAAGACAGACATCTATGAAGAAATAGTGGTCAATCTTTTAATGGATGTAACATGTCTTTGAAAATCCATTTCTTGGACTCTCACCTGGATTTCTTCCCAGCAAATTTTGGATCAGTCCATGATGAACATGGCAACATTTTCACCAGGATATTTCCACAATGAAAAAGCAGTATCAGAGCAAGTGGAGTCCAAATAAGCTTGATGACTATTTTGGACCCCGAAAATGGATATTTCTCAGGCAAAATACAACAGAAAAACCTATACTTGTGGGTCTCAATACGGCTGGTGTGTGTATTCCAATGAGCACACAATTCTGTGAATTAGCAGCTCCAGCATTCTGTGATAGTGCAGAATCTGCGGTTTACCACAGGGTGTGATGAAATAACTTATCTGTATTGTGCAAAGTACACATCAATTAAGGTGGCAGCCTTATTGATCGGAATTTCATTGCTATTTTGAGTTTGAGCGGCAGAAATTCAGTAGGTTTTGTGAAGTTTCAGATAATGTCTAAGAAGCCTTAATGGGACATGTGAAACTGTAAGGGTTTTGGTCTATAGAAAATCATAGCTTTTTTAAAATTGTATTAACCATTAGTGTTTGGAGGAGCAAACCATGCCACCTGCAGGAGAGAAGGGCAAAAAAATGGTACACTAGCGTGGATGGAGGAGGGTACTGCACACAGGAGGTGTTTTGGGTGTGCAGAGGGAGAGACGGCTGCAGGGGCGGGCTGCAGGTATACAGGGCAGTGGCAGCAGCAGGGGTGTGGGGCAGTCAGCATGCGACAGAGGGACTCATTGGGCATACACCTGAGAAAATCAAATCAATAAGACACAGATGCGTGGACATATCAGTGAGATCCATCCATGCATCTGTTAGAAATTGAATATGAGTAATATGAAAAAAAATGATGCCCCCCCCCCTAAAGCACAACCAACCCTGGGCTCTTCACTGCCGGTCCTGGTTCTGAAAATACAGGGAACAAAAAGCATATGGGTGCCCTGTATTTAGCACAACCAGCACTGGGCTTTTCAGAGCAAGTCCTGGTTGTCAAAATACAGGAGATAAAATACATAAGGGTCCACTGTATTTAGCACAAGCAGCACTGGGCTCAGCCAAGCCAGTCCTGGTTTTAGAAATAAAGGGGACAAAAAGAGCTAGGGTCCTCTGTATTATCCATAACCAGCATTGAGTAATGCCACAGCCAAAGGAAATATTTCGCTGGGTCCCCTGGCCAAAGCATTACCCCTGACCGCTATTCATCCCAGGCTGGGGATCCCTGGGGTGCTGAGCACCCCCCAATAAGGGGGTCCCCCTCTTCAGGGTACCTCAAGCCTAGGCTGATAGCCCAGGGCTGTCCCCAGCACCCCTGGGCGGTGGGTGCAAGGTTGATTGTGTAAGGTGACACCCATCAAGCACGACCAGCACCGGGCTTCACAATGCCGGTCCTGGTTGTACATCTACAGGGGACAAATGGCATAGGGGTCCCCTGTAATTAGCACAATCAGCACTGGGATATTTAGAACCAGTCCTGGTTGCCAACATACAGGGGGCAAACAACATAGCTGACCCCTGTATTTAGTGCAACCAGCACTGGGCTCTGAGATGGTCCTGGTTTTGGGAATACAGGGTAAAAACCTAGTAAGGTTCCCCTGTAAATTGAGGAAAACAGCACTGGACCCTTTCGAGTGGGGAGAAATGCCATAGCCAGGGGAGCCCTTTCACTGGGTCCCCCAGTCAAAGCATTACTCCTGACCACTAGTCAGCCCAGGCTGTGGATCTCTAGGGAACTGGGGACCTCCAATAAAGGGGTCCCCCTCTCCAAGGCACCCCAAGTCTAAGCCGATAGCCCGGGGCTATCCCCAGCACCCTTGGTCGGTGTGGGTGCCTGGTTGATTGTGTAGTGCAAATATTTTCTTTTGAAGGTAAACTACAGATCGCAGCAATCCTCCCAAGCATGTTGATACATGGAGAACCACAAGAACCAGCAAGTGGGGCATTAAGGACCTGTAGTACACCTGTAAAATAAATATTAAAATAAATACACTACACCATTTTAAATGTTTTTTATTTTGGCTGCATCTGCACCTTGGGAGCGGCAGCCTTTTTGGGTCCGACGCTGACCCAGGACTTTCGTTGTCATCACCTGGTGGGTACCAACTAGCCAGGCATTGTCTTTGCCTGGCAGGTGCCAACACACCAGGTCTTTCCTTGTCTTCACCTGGCGGGCACCAACCTGCAATGGCTTGCATCATCTTCTCTTGATTGGCGCCAACCCACCAGGGCTTCTGGTGTCTTCACCTGGTGGGTGGTAGCCAATTAGCTCTTATGCACAGCTTCTACCTCCCCAGGGCTCAAGGTGTCCTCTTCACCTAGTGGGCAGTAACTTTTAAGCTTTTTAATAGGTCAGTATGTGACGTAGTGTTTGTACATGTGTGCGCATGTATGTTTTAATAAAGTTTTACTGTCAATGGTGTGTGTATTATGTTTATTTTAATATTTCTTTTGCTGTGCAACTACAGGTACCAGCGGTCCTGTAATGCCCTGCATGCTGGTACTTATGGTTCTCCAAGTATCAGCATGTGAGGGAGGCTTGTTGGAACCTGTAGTTCCACATCAAAGGAAAATATTTTTACTATCATCAAAGGCACCACACTATACATAATCAACCAGGCACCCACCGGCCAGGGGTGCTGGGGATAGCCCCGGGTTATCAGCATGGGGTGCCCTGGAGAAAGGGGTCTCCAGCTTCCCAGTGATCCCTGGCCTGGGCTGAATAGCGGTCAGGGGTGATTTTTAAGCTGGAGGACCCAGTAAAAGGGTTCTACTGGCTGTGGCACAACCTCCCCCACTATAAAGGTTCTGGTAAATACAGGAGAATCCCACACATTTTTTTCCCCCTGTAATTCCAGAACCAGGAATGTCTCAGAGCCCAGTGCTGGTTGCGCTTAATACAGCGGACCCCCTATGCCATATGTCCCCTGAATTTTGGAAACCAGGACTGGTTCTGAAAAGCCTGGTGCTTGTTGTGCTTAATACAGGGGATCCCTATGTAATTTGTCCTCTGTATTTAGCACAACCAGTACTGGGTCTCCAAAGCAAGGTGGCAAGCTGTTTCTTTTTTTTAAACAAAGAAGCTTCAGTGTTTATTTATTTATACACAGATGCAGACATCATGGATCTTTCTGATCCGTGCTTGCATCTACCACTAATGCCCACTAAATCACCAATTCCTGCAGCCTGCACTGCCGCTTATGCCCACTGTCTTCCATTGATCCTGCAGCCCACACTACTGCTTCCCACACTGCTGCTAACGCCCACACCACCACCGCAAATGCCCGAATCCACTCCCAGATCCCGGCCTCAGCTAATGCCCACTTCCTTCCACCGAGTACCACCGCCACTACTGCCTGCATAGGACAGCCATCTTTGTGCACCCAAGTGAAGCCACTTTGAGTACACCCAACAGCTGGAGGCACCTACTGAGGCTCCACAACAAGTTGAAGCTCCCTATCTCTATAATGGCACATTTGTGAGGTAATAGTTTAAAAACTGTAACTTTCTAATTTACCTGAACCCCAAAAGGCTCTACCCTGAAACAACAGCTACTGTACCCAAAAAGACAAACCGCAAGTCTAAATTTGCCCTGTACCCTGACTTATGCCTTCCCAAAAATACCCCATAGAGAACAGCACAAAAGTGGTCCTAATTGAGAGTGTCAGCAAAAACTGACAGTTGGAACTTCTCGATTTTTATTTTTTTTGCCCCTTAAATTTGGCATGCATCACCAACCATGCCAGATTTCAGCTTAGTTCCTCCAATAGCTTCTGAGGTGTAGCCCTTTAAACATCACGCCCCTCCCCCCCTTTTTAATTCAGCCTTAATATCAGGACACTCACATCTTCATAAAAGTCACAAATCAGGGGTGCTTCCCGGCTGTATCCAGATAGGATCCAGAGAAATATAGAAAGTGTATTTAAAGGGGCACTCACCAGAGTATCATGATATGAAGAAAATGCAATGCTTACATATCTTCATCATGTTGACGTTTCATTAATTATAAACATTTATCAAAACAGACAGTCAGAGCATTTTATTCAGTTTAGCCAATATCTGAAAAGTAATGTACAGTATCATTACCTGGTGCTTCCCTTAAATAGCCATTCTCCCCATGTGCCAAACACTTTCAGAGTCCAGACCAGAAGTGTCAGTACTGGAAGTGCCATGCGTTCCACAGCACTGAAATGCAAGGTCCATGACTGGAAGTGCTTTATCAAGCTATCTACATTCATAAAACAAAAGTAGATATACCAAAAATACATTGCACAGAGGCTATCACAATTATGTAATGTAATTAAGTTATGTAATGTCAAAGCAAAGCATAGGGAAAGCAACATCATATCAATGGTCCGTGATGTTATTTCTACAGTAAGTACTGTCAGTTTAATCACAAAGCATGGAAGGCTCTGCAAAAATGGGGATAGTGTGGCCACTTAGTGGAGCACCAAGCCAGTAAACAAATACATGAAGCATATCTCAAGAAATAAATTTTTTTAAAAGCAGCAGACATATTAAGTGAAGTCATTTATATATAAAGACAGGGAATCATACTAAAGGAAAAAATATAGTAAAACACAACAAAAATCTAAATTCTGAATAAAATAAGAAAATTAAGACAAAAACCTCTCATACTGTACCAAGGCCATCTAAAAATATATTTAAAAAAAATATTGAGGAAATTACACTCATTGAGACCTCCTGGGGCCACCATTTCCAAAAGATGAATCCACCTTGCTTCCATTTTACGCAACAGCAATGCCCTATCTCCTCCTCTTAGGTACCCAATCATTGATCTGACAACAGAGAGAACAGTCTTGGTGCCCAGCCTGAAGGATATGGGTAGCCACCGGTTTCTTGATAGAGCTGTTAGACTTTGTTCTGATGAATAATCACTTTATGTATAATGATGAATATTTCACGCAGGTGTCTGAAACCGCAATAGGTTCCAATTTGGTGCCAGCCTATTATAATATATTTATGTACAGAAACACAGATTATGCCACTATTCGGAGATAGCATCCTGTACTATAAAAGGTACATAGATACATATTCCTGATTTGGAGAGAATCAGAGGAGGCGTCACTACGGATGGTTGAATACTTTAATAATCTTGACAATCCTGTATGTTTTACTGTTAAGTTTGATAGGAGATCTATGGACTTTTTGGACATTACAGTTTACAGAGATAGTCTGGGTCTCGGGACTACTCTATTTTTGTAAAGAGACAGATAGAAACACTCTCCTATTTGCAACCAGTAATCACCCTCCAAGACTCAAAAGCAGTCTACCAATCTCACAATTTCTGAGAGCCCTTCGCAACAGTACAGACTCCAGTACTATGGAAATTCAGATCAAGGAGATGAAGGATTGTTTTACACAAAGGGATTACTCAAATAATATCATTGAAGGCTGCTTAACCAGAGCAAGACAAAGCTTTATTGAAAAAAATAAGAAGCCACTTAAAACTAAAATGACTTTTGTGAGTACATTCGACAATATGTCGGTGACAGTCAGGAGATCTATTAAAAAGAACTGGCATGTGGTAGCCTTTGATCCTGAATTCAATGGTGGGTAACGACATCCTAATGGCCTATCGTCGTGGACCAAACCTTAGACAATTATTGATGCATCCCACATCTTGGCCTGATAAGAGGGAGTACACTTGGTTGAAATCCTCAAGACTAGGCTGCTACAAATGTGCTAATTGTCTTGCATGTAGATCACTACTCACTGGTCCAACATTTCCACACCCTCAAAGTGGTAAACAAATCAAGATCAAAGATAGGTTGCATTGCATGATGGACCATGTGATCTACCTCCTAACACATGTCCTTGTGGTTTGGCATAAGTTGGTCTTACCACACGCACCTTCCGTGATAGAATGCTGAACTATCTTAGCTCTATCGATCAAGCTCTCCAAACAGGACTATCAGACAAACCGGTGGCCACACATTTCCTTCAGGCTGGACACCAAATCTGTTCTCTCCTTTGTCGGATCATCAATTGTGTCCCTAAACCTGTGTGAGAGGAGGGGATAGGGCATTGATTTTGTGTAAATAGAAGCAAGGTAGACTCACCTTTTGGACATGGTGGCCCCAAGAGTCTCAATGAGAAAAATCCTCTCAATATATTTTTATATATTATTTTTGAAATCATTTTTATATGGCCTTGTTATGAGAGATTTTTGTCTTATTTTTCTTATTTTATTTTGAATTTTGATTTTTGTTTCGTTTTACTATAATATTTTTTCCTTAAGTATGATTCCCTGTCTTTATATATAAATTACTTCACTTAATATGTCTGCTGCTCTTAAACATTTTTTTATTTCTTGAGATATGTTTTATGTAAAGTATTTGTTAACTGGCTTGGTGCTCCACCTAAAGCCAAATTATCCCTGTTTTTGCAATGCTTTGTATAAAGTGTTAAACTGACAGCACAAAGAAATTACATCCTGGACCAGTGGGTCCCTATGAAATGATGTTGCCTTCTCTATGCTTTGCTTTGATTACATTACATAATTGTGATAGCCTCTGTGCAATGTATTTTTGGTATATCTACTTTTGTTCTATGAATGTAGGGTAGGCTGTATTTCCCCTTCATGTCAGTTCCTGCCCATGACAGCCAGCTAAAGAAGTACTTTGTCCCCAATTACACAAGTTTGTTTGCCCCCTCGTGGGTGTTGGCTCGCTACACTCGCCACATGGTTATATTCCCCTCTATGCCCACTTGGATGGCAGGGAATGATGCTGGACACTGGCTGATGACGTCAGGGTCATCTCGGTGAAGGGGATTTAGACATTACCATGAATGTAGATAGCTTGACACAGCTTGGTCACGGACCTTGCATTCCAGTGCTGTGGAATGCATGGCACTTCCGGTACTGACACTTCGAGTCCAGACTCAGAGTGTTTGGCACATGTGGAGAATGGCTATTTAAGGGAAGCACCAGATAAGGAGACTGTACATTACCTTTTCAGATATTGGCTAAGCTGAATAAGATGCTCTGACTGTCTGTCTTGATAAAGGTCTATAATGACTGAAACGTCAACATTATGAAGATATGTAAGCAATAAAATGTTCTTTGTCTCATGATGCTCTGGTGAGTGCCTCTATAAATACATTTTCTGTATATACAGTATACTGTAAACACACACATACATATATATATATATATATACATACACAAATCCAAATATACGAGTATATATATATATATATATATATATATATAGTGACACAGTTAGGTTAGGGGGTCCCTCTCCTGGGTAGAGGACTCCTTCCTTACACACACACACAGCAGCAGGGAAGAAGCACACCAGTCTGGATGCAAGTACAAGCTGGTCGGCGCCAGTCTTTATTGTACAATGTCAGAAACAAACATAAAGAAATAAAATCCTAGCCCTGTCGGGGTACTAACTTCACAGGTAGTTCCCTCACTACCAGAACCTGGCAGGGCCTAATGCCCTCACCAGCAACAAGGGCACAGCACAACACTTACAGTTAAGTTTTCAAGTGTCTCTGAGCAAACTCCCTGTCTGCTCTCCCAGGTGAGACAATCAGCCCTCAACACACTAGGCTTATATTGGCCACTCTCAGGTGGAAACCCTAACAAGCCTGTTACCAGGCTAAGAGAACCAAAACCTGGAGTGGCCGTGGGTGGAGCCCTCCCTCTCCTCTCACCCACAACCCCCAGGTCCCAAACCGGCTTTTCAAAAAGCCAAAACTCAAGCCTGCTACACTGCAGACTTTCTCCTGGGGGTTTAAAACACATAAGACAGGAATCTGGGACAAATGTACCTGCCACAGACCACTTTACCAATGATCCTATCACATATCCCCCCCCTTTGTTTCGACCTGTGGGGCGGAACAACTGAAGCCCCCAAACAATGAACGCGTGACAACACGTCAGCATTGGCCAGCTGGCTTCCTGGCCTGTGTTCCACTGAAAATTTAAAAGTTTGTAACGCCAAGAACCATCTCGTAATTCTCGCATTACTGTCCTTATTTTCGGACATCCACTTCAAAGGGGCATGGTCAGTGATCAATTTGAACTTTCTTCCAACCAAGTAGTACCTGAGAGCCTCTAATGCCCACTTTATGGCCAACGCCTCCTTCTCCACTGTGGCATAGTTTCTCTCATGTACATTCAACTTTCTACTTAGATAGAAAATAGGGTGTTCCTCACCCTCCTTGTTCTGGGACAGGACCGCTCCTATACCTACTTCTGATGCATCGGTTTGTACTATGAATTACCTTTCAAAATTAGGAGTCATCAGGACTGGTTGGGAACACAACGCTACTTTCAACTCCTGAAAAGCTTTCTCCGCCTCAGGACTCCATTCTACCATGACTTTTTGTTTGCCTTTGGTCAGGTCAGTCAGTGGGACTGCCATGGTGGCAAAGTTGGGTATAAACCTCCTGTAGTACCCCGTAATTCCCAAGAAGGCTCTCACCTGCTTCTTATTCAGAGGCCGTGGCCAGTTTTTTATGGCATCAACTTTACTGAGCTGAGGCTTTATCAGGCCTCTGCCAATGGTGTATTCCAGATATTTTACTTCCTCCATGCCTAGACAACACTTTTTTGGGTTGGCTGTCAAACCTGCCTTATAGATGGAGTCCAAAACTGCTTGTACCCTGGGTAAGTGAGACTGCCATTCAGGACTATGAATGACCACGTCATCCAGATAAGCAGCCGCATACCGTCTATGGGGCCTTAGAATCCTGTCCATCATTCTTTGGAAGGTAGCAGGTGCCCCATGTAGCCCAAAGGGCAACATCTTGTACTGAAACAAGCCCTCTGGCGCTGAAAAAGCTGTCTTTTGTTTGGCGCTCTCGGTTAACGGTACTTGCCAATACCCTTTGGTTAGGTCAAGAGTGGTTAAATACCTTGCCGTCCCTAGTCCCTCAATCAACTCATCCACTCTTGGCATCGGGTAGGCATCGAATTTTGAAACACTGTTCAACTTTCGGAAGTCATTGCAGAAATGCACACTCCCGTCGGGCTTTGGAATCAACACAATGGGACTTGACCATTCACTATGTGATTCTTCAATAACCCCTAACTCTAGCATATTTTTAATTTCTTTCGACACTGATTCTCTTTGTGCTTCTGGCAACCTATAGGGCTTTAGATTAACTTTAACCCCTGGGTCAGTGCTGATGTCATGTTTAATGACCGAGGTTTTCCCGGGTACGTCAGAGAACAGCACCCTATTTCTGATCAGAAACTCCTTGACCTCTTGTTGTTGAATTGCCGACAGGGTTTTTGCCACTGTCACTTCGGGAACTAAGGGCCCTGGATTTACTGGAGGGGCTCGGACGGCCGACAGTGCCGTTCTATCTTTCCAGGGCTTTAACAGATTTATATGGTATATCTGTTCCGGCTTTCTTTTCCCCGGCTGGTAAACTTTGTAATTGACCTGCCCCACTCTTTCTAAGATTTCAAAGGGCCTTTGCCATTTAGCCAAAAGTTTATTTTCCACAGTGGGAACCAATACTAACACTCTGTCCCCAGGAGCAAAGCTGCGTAACCGAGCATTGCGGTTGTATACCCTCTGCTGTGCATGTTGAGCCTGTTCCAGGTGCTCTCTCACTATCGGCACTACCGCAGCAATTCTCTCCTGCATTTGAGAAACATACTCAATCACGGTTTTGTAAGGACTAGACTGCCCCTCCCATGTCTCTTTGGCAATGTCTAGTAACCCCCTTGGGTGTCTCCCATACAACAAGTCGAAGGGTGAAAACCCGGTGGAGGACTGGGGAACTTCTCTTATGGCCAACAATAAATACGGCAATAAGTAATCCCAATCCCTACCATCCTTGTCGACCACTTTCCTAAGCATGTGTTTTAACGTCTTGTTAAACCTCTCGACCAGCCCATCGGTTTGGGGGTGATAAACCGAAGTTCTTAACTGTTCAATTTTGAACAGGCGACATAACTCTTTCATGACTTTTGACATAAACGGTGTACCCTGGTCAGTTAGTATCTCCTTGGGTATACCCAGCCTGCTAAAGACATGAACTAGCTCTCTGGCAATGGTCTTGGTTGACGTATTGCGCAACGGGATCGCTTCCGGGTACCTGGTAGCGTAATCCATTATGAACAGAATATACTGGTGTCCCCTGGCAGACTTCATTAAGGGTCCAACCAAATCCATCGCTATTCTTTCAAACGGCACCTCTATAATAGGCAATGGAACTAGTGGACCTTTAAAATGTGGCCTGGGAGCATGATACTGACACTCAGGGCAGGATGCGCAAAAGTCAGACACCTCTTTATGAAGCCCGGGCCAGAAAAACCTCTGCATTATTCGCTCAGTGGTTTTCTCTACCCCTAGATGGCCTGCCGTTATATGACCATGGGCCAGATCCAACACTGTTCTTCTGTAGGCTTTGGGAACTATTAGTTGTTCCACAATATCTTCCCCCTTCTTAGTCACCTGATATAACAAATCCTGACACATTGCCATGTGGGGATAGTACAGGGTCTACGGGTTTACCATCAACTACTTTTACATTCTCCCTGGCTTTTACCAAAGTAGGGTCATTCAACTGCTCCACGGCAAAGACCTCTCTTCTGACCTCTAAATCAGGCAGACGATCACCTGGCCCAACAACACTGCCCACCTCAATGGGAGGCACATTAGTTGGCGGGCCACCGTCACGTTCCGCATTCTTTAGTTCGCCAACCATAGTAGAAAAAGGGAATAACTCTGACTCAGAAAAAAACTCCCTCCTCCACTACATCGACAACCTTCTCAAATGGATCGGGGTTGTTCACCTCTGGAACAAAACGGCTTTCCCACAATTTCCAGAAGTGAGCAAAGTCTCTCCCCAATATTGCATCGTACACCAGACCATGCACCAAACCCACAGAAACTATAGCAGAGCCACATGGTGTCTCGATGTTCACCTCGGCTGTAACATAATATCGAGTATCCCCATGTATGCAGGTCACACCAACAGTTTTCCCTGTATGCCTCAAGGGGTTCACCAGCTCAGCTTTTATAAGTGTCACCAAGCTACCAGAGTCTAACAGTGCCTCTACTCGGTTGCCATCTACAGTGAGTACACACATGTGCTTATCAGTCTCAGCCTGCCGGTCAGCCGTACAGGCTGTCTGTGCAAAGAAAGACCCCCTGCGGTAGACATGAGCAGTATCACATTGCATAGGTTCAGTTGTAAGTGAACAATTAGCTGCAATATGGCCGAAGCCACCACATCGGAAACACTGAGTCATATCAGTGTAGTTGTTTACGGGGCAAGAACCTTCCTGGCCTGGCAGGCCTGTCTCCAGGTTCTACACCCTCAGTCTTAGGTACATTTCACCGCCCAGCACCCTTCTCCCCTGGAACAGTCTGTGGGAGTTCGCCGGTGCGCCATCGGGGCTCGGTGGGGCATACTCATCAGCTCCTCAGCCGCCACGTACCTCTCCACCAGCTCGACCAACTGGTCCGTGGACTTAGGGTCTGCATGGCTCACCCACTTGCGCAGAGTCAGAGGTAATGATCGCAGGTACCGGTCCATTATGACCCTTTCCACGATCTGTGGTCCCGTCAGCATCTCGGGCTGTAGCCATTTTGAGGACAGATGGACGAGGTCATGCATCTGTGAACGTGGAGGCTTGTCCCTATGGAACTCCCAGCGGTGGACCCGTTGGGCATGAACAAAGGTGGTGACTCCCAAGCGAGTTAGGATCTCCTGTTTTAGTTTTTTATAGTCCTTGGCATCAGCCAGGCATAAGTCGAAATATGCTTTTTGTGGCTCCCCAGACAAAAAAGGTGCCACCAGACTTGCCCACTGCTCCTGGGGCCAACTCTCCCTTTCGGCCGTTCTTTCAAATGCGGCGAGATAGGCCTCCACATCATCGCCCGAAGTCATCTTTTGGAGGAAGTGACTGGCTCGTACGGAGTGAGTGGTGGTGGGAGGACCAGTATTAACATCTCTGGGCCGGGCGACCAGGTGCTGTACCACCTCTCTTATGGCCTGGCTGTTTTCCGCTAAGGCCTGGCGGGTTTCCTCAATAGCGACCTGTTGAAGTCTGTTAGTCTCCTGCTGAGCTCTGGTAGATTCCTGCTGAGCTGCTGTAGCTTGGAGCAAGGCCTTAATCATGTCCTCCATTTTGTCCTGGGGTGTAGGTTGGAAGCTGAACCTTGCCTCTCTGAGCATTGGCTGACGCCTCCTCTATGGGACTCCAAGGACACAGTGTTATTTCCACACTCACAAATTAGGTGTCACTCCCTTTAATTTTTAAACGGAAAGTTTTCCTCTTACTGCAACTTCAGTGTGTGTGGTTGCCTGCATTCTCCACCATATTGTGACACAGTTAGGTTAGGGGGTCCCTCTCCTCAGGTCCCAAACCGGCTTTTCAAAAAGCCGAAACTCAAGCCTGCAGACTTTCTCCTGGGGGTTTAAAACACATAAGACAGGAATCTGGGACAAATGTACCTGCCACAGACCACTTTACCAATTATCCTATCACAATAAACACATAAGACAGGAATCTGGGACAAATGTACCTGCCACAGACCACTTTACCAATGATCCTATCACAATATATTTGTAGTGTTGTGCTGTGCCCTTGTTGCTGGTGAGGGCATTAGGCCCTGCCAGGTTCTGATAGTGAGGGAACTACCTGTGAAGTTAGTGCCCCGACAGGGCTAGGATTTATGTTTATGTTTTCTTTATGTTTGTTTCTGACATTGTACAATAAAGACTGGCGCCGACCAGCTTGTACTTGCATCCAGCCTGGCGTACTGTTTCCCAGCTGCTGTGTGTGAAAGGAAGGAGTCATCTACCCAGGAGAGGGATGCCCTAACCTAACTGTGTCACAATATATATATATATATATATACATACATATATATTCCTGCTGTGTATGTACAGTATATATATATATATATATATATACACAGATATGTCCAGTTGCATCTTTGCCACTTGTGCCGATAATCGCACATCCGCACCCGCGACCCCATAGGATTGCATGGTGCAAACACCGCACACAGGATGGCGTACTGTGGCGCACGCAGCTGCAGCTAATCGCATGGAATGATGTATGTGCATGTGTGCAGCACAAGTGGCAAGGATGCAAGAGGACACATCTGTATATGCATATATTGTTTGACTAAGTCTATATTGCCTATGTGAGTAAATACAGTCTGTCTCTCCAGCCCTGCACTCTGTCTCTCCAGCACCCTTCTGCCTCACTCTCTGGAGCCCTGCACACAGTGTTGTTCCAGCTAGCTCCCTTCTGCCTCAGCCAGGTAGCATATGAATCTTCTTACCTTTTGTACCAGGCTGCAGCTCTATAAGGTACTGCGGCTCCTCTCTCCTTCAGTGGTGCGCTGCGACGTCATGATGTCACAGCCGCAAGATAATAAAGTTTATTGTACATCAATAAAGAGGGCAGACAGGCATCACTTTCATGTTGGGCAGCAGGTGAGGCAGGAGTGGCAGGTTTGGGGGTAGACTGTCCATGGGTCTCATTCATTTGCGGTGGTGAGAGTGGGAGAGGAAGCCCCTTTCACTTGCACTGGCAGTAGCAGCAGGCAGGTGGTAGGAGTGGGCCAGGCCCCCCTTCTCTGTTGGAGTAGTCCTGACAGTCCCCCCTGATGGTTGCCCTGGATGCAAGTAATTTTAGACTGCAGTTTTATAGCATACATTAAAGATCAATTTAGATTACATTTATAAACAGCATTTATATAATGTATTTGGATGCAAATACCTAATACCAAACAAAGTACTAGATGCCAGCTTCAGATAAAAAGCCTCAGTTTCTTACCTCTATGTTTGTTACTATTATTTCTCTGAAAACATAAGCAATTGTACAGTCTTCTGAGTTACATGTTACTCGGAAATTTCCATATTCAATCACATCAGGTGGATCTGGCCAATACTGTTGGCACTTGGTCTAAGTAAACAAAAATTGAAAGGAAGTTGACAAATATGAAGATTAGTTAAACATAATATTAGCTATACATAATATACACAATTCAGTGAGTCACAAATAATAGGTCGATGATTACTGATGTATCAAACTGAATATTTGTGGCAACAATTACTGTAAGTGATCAACTTTATTTGTGATTGATAAGGACATTTTGACAATGGTTAAGAACAAAACTTTTGTACTTTAAATCTGCAGAGCCTGTAAACTGGGCTAATGCAGACCACAGATGAGCACCACAATTCCCCAATCCACTGATGCCAATCCCCCAATCAAAACTGTGTTGACAATCATGGATCCAACTGGGAATCAGGGAATTCTGCAGGTTAAAAATCCTGATTCATCGATCCCGTAGATTTTTTGGTCGGGATCAACAAATAATGGAAATTCAACATGTTGGATTTCCCCAAAGCCCTGATCTATGAGTCAGGGGATCAGGAAATTGTGGTAAACAGTTGCAGATGTATAGGCTCCATAAAGTTTAATTTTATAAAAACTATTAAGATATGTGGATATTGTATAGTACAAATGTATTCACTTTTAGATACTTTTTTTCATTTAACAGAAATAAAATGAAATATCATTGAAACATTTTATTTATGAATGAATGTATGTCATTTTTTTTATGCCTCCCAACATCATTGTTTGTTAATTCTTGACCTGCAGATGCCAAAGGCACACATATCCAAAAAGGGAATGGGACCTTATGAGAAACTGGGCATATCCTTATAGTACCCCCATTTTCATCACTCTGGGGAAATTCCAGCACTCCCAGAGATGGTGGGCTACCGTCAGGTTCATCCTACACTGCGTAAATATGCCGTACAGATATTTGGGAAAGTGGGACATGCACTCTGGCACAGTGCCAGAGTTTTGCTTTCAATGCACATTGCCATCTTTCTGAATTATCACTGGAAAGATGGATCCAGAAGTCATGAGGCAACTGCAGGGGCCTGTATGCACTGCACATCTTGCTCCCATTCTAGATATGCCTATGCCTGCCTGCTTCCAATTGACTACTAGTGGAATTGATGCAAAAGTTATGTATATATTTTATTTTTATTTAGCCTCATTTTTCACATGGAGCATGCTTTAGTTAAAATTCTGTAGGGAACCACAAAACAAATGCTAAGAAATATCAACTCATGCTTTAACAATGAATATTTGTCATACTAATTTGTCTAACTGATGGTAATTCAGGATACCAATATTGTATGTCTTTGCAATATATGTGGAAGTCACCTGAAGAGTTTTCTCAAATACAGATTTCACTTTATTTTTCCCTCAAAGGAAGCACGTCACTCTCCTACTCCCAATCATGAAATTAATTCCATCAGTTATAAACTAAGGGCCGGATTCAATTAGCCACGATAAATCGATAAGTTATCACTGGTGAATTTATAGCACTTCTGTGGTGTGATATTGTCGCCTATTCCGGAAATGAGTGCTACCATTTTTTGCCAAATCCAATTACAAAACATGCAAAAACGCATACCTGCAATAATTTTTCATGGCAAAACATTTTTAATTTTTGGGAAATCAGTCTGTACCCCAAAATAAGCCAAATGAACATAGGAAATCAATATAGAAGTGTATTAATTGCCGTAATAAAATAATTTTGAGTTCTTAAATTGTGTTAAGTGTTGAAAATTGATAGAAAGCAATTATTTTTTGATAAAATACCTGCTGGATGTAAATTGGGGGTGCATTAAAATGGGTGCAAGTATATTTGTGTGCCTATAGAGTGCCCTTGTAAAAAAAAATTAAAATACACCTGCTGCAGCCACCTGTAATGTTTAAAACACCTCTCCCATCCATATAGCCCCCCAAAATATCAGGCCCCACTAGTTTTAACCCATTTTCCACTACTTTTATTTTTTCGATCCCAAAATTGAAGTGGCATTTTTGACCAAATTACACCAATTAAAAAAAAAACGTTTTGCCTAATTTATCATTAGGGAGGGGTGTATAAAGGGTTCTGAAACAAACCCCAACATTTTTAGCCAAAAATATGGATTTTGCTTTTTTTTTCAATTACTCTGAGTTGGTGAAAACTTATCGCCGCTTTCTGTCTATGCAATTATGGCACATGCAATAATAATAAACTAATTGAATTGCGCGAAATCGAAATTGTCATGAAATAATTTAATGTGAAAATAGGGCTTATCACGCCTAAATGAATCAGGCCCTATATGTATTATGGGGTTGATTCAGAATTTGGAATAAAGCAAGCAATAGCAAGTAACTGAGCACCTGGACAAACTATGTTGCAATGCAAGGGCCCTGGCATCGGCCGCTTCTCACCTCCGTCCTTGGGATTAGGTGTTAAGTTGCTGGGAGTGGAGGTAAGTGGTGACTGAGTATTCTCCCCGGGGTCTGCTCGGTCTTCCGTGCATGCATCCTGGTTCCCGAGGTGCCGGGCATGGGAGCAGCCATGTTGGTCCATATCACCTGAATAGTCTGTCCCAATGGTAGTCCTGCAGTCATTCAGCTGATCCTCTGATCCAATGACCAGCTACCTAAGGATATTTAAGTCTGACTCCAGAAACAGGAAACTGCTCTTCAACTTCACTGTTCCAGTGTCTGATACTCACCAGTGTTTCTCCAGGTTAATTCCTCAGTGTGTTGATTCAGCCTTCTCGCTGTTTTCCAGTGTTATTTGCATCAGCTCCCAGGCTGACTCCAAGTGTATCACTTCAGTTCTCTCACTGAACTCCAGTTCTTTATATAAAAGCTCATGTGTTGTTACTATTGTGCTGTTCAGTGCCCTTGCTCTCTCCCTGTGTTACATGCTTCAGCTGTTAAACAATAGCCAGTATTCTGAGCTTCCCTTTTCATGCTGATTTCCCTGAATTATAAGTATTTGTTCTCTTGCCAAATTTCTGAGTTACATGTCCAGCTCTCTCTGGTACATTCTTTAGCTGTTAAACTATTTACTAGTATTCTCAGTTTCCCTTTTCATGCTAATTTCCCTGAATTATAAGTATTTGATCTCATGCTAAATTTCTGAGTTACATGTCCAGCTCTCTGTGTTCTCAGAGCATTCCTGTGTTATATTTCACTGTGTTCTCAGTGCAAGTCCTCGACTGGATACTATCCAGGAAAGAATATAAATTTTTGTTTTCAACTCACCCTGTACTTTCTATATATTATCACCTTCCAAAATTTAACAAGTCCCTCACTTCACCTCTCGGTCATCCTATTATTTATGGGATTCATTCTTTGACCTCCAATCTTTCTTTTTATGTTGACTCATTTCTTCAACCTCGTGTCTCCCTGTTGAGGTCCCACATTACAGATACAACTCACTTCCTACAGATGATAATAGGAGTATGTTGGAAAGAATCTTATGCCTTTCTCAACATGGATGTACAAAGTGTGTATACCAACATTGCACATGATTTGAGCGTTGGTGCTATGGCATCCAGACTAAAACAAGATGGAGAACTCTCATGGAGACATGAATGGTTTATTCTAGAATCTATTTTATTTTTCTTGTAGCATAATTATTTTTTATTCCTGGACACTTTTTACTTACAGATGATGGGCACGGCCATGGGGACCTGGTCCGTGCCAAGCTACGTGAACCTATACATGGGTAATCTTGCCCATGTGCAGGGAAGCGAGTTCAGCCCGAGCCTGGTCCTCTATGGCCAATAAATAAATGATCTGTTTATAATTTGGGACGGGTCTGAAAGCACATCGCTTAATTTTGTTTCTCACCTTAATTCCAACCCTTATAATTTACAGTTCACATCCACATTCCACTGCACTAAAATTAATTTCCTGGATATAACCCTAGAAATGAAATGCAACAAAATAATTACCACAAACTACACCAAAGAAGTGGGTAGTAATTCCTATCTAAACTTTAGGAGTGCACATTACCCCCCTTGGAAGAAGAAAATCCCTAAGGGACAATTTCTCTAATTAATAAGAAATTGTAGTGACTTAGACATTTTTGATGATCAGGCCAAGAAAATGACAGAATCATTTTTGGATCAAGGGTATCCAGAATCATTGGTACAAAATTATTTTAGGGAAGTAAGACTTCTGGATAGGGAGAGCCTTCTAAACAAAAATAGAACTGAAAAAACAAAGTTATTCACAGACCAAAACTTGTCATTCATTTCCACCTTTAATAGTCAATGTCACAATATTAAGAAGATTGTCAAGAAAAACTACAATATTCTTAAACAGGATAATATTCTCAACTCACAAATACCACCGACACCTAGATTCATTTTCAGAAAAAACAAATCTTTAAAAACCATGTTGGCTCTAAGCCATTTAAAAAGTGTGCCATCGTAAGAACCACAGAAAAAATTACTATGGTTGCAACCCAAACCTAAAGGTTCATATAAATGTGAGGGTACAAAATGCACCACTTGTAACCATATGGATAGAAAAACCACCCACATAGTTGGTAATTATAGTGATAATCCATATGGAATAAAAAAAATCATAAATTGCAACTCCACCTATATTATCTATCTTCTTACCTGCAGTTGCAATTTATGCTACATTGGGAGAACAACAAGAACTCTCAAGGTAAGATTCATGGAACATCGCAGAAATATTCTTAATCATGTGCAGATACATAGTGTGTCTAAACACTTTTATGACTCTCATAATGGAGACCCCAAATCTTTGAAAATAACAGGTATAGAAAGAATTCCAGCCACTGTTAGAGGGGAAGATCGTTTTAAATTACTATGTAGACAAGAAATATTTTGAATGTTTAAATCAGATACAGAACATCCCAAGGGGCTGAATGAAGCTATGGAATTGAATGTAGTATTATAGGTTCACTATCCAATTGTTTAATCTGTAAGGTTCGATCTTCTTCAGGCTGCTCCTCATTTATCCCATTTCTGCATAACAATAGAAAATACTTAAGGGAAATTTTTTATAGGTTTTCTTTCTCCACTAGTAATAAAATAGGATAAATCAACATGATGGATAAAGAATATATAAATTCCTCTTTCTATTATTATACTGTATATAAAACCATGTACTTACCCTGAATTCATTATATGTGTAATTTTTATGGTTTAATTAGTGTTCTCGCTTAACTGGTTTTTGGTATTTATGTGATCAGTATACTTTATTATGAGAAAGATTGGAAGAAGGCTCTATCTTTTTTGTTTTGCTGTTCAAATTTTCTTTTGTAAAATAATAGAAATCATGACTTGAGATGATTTTCACGATAGGTCTTTCTCTTTGATAACAAAATAAGTTATACTAACATGATGTCGAAAAAGAATATATAGAAATATTTTATACAAACTTGTGTACTTACCTTGATCTCATTAGACATATACAGTATTTACTATGGTTCAAGTAGAGTTTTTCCTCCAACCAGCCTTTGATATTACATGGATCATTTTATTAAGATGTTATGATTGATATATCTATGCATTGTTATATGTTTATTGGGTATCATTTTGATCTTTAAATAGATCAGATAGTTTAGACTATCAAATAATTAATAAATAAGTAATGGAGTGTGCGGTCATGTGACCACTGCTATTTGCTATTTAGATATGCGGGCAGTCCCCAGATTATAGCCAGGCCCATGTGATCATGTGATACAAGGCATCCTTGAATTGTGATTGACGTAAGCTGCTTAAATGTGCGGATTCCTCTCCCCTCTGGCACGTATGACATGATCGCAAAGCTAGGACAGCAATACTATAATAGCGGTAGAAAGACTGCAGCTAGGGATAAATAAACTCCCTTTAGAAATCCAGCAAACACGGTCACATGATCAGTGACATTTGTTGCCAAAAAACAAATGGGTCATGTGACGGATGATAACATGATGGGGAGGGTTTTTTCCCTCCCAAATAAGCTCTATGCGAGACACTGCTTGGTCACATGATGTGATCAGTGACGTGTGCTGCTGAAAAACAAATGGGTCATGTGACGGAGCACTGATGATGCAATAGGGAGGGATTCATTCCCTCCCAGCTAGGCTCTATGAGAGACACTGCCCGATCACATGACCTAATGTTTTACTTTATATTGGGAAGCTATTTTTGTACAGATCAGCAAGGTAAATCATTTATTAAGGTTATGATAATTATCTTTATTAAATAATATCAGATGGGTCTGTCTCCTATAGATAATCATATGTGAATCATTAAGATACTTTATCTGTGTTAAATGGAATGGATTATACACCACAGGTGTTTGTGATTAGTAACCAATTTAGTTCAGGATATATAAACCACGGTCCCTTCCAGCAGTACAGTCCATTATCATTTGATAAAGCTGTGGGACACACAGGGAAATGCATCAGGAGGACTTTGTACTGAGGGCCTGATTCAGACCTGGTCGCAAGCACTGAGCGTGCGCAACCGGGTCGATGGTGGCCCAGAGCGCATGCGCACGACGGAGCCGGCTCCGTCGTGTGCATGCACGAGACCCGGATAGCAACGGGCAATCTGTCGCTCCGGGTCTCGCACCAAAGGGCGGGCCGGGGGCAGTGGCTGCCCAAATGGAGGTATTCCCATGAGAACACCTACCGTTTGGGGCCGGCCCCACTGACATCACAAGTGATGTCAGTGGAGAGATTCCAGCTCTGTTAGCCGAAATCTCTCTGGGGCTTGCGGCAACGAGACCCTACCACAAGGGTCTCATCGCAAGCCCGATGGTCTTGACCATCGCGACCATCATCATGGCCGTTCGCTATAGCTGTGGGTATACCCACAGCCACAGCTATGCGAGTGGCCAGGAGGCCGTTCTAAAAAAAAAAAAGAGCGACCAGCTCTGAATCAGGGCCTGAATCCCTTACTGCACTGGGACTTTTATACCATCTTTCATTCACCTGGGCCAAGCCTCAGAACTTTTTTTTGGCAAATTGCACTTCATCTACAGTGGACTGTCATTTCTAACATGCAGCAATCTCATGCACAAAGGCTCATCTACCACAATGGATTTTCATCATGCAGGATTGCTTCTGCTTATGAAACCCATGTGGTTGGACCATAGTGGTAATTATATGAGCCTGTGTTACTACCAACTGTACTATATATGTGGCATTCTAACTATCACTTGCCAACATAGAGAGGCTGCGATAGGAAAAGGTGTTTTGTTGTTATATACAGTTTCCATGATGCTGAATCAAAATCAAGCAACAAAACTGTTTGTGATATAATTATATTTATGATCACATAGAGATGTATTCAGATTCCTATTTAGGATATGATTTTATGAATTTCTATTCAATTGCATGATTTTACTAATCAGCTGTTTTATATTAAATATGTTTATGCACTAAGGGCCTGATTTAGACCCGCTTGCGAGCGCTCGCAAGCGGGTCAATGGTGCCCAAGTGCGCATGCGCACGACGGAGGCGCCTCCATCGTGCGCATGCGCGAGACCCGAATAACGACAGCCAAGCCGTCGTTATGGGTCTCGCACCAATGGGGGCGTGCTTTTGATGGTGATTGACAGCACGTCCGGGGGTGTGGCTGCCCAGACGGAGGCATTCCCATGGGAACGCCTACCGTCTGGGGCCGGCCCCACTGACATCACTAGTGATGTCAGTGGGAGTGCTTTTGGCTCTGATAGAGCCAAAAGCACTCCTGGGCTTCCGGTAGCGAGACCCTACCGCAGGGTCTCGTCACAAGCCCGATGGTCGCGATGGTCTTGACCATCGCGACCATCATTTTGGCCGCTCGCTATAGCTGTGGGTGGTCACCCACAGCTATGCGAGCGGCCAGGAGGCCGCTCCAAAAAAGAACAGGGACGGCCCTGATTCAGAGCGAGCGCTCTGTCAGAGCGTCCGGCTCTGAATCAGGGCCTATATCCATTCCATTTCTTAATCATTCCATATCATGTTTTTTTTAGCACTGTATACTTTATTTTCCACTGTTTCATACATTTTGAGGTCTGACTAGCCTCAATCTTTACAGCTGCTTTAGAAACACTGCCCCCCACGCACCAGAACCACTTGTTAGTTATTTATCTTTTACTATTCTCAGAGTATTCCTTTGTTCTATTTCCCTGTGTTTTCAGAGCATTCCTTTGTTATATTTCCCTGTGTTCTCAGTGCAAGTCACTGACTGGATCCATTACTATTCTCAGAGCATTGCTCTGTTATATTTCCTCATGTTCTCAGTGCAAGTCCGAGATTGGATCCTTTACTATTCTCAGAGTATTCCTGTGTTCTATTTCCTTGTGTTCTCCGAGCATTCCTTTGTTATATTTCCCTGTGTTCTTAGTGCAAGTCATCGACTGGATCCTTTACTATTCTCAGAGTATTCGTGTGTTATATTTCCCTGTGTTCTCAGTAAAAATCACCAACTGGATACTTAACAATTATCAGTGCATTAGTGCACTGAGGGCCTGATTCAGAGCCGCTCGTAAGCGGCCGCTCGTTCGTTCCGAGCGATGTTCGCACATCTGCGCATGCGTACGGGTTGTAATACGCATGCGCGAACCAGTCAGTGCGGGCGAAATTCGTGTGCTCGCAAAATAGCGAATACCTGCTAATTTGAGTGACAGGATGAGGCGTTTGTGCGCGGTAACAGGGGAAGGTGCTTGAAAACGGGGAGTTGAGATCCGAACGCAGGCGTGCCAAACGGTCAAAATGGGCATTTAATGGGAGTGCATAATTAACAAAGCAGCGTCATCGACCACGTCACTTGGTTGTCTTTTAGCCAGAACTGCTCGCATGATTGCGGTAGGAAAATGCTACCACAAGAATAGCGAGCAGTTCATACGCCTTTCGATGTACTCGATTAATCTAATAAATACTGGAGATGACGTATGATGCGAGCGGCCAGGGGGCGTTTTTCTCAAAATAGCGGCCGCATGTTTTGTTCGCTCGTTCAGACATAGAGACGTCAACAGACCGCAAAGAGTGAGCACTTAATTTAAATAGCCAGCCCCTTTTTCTGAGCGAGCGTCCACAAATAGCGTCCGGCTCTGAATCAGGCCCTGAGTTTCCAGTGTTAACTTTTGTAAATATAGTTACCGGTCTCCCTGCCTCTCCCAGGTACCTGTCCAGAGGGCCGTGAAACCCATATCCCAACTGGAGGGGTCACTGGTGAATACCACAAAGTGTTAGACTCCACGCCTCTGGGCAGGTCTAGCCAAAACTGGGTTTGGCCACAGTAGAAAGACCTAGTACTGTCACTCACCTGGTTGTTGCCTAGCTATCCTAACCCCCTGGCTTTTGTCCTCTCCTGAGTAACTTCCCATTCGGTTTGAACAGCCCACATGCAAGCCACCGGGTTTCAGGGTGCAGCGGTTTTTCAAAACCTACTTTCTTGTGTGAATACTCAGGAAACAACCAACAACTCATGAGAGAGCAGCTGCAAGACCTTTCTGGTCAATTGAAAATTATTCATTATGTTCTTGCTGCTTTGACTCCAGTCACATTAGAAGACCTGCCTGTGAATTCTCCTGTGTCTTCTTCTCCGGGGTTTTGTTCTCAAGTTACAAATACTCCTATGGAATACATTTTTTTTCTGTCTTCTAGTCAACTTCTCAAGTGTCCTCTGGCTTCCCAGTTATCTGACATTTGTGACCAAGAAAATTTCAAGAGTTTCTACAAGCTTCTTGAACAACTACATGGCCTCCTCCCAAAATTTGTTCAAGTTATTCCCAAGCTTTGTAGTGCTATTCCTGACTTGACTATCATCTCTTCGAAGCAAACTAAAGTAAAGCATCAACGTTTTCTTCATCCTAAGCTTTATGAGGTTGAACGTCAGCTGTTCCAGGAACTGCATTTTTGCTTATATTATGGTTATGATGATCACTTTCTTAAATACTGTGCCCTGTGCCCACCAAGAAATGGTGGCAAGTGCGAGATTTCCAACATCTGCTCTTTTGCTGGTTCTTCCCATCAGTCATCGGTGTTTCCGGTTTCTTCAGTTTCTGACAAGGAGGTGATGCCCATTTAACAAAAGAAAGTTAAAGTTGTCTATCGGGGCCATTACAAGATGCTTCTACCCTCATCTAGGGAATTTTGGGAGTATTCAACCACCTAAAGTCAGCGACACTTCACACACTGTTTCTAACAGTCACAGCCCAGATTCTGTTTCTACCAGTCACAGCCCGGATTCTGTTTCTACTGGTCACTGCCCAGATATTGCCTAAGCCGGTCACAACCTGGATTTTGCCTCTGCCGGTCACAGCCTTGATTCTGTTTCCACCGGTCACAGCCTGTATTCCGCTTCTACTTGTCACAGTGCCTGATCCTATTCCTACCAGTCACAGCCCGGATTCCGTTACTACCGGTCACAGCCTGGATATTGCCTCTATTAGTCAAAGCCCGACCATTTACTGTTCTACTTTTAGACTTCAGCTGGTCATCCCTGAAGAACCATCTGAACTTCCAAATTTAAGCTCTTCTGTTTCAAGTTTCATATCCCAAGAGGGGGTTTCAAGTCTCGTACCCCAAGAGGGGTTCCACGCCCCAGAAGGGGATTTTTGTTTTGCGTTTCATACCCTAGGAGGGGTTTACAAGTTTCACACCCCAGGAGGGCGTTTTCATATAGAGTTTCACACCCCAGAAGGGGTCTCCATTTTGAGTTTCATACCCCAGGAAAAGGTTACAAGCTTCACGCCCCAGGAGGGGGTTTCAGTTTTGAGTTTCATACCCCAGGAGGGGGTTACAAGTTTTACATCCCAGGAGGGGGTTTTTGTTTTGAGTTTCACACACCAGAAGGGGGGGGTCTCCATTTCAAGTTTTGTTTCCCAGGAAGGGGTTACAAGTTTCATGCCCCAGGAGGGGGTCTCCGTTTTCTGTATTGCACCCCAAGGAGGGGTTTCAAGTCTTGTACCCCAGGAGGGGGTTTTATAGTTCCTCACTCCAGGAGGGGGTCTCAAGTTTCATACCCCAACAGTATTCCAGTATTATGTCAGAGAAGGTAGAGTCAAGTGATTTGTCCATCCCAGTCAGTATAATGATTTTGACTAAGGTATCCACATTTCAGGAAGGAAAGGGTTCTAAGTTAGGAGCTAACAAAATTTAATGTTCACCTTCTTCTGAAGACAAGACCAGTCCTACTTCTGAGCATAATTCTACCTGCCAGGTTTCATCAAACACTCCTACGTACATTGATGGAGACATGACTCAATATTATGCACTACTTGAACAATATTTAGAATTAATGGAAGCTGATCTTTCATGCAGTGTTACAACTATCAACCTTGTTAAATGTATTCTTCTGAACTTCAGAGGAAAGGTGTTACAGTGGGCTAATCCACGCAGAGTCCAGACACCCTATATTTTCTAATCTAAGGGCTTTCAGTGGGGCTCTCTATAAAGAATTTTCTCC
This sequence comes from Taudactylus pleione, assembly GCA_031769625.1. Classification (NCBI taxonomy): domain Eukaryota; kingdom Metazoa; phylum Chordata; class Amphibia; order Anura; family Myobatrachidae; genus Taudactylus; species Taudactylus pleione. The sequence continues at coordinate 742,539 of JAUIMM010000136.1, forward strand.
CTCATGTCCACCTTCTGGTACCTCCTCCATTGAAATTTCTAGTGCAAGTTTACCATCCTCAGACATTAAACTCAGATACAAACAAAACAAATGGCCTCGGCACTAATAAGCCATTGAAAATAAAAAATTGACTATGTGCTTATTAATCCTCCCACTGTAGTAAGTGAAAATGATATATCTATCAGCTGCAAATCTAAACTAAACTGGGGTTTATGATTACCCAGTACAAAACCAAAGATGCAAATAACCAAACAAGACTGCGCTAATTAAAAATCACACTACTAGACTGTGAGATGGCAGAAATACAACAACAGTCAGTGCTCCTGACTGTTGTTGTATTTCTACCATCTCACAGTCTAGTAGTGTGATTTTTAATTAGCGCAGTCTTGTTTGTTATTAAACTCAGATACACTACTTTACTCCCTTCTCAAAATTGTACAGTACAGGATCAGTCTGTCTGAAAAAAGTAATCTCTAAGGAATATTAAAAACCAGCAATCTAACACTATCAGAGATGGTTATTCTTCCCTCTATTCATCTCCAGAGTCCTCCTTGATTTCTAGTCATGTTAATTCTTCCATTAGATACAGACTTGGAGTTGGAATTCGATCCTACTTTATAAAAGGCAATGTCCCGTTTCCTGTGGATCCTCTGTAGTTTGAGCCTATTCTTTCGAGCCATGTATTCCTTCAGGAGTTACCTTCGAGAATCACGACTGTTTGGAAGAAAAAAAACATATTTTTGTACTAGATATCAGCTGATTTTTTTTTGGTGTCTCAATTTTCGAGTTCTTGAAGTTTTGCTAAAGATTGGCAAATTTACAAGTCTCAAGTTTTTTTAAGTTTTTCTAGTGCACTTCCTTGGAGTCCAGAGTCCACCCTGAAAGGAGGGGGTACTGTCAGGATGCAGCCTGGGAACAGCCGCTACTCACTTCTTCGCCAGTGTCCTTGGGCTTAAATGTTCAGTCGCTAGGAGTGGAGGCAAGTGGTGACTGAACATTCTTCCCAGGGTTTGCTAGGGCTTCTGTGCATGCATCCTGGTTCCTGGGCATGGGAGCAGCCATGTTGGTCCATATCACCTGACTAGTCTCTCCCAATGGTAGTCCTGTAGCTACTCAGCTGATCCTTTGATCCAATGACCAGATGTCACAACCTGTGTAGTTCCTCCTCCCTACCTCTGGTGTCACTCTTTGTTTAGGCCTGTCTAGCCCATCATTCCACCCTGGCTAGTCTTTGATTGCAGACATGATTCAAGCAGCTGTGGGTTGCACCTGGGAACTTGTTTTATATTCAGGGTCAGGTCATCTGGTCTACCTCTGTGACTGTATTCCAGGTTCCCAGATACCCTCTGCTAGTTTACTACCTTGGATCTTGGCTCACTTCAACCCAGTTTTCTTCTGCTTCCTCTGTAAGTTATCTTGGACACTATTATCATTACATTGCTGTTCTCCAGTGTTATGTGCATCAGCTCCCAGACTGACTTCCAGTGTGTCACTTCAGTTCTCTCACTGAACTCCAGTTCTTTACATAACAGCTCTTGTGTTGTTTCTATTGTGCTGTTGAGTTCACTTGCTCTCTCACCCTATGTTACATGCTTCAACTGTTAAACTATTTCCAGTATTCTGAGTTTCCCTTTTCATGCTGAGTTCCCTGAATTATAAGTATTTGTTCTCATGCTAAATTTCTGAGTTACATGTCCAGCTCTCTCCCTGTGTTCTCAGAGCATTCCTGTGTTATATTTCCCTGTGTTCTCAGTGCTAGTCACCAACTGGATCCTTTACTATTCTCAGAGTATTCCTGTGTTATATTTCCCTGTGCTCTCAGTGAAAATCACCGACTGGATACTTAACAGTTCTCAGTGCACTCTAGTGTTTCTTAGAGTTACTACATTCCTAGAGTTTCCAGTGTTAACTCTTGCCTCCCTGCCACTCCCAGGTACCTGTCCAGAGGTCTGAAAACTGCTCACTTGGTGCCCATATCCCAACTGGATGGGTCACTGGTGAAGACCACTGAGTTAGACTCCGCGTCTCTGGACTGGTCTAGCCAAACCTGGGTTTGGCTGCAATAGGGAGACCTAGTACTGTAATTCACCTGGTTGTTCCCTAGCCACCCTAACCTCCTGGCTTTTGTCCTCTCCTGAGGAAATTCCCATTTGGTTCCTGGCAGGGTGCAAATACATACTTTTTTGCATTTGGGGTAAATACTTGCTTCTTTTGCATGTACCTGTAGCCTACAAATGCTGCACAGCTTTATTTTTACACTGCAATTTTGATTTACGTTTGGACACCCCCTCCCAAATATAAATTTCGTACATTTTAAATTTCTCCCACTTGCAGTGCAACATGGTTTTGACCAAGATGCAAAGATACAGTACTTGCTCTTACTAACTCTATTCCCAACTCTGAATCAGGCCCTGTATTAGTAAACACAAATGATTCCAGGGGATAAAAGTACTAAAATTCAAGTTTGGTCGAGATTGCAATCTCAGGTGAGTTTAGGCATTCTTTTCAACTCGCAAATTTACTAAAGGCAAACTCGAGTGAGATTTCTTTCTTTTCACTGGTAAAACTTGGGTGAGATCGCAAACTCGAATCAACTCACCATCCACCAAATTAGGCAGTAATTTTCAAGTAAAAGATGCAACTCAGGAATTTACCAAGCATCAAGATTACTGCAAACTCGCTGATAAATTGAACTTTCAAACACTCCACCTCCTGATCAGCGAGTTTGGCAGAAACATACACAGAGTACTGTGATGTGTGTATTTTTCTGCCTGTAAACCTAATCTAAAGTGTTTTTTTTTTTTTTTTCAATTGACATAGGGTCCCCCCCCAAAAGACATAACCAGCCCTGGACTGTTCAGCCAGTCCTGGTTCCTAAAATGACATGAGAACTGTCAGGAGCCAGAGCCAATCAGCAGCCACTCTACAGTTAGCAGGCAAGTATATGTAAGAAGAATAGGTGTATGTATTAAAGTTATATTGTATATGGTATGTGTGTACTGTGGTTATTTAACTATTTATTTTACAGTGGGGGTATGGGTGCTGGCCACCTGCTGGCACTTTTAATTACACAAGTGTCAAAGGGCAGGCATGCTGGCACGTGTAGTTCCACTGTAAAATAGAATAGTTTTACAATATTATCACTACTGTTACCGCGTACCCAAAGCCAAGGAGTGCATGGAAGATCCCTGGGCTTCTGCATAAGCCTGGGGTTTCAGGAGAAGGGGGACCCCTTTATTGGGGGGTCCCCAAAAATGAATTGGCTGTGGAGACCCAGTGATAGGGTTTCCTGGCTGTGGCATTACACCCCGGCCAGTTTGGGTCCGGGTTCTGGTTTTAAATATAGGGGGACCCCTACACATTTTTCCCCCCTATATTTAAAACAAGGACTAACCCTGCAGCCAGGTGCTTGTTCCTAAATTACAGGGGAACCCTACACATTTTTTCCCTGTAATTTTAGGAACCAGGACTAGCTGAGCAGGAGTGCATGGAAGAGCCCTGGGCTTCTGCATAAGAAAAAAAAAGTTTTTCCTCATTGGTATAATGAGGAATAAAAATTGGTATAAAAATTGTTATACAATTATTTCAAAACAACTTGAAGTCAGTCATTCTTAAGAAAGATTACAGTACAGTGTACAAAAATGGAGAGCACTGAAGACCATTGCCAGCCTTTCCAGGAGTGGGAATACCTGTAAATCCCAAGAATATCAGACCCTGTGATGGTCTAAAAAAATAACAATGGATTCATAAATTATTACATCTAGAGAACTACACAGTATAGTAAATATTGAAATTCATAAATGTAGCATCAGAAAAAGGCTGAATAAGTATGGCTTTCATGGAGGTGTAGGCAAGAGAATGTATCTTCTCTTCAAATGTAACAAAACAATTCGGGAAGCCAAACCCACCTCTTTTTTTCAATCCCAGGATTTGGATTGAAAAACTCTCAATACCTGTATTTCTGGGATACCTGGGATAGATTTGATAAATTAAATTATTATTCTGTACTTTTTCTAAGATAAATGTGTGACAATGGCTTGCTTTAATTAACATTTTCAAAATACATGTATTAAAGCCTTTAAAGACAAATTTAAGTACATTTTTTAAGTATCAACATAATAAAATAACATTAATGACTCAGCAGCATCCCCACAGGAAACAAAATCATGGCCCCAGACCAGGCCCTAACACCACAGTAATAAAATTATGGCCCAGCACAGGCCCACAGGGAAAAAAATTAAACATTAAAAAATAAAAAAATTAAACTTTCATGCCCCCCCAGCCAGCCCTGCCTCACACTAAGAAAAAACATTCAATTAACCCATCACCCTCCTCCAGAGTCCACTACAGCTGAAAATCAACACTGGTGACTAGTGAATCCCAGAATCTCCCAGTCCTCCTTCAATAAGTCATAGAGCACTGAGAGCAGATGCTGCTCAAACAGTGTGACAGTGTCAATCACTTTCACCACACAGCCACGACATTGACTCATCAACAGCAGTCAGACATCTGCTTAAGTGGGTGTGCACAACTGTGGAGGGGTGTGCAAGCATAGGACTGCACAGCATGACCTATGATGTCACACTCTGCTACACAGCCTGCCCGGGCCAGGGTTGCTTTTGGGCTAAGTGCTCTGCGCTGCCCACCTAAAGACAAATCTGCACATGCACACTGTAATCCTACAAATTCTGGGATTGGAGGCACCAATCCCAGATTCAAATCCCGGTCTTCTTGGGACAAAATCCTGTGATCCCACTAATCCCAATCCTGGGATTGGCCTTCCTAAAAATAATATGGCTAAAGCTTACAAAGTTTTATCTGAACAAAACACAAGACTTCTGGAGTAATGTATGTGGTTAAATGATATCAAACTGGAGTTGTTTGGCCTTATTGCGCAATGCCATATTTGGTGACATCAAAAAAAGTGTATTAACAGAAGAGCCTCATACCAACTAGCAAGCATGGTGGGTTTATTGAAAATGAGAATAAAACTTGGACACACCCTTCCCAATGATAAATCACTGTGCACATTTTAAATATGCCCGATCTGTAGTTCACTTTGTTTTTTTCTAAATTTGCTATTAAACCTAATTTTTCGCTGGTACACGTAACTCTTAATAAGGCCTAATGTGTGTAGGAGACAAGTTGGGAGCAAAGATGTGGATTTGAGCACTGTAAATACCAAAAGAGAATGTTCCTTAAAGCTACCGAGTACCTTCGCTCACAGCTCCAGCTGCATTTTGGAGTCTGTGTTTTATAAACCTGTACAATTAATGCAAATAGAACACATTAGGGATGATGGAAACCTGTAAGCAATTTATAAAAAAAAACATAGGCATATAGATGTGTCCTGCTACATCTTTGCTCCATACGCCATGTAGCGTGCCATGCTAGTCACGCCCTGCCGTGGAGATGTATCTCGAAGCATGAAGCAGTAAAGTGCAATGTAATGTGCGCTGGAAAAGCCGGAGTGTGTAATACAACTTTCTGTCCACCAGATATTGCTTTTCCTAAACTGCAGAGCACATGTGTGAAATAGCTAACAAAGCTCAAAGCTTTTGTAGTGTCATCTGATGATTGGCTGACAAAACCTGCCTTTCATTACACTATACAGTAGGACTGGACTGTGTTTTGTTATGAATGAACAATGGACATCTGTATTTTTTTTTCTTTTAGATCTTCACTACAGGATTAAAATAAATAATTTGGTGTGAGTCATTTATAAAAATACATTTCTGTGATGGCCAGATGATGCACAACCAGCATTAAATAAAGACAGAGCAATTCAAGTTCAATACTCTTAAGGAACTCAATACATTGCTTCCAACTTCCCACTACCTGGCATTTCTATTCTACAGTATGCCACTTAGCTGTATTTTACTCTAAACTGCTATTGTCATGTTCACAGTTTACTCTAAACTGCTATTGTGCTGTTAAGTCGCACACCAAATCGCATACAGTACACGACAGGTGTGGGTCTCGATATGGCTGGCATGTGTGGTTGAGTGGTTAAGGTGAGCGTCTTACAGAATGGGTGCCCTGGGTTTGAGACCCGGAAAGGGACAATGACATTTTGGATATCGATATATTCTTTATTTACTTATTTTTATAAATCTTCACTATAGGATTAAAAAAATGAATGTGTACAATACAATGTCTACTGTATAACAGAAATGCCAGGTGGTTGGAAGTTGAGAGCAATGTATTGATTTTATTTAATGCTGGTTGTCTGTCTTATGGTCAACACACATATAGTATGTATTTTTATAAATGACAAAACTCACACACCAAGTGATTTATTTTTAAATCATGACCCTTTCTGGGTCTTGAACCCAGGAAGCCCATTCTGTAAGGCGCTCATCTTAACCACTCGCCCACACATGCCAGCTGTATTGAGGCCCGCATCTGTCATGTATTTGATGCTACTTTACAACAAGGAATGTATACAATTTCAATAGCAGGCTCAGCATGTGGTAACATTGAGAAGCAAATGATGGTGAGGGATGGTTGTGAGCCATACAATGACGTTGAAGAAAGTGCAGAGCAATGCATAAAGTTGAGCAGAGTACTTTCAAAGTATTGAACCTGAAATGCTCTGTCTTCATGCCTAGTCATCTTTACACCATGTAGCGAAAGTATAGAGTACGGATGGCCCATAATACAGTAAGTACAATATAATGTCTATAGCGGATTACTGTAGTCTTGACACAAAGTGATCATTACAAGCACAACTGCCTGAACGTGATTGACCAGTCTCTCATGGACTACCATACACTGCTACAATATTGTATTAAGAAATGTAGTTTTCATCCATGGAGCATTTGCCATCCAGTGGTTAAACTGTGTGCTGCATGGCGTGTAGTCTTTTGTGGCATGCAGTACACCACAACATGACATAATGCGCAGTATCTGCCATAACGCGTACTGACATGCTGCTGCAGGGAATGCAGAATGCCACACTATGAGCAAAGATGTAGAAAGACACCTCTGTAGATTGCGTCCAATAAAAATGTTCAATTTGAAGAGCTGGGCCAAATTCCTCCATGTTGCTAACCATTTTTATTACATTTCCCACTGTCTGTTTTCCTCCTACAGTGACTGCATAGGCTGGCATAGATTACCTTAGTGCTGGTATCTGCAATGTTATTTCTTTTTTAAAAGCCAATGAAAGATGTTGATAAAGGGAGATACAGCAGCACCATATATGCCACCTAAAAGACATATATAAACATACAGTACTGTATGAGAGTATGTAGCTTTCCTTTTCCTTTCTGCCTCTCTGCACATAGAGAGGGGAAACAGACAGATATATCTTGATGTGCATAAAGACTGATATGTACGACATTTTACTGCACATGCACAGCATGGAAAATGCTTTTTCCTCTTTCATTTTGGACTTAAGCTTAACTATACATAAGTCTCAATGTGTTTTTTCTTTTAGCTGCTGTATTAAAATATATTGCACTATGAAGATCTTGCTTAACTTTTTCACAATCATTATGCCTGTGAGCATTCGAGTACCTGAAAAGGAAAGTTGCAGACTGTGGGCCGTATTCAGCAAGTTATTGCACTGCTCAATGCAGATTCCCGATGGTCAGAAATCTGCACAGGTGCCGGACCCATGCTGCGCATGTGCAATACAGGTCCTGCATGTTCGCACGCAGTCCGGCAGCAGACTATCAGTGACTGACAGTCTGCTGGCGTTTGTGGGCAGGATGGAGTGGCAACGATCTCTCTTTCCCAAAACAGAGGTGTGTCACCACCAAACAGAGGTGTGTCACCACCGTTGGGGGGAAGGGAAGAAGGCAGTATCTCCTTTAGCTGATGGATATTTCCTGACCTTATTGTTGTAGCTGCGGTGGCCAGCTTGCGTGACCCCATGGGCCACTTAGTTGGTCAATGTTATCGCAGATTATCCAATGCTGCTTCCTTATTCTGGGTACACACTGGCCGATATATTGGCCAATCAATTGATCGGCCAATATATCATGCCCCCGTCGGCCAGTGTGTACAGATAAGTCTGGGAACAACATCATTCACAGATATGTGCTGCACAGCAAATGAACAGATATGTCTGCAGACATATCTGTCCATTGGCAAGTGTGTACAGGCAATCAGCTGATTGCCCGTACACAGGGGTGCAGAGAGAGGGGAGCCACGAGCGGGTGCTACTTACCCGGGTCCGGCACAGCTCCTCATCCACAACAGCCCAGCACACGCTGCTGTATGCTGGGCTGCACTGGGAGACTGTCTGAGGCTGCTAAAGCAGTCCGAGCAGTCTCCTATGCCAAAGGGGGGAGCTCATCGATCCCCCCTTGGCTGTTCACCAGGCTCAGTGGGCCTCCCTCCCCAGCGCGCAGTGCCGCAATTTTTTTTCCAAAGGGGGCATGGCCATGCCTTCCGTGATTAGGCCTCGCCCCAACTCACCCCCAGTCTACCCGAACTGCTGCAGCATGCAGATGATGGTCGTTCAGTGTGTATGAATGACCATCATCTGCAGATATATCTGCAGATCACTCTATCTACCCACCTTTCAACACAGCATGACGCCTCCTGCTGCATTACCGTAATTGCAAGGACGGAATTGCAAAGCTGCTTGTGTGTAGCTTTGCAATTCCATCATGTGCTGAAACAGGCCCTGTGGTTGATCTTGGTGTTTCTTTGAAAGACTTACAAACTTCTTACTGATACAAAATGAAAAAGATGGGAGGAGCAGTCTCTTTTTTAAACTAAAAATAAACCCTAGCACTATAAAATTAATATAAACTGACAGAATTTGAGTAAAGATTAATCAGTAATCTGTTTAGATGTACTTTAAAATTAATATATACAATACTGTGCAAACGTTTTTGGCAGGTGTGGAAAAACTGCTGCAAAGTAAGAAAGGTTTCAAATATAGAAGTGTTAGTTTATTTTTATCAATTAACAAAATACAATTAAGTGAATGAACAGAAGAGAAATATAAATAAATTCAATATTTGATGTGATCACCCTTTACCTTCAAAACAGCATAAATTCTTCTCGGTACACTTGCACAAAGTCAGGGATTTTGAAGGATAATAGTCGGGTGTATGCTTAACCAATCATACCAAACAGGTGATAATGATCATCATTTTCATATGTAGGTTGAAACAGTCATTAACTGAAACAGCTGTGTAGGAGGCTTAAAACTGGGTGAAGAACAGCCAATCTTTGCTACAAAGGTGAGATTGTGGAAGGCAGTTTAATGTCACAGGTCATACTCCATGGCAAGACTGAGCACAGCAACAGGACACTAGGTAGTTATATTGCATCAGCAAGGTCTCTACCAGGCAAGTTCAAAGCAGACTGGGGTTTCAAGATATGCTGTTCAAGCTCTTTTGAAGAAGCATAAAGAAATTGGCAATGTTGAGGACCGTAGATGCAGTAGTCAGCCAATTAAACTTCATCAGATGCAAGACACATCATGCTTACTTCCCTTCAAACTCAGAAGATGTCCAGCAGTGCCGGCAGCTCAGAACCAGCAGAAACCAGTGGGTCCCAGTTACACCCATCTACTGTTTGGAGAACTCTGTCCAGAAGTGGTCTTCATGGAAGAACTGCAGCCAAAAAGCCATACCTTTGACATGGAAACAAGGCCAAGAGACTCAACTGTGCATGAAAACATAGGAACTGAGGTCCAGCAAAATGGCAGCAGGTCTCTGGACATATGAGTCAAAATGTTAAATATTTGGTTGTTTGTTCGCCGAGGGGATGGAGAGTGGTACAATAATGAGTGTCTGCAGACAACAGTGAAGCATCATGGAGATTCCTTGCAAGTTAAATTCAGCATTTCAGTTAGGGATTTGGTCAAGATTAATGGTATCCTCAAAGCTGCGAAATACAGGCTGGTACTTATCCATCATGCAATACCATCAGGAAGGCATCTGATTGGTTCCAAATTTATTCTGTAGCAGGACAATGACGCGAAACATACAGCCAATGTCATAAGAACTATCTTTAGTGATATGCCCCCCCCACAAAGTCTTGATCTCAACATCATTGAGTCTGTCTGGGATTACTGTATATGAAGAGAAAGAAGGATTTGAGCAAGTTTACATCCACAGAAGATCTGTGATTAGCTCTACAAGATGGAATAACCTCCCTGTCTAAGTCCTTTAAAAACTGTGTGCAAGTGTACCTAGAAGAATTGATGCTGTTTTGAAGGCAAAGGGCGGTCACACAAAATATTGATTTGATTTAGATTTATCTTCTGATCATTCACTTTGCACTTTGTTAACTGATTAGAATTAACCATTAACACTTCTATGTTTGAAAGCATTCTTACTTTGCAGCATTTTTACCACACCTGTATACAACTTTTGCACAGTACTGTGTATATATATATATATATGTTATATACTGTGTATGTATATATATATATATATATATATATATATATACAGATGTGTCCGCATACATCTTAATTTCATGGGCTACAAGTCATGTTAAACATAATGCATGAGCTGCGTGCAACTCGGTATCGTTGAGCATCTTTTCATGTGACTTTTTACCAAATGTGTTTTATTTGCAAAGTGATTTGAATAGCACACACAAGCAGCTTCTGCTGATTAAATGATGCAGCATGCCAATATTCTGCATGAGACTGCAGTTGTATCTGCATGTGAAATGCTACATTACAGTGTCACAGTTTCTGACACTGTAACATAATATTTCACATGCAAATACACCCGCAGTCACACACAGAATAACATGCTGCATATAATTTTAATCAACAGAAGCTGCTTGTGCTTCTTTTTCTCATTGCTTTGTTAATAAGATGCATTTGAATGTAAAACATTGCTCAAAAGATGCTTGGCTCTACCAAGTAATGCCATTGGATGGTGTGACTGCAAGGGCTGTTTCATGTGCCAGGGAGTAAGATGTATGTGTGCACATCTGTATATACAGTACTATCTGATGTACCTAGTTAAACCTGGGTAGGTCTTTTAATTTCCTTCATACCATCTTAACTTATATGCTTAGTTTACTTTATGTGTCTGGTGTAAAGGAGAGTGCTAGTAGTTAATCTTTGCATATGTTCTTGCCACACCCTGAAGTTGCTTCCTCAGTTTAGCATGGGTGTATCTGGCATGATGTTTGGCAGGAGCCTTCTTGGGGACAGGAAGAGGTGATGCCTATGAGCGGTGTGAGGCAAAGTCGGGCTGGAGGAGAGCTGGTGGTGTGGTGAATACTTTTTGAGGTTCACAGGGCAGGTATGCATCACACTGGCCCCTAGAGAAGTCCTACATAAAGTGTAGCCTCTTCACAGGGTGATGTTCAGCACCAAAACTCTCAAAGAGCTCATCAATGTGATAAGCCTCGAAGACAATCTGACACCATTTTGCATAACCGAAATATGTAAAGGGTTGGGACATGTCAAGAAGGTACTCAGTGAAGCTGTTGTTTTGTCCCCTATGTTGTCATGGGGCATGATGGAAAACTCCTTCCAGTTGTCCACCATGTGCTTCTCAATTACAGTAGTTCACGTACCTCCCAAACCATTAGCAGAGTGTCATACATGATAGGAGAGGGATCGGAACAGACAGGCTCTGTCTCCTGTGATGGGACAATGGTGTGAGGCACCATCTCCCCTTTAACATTCAAAAACTCAATTGCAATGTTTGAGAAAAAAATATCCAAATACAAAGCAAATGAATTATCCAAATGTAAAAAAACCTTCAAAGTGTTAAGTCCTTAGTAGTGGCAACTTTAGAGGTGGGGCTGCAGCACAGTCCATTATTCAAATAGAGTCACACCAACTGTCACCACAAATGCTGCCAAGCTCTCCTATTTGAATATTGGACTGTGCTGCAGCCCCACGCCTGAAGCTGCCACTCATCCCAGACAATGAGCTTACAGTCCCTTAGCACTTGGGACATGCTGATTTGTCAAGCAATCACCTCGGTCGAGAGAAAACATTCTACCACTTTTCAAACCCTTAAGGGGTTGAATTTAGAAAAATCTTTGCTTAGTGGGTGCCTGCATCATGGAAGGAATATACTCACCGAATTTCATTTTCTAGTTCAAGCAGTTTGGACAGGGCATTGATGAGTCATTCAGTCAGGACATTACACAGGAGGAGGAAATATTTTAGCTTGTTTCACCCCCTTAGGAGTAGAATTTTGAAAAATCCCTGCTTAGTGGGTGCCTATGTCATGGAAGGCATATAATCCCCGAATTACATGTATATAATCCTGGGGTTTGGGATCGGTGTTGATGAATCAGTGAGTAAGTCAGGACATTTGGTTATATATATATATATATATATATATACACACACACACACACACACACACAAGGGTGCAAGGGTGGTTCAACAAATAAGGTAGCAAGTCCTATCATTGCATAAATGTATTCAACTATATATATGTACAGTATAATCAATAGTATGGTCTTGGTACAGATTATTTTTCCACGTGGTCCCCACAACTATCTAAGCATTTGTTTCAATGGTACACCAATACATCTATCCTGATCCCTTGGTGTACTGAATTAGAATAAATCAGTGTCAAGCGCCTCAAGCATGTGACTGCTTGCTGAACTTCATTATCGGTTGTGAATCATCTTCCACCCAGGTGCTTATTTAATGGTCCAAAGAGATGGAAATCATTCAGTTACAGGTCAGGGCCGAAGGGAGGAGTTCCCTTATGTTCTAATGGTAGTATCATAATAACTTACGCATGCAGTTGGAGTGTTTTCTGCCATGATCGTGTAGGAATATGATGACTGTTCACAGCAAACCCATGCAATTTTCAAAAAGTAGCCATCAGCAAACGGCTCAATGTGTCATAATAACGAACAGCATTAATAGTTTCTCTCTTGGTGAGGAAATCAACAAGAAGCATTCCCTTGTGGTCCCAAAACACATTCACCATGACAGTCTTTGCTGATGTTGTTTTGCATCTCTTTTAAGGTGTGCATGATGCTTGTTTCCAAATCATGGATGCGTGCATCATCTCCGGTACCACACGATGCACACACATTTCATTTCCTGTAACAATATGCTGCAGGAACTGCACTCCATCCTCATGGTATAACATCAAGTGCATGAGAGACAAACCCATCCTATTGGTTTTGGTAACATCTGGGAGTTGCTTTGGTACCCAGTGTGAACACTTTTTCCTGCACCCCAGATGTTCATGAACAATGTTGTGCACAGTACTCGAGATGTTCAGTTTGTGCATCTGCCACCCTAAATCAGACCTTATACTGTATGTGTCACAAATTGTCATCTGTGGTGGCCGTGCTTGGCTGGCCGGATTGCTGCTCATTATCAAAGGCAGTGCACTAAACCTAATCCATTTTCCATAACATGTTGTCACTGTGCACCTCGAAAGTGGGAGATTAATTTCCTCTGTTGGTGTGCCCTTTAGACCCAGAAATCTGATCACACTATGCATCTCAATGTTCGCCAGCCACTCCAACTTATAAATGATGTTTGGACAGTATGGCTGACATGATGCGCAGTCTAATGGCCATGAGGGGAAGCAGTTGTCTACCTGCTCTGACCTGGTAGGAAATATGAATGAAATAGAGAACATTACACTGTAGAGGTGTTGTTACCTTACTTATTGAACCACCAACGTATATATATATATATATATATATATATATATACACACACACACACACACACACACAGTATATACATATATATTAATATATACATAATATATACACACTCATCAACCATAACATTAAAAACATCTGCCTAATATTGTGTTTGTCCTCCCTCCTGCAACCAAAACAGCTCTGACTAATCAGGTCACAGCAGTCGGAATCACAGTGCCAGAATTCCAACCGCAAGCATCACAACAGTAAATATTAGGGTTAGTTTTAGCACTAGGGGAGGTTAGGCTGTGGGGGGGAGGGTTAGGTTGCCTCTTGGCACCCCTGGACATAAGTGTCGGGACATGTGTAAGGAGACTGAAATGTAGTGCAGTACCACTTTTCAGACAGCAGGTGGCATTTTTTTTTAAAAACTACTGCGGCTGCATAAGCAGAAAGCTGAAGATGAAGATCCAGTACAGTATGCTGCCTCCCATTGCAGCAAGCTGCCTCCCATTTCAGTGGCAGACAGGCTTACAAAATGCCCTGCATACTTTGGCTACATACTGTATAAAGGTCCTACAGGATAGAAAATAGCGATTTGAAATATGGCTATATATTTCATATATTAGAGCCATAAAATCAAATTTTTGATAAATGACATAGAAAATAGCGCTTGGAAATATGGCTCTATATTTCATATATTGGAGCCATAAAATCAAATTTTTGATAAACAACATAAAAAAGTGCTTGGAAATATGGCTCTATATTTCATATACTGGAGCGATTTAATCACATTTTTGATAAATTCCATGGCAAATAACACTTGGAAATATGGCTCTATATTTCACATTTTGAGCCATAAAATTACATTTTAGATAAACAACAGAGAAAATAGCGCTAGGAAATATGGCTTCATATTTCATATACTAAGCCAAAATATTACATTTTAGATAAACGACATAGAAAAAAGCCCTTTGAAATATGGCTCTATATTCCATATACTGGACTGATAAAATCAAATTTTTTATAAATGGCATAGTAAATAGCGCTTGGAATATTGGCTCCATATTTCATATTCTGGCATGATAAAATCTAATTTTTTATAATTGACATAGCAAATAGCGCTTGGAAATATGGCTCTATATTCCATATATTGAGCCATAAAATTACATTTTAGATAAACAACATAGAAAATAGCACTTGGAAATATGGCTCCATTACAGTATTTTATATACTGGCTTGATAAAATCAAATTTTAGATAAATGGCATAGAAAAAAGTGCGTGAAAATATGGCTCCATTACAGTATTTTATATACTGGCATGATAAAATCACATTTTTGATAAATGGCATAGCAAATAACGCTTGGAAATATGGATCAATATTTCATATAATGAGCCATAAAATTACATTCTCGATAAACAACAGAAAATATGAAACTTGCTATATTTCTAGCTGAAACAACGGAAGCTATAGATTATAAGAAACCAACACATTCATATCAGCATCTTAGTTGTCCAAGCAGATGGGGGATGGTGTCCTTGGCAATGGTCACCATTCCTCACCTTTTCAAGACACAAGGGCAGACCTTGAGCTGACAGCTTACAGTAAATGGCTAACAGAGCGTCCTTTATTATGGTAATGAAAGGCTCTTGCCTTGCTTTGGGGTAAGGGACCTGATGCACTGTGTGACTACCGACCCACTAGGCATGTGCAGTACTACTGTATGAGCCTCCTTATGCCTCAGCTACGGAGCTGCTCCACTAGGCATGCGCCAGAGATCCCATGTGCAAGTCTCGGAGCTGGAGCCACCACAGCGCTGACGTGCCAACAAGTTTGCATTTTTAAAAGCACAATTAGTTTGTAATACAGAGACCTCTCTCTTAACCAGAGCCCACTTTCTAAAGTCATGAAATCAGTATGTTGTCCAAGTCTGGGACAGCGCTGACATTGCCACGTTTGCGTTTTTAAATGCACAATCATCTTGTAATACAGCGAACTCCCACTTTCACTGTGTGTGACTCCTGACACACTGGGCATGTGCAGTACTATGATCCTCTATACGCCATGGCATAGTGCAACTGGCATATGGAGTGGCTCCACTGGGCATGCGCCAGAGATCCCATTGCAACCACCAGATCTGATAGCCACCACAGCACCGACAGTGCCTCAAGTTTGTGCTTTAAAATGCAGTTTGTAATACAGAGACCCCTCTTTCAAACAGAGCCCACTACCAGTTTCTGAAGTCATGAAATCACTATAGTGTCCAAGTCTGGTACATCACCGACAGCTAGAATATAGCAACAGCTTTTTTTTCAGCATATGAAATATAGAGCCATATTTCCAAGCACTTTGTTCTATGTCATTTATATAATATGTGATTTTATGTCTCCAGGATAGGAAATATAGAGCCATATTTCCAAGAGCTATTTTCTACAATATGTCGTTTATCAAAAATGTGATTTTATGGCTCCAATATATGAAATATAGAGCCATATTTCCAAGCGCTATTTTTTATGTTGTTTATCCAAAATGTGATTTTATGGCTCCAATATATGAAATATAGAGCCATATTTCCAAGCACTATTTTTTATGTTGTTTATCCAAAATGTGATTTTATGGCTCCAATATATGAAATATAGAGCCATATTTCCAAGCGCTATTTGTTATGTCATTTATCAAAAATTTGATTTTATCACTCCATTATATGAAATACGATGCTATATTTTGTAAGGGAAATTTCTACAGTATGTCACTAAGAAATCGCTACACACACATGTTGTCCTCACTGACTCAGTTCCCCATATACTGTACACACTGTTCATACCCTCTAGTTTAAATAAACACTCAACACCCCTCATTTGCCCTCTTTATTAAAATTCAAAGCAGACCACTACTGTACTTGAAAAAAATGCAAAGATCTTCTATACACAGGTGGAACGCTATAAAGTGCTACATTACATTACATAATGATCACCCAGTGGTGAAAGTATGAATTGCATCTTTGCTGCGCAGTAGATGGCATGGCATGCCAGCTTATGAGAATTGATGTCACGCCAAATTAAGCACCCACAATTTTCAGAAAGGTGTATGTGGACACATCTGTAGAAGCAACAAAACTCCATTGAAAGTGTACACAGTGATACATTTAGTGTGAAACAATTGTACAGTATATCTGTGTGCAACTGAGTCTGAATCTGATGTGAACAGCCACAGTTTTTACTTACTCCAAGTTCCCTGGACTGAGATTAGCATAGAATGTATCACTGATTTACCATCTTCTAACAAATACAACATTATCTGGGTAACGTAGATCAGTTCTCCAAGATGGCACACTTTGTACAACTTGTAGGTATTCCTTCAGCTCCCATTCTGGTTGTCTCATTGAAATTGTCTCTGACCAGGATTTCTGGTCTGTCGCATAATTCTGGAGTACAATTTGTGTACTGCTTTATGTATTTAGCTCAATTTTTTTTGTACTGCCTACACCTGCAGTCTAATAGTCAAATGGAATGAGTCCATAGAGAGCTCAAAACCTTTCTTTGGTTTTATGTCTCATCACAGGATGATTTGTCTGAATTCCATGCTTAGGCAGCATTTTCTCACAATAACCACTACTAAGAGTCCTCCAGCATAACTATATTCCATGTTGTCTATGGCCTACATCCTTGGGCTCCTTCCTTCTCCTCCATGCACTTCCCGCAGTTCTAGGAGATGTATCTCAACTCCAAGACTTCACCAAAATTTATCAGCAGGCTAAAGTGTCTCTCATCAAAAAAATGTAATGCTATAAATTCTTCACAGACAAGTAAAGTGATCCCAAACCTTCAACCAGGGGATTAAGGCCCTCATTCAGAGCCGCTCGCTATCTGCGGTCGTTCGTTTTCTAAAAAGGGGTGGCTATTCAAATGAACCGTTCGCACGTTGCGGTCTGTTCACGCCTCTAAGTCTGAACGAGCGAGCAAAACATGCGAACGTAAATTTGAAAAATACGCCCCCTGGCCGCTCGCACCATACGTCATATCCGCTATTTATTAGATTAATCGAGTACATCGACCAGCGTATGAACTGCTCGCTATTCTTGTGGTTGGTTTTTTCAACCACTATTTTGCGAGCAGTTCTGACTATAAAACAACCAAGTGACGTTGTCAATGACGCTGCTGGATTAATTATGCACTCCCTTAAAACGCCCGTTTTGACCTTTAAGCACGCCTGCGATCGGATTTCCACTCCCCGTTTTCAAGCACCTTCCCCTGTTACCACCCACATACGCCTCATTCTGTCACTCAAATTAACAGGCATTCGCTATTTTGCGAGCACATGAATTTCGACTGCACTGACTGGTTCGCGCATGTGTATAACGATCCGTATGCATGCGCAGTTGGGCAAACATCGCTCGGAGCGAACGAGCTGCCACTTACGAGTGGCTCTGAATCAGGCCCTAAGTTTGGTTGTTCACACAAACTTTTAATCTCTGAGCCGCTTCTATTCAATTTGTTCTAAGTTAAATTTGACTTTTCAGCATATCTCTTCAATCAATCCTGTGTCTTACAAACTTCATATATAGTACCACCTTATCTTCAAGTTTCCAAAATATATCTACTCAAACTACTTGTAATTAACTGGTTCTACTCTTTGAATCAAGGTTCTCACAAAATACAGATCTGACATGGAAAGGGATATCAAGTTAAAAGTATCATTGATTCACAGTATCTTTGTGGTCATCTCTTGCTTCTGAATGACTGAAAGTTATATGGTCCTGAAGAGAGAGCTTGGTTCAATACTTTCATTGTACATGCCCCTGCTTTGGTGAAGAACTTCATATCCAGTTACCTACCAAGCCTCAAGCTAAGTGTCTAGTGGACTTTTAGAGGGGAGGTGGTACTGTCACATGCCAGATCCCGATGCCCCACTACTGGGTCCAGCAGTGTCACCTGTTGTACGCCCAATAGCTGCATCAGGCCTGGCATCCTCCCTGGCAGTTCCTGGTCCATTGGCTCTGCCATATTGGAATGATGTCACCTGGATGTCCTGCCAATCCCAGGAAGGTAGGTCCTGATCACATGATCAGCTAGGCCAATCACTGGCAAAGGTTCCCTACTTAATTTCTGGAACAGAGGGCCTGATTCAGAGCCGGACGCTCTGACCAGAGCGCTGGCTCTGAATCAGGGCCCTCCTACTTGAAAATGGAGCGGCCTCTTGGATGCTCGCATAGCTGTGGGTTACCACCCACAGCTTATGCGAGCGTCCATGATGATGGTCGCGATGGTCAAGACCATCGCGACCATCGGGCTTGCGACGAGACCCTGCGGTAGGGTCTCGCTGCCGCAAGCCCAGGAGTGCTTTTGGCTCTATCGGAGCCAAAAGCACTCCCACTGACATCACTAGTGATGTCAGTGGGGCCGGACCTAGACGGAAGGCGTTCCCATGGGAACGCCTCCATCTAGGCAGCCACGCCCCCGGCACACCCACCAAAGGGGGCATGCTGTCAGTCACCATCGACAGCATGCCCCCTTTGGTGCGAGACCCATAGCGACAGCTTGGCTGTCGCTATTCGGGTCTCGCGCATGCGCACGACGGAGCTCCCACCATCGTGCACATGCGCATTAGGGCACCATCGACCCGCTTGCGAGCGTCCTGCGCTCATGAGCGGGTCTGAATCAGGCCCAGAGTTTCCAGTACAACTTCTCTCCTTATTGGTCTCTGTACTTTGGCTTTTGTATTGTGTATCCTGCATCCCTACATATTGTACCTCTGAATTCTTGCTATCTAAACTTGTACATCAATATGCTGCAACTAATTTTCCAAAAACAAAAATAACCCAGCACTATTCCTTTTATAAGTTAAAAATATGATATTCTTCACATAAATATGACAGCAGCAAAATCACTCTATATATGTTTGTGTACATATATGAGGGTTGTCCAAAAAGTAATGCCTAAATACTCATAACTCTGAAATAATATGCAATATTTATTTTAAACTTTGTCAGTTTGTAGTTTAATATGTCTGCTAGCTATTTATGTATTTATGTTTAGGTAGTCCAAGAAATACCATGGAATCCAAGATGAAACAAAGAGTCATCATTGAATTTCTGGAAAAAGAAGGCTGCAGTGCTACAGAAGATAGAAAAAAGTGTATGGTGAGCGTACAACTGACTATAGCAATGTCACAAGGTGGATGAAGCATTTTCAATTGGGAGAATCGTCCGTGTGAGACAAACCTTGTGGTGGCAGATGATCAACTGCAGTGACAGCAGAGAACCTACACAAAGTCGATGCTATGATTCAGAAAGACCGTCGTGTGACCATCAGAGATATCAGTGATGATCTTGAATATAACCATGGCACTGTAAAAACACTAATCAATGATTTGGATATCGTAAAGTGTGTGCTAAATGGGTTCCAAAGCAATTAACCAGGGATCATAAGCCCCAGAGGGTGGAAGTGTGCAATGACCTTTTGACCAACTTTGAAGCCGACCCTGAGACATTTTTGGAAAATGTCATTACAGGAGATGAGACCTGGGTATTCCTTTATGACCCACAAACAAAGGCCCAATCAAAAGAATGGAAACACCCAAGCTCACCTAGGCCAAAAAAGTTTAAATCACAGTGATCTGTAAACAAAGTCATGCCCACATTTATTCTGGGATTGCCGAGATGTTATTCTCATCGATTACTTGGAACCAAACCAATCAATCAACTGTGAGCAATACATTATTACACTTAAGAAGCTGGAAGAAGCCATCCGCAAAAAAAGGTCAACAATTCCACTGTCGAATGTCATCTTTCACCACGACAACGCCAGACCTCACACTTCGATGGCAACATCTGCGGCCATTGCCAAAATGGGGTGGGCAATAATGCCACATCCACCATACAGTCCTGATTTGGCCCCTTCTGACTTTCATTTGTTTGCCCCTCTCAAATACTGTTTCTGGGGTCAACATTTTGAAGACATAGAGGTTGTTAAAACCGCCATACGTTCCTGGGATAAACACCAACCACAAGAATTTTTCCAAAGTGGATTCACAGCTTGGGTTGAGAGGTGGAGAAAATGTTTGAGGGAAGATGGTGAAATTTTTGAGTAGAGTCATTCTGTTACTAAGACTTCAAAGTATTCTACTGCAAGTTTTTAAATCTGTATCTATAATAAAATTTGACTTGTGAGCATTTAGACATTACTTTTTGAACAACCCTCGTATTTCTATGTAAATCAACCCTAAGGCTGGTGTAGAACTACCACAGATAATTTTTGTTTTTGAGAGATTGCGCTATTTTCATCCACCATAGGGTTTGATATGTGAATAAAACATCTTATCAAAAAACATTTTATATTGAGAAAATATTTTGTTTATTTATTTATATTCCCTTCTTATTTAATAGTCACAAAACACATATATAAAATTAAACAACCGGTTGTTCATATATAAAAATACAGACAATAATACATAGATTAATAATTAAGTTATGATCATGGATCTATGCTAAAATAAATTCCAGATGGTATAACTATTAAATATTTGCCACAAAATCACCAACTGGTATCAAAAGCAGTCTCCTTCTAAATCAGGTGGATATAAATAGTCCCACCTGTCCTCCCAAAAAGGTGTAGATAGTAAACAGAACTCCTCCACTTGCTGGAAATAACAGCAATTTGTATTGAGTAGGATAAACTTTATAATAAACAGGAAAGTCCAAAAACCTCCATGCATGCGTATATGAAAAAATATGGAAAGTCAACTTTTATACATATAATTCGAATACAAATAGGTAGCTGTGCTGTTGGATCTCCTGCAGGGCAGGTTTCATGGATTTTCCCAGACCATGAAAGTAAACTGGCCGTTAAAATACTGTGTATTAGGGCCGTGGCTTTTTTATATATCTCTCACCTGCAGTCTAGCCCACAGGTTACATAAATATATAGAGGGAAGCGCTCTGTGGTAAATGGGATAGAGAATAAAATAGTATAGCAAGCTTCAATAGACTGGCAGGCTATTGGGTATATTTGGGAATATTGTATTAGTCAGATAGAGTCAATATGTCTACTTGGTGTCAGGTGGGCAAAAACTTGGGGCTGCGTCTTGTTAATAGTGGTGAATATAAGTCTTAAAGGGAGGGAAGGAGTTTATATCCAGGTCTCCTGGGCAATAACTGTAGGCAGGGGCTTCAGTATATCCTCAGTATGCCAAAGGAATATAGATGTCAGTGTTGTAATCCATATTTATGAAACATTATTCTGGAACAGTAGGCAAAAACTTTAGGCAGGCTGGATGTTCTAATTAAATGTGTGCTTCTTCCTCATGATCCTGATGCAAACCTTCTCCTCACCGCTCTCAATACCTCATAGGACAGGAACGCAGTATCAGTGTGATGTGACACTATAAGTGATAAGTAAATTTAATTCACTTACCCAATCTGGTGCTGCTGGTTCGTCACCTGTCTGCAAGTACTCTGATGATAACGTGCCTGTGAGTGGGAGTGGGCTATAGGGTCTGAGGGTGCATCTTTCAATAATGTAGAGGCTCCAATATAAATGTTTATTGGTCACTTTAAAAACTATGTACTATGAACCAAGATAGCAGTGACAGCTTCATATACAAGGTTAGGAAAATAAAAGTCTGTAATGCCCCCAACGCGTTTCCTCCCATAAAGGGACTTTATCAAGGGCAAATGTCTGCAGCCAACTGCTCACTTTGTTTTATACTAATGCTCCTCATTAATTAAACCTCTTGTGTGTGGTAATCACCACACTTCCTGGTTCTGCTAATTGCACATGCTCAAATGAGTGTTTGTGCATGTAATCCACTCCCACATAGGTGGGTGAGGGACATACATTATTAATACTATGATATCAAAATATCCCACTTCCCTCCCTTTAAGACTTATATTCACCACTATTAACAAGATTCAGCCCCAAGTTTTTGCCCACCTGACACCAAGTAGACATATTGACTATCTGACTAATACAATATTCCCAAATATACCCAATAGCCTGCCAGTCTATTGAAGCTTGCTATACTATTTTATTCTCTATACCATTTACCACAGAGCGCTTCCCTCTATATATTTATGGTTCCATATTGTGGGTATTAAGGACAACCCTTTAAGGGACAGCAGCTAGTGGTATAACATATACCCTTCTGTAGGAGCGCAGACTGTATTTCTGCCTATAGCCCACAGCTTACGCTGTCTGAATGTGGCTTTGCATATCAGGCCACGGCACTGCCTGGGTGTCCGCCTGCAGCTCCTGGCACACCTCTCCCCTGTCTGCAGTCTCTAACAGGAGATTGGACTCTGGTTGGTCTCCAAGCAGCTGTACAGTCTCTGTGCGGCTATAAAGCAGCAAATGGGTGATGCTGGGAACACTGTTGTGATCTCCAATGGATATCTCAACCTCAGATAGGTCGAAGGACTGGCAGATGTGTGCAGGTTTTTTCCTCTGACTAGTTTCACTCCAAAGCACTGGGAGCTTTTTCAAAGAGTAATTTTAGCTGGATCCAAAAGGACCTCTTAAACCCGCTTAATGACATAGTACTTTGTATCCATTGGCTGCCATAAACTCCACTCTGGTGAATTGAAACAAAGGAAATCCATTTGATTATTAAATGCCACCTGTATAATTTGATACCAGTTGGTGATTTTGTGACACATACAGTATTTAATAGTTATACCATCTGAAATTTCTTTTAGCATAGATCCATGATCATAACTTATTTTTTAATCTAGGTATTATGGTCTGTATTTTCTATATATGAACAACCAGTTGTTTAATTGTATTAATGTGTTTTGTGACTACTAAATAAGAAGGAAATATAAATAAATAAAAACTCCTTTTCTCAATATAACATTTTGTTTGGATAAGAAGTTTTATTCACATATCAAACCCTATGATGGATGAAAACAGCGCTATCTCTCAAAAACTAAAAATATGCTGCAACTGCCATCTCTAGTCAGTTATGATATCCTAGCTACTGATACTGATCTGTATGAAGAGTAGTATTATTTGGCCATTCAGCCAGCTTCACCCATGTCTCAGTCATCACAGCTAGCCCAAGAGGCAATGACCCAAGTCCCAATCCTTACAGTGTCATGAAACACTGACAGTTAAACTCTGAGCCCCAGCTGCAGGACCCATAAGAACACAGGCCCTCATTCAGAGCCGTACGCTCTGAGCAGAGCGCACGCTCTGCATGAGGGCCGGGCTCCTTTTTCATGGAGCGTCCTCCTGGACGCTCGTATAGCTGTGGGTCACCACCCACAGGCTATACGAGCGTGCATTTTGATGGCCGCGATGGTCGTGACCATCGCGACCATCGAAATTGCGAGCCGGAGCCTGCGGTTGAGGTTTTCAACCGCAAGCTCCGGAGTGATTTTGGCTCTATCAGAGCCAAAATCACTCCCACTGACATCACTAGTGATGTCAGTGGGCCGGCTTCTGACGGGAGGCGTTCCCGTGGGAACGCCCCCGTCAGGGAGGCACGCCCCCGGCACGCCCACCAAAGGGGGCGTGCTGTCAATCAACATTGACAGCACGCCCCCTTTGATCGGACACAACGAGCGAAGGAAAGTCCTTCGCTCGTCGTGTCTGGCACATGCGCACGACGGAGCTCCCTCCGTCGTGCGCATGCTCAGTGCAGACCATCGACCCACTTGCGAGCGTACAGCCGCTCGCGAGTGGGTCTGAATCAGGCCCACAGTCTTTATTTTAATATGGAATTACAGCGCATCAGGAAATTATTCACGTTTCACTTTTTCCACATTTTGATGTTACAGCCTTATTCCAAAATGGAATAAATTCATTTTTGTCCTCATAATTCTACACACAATACCCAATAATAGTGTAAAAAGTTTTTTTCAGATTTTTGCAAATTTAATAAAATAAACACTAAGAAATCACATGTACAGAATTATTCACTGCCTTTGCCATGAAGCTCAAAATTGAGCTCAGGTGCATCTTGTTTCCACTGATCATCCTTGAGATCCCAATGAGCACAGTGGCCTCCATCATCCATAAATGGAAGAAGTTTGGAACCACCAGGACTCTTCCTAGAGTTAGCCGGCTGTCTAAACTGAGCGATCAGGGGAGAAGGGCCCTAGTCAGGGAGGTGACCAAGGACCCGATGGTCACTCTGTCAGAGCTACAGCATTCCTCTGTGGAGAGAGAAGAACCTTCCAGAAGAACTACCATCTCTGCAGCAATCCACTAATCAGGCCTGTATATTAGATTGGCTAGACAGAAGCCACTCCTTAGTAAAAAGCACATGGCAGCCCATCTGGAGTTTGCCAGAATTCACCTGAAGGACTCTCTGGTCTGATGAGACAAAGATTGAACTCTTTGGCGTGAATGCCAGGCATTATGTTTGGAGCAAACCAGGCAACGCACATCACCAGGCCAATACCATCTCTACATTGAATCATGGTGGTGGCGGCATCATGCTGTGGGGATGTTTTTCAGGGGCAGGAACTGGGAGACTAGTCAGGATAGAGGGAAAGATGAATGCAGCAATGTACAGAGACATCCTGGATGAAAACCTGCTCCAGACTGGGGCGATGGTTCATCTTTCAGCAGGATAATGAACCTAAGCACACAGCCAAGATATCAAAGGAGTGGCTACAGGACAACTCTGTGAATGTCCTTGAGTGGCCCAGCCAGAGCCCAGACTTGAATACAATTGAACATCTATGGAGAGATCTGAAAATGGCTGTGCACTGACACTTCCCTTCCAACCTGATGGAGCTTGAGAGGTGCTGCAAAGAGGAATGGGAAAAACTGCCCAAAGATAGGTGTGCCAAGCTTGTGGCATCATATTCAAAAAGACTTGAGGCTGTAATTGCTGCAAAAGGTGCATTAACAAAGTATTGAGCAAAGGTTGTGAATACTTACTGTATGTACATGTGATTTCTTAGTTGTATTTTTTTTTATTACATTTGCAAAAATCTCAAAAAAACTTTTTACACGTTGTCATTATGGGGTATTGTGCGTAGAATTTTGAGGACAAAAATGAATTTATTCCATTTTGGAATAAGGCTGTAACATAACAAAATGTGGAAAAAGTGAAGCGTTGTGAATACTTTCTGGATGCACTGTATGTTTTCATTATAAATATTTTTACCTCACATAATGTTAAAATGTTCTATATATACAAGCATTATACATTATCGTTGCATTATTTGTGCATTATTATACATTATTTATCTACATATTTACATATACGCAATTGTATTTATGAAATTTAGGAATGATTTTTGAAATTTTTAAAAAGGCCATACAATCAGTTGTCTATAATATAAAATAAAT
Source organism: Taudactylus pleione (assembly GCA_031769625.1). Taxonomy (NCBI): domain Eukaryota; kingdom Metazoa; phylum Chordata; class Amphibia; order Anura; family Myobatrachidae; genus Taudactylus; species Taudactylus pleione. The sequence goes on from JAUIMM010000136.1 coordinate 768,412, forward strand.
TGTTCCTCCCTTACCGAACAGTCAGATTTATCTCTCTATTCCTTTCACAGAACTGTTTGCAAAAAATCAAAAAGTATGTGCAGGTGGCAGAATGAAAGAATGAGTTGGCTTTATGAGACGGTCCTCTTCCAGTCACTATGTGTCCTGCAATATTTCTAGTACCTGCTTCTCAGTGGTTTTTCTAGTCAGTACTTGGTTTGTTTACAACCCTGTCTCTGTGGCTATTCATTATTGCTGTTCAGGCTCTGAGCAACACTAAATCCGTTCACCTCTGCTGCATTAACCACCCGCAGGCTACTCCACCATTAGCCTGCTGTGACAAAGTAGGACTCTCCCACATTCTGAGGAAAGGGTTAACCACCTGTAGCCAGGGAGGAACCACACCCTTATGTCAATTAAGATCAGCTAAGGTATAAAAATCTGGTAAATTGAGTTAAGACCCCCATACATCTGTGACAGATCGTTGCAATGTAGTGATCCTGCAACCCGGCATCGCAGGATCGCTGAAATCCAACAGGTTGAATTCACAGATATGCCGATCACGATCAAAAAATGACTGTGAGTGGCAGATCGGTAACATTTAACATGTAGAATTTCACCAATCCTGTGACAGATCGCGGAACATCGATGTCCGCCGGTCGGTATATCCGACCATCAGATCGGCATTTCCAATCCCATCACTACTTCACACTGATTCATCGCTGATGTATGGGCACCTTAAGTCAGTGGAAATATGAGGGAGAGGTTGCACCTTCAGCAGCTCTCTCTATGCTGGACAATCTGATCAATCACTGTGCAGTGAATACTCTGCTCGTTAGAACTGCTGTCTCATGTAAGCTAAATTATTGTTCTTGAACTGTGTTTGCCTTAGGTAAGAAGCCATTACACTGGCTATGCCTTTTCAAGCCTGGAATAAAAATCTTACTTGTTTGCAACATCTGTCTCCCATTGGTCATCTGAATTTACCCGCTACACCTGCTCAATGAATGTGTTTGTTTATATTTGATTGTCAGTTTGCCTCCATACAGCCCTGTGATTCATCTTTTGTGGCCCCACTACCGCGGCTTGCTATTGGGTCAGTCCTGCCTCAGTAATTGTTCTGCATCCTCACCTTCCAGCATATCCTGCAATTTGCTCATAATTGTATAAGCCCCTACTGTCTGAAGGGTTAAAACCTGGCGGCATCCTAAGTACTGGTAAGTGTATCCAACTCTAAGGGGAAATAACGGAAAAAATTCTCAACTTCAAAGAAAGCTGCAAATTGTACTTTCAATTAAGGCCTCGTTCTTCCTTTTCTGAAACCCAGAGTGTGTGTCATGATCTTGGTATTTTTAGAGATCCACCCTTAGATACAACTGATGTGCATAGGAAATGAGGTGGCTTGATAATACTCTGACTCATGGGTATGAACAGGAGCTTAGATACACTAGTGGCAGTGTAGGAACCACAGACTTGTGATATGCATGGATACTGGACTAGAACCAGAGTAAGCAAACCAGATCCACTGAGCAACCCCTCGTCTAGTGACCTGTGAAGGTCAGTAAGACCAGGAATATACTCCAGGGACAAGGATGAGCCCTGAAACTCAGAACAGTACTGGTACTGTAGATAGGAACTCAGAAATCAAGCCAGGAATCTGAGTCTTATATAGACAGAGTACAACCTGTTGAAGCTGGAACTCTGTTACTGCTCAGAAGCAAGTCTTGGAACTGGAACCAGTGAGGAACTCAGAAATGAGAGTCAGTGTACTGGACATCTCAGTGTATAGACCGTATACTACATACTGAACCCTAGCCATGGAACCTGCAACACCCTTCTCTGAACCAGCCCAAGACAATAGCACACAGTGCAGGGAAACCAAAACAAGGTCAGCACAATAGTATAACCTGATAACCTGGAAAACCACTAAGTAAAACAGCATAAGTAACTTGCATGCACTGTCCCAGCATTATGATGGAATGAAGACTGCGTCTGTACTCACTGACTCTGTACTGAGGAGTAACAAGTTGGAATGCAGCTTGGAAGCTGCCATGTTGATAAGTGATGATACACAGCGGTAGATGGATAGCAGTATACATGCTGGCTGAGACGAAGCAGTTAGAGCAGGTCTGTATGCAGCATGGAAGCTGCTGCACTTAAAAAAAGGTAATGGAAAACAGCGGCAGACGGAAGACATGTCTGTGTGCAGCGTGGAAGCTGTAGTGCTGACAGGTGATGCTACACATCAGAATATGGAAAGCTGGTAGTTGTAAACTCGCTGGCTGACCAGAGTGGAAGAAGCAAGCGGCGCCGGCAGATGACGATACTCAGCAGCAGATGGTAAACAGTGAGAATTCACAAAGTAGCAGATAGTCACAGAAGACATTATCATAGGATACAGTAGTAAGCCTGGACACTAGAACTATCCTAAATAGGAGGCAGTGAATAGCCGGTGGTCTAGTTGACCAGATGAGGGCATTAGTTAATCACAGGTAGGTGTCCCTGGGATGTATTGGAAACTGAAATAAATGTCTTAAGGAATGCAAAGACCCTGATTTGTGACAGAGTGGGACTAATTATTTCCTTGTTACTAATGATCTGCAGACTTGGGCCTTTGGGTTAACCCCAGACCATCCAGCATTGCAGTTGGTAGATTCCTTTTTTAAAGCATTAGGTCTCCTATTTGATGACCCAGACTGGGCGTCGTAGCAGAGCCACATTTATGTGCTCTAAAACAAGGCCAAAACTCTGCAGAAGCTTATTGCACCAAATTCAGCTGCTGGTCCACTGACAGAGAATGGAACAATGAATCTCTCCGTAGCCTTCTTTAGGGCTTAACTGGACAAACAAAGGATTCTCTAGTCCAGGGGTAGCAAACCTCGGTCCTCGAAAGCTACTAACAGTTCACATTATCCAGACCACCTAGATGGTAAACAGGTATATTCATTACTCACTCACATATTTGAAAAGATCCACAGGTGGAACTAATTATTTCACTTGTGATTCTGTGAGGAGATGCTCTTGAGGACCATGGTTGACTACCCCTGCTCTAGTCCAATACCCTGTTCCAGAATCCTTAGATAAACTCATGCAGCTTGTCATTAAGATCGATAGGCAAAGCAAGGAATGGAAGATGGAGAAGGAAAAATGCCTGTCTATTACCCTTGTGCCACTATTCCATCTACTATGGAAGATCCAGTAACACCTATGCAACTCTGAGTATTCAGACTCCCTGCTAAAGAGAAGACCAGAAGGCAGACACTGTGACTATGCTGGAAGCAAAGGTCATCTTGTTCGTGACAAGTTCCTTTAAGTCGGAAAAAGACTTTAAATGCACATTTAGTCACTTCCAAAAACTCTTATTAATACCTGCTCAGAGCTCCTCCAACAAGCATATGGATAATATCTCCACCATCTTGGACAGTGAATCTATAGGGAATTTTCTGGATGTCAATTTTGCCCAGTCTCTTGGAATTCCTTTAATTGAATTAACCCCTGTAATTACTATCTGTGGTCTCGAAAGCAATGCACTCTTGAATAGCAAAATCAGCTCACAGTCTCCACCAGTCCATGTTTCCATTGGTGCTCTACATACAGAAACTTTGGTCTTCCACCTCATACATTGTCCTATTGTCTCTCTCATATTGGGCCATTCTTGGCTTAAACAACACAATCTGGTGATTAAATGGGAAAGTGGAGAAATTATTCAATGGGGTTCAAACTGTGCTGCTGGGTGTTTGTCTTTGCCGGTCTGGATACTGCAGAAGATTCAGGAAGGATTACATCCTCAGTATCACGGGTTTGCGTCTGTCTTTTCCAAGAGCAGAGCTGAGACTTTTCCCCTTCATCAAAGTTATGATTGTTCCATTGAACTAATGCCTGCCACCAGGGTGCCCAAGTTTCAGGAATGTACACCTTATACAACCTTGTATAAGGCATACATTCCTGAAACTAAAGTCATGGCTGATTATATCCAGAAAACTTTAAGCAAGGGCTTTATCAGGCCCTCTAAATTCCCAGTGGATATGAGATTTTTCTATATAGCTAAAAAGGATGGAAGCCTCCGACCCTGCATTGACTTAAGGGGCCTAATTAAAATCACGGTCAAAAACACATACCTCTTATCTCAGTATTATTTGAGCATCTCAGAGAGGCTACCATTTTCTCCAAGACTGATCTATGGGGAGCATATAATTTCAAGGATGGTGACAAATGGAATACAGAGCTTAATACCCAGTCAGAACATTATAAATATCTTTCTCATGCTCTTCGGCCTCTCCAAAGCACCTGCTGTCTTCCAAGACTTATTTAATTATGTCCTTTGTGAATTTCTGGGGAAAATCATTGTTTATTTGGACAACATATTGATCTAGACCCAGTCCATAGACCAGCTTTGAAACCATGTCAAGCTGGTTCTGAGGAAACTTTGTGAACATCATTTATTGCCAAGCTTGAGAAATTTGAGTTCAAAGTTGAAAAGGTTTCTTTCCTAGGATATATCATCACACCTAAGGGGTTCTCCATGGATCCTAGCAAACCGTTTTAACTGGAAACCACCTACATTCCTGAAAGCCATCCAAAGGTTCATTTTCTGTGCTGGCTGTTTCAATCACTGCCTTAACCAAAAAGGTAGCAGATACCTCTAACTGGTCCCTGCAAGCTATACAAGCTTTTGAAGCCTTTAAACAAGCTTTTCATTTTGGTTCCAGTTATTCAACATCTGAATTCTGACTTACCTTTTATCACTGATGTAGAGGCTTTAGAATTAGGTGTTGGGGGCTATTCTTTCCCAGATGGACCCAGGTGATAATAAGCTGCACCCCACTCAACAGTAAATCATCCTGAGACCATACATGTGTGGGGTTGCTTCTCAGCCAAGGGAGTGGGCTCACTCACAATTTTGCCTAAGAACACAGCCATGAATAAAGGGCCTGATTCAGAGCCACTCGTAAGCAGCAGCTCGTTCGCTCCGAGCGATGTTTGCCCAACTGCGCATGCGTACGGATCGTTATACGCATGCGCGAACCAGTCAGTGCGGTCGAAATTCATGTGCTCGCAAAATAGCGAATGCCTGCTAATTTGAGTGACAGAATGAGGCGTATGTGGGTGGTAACAGGGGAAGGTGCTTGAAAACGGGGAGTGGAAATCCGATCGCAGGCGTGCTTAAAGGTCAAAACGGGCGTTTTAAGGGAGTGCATAATTAATCCAGCAGCGTCATTGACATTGACCAAAATAGTGGTTGAAAAAACCAACCACAACAATAGTGAGCAGTTCATACGCTGGTCGATGTACTCGATTAATCTAATAAATAGCGGACATGACGTATGGTGCGAGCGGCCAGGGGGCGTATTTTTCAAATTTACGTTCGCATGTTTTGCTCGCTCGTTCAGACTTAGAGGCGTGAACAGACCGCAAAGTGCGAACGGTTCATTTGAATAGCCAACCCCTTTTTAGAAAACGAACGACCGCAAATAGCGAGAGGCTCTGAATGAGGGCCAAAGAACGGTACCAAAACATCCTCCAAGAGCAACTTTTCCCAACCACTCAAGAACAGTTTGGCGATGAACAATGCCTTTTCCAGCATGATAGAGCACCTTGTCATAAGGCAAACGTTATACCTAAGTGGCTCGGAGAACAAAACATCAAAATATTTAGTCCATGGCCAGGAAACTCCCCAGACCTTAATCCCATTGAGAACTTGTGGTCAATCCTCAAGAGGCGGGTGGACAAACAAAAACCCACAAATTCTGACAAACTTCAAGCATTGATTAGGCAAGAATGGGAAGCCATCAGTCAGTATGTGGCCCACAAGTGGATTGATAGCATGCCAGGGCGAATTGCAGAGGTCTTGTAAAAGAAGGATCAACACTGCAAATATTGACTCTTTGCATAAACTTAATATAATTGTCAATAAAAGCCTTTGACACTTATGAAATGCTTGTAATTTTACTTCAGTATACCATAGTAACATCTGACAAAAAAATCTAAAAACCACAGAAGCAGAAAACATTGTGAAAACCAATATTATTCTCAAAACTTTTGGCCATGGCTGTATATCTCTAAGCTTTACAACAACTGGGCAGAATACTTGCCACTAGCAGAATTCTCATATAACAATGCTCATCACTCTTCCACTAAAGTATCTCCATTAGTCTGTGTATTTGGATTACACCTCAGAGCCAATTAAATTTCCTGATTAATACCCAGTCATGTACCTTCAATGCCAAATATGGCTTTTCACCTCAGGGCCATTTGGAAGAAAGTGCACTTCACTCTCACCCCCACTAAGGCTTTTTTCGCTCAAAATTTTTTGCAGACAAACATCGGAGGTCTTGTATGTTTAAAGGTACATGACAAGGTATGGTAGTCCACTTGTAACATTAAACTGTGCCGACCTTCACAAACATTTAGGCCTAGGTACATTGGACTTTTTCAGATTATCAAACAGGTAAATTCAGTTGCCTTCCACCTTAGACTGCCAAAGTCCTTCCATTGCTCTCTACTAAAACCTGTACTGATTTCCAAGAAACTCAAGTTTTCACATCCTAGGAGACCATATCCAGTTCTGGTCCATTTCACCAGGAATATGTTGTGGAGAAGATCCTTAATTCCAAGTTTGTTCAAGGTCTACCTGGAAGACATTTGCATGCAGACAATCTTAAGAAGGCCTTCTTTAGGGAATGTCCAGATAAACCTGGATCTAGGGCTTCATTTACACCTCCTTAAAGAGGGTACTGTTATGACCTGCAGCTCATATTTCTGATGTGTCCTGGCCATCACTAGGCAACTGGGATACCACATCAGGCTGGCTGCATAATCTGATAAACCCGATGGTTGCTAGGCAACTAGAAACTTCAAGTGTGATTCTTGGTCACTGAGAAGACCTCTGATTGGCCCCTGCTCAGTTAAAAGGCAGTCAGTCTCACTGTGCCCTGCCAGTTTATACTCTGTCTGTGTTCCAGCCTCACTGTATTCTGGAATATTTCTACTATCTGTGTCACAGTGCATAACACTCCTGGTTTTTCTAGCCTGTACCTGGTTTGTTTACAACCCCGTCTCTGTGGCTATTATTTTTTTCTGTTCAGGCTCTGAGCAATGTTAACTCTGTTTACCTCTGCTGCATTTACCACCTGCAGGCTACTCCACCACTAGCCCTGCTCAGTAAATGTTTGTTTATATGATTGTCAGGTTGCCTCTGGACAGCCCTGTGATTTACCTTTTGTGACTCCACTACCATGGCTTGCTATTGAAGTCCTGCCTCAGTAAATGTTCTGTATTCTCACCTTCCAGCATATCCTGTGATCTCCTGATAATTGTATAAGCCCCTACTGTCTGGAAGGTTAAGACCTGGTTGCATCCTAAGTACCAGTGAGTATATCCTACTCTAAGGGAACAACGGATGGTTGTTATAGGCAGAATCCCTTCCTAGAGTTACTCTAGGGGTCTTATAAAAATTATTCAGGAGCATCCTAAGAGTTGGGGTGGAGATTGCTTAAACAGGCAAGTGTTTTAAAAAAATATCTGACTAACATTTAACATAACATTTAAAATGTAACTGGTAAATGATTAGAACAATCTTCAATCCACAGGTTTTCACATTTTTATAAATTATCTTGTCATGGTCATTTAATTGTGAAAGATCGTTCAAGACAAAGCCTGGCACAAATTGCCTCTGTCTGAACAAATTGCATTTTAAAGTGTAAAAAACGGAAATTAACCTACCCTTCCTCTTTCTGTTAATGTTGTCAACATGATTAAAATTGATAATCTGTTGTCCCAAACCATTTGCCAGAAATGAGCACATGTATGAGGTAGGGGTCCTTGAGTAGCAATATATTTGTTTACTATATTAGAGGATGTGATTTCCATCTGTAAAATAGAAAATCAAATAAAGAAACATGTGACTGTTCAATTATACATCATACAATGCACCCCTGAGGAGTGATTGTTACCAGTTTAACATTGGTTAATTTTCTTTATATACCCAAGAGGAAAGGTACTGTAGTAGGTAAGACAATAGTGGGGTGTGCACAGACAATCCAGCAAAAACATAGCAAACATAAAATGGTAATTTATATGTAAAATAATTCAATGTTTTAATATAACATTTAGAATATATCTAAACACCTGATTCAATATGGATCATAACTGTGACCACAAAAGTGACTATGCATGCAGACCCACTGCAAAGATATGCTAATGATTGCAATTGCAATGCCATATGCAACCTAACATAAGGACACAAAACCATCGGTAACAGCAAGTACAATCGCAGCCTCATGTACACTTGCACAAGATCTGACCTTACTCATGAATTGCTAACCTCATCACATGCAGTGAAAGCACAAGCTACATATGGCATCGCAGTAGCTAATTTATGCATGTCCCTGCAATGGCTTTCAAACGCACTGGAACGCCTGCATTTCGCCAACCACCTTCCTGTCACCACCCCCAAATGGTACTTCCTATCAATCACTCTGCGATGGGTCTGCGTAGTCACTTCGATTGCAACCTCGATCGCAGTGGAGTGTGATGCATATGCATGTGCAGAATGCAACAATCGACTGATTGCGTGCAGAATTGCAGTTGTGATCGGTAATGAATCAGGTTTTAAGTCTTATTTGTGACTTTTGTATTGCTGAAACTGCAGCTTATAATTTTTCACCAAGTTTAAAAAAAAGTATTTAATTCATACTGTAGTTAACAATAACAATGTTTTTGAAAATTGTGGTTATGGTAATATTTTGATAGGGCATCAGCAGAAGAGTATCACTGTCTGTATTTATGTAGAAGTCACCTGCATGCACTGAAACATATACTAATACGCTATGGGCCCCAATTCTAAGTTGGGAGTAAAACAAAAAAAACTATGTAACTATGCATTTCTAAAATATGCATAGTTGACAATACCATTCCATTAAGTATTTTCACTGTTATCTTGTAAATAGTGCAGTTACAATTCCATCCCATGTTTTCCTTATATTTACTTATGCTTCATGGCCCGTATTCTGAGTCAGAAGCAAGTGGAAATACGGATGGCCCTCAAAAAAATCTGAAAACTGCTCATGTGTCATAAAAAGCAATTGCCAACTGAGCATTCGATGCACCATGTATAAACACAGATTGAGATTGCAAGAGTGGATGGAATGATCTGTCTGTTGATGGATCACTCCGCAAAATGGGCATTTCTGGGCAGAGACAATGCATGGAAATGATCCATCTTATTGGAGTGTCGTGGTCATTTAAGCTCATTTGTAGCATATGGGCAGAGTTGGGACAGAGTGATGTAAGCATTGTAAGCTGAGGGTCTGATTCAGAGATGTACACTAATATTTAGACAGTTGACCAATTCTGCTGGATTTGAGGATTACTTTCCAAAATGATAAACGGTCAGGGACCGCTTGGGGGAGGTGACAGTGAGGTGTGGCACAAAATGCAGGTGTGTTCCAGTCATTTTTGTGGGTGTGTAGTAGCCTGTGTCTGTGATCCCGTACCACAGGGCTACTCAATGACATAACCACAATGCTACTCAGATGGCCATTTATCATGTGATCTGTCATGGCGGCTGTGTATTTGTATGCACTTGTTTGGATCTGCTAAACAGCTGGTGGGCATCTCAATGCATTTCCAACCAGCTATGCATTAGCATATTTTAGCACAGCTGCTGCATGTGGAAATGTATTACAGCACATCTCTGAATGAGGCCCCCAATTCCATGCTCATTAGTATCATGTGGGTGGAGATGGGACAGATCTTTTTCAACCAGCATGGAGTGGGTGCATGTCCCGATTCTACTAATGATGTCTGCTAATAGGTAAACAGTGGAAGAGCCAGCCTTGCACATGCAAACTCAGATACTCTGCATATGTTTCTGACTTACAATCAGCCTCCATATCTTTATTTTTTTAATGTTGCTTTGATCAATCAATATTTGTCAGACTTTATCACCATCAGATGTAAAAGATAAACAACATGGGGTGAGTAGTGTACAGTAGTATTTTTTTTAGTAATAAAATAATTAAAATGTAGCAAATAAGGCCTTGAGTATTGCATGTTATAAGAATGGTGATACTTAAAATATGCATCCAATAGGTACAGTATATTGCCAACAGCAAAAGCATATTTTAATGAAGAGGGCAAGCAATTTCACATTTATTTTTTTAATACAAAATACGAACATAAACTTTATGTCTGCAGCCACCTCTATCATTATTTTGCAAGTACTTTTATATACTTACATTCACATAGCTTGCATTAATGTAGTCTTCACTTCCATGTAAAACTACTCGAGTTGTGTCATCTACAGATCAAATGAAAGAAAAAAATAAAAACTAAAATTGATTTACTAAAGTCATGCTATTGCTCACAAATGCAAGATGAGAGGCTAATGGCTACAAATACACACTATCATTTTTGTTTGTATTAAATACTGACCATTTGTCAGATCTTTGAAGAATTAAGATATTAATAATGTATCCAAGACAGCATCAACCAGTGAAGCTACATAGGAAAACATTTGCAGCATTATGCAATTTGAAATATTATGAAGGTACACTAGTAAAACATTTAAGAAAAAAAAAACTTCTTAACAAAGGAAACCAGATAAACTATCAATTTAATCCTGTTTTGTTATTAAAAATTTGATGAAATTCTCCATCAACTCTTCTGAGACAGCAGACTGCCTTGCTCGTTTCAACAAAATAACAACAGATTAAAATCATGATAATTCCTTTTCCTTAACATATATACGATAGCAGTACTAAAAATAAGATAAATGCATTCAAATAGTTAGAGACAAGTAGTTGAAAATATATCCTTTTTGATGGCATTCATTGGATCTTCTCTTCCCCAGTGTCTTCGAGTTACTTTACAAGGTGTCTCAAAATTATGGCATCCAGTTGACTTGTCAATATTCAGAATGTTAACAGGTTCTGGATGTCAACAGTCAGAATGTTGACATGGTCATTAGGTCGACAATCAATACGTAGACATGCATTTACTGTAGGATGACAAGGTTAAAATCTCGAACCTTGATTTTTAGGGTTAGGGTTATATAAACTATGTAGTATTTTGACATTTTGGTGTTGCCATATTAAATGTGGGCCTTTCTGAATGTGTTAATATTTTAAACATGTCTATCCTAATACATGTCTACATATTGAGTGTCAACCTAATGACCTAGCTGTCGACAAGCCATACCACACCCCAAACTTATATACATACTGAAACAACATGGGTGAAAAACGTAGGATGACATTAAATATATTAAAAAATTTAATTATTGGTGACTATAATCCACAATTTTCACTGTGATTTACTCAACACTTTATGCTGCATATTCAAAGATTTATTTAAGTGGCAGTGTGGAGAACATGTTTCTTCAGAGAGTCAGTGGAGGATACCATATATCCAACTGATAGTGACTAGAGAATGTATGAATAACCATCCATCCTGTTGCCTTGCAAAACTCTGTCACTGAGGCCTTCTATTTCAAATAAATGGCCACTGCAGTACATTGAGCATTTGGTATTTCTGGGACATTATGGTATGACCATTTTTCTTGCATGTTTGAGAGGGGCCTGACCTTTCTAAGCTTCAGTCAGAATCTCAAATGGCTGTTCTGCAATTTTTAAGACCTTTCATCCTGGATAAATACAATAATGATTGCTCTCACAAAATGCAGTTTCTTCTCTTTTCCATTCATTGGTTGTTGAGCAAAGGATGGTACCAGAATCTCCTGGTTATTATATAATGTTGATACAACATTTGATAGGAAAGTTGGATTTACTCTCAGGACCTTCAAATATCTTTAAAAAGGGTTCTTGGCACCATAGCACCTGTACCTCTCTTCTGGCAGAAGTAATTGCCACTTGGGTAACTACTTTAATATCATACATCTCAGAGGAAATTCAAGCATATGGATGGGTTCATTAGTACTTTATGTACTAAATTGAGGTCTATGAAGCCACAAATGATCTGAGGGATGGAAAAATTATTTTCACTGCTTAAGAAATATGCAGTGCTGACACCTGTAAATTGAGTGTGTATAAAACAAGTCCCATTCAGGGTCCATATGTAGAAAATTAAGGATGTTTGGAAGGGATGTAGTTATGAGACCAGTGGCCATGATGCCGCCGTTCTCAATACCAACAGGGAAATCCCGACAAGGGACTTAAGATAGGCATCGAAATACCAATGCCTATCTTTTTTTTTTTTAGATTTTATTTTCTGTTATAAATTTTTTTATTTTATTAATAACAACAAAAATATTTATAAATTGTACAATAAATTTGCATAGGTTGTTCAATACAACATATGTCGACAGAAAAAGTATAGAAAATACATTCAAAAACAGTAATATTCTCATAAATGTTTTGAACTTTTGAAAGATGAAAAAATAATTTCTCGTCTTATAGTTTTCCCATCTGAGATAAACCTTGTCAATAAAAAACCTAATCAAAGTTAGACCAAAAAAAATAAAAATTTGCCCAATACCCTTGTCCACCTCCCCCCACCATCCTGGTCCATGATGCAACAACAAATATCATACTAATATCATCATTCCTAAGTAAGTACCATTTCATAGTTTCGAATAATCAGAGGTTTGGGTGTCAGAATCAAGTGAAGCAGTATAAATTCCTAATTTCCTGTGGAATTGGACTGCACCTCTCTCAATATCTTCTCCTGTCTAGATAAATTAGTTGTAATAGGGTAGTTTTCACCGCCGAGAGAAAAGTTGCGATTATCAAAATTCCTCAAAACAATTTTCTTTGCTATTGTAACTGTCACTGTCAAAAAAGGGATAAGTTTGTTCCCTCTGCCCTGGAGATCCCAGTTAATAAAGCTGGCACCCAACATCGCCAAAGGGTCCCGAAGTTTGATGTAGTTTACAAACCTTATTAATAAAACACATGACCTTCCCCCAGAACTTTCTTATCTTTCCACACTCCCAAATATTATGAAAGAAGGTTGAGTAAGAATGTTTACATTTTAAACATGTCCCTAATTCCCCGGGAACTATATGACGCCTCTGTACTGGTGCTATATACGTTTGGTGAACTGTTTTCAAATGAACCTCCTGTAACAAGGCTGAATGTAAAATTCTAATAGATTTTTCCATGTGTGTTAACAGAACTGAGGGAGATGTAATTTGTGGGATATCTTTCCTCCAATTCTCGACAGTAGAAGACCAAACCTTTTCTAAAGTCATGGGAAGTAAATCTACAGAAAGATATTTAGGTTTATAAGATAAAGTAGTGCTTCTTGTAATTAATGACTGTAGACAGCCTACACTATCAACAGAAATCATTGCAGGCAATAAAGACTGCGCATTGTGCATGACTTGTAAATACATCCTTAACTGGTAAAGAAAATTGATTGCTAAGCATCTGAAAGGTAAGAATTATGCCTCCTGCATCATAAATATATTTAATTGATGCTATTCCCTTCACTCTCCACTGGGAAAAACCTACATTGTCTATGCCCAGCTGACAGGCTAGGTTACCCAAAATGTGATCTATTTAGAGACTGTATATCTACGGTGAAGTTTAGTATTAATAGCCTTCCAATAACATAAGTATCTATAAACAATATATTGGACACTGCACAATTTGGTAATTCCTTATGAGGAGACTGACGCCTACCTTAATCTAGATGCCGGAATGCCAGCCTGAATGAGGTTAGTCCGGGGCGCCATTAGCATTAGCCATGGGGAGGGGGAAGGTTCATTTTAGGGAGCATAGCAGTGTTAGGGATAGGTTTTGGTGGAGATGTTAGGGTTAGGCACCCTTAGTGGGGAGGGTTAGGCACCACTCGGGGGGTTAGGATTAGGCACTAAGGGAGAGGGTTAAGTTTAGGTATGAAGGGGACAGGATTAGGTTTAGGCACTAAAAGGGAGGGTTAGGGTGCAGGATGGGTAAGGGTTAGGTTACAATGGAGGGTTAGAGGGAGGAAGGAGGGAGGGTAAGTATACTTACCCGACTCCTGTTGGGATACCAACCAATGGGATGCCACTGTCAGTTTTATGACAGGAGGCATCCTGACAGCCGGCATTACATACCCATTCTGTTTGGAATAGTAGCTTTGTTTGAATACACACCATGAAACAAACCATTTTTAAACTCTGTAATAAACTCTAAAATTATTATTTTTTTCTTGCTTGCAAGAGAGCACTAACTAATGACCCTAATACTCAGTTTACATCTGACAAGTTATTATTCAATTTCCATGTCATGTAATGCAGCTGTTGTAATTTTGGTTGAAGTATTGGACCCTGGCACAATAAACCTGGACAAGGCAGTAGAGGACATGGTTCTTGCTAAAGCATCTCCCAGAATACTGGGACCATGAATGCCATGACCAAAATTGAAAATTGCATTTACTTTTCTCTCTTTCTGGTTTTCTCATAATGTGAGAGATGAGAGCAAACAGAAGAAAATTAACAGGCTACTGTAAATTTGCATAGGATTGACAGTGCATCAACTCCTCCGGTTCCTTGGATCTTGTGGCAAGCAAAAAATAATTAAAACATAAAATTTATTAGAAATGCATTAAAATAAAGAGTCTTATAAGACATGGAACTTTAAAACAAAATAAAATAAGTATCAGAAGGGTAGACTTCACCTTATGTAGATGATAATTATCAGCTAATCAGTTAAGGACAATAAGAAAAATTATTATATACGGGAAAAAAAATCCCTGAGTAACTAAAAGAATAATGTCAGGAAATTACCCTAAATTTGCACAACAACATCATAAATATCCAATAAAAGTCAATAGATACTGTACACATTACAAAGGTGAAGTATGGAACATAGGAAGATATAGCAAATTAAAATTTCCTTTCAAAAATTCCAATAATGTGGTAAATAAATAAAGTCCTCAAAACAACTATAATGTGTCAAGAAAAAAATAAATTGAAATGCAAAGAACAGTGATACATTTTTGGTCATGGATTCCTTTAAGAATCAATAATCAACTATTAATTAATTAATTCAATCCCCTAATAATAGTTCAAAAGTATAATATTATGTCAAAACATAATTAAACAGATACATAAGCACAAAAAATGTCAGATGACCAATATTCAAGAATAGTTTTTTCATGGATATAATACTGCAATTATGATGGAAATATTGGTCACAGTAAATAGATTTAGTTGATGAGACTCCAAAAAAGATGCAACATTGCTAAATCTTCACATATTTTAAAGTTCCATGTCTTATAAGACCCTTTCTTTTAATGCATTTCTAATAAACATTATCTTTTAATTATTTTTCAAAACATAGGAGTGCCCCCAACACAGTTTTTTCGTCCCTTGTTGAGCAATATAAGAGGGCTGATTGAAAGTAATGTTTTCTGTCCCATAGGTAGACATGGCAATGCTATGTTTGTTATTGTGAAGCTTATACATCGTGCAGTTGGAGTGTGCTGTAGTCTTCTTTGTTTGGTCACAGCAAGTGGAAGATCTTCGAAACAATTAGCCACGCTGCAGTATTTCGGTGGTGGAAGCACTTAAAAGAGGGTAATACGTGAGTGACTAACAAAATCAATTCTCTGAAACCATCCACTGTGATTACAGATGTCAATATTGCCAAAGTTGTGGAGATGTTGCAAAATGCCAGAATGGTAACTTTAAGCGAAATTTCAGCTTCACTTGGCATCTCATTTGAATAGGATAAGCATATTGTGACAAAGTAACTGAAAATGCATAGCGTGTGTGCCAGGGGGGTACCCAGAAATGTCTCAGAAGAGCAGATGCGATGACAACTTGAATCGTGCAAGTACACCATTCGACTGCCAGAGACGATACCCAATTTCCTGACATTGATTGTTATGTGTGATGAATCGTGGATTTGTCATTATGAACCGGAATCAAAACAGTCGAGTGTATGGGAAAACGCAAATTCGCCTCCACCAAAAAAATTGTATGATCCTACAGCACTGTGTTCCCCGTGTACAGATAATTAATGATGACTACTATGCAAATGTCCTGAAAATCCATTTGCGTGGAGCCTTGATGAAGAAAAGACCACATTTGTTGAAGAAACAGTGGTCTTTGCTCCAAATCAATGTCTGACCACATGTTGCTGCTGTTGCATTGGCAGCACTGACTGAAATAGAAAAGCAATGGAACACCTTCCATATAGCCCAGACTTAGCACCCTGTGATTTCTGGGCATTCCCAACCCTGAAATACAACTGCGTGGAAAGTTCTCAACAGATGATGAAGTGAAAAATGCCACAGCTGCAACAGTAAAAGCGATGTCACAAAACAGACTACTGCATGTCTTTGAATTGTTGTTGAAATGCTACAAAAAATGTATTGAATGTTAAGGATGCTACTTTGAAAAAGAAAAATGTTCAGATCCTGTGGAGTCATCTGATTCTGAATAAAAAAATCAGTCTCATTACTTTTAAATCAGCCCTCATATTTACTCTCAGGGGAGCACCCCCACGCCCAGATTAATACATAACCAGGGGCGCCGAGAAGGGGGGGTAGCGGGTACAAATTACCTGGGCTTCCCGGCCGCCCCCTTCCTCACAGCAGCTGAGCACACAGCATGCAACTTCTCCTATGGGGATACATACAGTACATCTTGTCTACTGAATGTTGACAAACAGTATGTGGACACAGACATCGGGAGATCTGTAAAATGGTTAATCAGCATGTATTGCCTGCTTAGTTAAGCAATAAACTGTCTTAGTTTTGCATAGAAATAGTCACTACACACTGAATTGTGTAGTGACAATTCAGTGTGTAGTGACTGAATTAGCAACAAAGTGTCTTTATTACTCTGATCCAGAAAGTCTCTGACCTCAATATTATAACTGGAAAGTTTGCTTGCTCAAAATAATGTTAAGTGTCCTATCCATTAGCAGATGTTTTTTCTGAAAGATAAAAGACAAAAGATATCTATTGAAAATTCCTGTGGCTGTGCTGAAAGATATCTGTCATGTACATGACAGACTTTGGCAAAAGACGAAAGATGAAAGATATTGCATGACATCATTCTGGGAGTGGATTATTTTTAATGATTGTTTGAATATTCATTAAACGATTTCTTTTTTTTTTTTAAGGGATGGATGGTGCTCTAAATTCCTGATTACCTATTTAAAACTCAGCTTTTATTCTTTGTTGCTGGTTAGGTCGGGTGTATACCTTTCTGAGTGTCGTTTCAAAGATAAATTGCGGCTTTGATTTTTGTCGTGCCATTAATTAAACAGTGTACTGTACTCTCTTGTAATCATGGATCACTACCATTACCGTGTCAGGACAGCATATTTCGCCGCTGTGCTGTTTTCTGATCATGAGAGGTCCGTGAGAAGAAGAGTACATTCCTGCTGGATGAGGGAGTGGATGTTGCAGAGGAATTTCCTCTCGCACATGCCACTTCTTCAGGAAATACCTGGCATTTAGGTCTGATCTGGGAGGTCGAACAGTGTACCGGCCAGATCAGACCCGGCGCCGATCCAGCATATTCCTGAGTCGGCACTGTTGATGTCATCTCCAAGCGCTACATAAGCCAGCCAATTGTCCGGCTTGAGGCACTATGCAGGTCTTCTAGACCCACATTGCGATGTTTACACTACAGGGTGGCATGTGAACAACCCCTGGCCAACCCTGCAGTTTACCCTGGATGGATCACCGGGTCCATGGACCTGGCTGGTTCCATTACACCGCCACAAATCTCGGGTTGATGTGCATCAACCCTGGATTTTTGACACAGTGTAAAAGGGTTATAAGTACTTACCTTGTTGCTAATAATGTCCATCGTAGTTCTGCCATTGTAGTTAACATAGGTGTCCAAGTAAAGACACCTATGTTAATTCAACGAGGCCCTTCTCCAGTTGTGATCCATATAGATAAATCTTGTAGAATTGCCTAGAAAAAACAACTTGATTAGCACAACACAATTTACCAATACTAAACATGTTAATAAACAAAATTTACCAATATTTAAAAAAATAAATAAAAACGCAACAACTGTTTATTTCATTTACTTTTTTTACTTCTGATGAAGTATAAAGTATGGATGGGATTCATCCCTTGTTACCAGGCCAATGAGTGCCGGACTACTCAAACAGAAAAAGAATCAGGCACATAACAATCTTGTGAAATACAGTTGAGGCCTTAGAAAAAAATACTGACGTGTAAAGGGGAATAAACAAAACTCCAAAACAGTGTTTTTTGAGTGAAATAAGTAACTACATGACACAACGTTTGGGCAGCAAGTGTGATGAAGTCCATTTGCCCAAGTCATGGCAACATGACCAAACTCATGGTCGTTCTTGAAAAAAACCCAATGACAAAAGGTCTTACTAATTAAAAAAACACTTTAAAAACCGAATATGAAAAAAAAAAACTAATTAAAAAATTCCTCGTCAGCCTGGAGGGTAGCTTGTGCACTCATCCATGATGTGTGCACACTACTCATCGATGTACTGGGACAGGGAGATTATGGCGCTGGGCTACGCGATGCAGCATACGGTAGGGGATTTGACGGAGGAGGCATTGGTGTTGGATACGCCGGTCCATAATGTGGGATGGGGAGATTGCAAGAGGCTGATGGGGTGGGTGGAGGTCTAATGTATGACCCTACATCCGTATGCTCTTCCAATTTTTCTTGGTGAACATGGATAATAGTGTGATACATTATCCTTTTGAAATGGATTTGCTGACTCGGAGTCATCTTATCCATTTCGTGGCTGACATTGTTACCAAAAGATTGATTTGCACTCGGGGGATTCCTCAAAACCTCCTCCGCGTGTTGTATAAATTGGGCAGTCCTTGATGGTCCAGAGGCTGGAGTCTTCATAGCCGGCCTTCGTCTCTTCCTCCCGGGAGGATTTGCAGAGGAAGATGCAGACTCGGCCGGCCTCTCATCATCTGACTCCAAAACCTCTGTGGGCTCGCTGAAGGGAGGTTCAGGATGAACATCGATAACTTCAACCTTGAAAAAAAAAAATAATAATAATATACATTTACTAAAACAATAATACTTACCATTAAGTGATCTGGAAATTAAGGAAGCCCTGGAAAAGGTAAAAATTCTGACACACAATCAATAAACTTTTTTTTTTAAGGTAGGCAATAGACTTTACCTAATCCAAATTGTATAACATTTTTAATGGCTTACCTCATCCTGACTCTCCAACTCTTCTTCGAGGTCCTCCTCCTCCTCGACCCTTGGCTCCAGCGAACACCACAACCGTGTCTTTGGGTTTTGATCAAGAACGAATAGGAGCAGGTCATAATACCACAGCTTGGGCTTCTGGACTTCATCAGCACCTGCTCCTGAATGTTGTGCATCTTTGTACTTATTGTGCGCCTTTAAGAACACTGGGCCTAATTCTGACCGCTCACGAGCGGGTCGATGGTGCCCAAGTGCACATGCGCACGACTGAGGCGGCTCCGTCGTGCGTATCCGCAAGACAAGAATAACGACAGCCAAGCCGTCGCTCCGGGTCTCGCTACAAAGGGGGTGTGCTGTCGATGGTGATTGACAGCACGCCCCCTTTGGTGGGCGTGGCTGCCCAGATGGAGGCGTTCCCATGGGAACACCTACCGTCTGGGGCCGGGCCCACTGACATCACTAGTGATGTCAGTGGGATTGCTTTTGGCTCTGATAGAGCCAAAAGCACTCCTGGGCTTGCGGCAGCGAGACCCTTCCGCAGGGTCTCGTCGCAAGCCCGATGGTCGCGATGGTCTTGACCATCGCGACCATCATTTTGGCCGCTCGCTATAGCTGTGGGTGGTAACCCACAGCTATGCGAGCGGCCAGGAGGCCGCTCCAAAAAGGAGCAGGGACGGCCCTGATTCAGAGCGAGCGCTCTGTCAGAGCGTCCGGCTCTGAATCAGGACCACTGTTCTGAAGTTTTGAATTTCCACCTTTACCCAGTCGACGTCAGCATCTTTTTCTCAGCCTCGGCTGTAGATTACAAGCTTATTAAATGCCTGATTCTTTTTGTCTCTGTTTGAGTAGTCCTTGCTGGTTAACTTCCACAGGCACTCACTGGCCTGGTACAATTCTATGAATCCCATCCAAAATCGGCGTGCATTGGATCCTGACATCTGCAAAATAATATATATATATATATATAAAAAAAAATTAATAGACATTTTCAAACAGTAGTGCCTCTTTGCTCCCATTAGATCCCCTTTGCTGTGCTCCCATATGTGTCCCTTTTCATCCCTTTATTGCCCCTTCAGCTCCCCATTAGTGCCCCTTCAGTTCCCCTTGTATGCCCCTTCACATACCGCAGTAATGCCCCTGTAGTGCTCCCTTTAGAGCCCCTGCAGTGCCCCCTTTATAGCCCCTGCAGTGCCTTCATTAGAGCCACCATTAGAGCCCCTGCAGTGCCCCCTTTATAGCCCCAATAGTGCCCACTTTAAAGCCCCTATAGTGCCCCTTTTATAGCCTCTTTAGTGCCCCTTCATAGCCCCTTTAGTGCCCCCCCATTGAGCCCATTGTGCCCCCTTTTAGAGCCAACATTGCCCCTGTAGTGCCCCCTTAGCCTCTTTAGTGCCCCCTGGTTGAGCCCTAGTAGAGCCCACAATGCCCCTGTAGTGCCCCTTTTAGAGCACCTGTAGTGACTTCTTTATAGCCCCTTTAGAGCCCACAGTGCCCGTGTTGTGCCCCGTTAGTGCCCCTGATAGAGCCCCTTTTATAGCCCCTTTAGTGCCCCCATAGTGCCCACTTTAAAGCCCTTATAATGCCCCCTGTAGTGCCCCTGCAGTGCCCCCTTTAGAGCCACCATTAGAGCTCCTGCAGTGCCCCCAGTGCCCCTGTTGTGCCCCCAATAGAGCCCATGTAGTGCCCCCTAGTAGAGCCCATAGATTCCACAGTGCCCTTGTAGTGCCCCATTTTAGAGCCCACAGTGCCCACCCACCCTCCCCCCCTGCCAAATTTATGGGGGTCCACTCCTACCAGCAGGCACCTGCCTGCGCCCACTACAATATCCCCCTCTCACTGACACTCTTGGCTTGGGGTCTGCAGCCACCCGCGCACACTGACTTGCAGAGGAGCAGGCAGAGAAGATGCTCCTGACTGCTAGCAGCACAGAGCAGACGGAAGCATCCACTCTGCCTGCCTCCCACAGTGCCCGTTGAGCCCCTGCAGTGCCCCCATTAGAGCCCCTGTAGTGCCCCTTAGTATCCACTCTACCTGCCTCGAACAGCCAGCCACATACACGGCAGCTGTGGACCCCCAGGAGAGCATGTCAATGAGAGGTAAGTAGGGGGGATATAGTAGTGGGCGCGGGTGTCTGCCCGCTGGTAGGAGCGGGAAGAGCCGAAGCTGAACAGTCAGAGCGGGCGGGCCCGGAACTCCAGGCCCGGCAGTCTCCCCCCCTGATGGCCCTGACCGCTGCACTACCTACCCCCCCACCACACTATAAACAACCCCCACTACCTGACAAAACACCCCCCCAAAACAAATAACCCCACCCGCTATCCCACCCACACTGCACTACTTACCTTATTTATTTTGCAAGGATGCGTTGTCCCCCAGCGCTCTGTGGTGGCTGCTGCTGCTTCTTCTCTCCAGGAAACAGGGAATCCGGAGTGCCCTCCTGGGTGTGGAGTGAATAAATTATCTTTTATCATCCATCGTTCATCGTTTACCGCTTATAAACTGACAGATATTTATAATATCTTTTAGCGATAAGTGATAATTGACCAACATGTTGGAGAGATGAAAGATAAAATTTGTCGGCTGCGGGAGTACGCATTTTCATCATTCAGAGCCTATCCATTAGCAGATAAATTGAACGACTGAACGATAAATCATTCATTGTTCAAATTTATCTGCTAATGATTAGGCCCCTTTAGATTCTGGCACTGTTCCTTGAACAGGGCTGAATACCTTCTACGTTTTGACTAGGTACTAAGGGCCTGATTCAGCATGGATCGCATGGCTGCGTATGCACACACCCGCTAGCTGTGAAAATATGCTAATGAATGCAATCACACGGCAACAGCCAGGGCCGTAGAGAGCCTGGCCGGGCCCAGGTAAAGGAGGGGACGTGACCTAATTGTTTGAGGTGTGGACACACCCCCTTGAAAAAAAAAAGAAAAAATTATCACATTTGCAGCGCCACTGCGTGCCGGGGTGGGGGGCGCTGTAAGCCCCCCAGCCCGACGCTAAGCAGGGGGGGCATGATCAGTGTGATCGATCCCCCCCACAGCCATAGGAGACTGCTCCGGCTGCTGCAGCAGCCACGAGCAGTCTCACACAGCAGCCCAGCACAAGCTGTGTGCTGAGCTGCTGTGAGGGAGGGCAGGAGCAATGCCGGGCTCCTCTAGCAAGCACGGGCCCAGGTGAACTGTACGTTTGAAGCCATTGTGGATGGCTTTATACAGTGATGGGCGTCTTGGTATAATGCTGCTGTTGCCATGCCCCCCCCTCTCAGCCCCCATGGCAACAGCAGCACTATACCAAGACGCCCATCACTGTATAAAGCCATCCACTTCCTATTACATGTATCTGCAAGTCAGCGAAAACATTTGTAACATTGAGTAACATCGGAACCATTCGCACAGTTGTGGTAGACCAAACCCTACCTCACAAACCGCTTAACTTTCTGTCGCCATCTAGACCTCTGCCAGCGCATACAATCGCAGAGGTCTAGAGGCTTAATTATGCACGCCCCTGTAATGGCTTCAAACGTACAGACAAGCCTGCGTTCCGCCTACCACTCCCCCTCTTCACCCCTAAATGGTCACTTCATGTCAGTCACTATGCTAATGGACTGCGTGCTCACTGCAATCGCTTCCCAATCACAGTAGGCAGTTCGGCACGCGATTCTTTTCCAGAGCACAAACATCAACTGGCTGCGTGCAAACACAGCCTTGCGATCCAACCTGAACAAGGCCATAAGTATTTTTCCATCACACTGCCCAGTCCTGGCTCCTCCTAAAAGGAACAGTTATTAGCTCTGTGCAATCAGCTGACTGACTCTGTATAGTCTTTTCTGACATTCTTAGAGGGACGGTCTGTTAGATAACTCCTCACTCGGTGGTATTAACAAAACTGTCCTGGCAAACAGTAGATACTGTAGTTTAGGCTATGCTTTGTTCAGCTAAAGGTTTACACTATCCTTGGCTTGTCCCTCTCTAAAATGGACTTTGGGTGTGTGTGGATAGTAATGCACGACTACTGACCTGTAGCATACACTAACATTTACTCCAACAAATAAACTGAGGGCTGACAAGATGTGCCTGTCAAGGGTGAAGCCCTCCGTCACCAGTGAAAACACTGGGAAACCAGATAAAATACACACTGTGCAGCTCAGCTTTGGTCTCACCATAGCGCAACCACCAACTGCTGTTCTTTCTAATTCAAATTCTTGAGCCCATCACAGTACTCACTGGTCCCCTAATGTCCACCATCGCTGAGGGGGCAAATGCAAACAGCCCCTGAACCTTAAGGAAAACAGTTACATCATGGCCAAGTTTAGACAATGTCATGAGGCACATTATAAAAAATTTTGTGGTAACACCAAAGTCTGTGTAAGCACAAAGGGTCTAGGTGGGGAGCCATATGCATTTTGGGGGTCCACATAGTTCATCAACATTGTGAATATGTAACAATACAGTGGCCACAGTTTTTTTCCAAACTAAGGTCTATTGTGCTTCGTATACAAATTCAGTCATAAACAGATATACAAGTGTCGGTGCAGTTTTGTGAAGCAGTTTGTCCATCCATTTAAGATGCATTTTCAGACAATGAAGATGCTCGGCTGAAGCCGAGTCTCATGTAATCCCTCGCACCAGGCATCACGCATAGCATGGCATATTGAGGCTAGGGGGTAAGTTTACTCTAAAGTGAGAGTTTTTGGTAGTGAGTTTTAAAAGAGATGTTGCCCATAGCAACTGTCATGATGTCTCTCCTATAGTGCAGCGTGGACCAGCCAGAGAGGATGGAGGAGTGGAGAGTGGCGGGCGCAGAAGCAGGTATTCAGGTAAGTGGTGTGTTTTTTGTATTTTTGGTGTCTTTGTACTTAAATATGTAAGGGGCACTACAGGGGGCACTGCATAGGGGAGACTACTACTGGGGGCACTATATAAGGTGGACCACTACTTGGGGCACTGCATAGGGGGGACTACTACTGGGGGCAATATATAAGGGGCACTACTGGGGGCATTGCATATGGAGAATTACTTCTGGGGGCACTGCTGAAAGCACTACATAAGGGGGACCACTACTGGGAGCACTGCATGGGAGGACCAATACTGGGACCACTGCATAGGGGGGACTACTATTGGGACACTGTATATGGGGCACTGCATAGGATGGGCACTACTGGGAGCACTGCATAAGGGGCACTGTTGGGAGCACTGCATAGAGGGGGCCACTACTGTGGACACTGCATATGGGGGACCACTACTGGGGGGACTGTATAAGGGACACTGCATAGGAGGGACCACTACTGGGGGCACTGTAGAAGGTGCACTACTGGGAGCAGTGCATAGGGGGGACCACTACTGGGGGCACTGTATAAGGGGCACTGCATAAGGGGGACCACTACTGGGGGAACTGTATAAGGGGCACTACTGGGAGCACTGCATAGGGGGGACCACTGTTGTGGGCACTGCATAGGGGGGACCACTACTGGGGGCACTGTAGAAGGGGCACTACTGGGAACACTGCATAGGGGGGATAATTAGTGGGGGCACTTCATAGGGGGGACCACTACTGGGGCATTGTAGAAGGGGTACTACTAGGAGCAGTGCATAAGGGGGACCACTACTGGTGGCACTGCATAGGGTGACCACTACTAGCGGCATTGAATAAGGGGCACTACTGGGGGCACTGTATAAGAGGCAATATTGGGGGCACTGCATAAGGGTGCACTACTGGGGGCACTGTATAAGGGGCATTACTGGGGGTACTGCTACTGAGGACATTGCGTAAGGAGCACTACTACAGTGGGCATTGAAAGAGGGGCACTACTACTTGGGGCATTAAGGTGCATATGGAATGGAAAGGAATGTACCTAAAGTGACAAGAAACATGTTACCACGCCCCCATTTTCCAGTGACCACACCCCTTGTGGCATGCGACCACTCCCACTTTTTTCACCGCGCACACCTGCTTGGCGGGGGCTCCTTTTCTTAATTAACCCTGGGCTCCAAATTCCCTAGTTACGTCACTGCCTGCTAGTTCTGCTGTGTAATTTCGGCTTCTGGATTGTACAAATACATTTCCCCTTGGATACTGGTCAAATTCTATCATGTAATCAATTTTAAGAAACTGTACAAGCTACTGATATTTGATGTAATGTGTCCAAGGGCCCTATTCATCAACACTAAAATAACGATTTTAAGGACATTTTCCTTAATTACCATTATTTTAGTATTCGTGAACACACTTAACACAGGAGATATCATTGATATCTCCTGGTTAAGTCTGCCTGCGTTAATTTCCACACTCCCCATACATTAGTATGGTGATGTAGAAATTAGGCTATTCATCAAATTTCTAAAATTATGTATATTCAGAATTTGATGGTGTTATTATACGCCACTCTCAGGTGGTGTACAGCGGGTTACACTTACCGCTGTCAGCAAAGGCAGCTCCCACTCGGCTTACTCCCTGGTCCCACCTCCGGCTCCGTCTGCTTCTCTAACACTGTGGGCCTGATTCAGAGCCACTCGTAAGCGGGCGCTCGTTCGTTCCGAGTGATGTTCGCACATCTGCGCATGCGTACGGGTTGTAATACGCATGCGCGAAACAGTCAGTGCGGTCGAAATTTGTGTGCTCGCAAAATAACGAATGCCTGCTAATTTGAGTGACAGGATGAGGCGTTTGTGGGTGGTAACAGGGGAAGGTGCTTGAAAATGGGGAGTGGAGAACCGAACGCAGGCGTGCCAAACGGTCAAAATGGGCGTTTAATGGGAGTGCATAATTAACAAAGCAGCGTCATCGACCACGTCACTTGGTTGTCTTTTAGCCAGAACTGCTCGCATGATTGTGGTAGGAAAATGCTACCACAAGAATAGCGAGCAGTTCATACGCCGTTCGATGTACTCGATTAATCTAATAAATACCGGAGATGACGTATGATGCGAGCGGCCAGGGGGCATTTTTACAAAATAGCGGCCACATGTTTTGTTCGCTCGTTCAGACATAGAGGCGTCAACAGACCGCAAAGAGCGACCACTTCATTTAAATAGCTAGCCCAGCCCCTTTTTCTGAGCGAGCGTCCGCAAATAGCGTCCGGCTCTGAAACAGGCCCTGTGTTCTCCCGGCAGAACACAGTAAAGTTTTTTTTTTTAAAACTTTAAAAAAAATTACTGTGTTCTGCTGGCAGAACAAAGTGTCAGAACAGCAAACAGAGCCGGAGGTGGCTACAGCAGCCAGGTAGGTGGGGGCCAAGGGGGTTAGTGGAGGGGAGGGACAGAATTACTACAGCTGCAGGCTACATTTTGTGAACTGTGCATGCGCAGTGTCACAACTCTCGGGTAGATTATGGTTGCAACCCGTATTTAAGGAATTGATGTGACCTATACCTGAGGCGCGGAGTCTAATGTGCCAGCGGTTTTCACCAGGGACCCTGGCAAGAAGGTATGGACTTGACTGCGTCTGACACACAGGTTGCGGCCCCCAGGATAGGTTCACCTACAGTATACAGGTGCTGGGAAACTCTGGATGGAGTGTAGAGAATATTCAGCATAGTCAACAAGCAGAGTCAGGACCAAACAGACAATACAGTACCAGGGAGCAGACGAAAAGCAGGTCACAGGGAATAGCCGAGGTCAGAACCAGATAGAAATGCAGTACCAAGGATCAGGCAAAATCGGATGCACAGGTAAGCCAAAGGTCGGGAACGTTTAGAGGATATACACTGGAACACTGAAGTAAGGTAATGGAGCCTATACTCTGGCACTGGAGCAATCCCAGGAACTTCCTTAAATAGGTCAGGGTCCAACCAGCCACAATCAGCATTACCTACTTCCTGCACCTGTCCCTTTAAATCTACAGCAGAGCAGCGGGGGCGTCCCTATGGGAGCCACATCTGCTTGCGCACAGAGCTACCAGGGGAGAGACAGGGGTGAGCCTCCAGGGGAGAGATAGCAGTGAGTTGCTGGGGGAGAGACAGCAGAAGACAGTGGGCGGTGGTGACAAACTGCCTGCACCCCAGCACCAACAGACCCAGTAAGTGACAGCCAGTGTCCGGCGCACTGTGCCATTACCCAATTCTCTAGGGGTATGCACTAAACACCTCACAAATGGTTTGTTGGGAAAACTTTGGTGGAACTTCTGAAGTAGACGGGGAGCATGGATATCTGGGGCCTTGACCTAGCAGCGCTCCTCGGGTCCATACCCCATCCAGTCCACCAAGAACTGAACAGCTCCTCTAGAAACCCTGGAATCCAGGAACTGTTTCACTTCATACTCCTCCTCCTGGTCCACTGCAATTGCAGGAGGAGGACTGTCAGGTGCCGAGAAACGGTTAAGAACCAGGGGGTTTAGAAGGGACAAATGAAATACATTGCGGATCCTAAGTGTATTAGGAAGTTTCAAACAGACTGCTACTGGATTAATCACCTGAAGAATCTGGAAGGAGCCGATGTATCTGGGAGCAAATTACATCGTAGGAACTCTCAATCTCAGATGTTTGGTTGACAGCCAGACTGTATCACCAGGCCTCAATACTGGACCCTTCCTCCTTTTCCTATCTGCAAAAATTTTATACCTTGAAGAGGCCTTGCACAGATTCTTATTTACCTCCTTCTAGACTTTAAGGAAGTGGCTGACTGTACCATGCACAGCTGGACACAATGCTGATAGAAGACCTGGTAGCTCTGGTAACATAGGATGCAAGACGTATATAACAAAAAATGCAGAGTGCCCTGATGCTTCATGATACAAATTATTGTGGGCAAACTCAGCCCATGGTAACAGAGAAACCCAGTCATCTTGATTGGCTGAAACATACATCCGAATTAACTTCTCCAAATCCTGGTTTATTCACTCTGTCTGGCCATTACTTTGGGGATTGTAGGCCGAGGAGAAGCTCAACTTAATGCCAAAGCATCTGCATAATGCTCTCCAGAATCTAGAAGTAAATTGTACCCCTCGGTCAGAAACAATGGCCCTGATTCAGACCCACTCGCAATTGGGCGTACGTACGTTCGGCGTACGTAAAAAAATATTTAAATTCAAGCACTCGCTCGTATTTCCGTACGCAGCTAAAAATCCGCCCCAAACTCAGCCGACCCCTCCTCTAACTAACGAGCGTGCCAAATAGCGAGCGTACATCCCCGAAATGGCTTGAAGGGAACGCACGCACAAGTACAAACCGGAAGTGGGCCTGTCAGATTCCGATTACCTGCTCGTTTTTTCTGCCTACCTCCCTCAATCGTATCATGCCAATCAATGTATCAATTAGCTTAATTTTTTTTTTTTTTCAACACAATGCAATAAACTTTAATCTTGTCCGTGTTTGTGTTTACTCGCAGAATACGTACGGCTGAAACCTTCGCTTTTATTGTTCAAAAGACATGTTAGCCCCAATTAAACAATTGTTCTATTTGTTTGTATCCCCCAAAATTTTCTGTGGTTCATTTCTTTATTTAAATTTGCTTACGCATGTCACTGCATCAAGCCTATCATAACTCTCAAGAGATTTGTGGCCCTGTCGAACACATGACTCATACACTAACCAATAGAATTTGTCCTGTTAATTTCCCAAATACATTAGCCAATCAAATTTGTTTTGGGTGCTTTATTAAAAATATTTTTCATAAAAAACACCATTGCCATCATGAGATCCGCCGCATTCACCAGGCGCGAACTGCTGCTGCTGACGGAGGTGATGGACAGGCGGATCACCAGTCTGCCTCCACCCATCTCAAATAGCCGAAAGCGTTCCGCATATGCGGAGGTACGTCGACGCCTGCGCTCCTTCGGCCCACGCCGACATATTGGCCAGCTGGAGCGCAGGTGGTCGGACCTGCACCGGCGTACGCCCCGCTTGCTGGCATGCTTTCGCATGCAGATCGCGGAAAGTAAGTTTTATGGACTGTGGTTTTCAAGTTTATCTTGTGGGCCCTAACTGCGTGTGCATGTTTTCATGTCTGTCCTATTTAGTCATTGTAGTCATATCTGCATGTGCATGTTTTCCTGTCTGTCCTATTTAGACATTGTAGTCATATCTGCATGTGCATGTTTTCATGTCTGTCCTATTTAGTCATTGTAGTCATATCTGCATGTGCATGTTTTCATGTCTGTCCTATTTAGTCATTGTAGTCATATCTGCATGTGCATGTTTTCATGTCTGTCCTATTTAGTCATTGTAGTCATATCTGCATGTGCATGTTTTCATGTCTGTCCTATTTAGTCATTGTAGTCATATCTGCATGTGCATGTTTTCATGTCTGTCCTATTTAGTCATTGTAGTCATATCTGCATGTGCATGTTTTCAATTCTGTCCTATTTAGTCATTGTAGTCATATCTGCATGTGCATGTTTTCATGTCTGTCCTATTTAGTCATTGTACATTTTTTTAATTTTTGGATTCCTGTTGAAACTAACCACAATATTTTTATCATTTTTTAGGGGCACAGCAAAGACTAAGGCGTCATCGCCAGACAAGACGCCGGTCCCGGCCCCTCTCTCCAACCCCCAATTCCTCAATTACCCCCTCCTCCCCAGACCCTGTGGCCGAAATTTCAGGTATACTTCCCCTCCAGCCCAATTCCCCCTCTCCTCCAAATACCCCCTCCCAGGATTCTTCCAACACCCTGCCCCTAGGTTTGGGGAATGTAGCCACCTCCGAGGTGGTCCAGGGAGTGGCTACTGGCTCTGGCGTTTTGCCGAACGGTATGTTTTTTAATTTTATTTTGGGCACCACAAACTGTTTGTATGTAATCATGTGTCGTCCCCATTTTTGTTGGCTTTCTGTTGCCTTAGGGTATTTTTGGGGGTTGTCATTACCTGTTCCTGCTGATTTCACCATACACATATCACACCTGTGTGCATTTTTTTAGGGCCCTTGTATTTTTGGCCTAGGACATTTTGGGGTACTGGGTTTTATCCGTGTAATGTTTTTTTTGCCCACAAGCTTTAAAGTTTTGGTTTGCTTGTTTTGTGTTTTTTTAGAATGTTGCTTCATTATAGATTTATTAATCCTCAAACTTTTGTCACCCACAGAGGAACAGAGGCGTCGGGCAGAAATCTGTCACTGTGTGGCCCGTATGCGGGAGCAGGTCACCGGACTTCTGCAGGGCCTTGACCATCTGTTGGTCCTCCTTAGGAAATAGAAAAAAAAAAAAAAAAAAAACTAATTGTTTCCTAATAAATCAGTTTTAAGTCAAGCTCTGTCTCATGTGTTTTTAGTAAATCCAAGATTCTTTACACTGACATAAGTAGACTCTTCAGGCAAGGATTGCCACAGAATCTCACTACAGATTGTGTGTTGTATTTTGAATGCAAACAGGCACAAGAAACCCCTCCCAGTACCAATGTCATTTTCCTTTTTTGGGGTGGACAACATGATAGTTAACAACATTTTTCAGGTTCCTATTTGGTGGCCAATCTGCTTAGGACAATCTTACGAAGGCAACTGATTGTACAGGATTCCTTGGTGTGTTGGTTAGTACCCCGAAAACATATTACATTTTAGCTCCACATTTTCTTCATTACTGGGTTACCCCTTAGGTAAAATTAACGTTTGGGAGTTTGTTTACACTTGCTTCTAACGTGCCCAAAAAGGAAACAAATTACACTCTCCAAATATTTATTCACAACAGAAATCAAAATACAAAGTGGTCACTCACAAACAAAACACACAGTGATAATCAGAAATACACCACATACCAAAAACAGGAAACAAACACACAACAAATCAAGAACTGGTTGACGAAGGTCCATGCCCACATGATTTCAAAAATATGGCGTTGCAATATGGGTGTCATAATATATTCCAGAAGTTTCCACATAAAGGTTTTTGAAGGGTAGCAGGAAGTAGTCATCGTGGGAGTGCCAAAGATTATGCAAACAAACAGAAGATGGTGCAAGAATTAATATCAAAAAAGATGAACGCCAAAAAACTGTAACACATTGGGTATACACACTGTTGTTTAGTCAATAATTACCTAAAATATCGGGCCACCACATCATCGCGTATGGCCCCCCCACATACTGACCTCCGACCAACCTCGGGGGGGCCATCCTCAGGTAAGGCATCCTCTGGCTGCATTGGAACACCACTCCTTATGGCGATGTTGTGAAAGATCCCACACAGGACCACAATTTTCGAAACCATATCCGGCAAATACATGAGCTCGCCACCAGAGCGGTGGAGGCATCTGAATCGGCCTTTTAAAAGGCCGATACAGCGCTCCACCACTTGCCTGGTGGCTGTAAGTGCGGTATTAAACTCACTTTGTGGACCTGGTGTGTGAGCCAAATAAGGAGTGAGCAGCCAGGGCATGCAAGGGTATCCACTGTCTCCTGTGAAAAAGAATAGACAACATCAGGATCACTGTGTATCAAGCTTAACATTGTTATGTACTAAAGGTCTCCACTTACCCAGAAGCCACGCATCACCAGCTTGTAGGTTGTTTAATTTGTGCCATATCCCTGATTGCCGGATGACGAAGGAGTCATGTGCACTTCCTGGTAATTTTGCATTCAGGGACAGGATCTGGAGGGAGGCATCACATACCACCATTACATTCAGGGAGTGATAGTGTTTACGGTTGCGAAATATTGCCTCCAGCCATGCTGGAGGCTGAAGTGGTATGTGAGTACCATCCACAACCCCTATGATGTGTGGGAAGCCAGCTATTTGGTAAAAATTGGCCTTGGCCACACTAAGGGCACCCATATCCAAAGGCATTTTAATAAAATGATGGAGGTGCTTGAAAAGTGCCTCCATCACTGCCCTCAGGATCCTTGAAAAGGAGGATTGTGAGATGCCCGCCACTATTCCCACCGTTGTTTGAAACAATCCTGAGGCACAGAAATGTAACACCGCCATAAATTGCGTAAGTGGTGGTATTGCTGTTGGACTGTCAATTTGCCGCTCAAGATCACTCTCTATTAATGAGAGAGTGTCTATGATGATTTTGGGAGGAAGACGGTAGCATCTTAAAACCTCATCATCGGGCATTCCAAAAAGGGTGACACGTGTTCAAAATATCTGGGGCCTTGCACGCCTACGATGCCTACGCCTGGGACGAGATTGAGGTAGGTCGGCTTCCGGGAGCATGGCCAGAACAATCCGCCCAAGATCAACCTGAAATGGCAAGATTTGAATGTAAGGCTTTGGACCCACCCCAAAAGAAAATTAAGAACAACTTAGCTTGATGATAACATCCATTGCTGCTTACATGCCGGGGTATTGTCATGATACGTCCAAACTGAAAATAATCCCAATATTAATTTGTAAAAGTTTAGTCTGTGCATTTATGTTTCTAAATTTTGTGCTAGACAAAACATAAAATAGGCGAAACACACATTTGGCCAAAGAGCAAAACGACATTGCACACAGTACATCAAAATGGGTTGAAATGTAAGCCAAAAATGCGAAAGGGCAACCACAAACAATTTTACAGGATTAATAAGCATTTAAAAATGCGCTAATTATTTCGCCAATACAAGTCACTATACAAACTGAGAAAAATGCGCTAATTAGTTCGCAAATCCAAGTCAAAAAACAAACATAGAAAAATGCGCTAATTATTTCATCAATACAAGTCACTATACAAACTGAGAAAAATGCGCTAATTAGTTCGCAAATCCAAGTAAAAAAACAAACATAGAAAAATGCGCTAATTATTTTGCCAATACAATTCACTATACAAACAGAGAAAAATGCGCTAATTAGTTCGCAAATACAAGATAAAAAATGGACTTACCAAGAGCAAATATATAAGATTCCAAATCAAAAGGTCTTTGGGTCCGAAATAAAAAAAAGCTAAAAGAGATGAAATTATGGATCCAGAAATTAAAAACAAGAAGAAACACAATGAGACACCAATTGAACCAAAGTTAGACTTCACAAAACTTACCAAATCAAGAAACGAGGCCAAAAAAAAATAAACCAAAAAAGCGAACGGAAAATAAAAACGCAAATCTACCAAACAAAATAAACTCCAAACGCCAACTCCTTTATCCGCAAACAAGAAACTCCAACCAAGGTAACCTCCAACAATCCAAAAACGCCACCTCGACTCGAGACACACCAAGCCATAAATAGTGTTTCGTTTCCCGCACAAATTAAGGAGGGATCATAGGAACGCACAATCAATGATGCGGCCGCAAAATAAGGACGCATGTATAAATACGTCACGAAAATACATTTAAATTCTGGTGTATTTCTTGTTTGGACCTCAGACATGGCTACAGACCAGGGAAACAATGGACAAGAGTCAGGCGGTAAGTCTTTCATGCATTTTGTCTCAATGATTAATTTGAAACATAAGATTGGGCAAGTTGTGATATTGAGAAATCTGAATATTTACACAAATAGGTGAGGAGGATGACATGGAAGAGGCTGCTGGGCCCAGTATTCCGGCCAAAGCTGCCAAAAAAAAAAGGCAGCCACATTTCACAAGAAAGGAGATGGAGGTTTTGATTCAGAAGTGTGTGGACATCCTGCCACAGGCAGACAGGAATATGAGTACAAGCCAGAAGTGGAGAATGTGGGAAGAGGTAGCCGTTGCTGTCAATAGGGTGGGTGATTATGTCCGTCTAGCCCGGGATGTCAAACGGCAGTAAGTAAACACTTGCCCCCCGTAAAAACAAACCCCATTTTAAACAAAAGGATAATGGTTTCCATTTTATCCCACAGATGGGGCGACTTCAAATATCGCCTAAAGCAAAAACTCGCGGACAGGGCTAGGCATGCAAGGGGGACAGGTGGGGGTCCCACCCCTGTGTCACTGAAGTTGACGGATTTAGAAGAGCTGGCACAGGGGTGTGTGCAGCCTGTGGAGGTGTTTGGCGTGTCCAACATGGATACGGACATGCCAGACTTTGCGGCTCCTCATGTTGTCCCAGGTAAATCTTGTGATGTCACCAACTCTGAAATGTTAGTGGGCCAATATGTAGATTCTAATGTGAGTCTTTTCTCATTTTTCCTAACAGAGACACAGGCGGATGAGTCTGCTCCAGAGGGTAGCCTTGGCCGCCGAATTTCTGCTGGCTCTGCAGGGGAGGAACCAGTACATCCGGCTGAGGACCCTGCAGAAGCCAGTCCAGGGCAATCCCCCTCGCAGGCAGTGGCCCTCCTCACAGAACTCAATTTCAAATCGGATTTCCATACGGAGATTCTGCAGAGGATGGACGCCAGTCTGCTACGGGTGGCTGAGGCCCTGGAGCAAAATGCTGCGGCCAATGTGACCATTGGTCAGGCCCTGGCGGAAAATACCAGGGCCAACATTCGCATCGCCAATGCCCTGGAGCAGCTCGTTCGCCAGCACATGGTGGAGCCGACCTCCCTTCCTGCCGGAACATCAGGATCCTCCACCTCTGGCACAACATCAGCCAATCCTCCAAATGTGCCTAGCCCTGTGCCTAGTCCAGAGGCCACAAAATCTGCCTCTGGACAGGCAAGCCCGATGACATCCCGGACCCGGTCTGGCGCCCTCCCTCCCCCAGCCAAACGGGTGAAAAAACGGTGAAAGCAATGGCGACTTTTCCCACACTCCTTCTGTGCTTGGCTCATATTCCTTTCTGGTCAAAACTTCCCTCTCCTTTCTTGTGAATTGTTTTTAATTTTGTGTTCTACATTTCCTAAATTTTTTATGTTGGCCCAATTATTGTAACTTTGGAAATGAACCCTGCAAAAAAACTTTGCCAAAAATTTTTATTTTTGTGATTTTTTGTTTGAGCAATAAAAAAATAATAAAAAACTGACATTGTATTCTCACATTATTGTCACAATGGATTACATTTAATGGTGGGCCAAAAGGCACAAACTGGCAAGAACCACATTTTACATGCCCCCCCAAAAAAGGGCTCTTTAAGGAACGTTTCAAATTTAACATAACGAGGCAAATTCAACAGGCCAAAAGAAAAAGGGAAAAACTAAAAATACATGATGACATTATTGTTACAATAGGCCCTAACCAACAAATTGAGCCCAAAAGAAACTACCACAAATGTACGTAAATTGATTGTGTAATCATCACATTAGCAGCTATGATTTCCACCTGCGTACGCTTTTGTGCTAACACAAAAAACTACTTTCAAAATACATACCAAGCCGGTTTTCAATCCACCACTAATTGCTGTTCAGACCACCCGCGATTAATCGCAGCAACATCGAGGAGTGCCGGGATGGAGGAGAAGGCCATCGCCAATGTGGTCGAGTAATCCAGACCCTAAGCTGTGCGAGCATTTTGAAGGGAAAGAGGATCATCCAGTGACGTATGAGTCGGTCCGTACACATTTTACGCTCGCATCTGCAAATGTATGTACGCCCCAAAAACGCCTCGCCACGCCTGCGTTTTTCCATCTCCACCCCCGTCAACACCCAAAAACGCCCTGTTCTGTCAATCACATTTGACATGTCACTTCCTGTACGCTATTTGACGAACGAGACCAAAAAAACTCGTAATCTGCCGTACGCACATGCGCAGTGTTACACCGACGCAGGCGCAGTTAGTCAACATCAGAACGCAACGAGCGTACTGCTGTTTGCGAGTGGCTCTGAATGAGGGCCAATGTCTTTTGGAAATCCGTGCAATCTAAAAATTTCTCTAATAAACACCTCTGCCAACTTCGGTGCTGAAGGTAGACCCTTTAGAGGGATAAAGTGCGCGGTCTTGGAGAATCTATCCACCACCACCAGGATAGTGTTGTACCCTTGGCACAAAGGGAGATATGTCACAAAGTCCATAAAGATGTGAGTTCAGGGACAATTAGGTACTGATAGTGGCATCAGAGGACCAGTTGGCGGGTGCAATGGAACTTTGTGCTGCGCACACATATGACATACTGCCACGAAGTCCAAGGCCATAACATCTTGCTGAACTGTTGGCCACCAGTGTCTCCTGAGAATTAGCTCCAGGGTTTTCTTTACTCCTGCATGCCCACTGAAAATGACGAATGTGCTAACTGCAGTAATTTGGAGCGAAGTTCGGAAGCTATAAATGTTTTCCCCTGCAGAATTTTGACCTTGCTGGTGACAGCTACAAAGCAAGCAGGAGACAGAGCATCAGCTTTGATGTTTTTATTACCTGGTCGACAGGTAATCACCAAATTAAATCGGTCAAAAAACATTGACCACCTGGACTGACGATAATTCAAACAATTTGCTGTATTTAGGTACGTAAAGTTCTTATGATCAGTATAGACTGTCATTGGAAACTTAGCTCCTTCCAACAAATACTGCCATTCCTGAAGAGCCAACGTGATGGCTAGTAGATCTTTATCCCTGACAGCATAATTCCTCTCCAGAGCCGAGAATTTATGGGAGAAGAATCCATAAGAATACCACTTGCCTTCTTCATCTCTTTGGGATAGCACTGCTCCCACTCCGACTGTAGACGTGTCCACCTCTAGGAAAAATAACTGGTCACAATTTGGTTGCCGTAGAATGGTTGCTGACAGGAAACACTGTTTTAGTAGAGCAAAAGCTTCTTCTGCCTCAGAAGGCGATACTCTAGTATTCTGGCCCTTCTTGGTAAGAGCTGTGATGGGAGCTGCGATGGAGGAGTAGTTCCTGATGAATTGAGGATAGAAATTACAAAACCCCAGGAAACGTTGAATGGGTTTTAATACAAGTGGACAAGGCCAGTTGACAATGGCGGAAAGCTTCTCTGGATCCATCCAAGGGCAAGACCCTGAAATGATGTATCCCAGAAATGTAAATTCTTCCTGTTCGAAGGAGCATTTTTTAAGCTTGCAGAAAAGCTGGTTAGCCCTAAGTTGTGACAGCACTTCACATACATGCTGAGGATGACTCACTATATCTTCAGAGAAAATCAGGATGTCGCCCAGGTACACCACCACATACTTGTATAATAGGTCCCAAAATATATGATTCATATATTTTTGGAAGACTGCGGGAGATTCCACTGGTGCCGTGAAATGTGGAGCGGGTTTGAAGGTGAAGCGACGGGATTGTTCCTTCTCTGTTGCTCTCTCCCTGTGGTGAAGATCTTCATGGATGCATAAGGAGATTATGTCATCCAATGTGGTTGGCAATTCCCTGGATGCGAGTACATCTTTGATCTGTTCAGACAGTCCTTGCATAAATGCAGCAATCAATGCTTCATTATTTCACCCTAATTCTGAAGCAAGTCTGCAGAAGTGCACAGCATACTGGCCCACAGATGGGCTGCCTTGTTTCAGCTGTAAGATAGCTGATCCTGCAGAGGATACTTGTCCAGGCTCATCGAAGATACTCCAAAAGACTTTCAAAAACTCAGCGCTGTTATTAACCAAGGGATAATTTCTTTCCCACAATGGTGAAGCCCAGGCTAATGCTTGACTGGTCAGTAGTGAAATCACAAAAATGAGTGTGGCCCAGTCCCACAAGAGTTGTAGAGAATAATATATGTTTTTTGAGTTCCCCATGGTGTCTATCTTTATAATCAAAGAGAGGGGGGTGCTACCACGGACATATTAATAGAGATTTCAAACAGGCAAAGAAGAAAAACTGAAATGTCCAAAAGGTGGTGCACTAGGAAGTCCTTATATTAAGTTAAAACATAACTTTTATTAATATTCAAATAATATCAAAAAGTAGCAAAAATAGGTTAAAATTATATAAAGCGTGTGAAAATGAATGAAATACGTGTAATAAAATTAATGCAGCGTCCCTGCTATTCCTCCAAAAGTGTCATTACCATCAATTTTATGGCGATATTAAATCTTTATATTCTCTATCTGTATTTTGTACAGCTCAGATAGATTAAACCTTCTATGATAGGTCAAAAGACATTGGCCCTGATTCAGAGCCGGACGCTCTGACCAGAGCGCTTGCTCTGAATCAGGGCCCACCTCCATAATTATGGAGCGTCCTCCTGGACGCTCGTATAGCTGTGGGTCACCACCCACAGCCTATACTAGCGTGCAGGCTGATGACCATCGCGACCATCGCCACTGCGAGCCGGAGCCTGCGGTTGAGTTTCTCAACCACAAGCCCAGAGTGATTTTGGCTCTATCAGAGCCAAAATCACTCCCACTGCCATCACTAGTGATGTCAGTGGGCCGGCTTCTGACGGTAGGCGTTCCCTTGGGAACGCCCCCGTCTGGGAGGCACGCCCCCGTCACGCCCACCAAAGGGGGCGTGCTGTCAATCAACGTCGACAGCATGCCCCCTTTGATCAGACACAACGAGCGAAGGAAAGTCCTTCGCTCGTCGCGTCTCGCGCATGCGCACCATCGACCCACTTGCGAGCGGACAGCCACTCGCGAGTGGGTCTGAATCAGGCCCATTCTTCATAATTTGGAATGGTAGATCATATAAATTAGAAGGTTGGTGCCATATGATGAGTCAGCCAGTATCCAATGAGTTAAACCCAAAGGTGACAGTTGAGTCAAGATAAT
Organism: Taudactylus pleione; assembly: GCA_031769625.1. Classification (NCBI taxonomy): domain Eukaryota; kingdom Metazoa; phylum Chordata; class Amphibia; order Anura; family Myobatrachidae; genus Taudactylus; species Taudactylus pleione. Next base: position 806,906 of record JAUIMM010000136.1, read on the forward strand.
TCACAATGAAACACTTGATTTATATTTATATATTCCCTTATAGTAAGTAACAGAAATCCATTTGTTTAATGCACATTATATAGAAATCGACCATATGTTATATCAAGAGTATGTCTGTTATTTATAAATGTTATTATCCTAATGGTGGATATTGATTCACATGTAATTGATACTCACACATATCAGTTCTCATTTATTGAGGATAAATTACAACATAGGCCCTGATTCAGAGCCGGACGCAAGTGGCTGCTCGTTCGCTCCGAGCGATGTTTGCCCAACTGCGCATGCGTACGGATCGTTATACGCATGCGCGAACCACTCAGTGCGGCCGAAATTCATGTGTTCGCAAAATTGCGAATGCCTGATAATTTGAGTGACAGAAAGAGGCGTATGTGGGTGGTAACAGGGGAAGGTGCTTGAAAACGGGGAGTGGAGATCCGATCGCAGGCGTGCTTAAAGGTCAAAACGGGCGTTTTATGGGTATGCATATTTAAAACAGCAGCGTCATTGACCACGTCACTGGGTTCTTTTATAGCCAGAACTGCTCGCAAATTTGTGGTAGCAAAAACCAACCCCAAGAATAGCGAGCAGTTCATACCCTGGTCGATGTACTCGATTAATCTAATAAATAGCGGACATGACGTAGGATGCGAGCGGCCAGGGGGCGTATTTTTCCAAAAAACGAACGCAAGTTTTGCTCGCTCGTTCAGACCTAGAGGCGTGAACAGACCGCAAACAGCGAACGGTTCATTTGAATAGCCACCCCTTGTTTTAGAACGAACGACCGCAAATAGCGAGTGGCTCTGAATGAGGGCCATAATCTCTTAGTCAGAAAAATATATGTGCTGTACAGTTTCAATATGAGTGTTCCCTTAATATATAGGAATCCACTCTTTAATGTATCAGGAGTATATCTGTTTTTTTGTACCCACTGTTGTTAGTATGGTATTAATAGGTAATTCTCCCAAAACACTGTTACCATTATGGTGAGTGTTCATTCAAGTGTGATAAATGTTTACGCATATCTGTCCTCATAAATAGGAATAAATAATGATATGTAGCATCTCCCAAAGTTGCACTATTACTTGTTAAGAAAAATGTATATTGTATAGTTGTAACATGGGTGCTTTCTGGGAAATGAGTATGTAAATAGATATCATGTATTCATTTACATATATTTATTTCACTCGCTGGCGTTTAGTGACAGCCATCATATGTGGCTAAATTATTATTCCCTATTTGCATATAAAGTATGGGATATTCCCATGATAAGTCCCTCATAAGTTCGATCATACAGGAGCTCACAAACACCTGTATGTTGTCTGCGACAAATGGGAATCTGACACGAATCGTGCTGTTAGTACAGTTTAAGAATTACACCCTTCTCAGGAAGTCCAACATAAATCGCACGGTCAATGCAGATAGGGAATTAAACCCTCTTGGGTTTTCAACTGGCTGTTATTTCATTCAAACATATATAACACAGTAGGACATAATAGGAGGAGACAGGGAACGCTGTCAGTCCAACGCGTTGTTTCGCTAAAAGCTTTTATTTTTTGCTTGCCGTTGGTCCGGCTCCGACATGTGCATGCGCACTGGCCCACCATCGACCTGGTCGCGAGCGCACAGCGCTTGCGACCGGGTCAGAATCAGGCCCAGAGTTGCAGATGCACTATGCGATCATTACAGTTTACATTTAAATTTCTTAAATAGAATTTCAGAGGTAGTTTGCATATCAATGGCCAATGATACGGGCCTGCCCACCAGCGTCAAGGTCAACTCATTGAGCAGGTCCCTAACACTCTGGGGTCCACATCTGGGACACATGGCACCCCAAAAGACAGTCCAGCCAAAGACCTCCCCAGGGCATCACATAAAAAGAAGGGTGACAGTGAAGTGTTAAAGTATCAAGTGTGTAAAAGTAACTAATGAGTGTTAAGATAATAAAAGTCGAATATGTGTGAAAAAATACATAAATAATAAACAAACATGAAGGTGATATACAAAGTGACTATGTTAACACTTCACTGTCACCCTTCTTTTTGTGTCTGGACTGGAGGTCTTTGGCTGGACTGTCATTTGGGGTGCCTTGCGCATAGTGCATATGCAACTCTGTTTTTGTGTATGTTACTTTAAAATCTCAGCATGATGGCACCTTTCATTACCAGTAGGGTGTGCAGTCTAGAGCCTCTCCATAAACTTAAATAAACCATGTAATTTGTTAGGTATAAACATACATACTATTCTTCATATTGTAAAATTAGAAGACATGTCATTAACATATATTGCGGGGAAAGCATGTAAATAAGTATACATTTAAAGATTTTTTTCCTCCTCCCCCACACCCTTAGAACAGGACATTGTAGATATAATCACTAAGCACTGTGAAAATATATAAATACTAATATACCAAATACACAAATGAATAATATGCAGTAAAAAAAGGAAACAGAATAATAATAGATAATAATTAATGGACATATTTTAAAAAAATGGTTATCAATTCAATTTGTTTATTTAGGCCATCAGTGAATAAACTGTTCATGTTGAAAATCCCCAAAAATTATTGTTTACACATGATCCTAAATCTAGCACATCTTCTGGAAGTGGGAGGTATTGATTCTAACTGTATAACTTGTAAAGAACTAACATCTCCAAATTTTTCTATAAAATGTCAGGTTACACTGTGTAGTAGATTTTTCTTTAAAATGTTCATCATATGTTCTAAAAATCTTTCTTGGAGGTTCCTAATAGTTCTACAAACATATCCTACATCTTTACAACCACAAAGTTGCAAATACTGTACGACACATATTTAGTATTACAATTAATAAATTGATTGTGTATATTTTGTCTGTCCCTTCAATATTTACAATTTTGGTCATATTAACTGCATGTTGGCAGGTTATGCATTTGTTTAAACCACATTTATAATAGCCACATGGTTTTGTTGGGAGCCAATCAGATCCTGATGTTGGAGTGTTTTTTAAAACTGATTTCAAAGAACTTGGCACTAGAAATTTTTTAAGGGCTTTATTTATCCTGTAAATAACAGTTGGTTTTGTTGGTAATATTTGTTTTAACACAGAATCATATTTTATCATGGGGTAGTTTTTCTCTATAATCCGTTTAATCACCCCCTGAGGAGATTTTATAAGTAGAAATGAAAGCAAAATGTATTTTTATGTTGTGTTCATTGGGTTCTCTCAATTTAGGTTTTATTAGTTCTTCTCTTTCCATATGTGCAACTTCATTATATGCTTTTTTTTTAGCAGGTCTATTGGGTAACCTCTTTCTGTGAAACTCTCACATAGAGTTTTTGTTTGTTCAGAAAAATGATCAAATTTGAAGCAATTGCCTCTTATACACATTAATTGACCATTGGGTATGTTTGTTTTCCAAGGGTGATGATGGCAACTTTTGAAATGTAAGTAATTATTAGAGTTCACCTCTTGCAGGAATTCACAGTCCTAATTTGGTTATCAATTATATCTAGGGTCAGAGGCAGAAAGTTAACTAGATTCCTGTTATAGATGTATGAGAAAGAAAGATTAAAGGAATTCATATTAAGAGCAGAAACAAAAGACATTAGTAAGATCCCCAACGGAAATAATAAAAAGATAATCTATGTAATGGCCATAGAAGACAAGGTTACCCCCAAACTCACTCCCCCATACATGTTGGGATTTGAAATGTCCCATGTAGAGGTTCACGTAGCTTGGAACAAACCTGGTCCCCATGGCCGTCCCAAACACCTGTAAATAAAATGTGTCAGAAAAACTTAAATAGTTGTGAGTAAGAATAAATCAAATAGCCCAAAGTAAAAAATCCTGTTGTTGGATGGGTAAGGTCCCATCTTCAGAAAAACAATTTGCAATCACATTGATCCCAACTCATGGGGGATATGGGTGTATAGCGCTTTCACATCAAGTGTGAGAAAGGCATACCTTTCGTTCCAAATAATTACTTGTATAGAATTAAGGAAATGTGTAGTGTCTTTCAGGTAGGGCATTAGTCATGTAACATGAGGTTGAAGAAAGGAATACACATAATGAGATAGGTTAGAAGTGAGAGAGTGGATTCCAAAAATAATGGGGTGACCAGGGAGTGCAGTGAGGAATTTGTGAATCTTGGACAAAGAATAAAAAATAAGAGTGACAGGAAAAAGGACAAGCAGGAATCTGCATATCTCTCTTTTTCTGACAGTATATCACTGTTTAACACGGGGGGGGGGAGTTAGCCTCAGGCTTGCTCTGTGAGGATACTGCAATTGTAACAATTGGTTACTTATTTCAAGCCATTTGACACATTCATTTGTAGTAACATTCATTCAGCTGTGAACACTGACTATTCCTATATACAAGTGGCGATTGAACAGCATTTTATGACCAGTTCATTTAGCAACCAATTTTTATTATATGATTATTTATGAGCTCATTAGTGTTCTATATTATGCTGCTTTATTGATTATATATTTTTTATGCACTTCTATATATTTTTATGTCATTCAAATATTTTTGTGATTAAACATTATTGCATTTTAAACAAGCCTCCTGTGTCCAGAATGACAAGCAAACACTGATTTATTCATATTTATTTTCATTTAATGGGATTATTATGTATCACCAAGCGCAGTTAACTTAGATTTTCATTGAAATCTGGTAAGATTGGGAGACACCACACTGCACCTAACACTTTCCAGCGGGGTATCACAGATATAAACCCAGCAGATGGGAAGGATACAGGGAGTTAAGTAGGGAAATAATAAGATCTACACAGAGAAGGGAGAGGAGCTCCCAATGAACTACACTCCACCATCCAAACTACCAGAAGGCATTTCTACAGGTGGGGAAAGGAGCCTCCAATGACCACACAATACCAATATCCATGAGAGCCAGATACAGAGACAGCTGTAATGAGCAATAGTAACAATGGTACCAGGAAGCAGAGGCATCCATCCAACATGGGTATAAAAGCAGGGGAGAAGTCTGACACACTGAGGGGAGCCGGCTCCAAAATTGTGCCAGAGCTTCCCAGGAGTGCATTGGAAAACCTAAGGATCAAACAGTGGCCATGGCAGTGCTCGAGACCAATGGAGCCTGATTTGACTGTGCCTAAAGGAGGGGAGGCAGAATAGAGTGCTGTGCCTAAAGGAGGGGAGGCAGAATAGAGTGCTGTAGGATGTGTCAGTGGACAGCTGAATAGATCAGGATCTGTTTGAGAGGTGTTTGAGCTGGAGAGTTGCCAACAATGGCTCTCCCTCCGTGGCCATGAGCCCATACCTTCACCTGTCCTCTTTAAAAGTTTTGATACATCTCCCTTAAAATTCTTAACCAAAAAATATGCAGGGAATATAATTTTTTTATTAGGTTTTTAAACAAGGAAATTTTTATATCTTAGCTTCCATAATTGTTTCGTAAGGGAGTCTCAGGATAGCTAGCCCGTCCTCGGTTATAGAATGTAGGGTTGCTATAATATACCTTTAATCAGAAACATTAAACATTTTAAACATTAAATCAGAAACTTAAATTAAACATTTAATCAGAAACTGTGGCTGGCTAACTTCAAGTCTGCATTTCACTTGTTTTTAATCAGCCACAGATCATGTGTAATGTATATGTGTCCCTGACTAAATTAATATTATAATAGAATGGAGTGTTACCGGGATACAGACTGAAGGAAGTCACTGTATCTGAGCACAAAACAAATAAATAACACTCTACCTACCTGCCTAATTAATCTCTTATAGCAAAAGACACAGAAAAAAGGGAAGCTCCATTATATGTAATTCCAGGGGGTGTTTTTAACTGTCTGCGTATCAGTTAACCCATTCTAAAATTTGCCATGGGGTACTGAAGGAGAAAATCTTTACATAACCTTTCATCTGTCAAAGTTTGGATATCAACAACAAATATTGATATGATCTGAATGTCAGCATTCAGAAAGTGAACATGGAGAGGATGTCAACATTAAGAATGTTGACATTAAAAATGTTGGCAATGCGGTTTTCTATAGAATTATCAATAAACCCTAACCGCATCCTAACCAGTCTAACCCTAATATTCTGGGCCAGAATTAGAGGTGGACGCAGTGCCGATGTTTGCTCAGTTAATTGATTAGCTGCTACTGGGCATGCGTTTCCTGGAAACCCCTTTGGTGCATGCTTTCCCCTGAGTGACTCAAGCATAAGAAACAGCTAGGCAATACTATGGGTGTTTCAGGATGGTGACCTGGAATTTCAGTAGGAGAGACTGTGTCTGCTTTAGGCTGGTGCAAGTGTCAAAGGTGAAGATGATGGCGGAATTACAATGTCCACGTGCATTGAAAGTGGGAATCTTAGGGATTTTACACATTATGGTGCTCGCTAGTACACAAGTGGAAGGCTGAAACTAGCGTTTGCATATTACCGATGCTGCAACTGCACAAAAAGTTGAAGTCGCTGAGGCATTAGCATCCACCTCTGAATCATGTTCTCTGTCTGTTAACATTTGAAATGTTGTTAGGGGTCAATCCAATTAGCTGCGAATTGCGAGGTGCTATTTTCTCTTTGAATTTGCACAACAAATTAATTTTGCAATCCAATTGGCAACTCGCATTGAACCAGTCAGACTGAATTCGCATTTTTCCATTCGCACCTCCCTGAGAGTGAGAAATGAAAAGGACAATCTTTATTTTAAGGTTGAAATGTCGGGACACTGTGCTGAACCCCTTGGACACAGGACTAATTAGGCAATTGGAAATTAGCTTAATTAGTCCAATAATTGCATGACATTTTTTGGGTTATAAAAATGTACTCAAATTACCCCAAAATCAACTTTTTCATTAGTTTAAGCACCTCAAATTTAGTTACAGAATTTTTTTGAATTGAAAAATAATTGTTTTATATAGTTTTTTTTACAATTTTTCAAGGTGCCCTCAAAGTACCACAAAATCTCCTTTTTTCCTACTTTTTTTTGCATTTTTAGTTTAATTTATTTTAGATTAAACAAAAACAGTTTGATTTTTATTCTTTTTTTGCATTAATAAAAAAAAGCACAATCAGCCATTTGACACCATTTAAATACCTGCAGTACCTTCCCAATGCCCATAAACAGCCATCTGTATGGTCCTGCTAATGAAATTATACAGTTTGGAAGGACCAGGATTGTCTCCCCACTTTTTTATGCACTTCTCTCACATCTCATTTGGCAGTCAACTGGCACCCCTCTTCTGCGAGGACCGCAAATAGGCATTTTTAGCTGGATTAGAGAGTTCTCGGGAGTGCACAATAGTGCGAAGTCTGCTTGTTTCAAGAAACAAACTCACTACTCGCAATTCGCACCTAATTGGATTGACTCCTTAATCTGTTGAATGCCAACATGCTGAATTATATGTCTACTGTACCTTGTTTAAAGTCAATGGCTTAGTTACTTGCAAACAACATAAAAATGCCTAATTCATGAGATTGCTGTATGCATATGTACTTCTTGTGTTTGTTTTATTGAGTACTGAGTTTTCTAGGACCAACAAAACAAATTGCATGCCATTCTCATATGTGCATATACAAAAACTACAAGGAAGATACCATACTTGCAACTGCAGTGGGCACCAGATGTTAGTAAATTATCGATAAGGTCATTGTCCCTATCCTCATTCTTGTGGCTCATTCCCATTAATTTCCCTCATCCAATCAATATCCTGCTCTCTTGTCATTATCTCTACTACAACTTTTACACTGGATACGTTCAATATCCCGGCACAGGGGATACCGGCCCCAGAATCCCGACACCTGTCAGAATCCCAGTGCTGGAATCCTGAAGGTAAGTAGCGGGGTTTGGGGGGAGGGTTAGGCACTAGGGGGGAGGATAGGTTTAGGCACCAGGGAGGGAGGGTTAGCATAGGGAGAGGGGGAGGGTTAGATTACTAACCAACAAGCGTCGGTATTCAAACCCTGTTGGGATTTTGACTGCTGGGATCCTGAGCATCGGCATCCCATACCCATCCCCTTATACACATCTATAGAAATTCCTCACTTACTATACTGACTGGTTGATGGTTTAGGAAAACATATTGATGGAGGACAAAGGACTCCATGAGTGACTGTGTCTGATTAAAATGGTCATGTGTGTGCAAGCAGCATTGATTGATTTTAGCACTTTTTCAACCATTTTAAATGTTGATGTGTTAAGAACAACAAGATCCAATAATATTGGAAAGTAACTTGCAAACTTAGACACATGATAAACAGAAATACATATACTTACAAGGTAAAACATCTTTATATCTGTTTTTATCCATATTTTGACTTGTCTTCGCACAAGTAATAGCAAGCCCAGGTTTTTTCCGATACAATTGCTGAAAGACAGACAGATACAACAGAAGTAAATACAGACTTTTACATGTCTAATCTTTCAATATTAATTATTTTCAAGGCATGCTGCCGCTTCAGGGGCAAGAAGAGTGTTGGCTGCAAAGGAAGAAATGAACAACAAGAAAAATTGGGGATCCCTTTTTTAGTCATACATTGTTAGTGTTGCTGATCTCTTCCCTGGGGGTGGTGCCAAAGAAGTAGCTCAGGAAGTTTTGGGCAAACCAACATTTGTCCTATACCAAACTGTGGTGCACACAGGGGGAGCTCTGAGTGCCCAGAAACACCCCAATGGACTAAATTAGATTTTTTTAGAGATAAACTCTGCACAGGCAGTGGGTGCGATGGAGCTGCCATGGCTCCACAGACAGAGAGCTCTGATTGGCAGAGCTTCCGGCAAAGGATACAGGTGCAGTATGCAGGTGGCGCTCCTGTGTGTCACAGTCCCTGCTGCACTGTGATTGGCTGGCTGTGAGGGGGCGTGTCAATGCGGCAGTAGTAGGGGGGGTCTCCCAGTCACTGCTCCTGGTGTATCCAGTCATGCTGTGCTGGTGCTTCTATTCTGTTAAGGCAGCAGCTCTTATTGCTGTGGACATCGTTCGGGTGCAGGTGCTCCGAGCCTGGCTCAATTCCAAGTCCTACATCTTCAGCCAGGAGGAGATCACTGGGAGGGAGCTGCTATGCATGCCTAGCAGCAGCAGCAGCTCCGCCGGTGACCCTCCTCCTCGTCCCTTCTCAGTCCTCGGTAAGTATACTGATGTTTATGTGTGTGTATGTATGCTGTATATAAGTATGCTTGTGTGTATATTTATGCTGTGTGTGCATATATGCTGCATGTATGAATGTATGTATGCTGAATGTAAATATGTACATATGTATGTATCTTGTGTGTAAGTATTCTTTGTGTGTATGTACTGTATGCTGTGTGTATGAGTAGGAAAGTATGCTTAAGTGTGTGTATGCTGTGTATGTACAGTACACATGCTTTTGTGTATATATATATATATATATATATATATATATCCAATGAAATCCTGCACTCTCATCAAAAAAGTTCATCCATGGGGTGCTTCCAAGATCAGATTTTTACACTGATGCAATTATATATCCACTGGATTAAAAGTGGATATATATATATATAAATTAATATATAAATATATATATATATATATATATATATAGACACACACATACACAGTATATCTGGGGAGAGTCCTGCACTCACATCTAGAATCTCATAATTTCAGGGTGCACGCCAGGGTCAAATAAATGATCATAATTATATCTTTCCAATTTCCGATGTTTTGGAAGAAGGCACTCACCAATCAACTTATTTTATATCTTTATTATTTCTCATGATAAAAGAACTTTACAGTCCGTGTCTTATGGCCAGGTGTCGATGTTTCAGTTCTATTTAAGAGGAATATACTGCAATATATTTCCAAGGCGCTTCTGTGATAAAGAACCTCCATTGATCAGCTGTGGCTCCAATTAAACCTCTTGTGAAGGTTTTCAACTTAAACAAATCACCAGAAATAAAAAGAGCTGCACAGACCAACTCTAGAAATGCAGCATAAGTGTAATACCACAGAGTAAAAAAAAACATGAATACTGTGTCAAAAGATAAATGACAATCATTGGTTTAATATATCAAAAGATAAATATTTGCTATATTGCTCTAAAATAAAAAAATACAATAGTAACACATAAAATATGAGATATGGTAAGAACTTACCCATGTTATCTCTATTTCTACAAAGTCCATAGGTTTCCACAGGATACTTTGGGGTATATGCGATGGCGGCAGACATCAGGCACCCCAGAGTTACATTTTCAGCCTCTGTGGATGCACTGGGGTCCCTCTCCTATACCCCGCCCCCGAGCCAAGGCATCTCAGTTACGTAACAAGCCATAGGCCAGAGGAGGAGAAGAAAGAGAGAGAAGAAAGTCTGGAACACACAAGAATCACATTCTCACCAGAAGGAGATGGAAAAACCGGTGACCAGAACAAAGCCCATCTGCAGTACAGGTGCGACAGGGCGGGAGTCCTGTGGAACCCTATGGACTTCATAGAAATAGAGATAACAAGGGTAAGCTTACCATATCTCAAATTTTCTACTTCATGGTCCATAGGGTATCCACAGGATACCTTGGGGATGTCAAAAAGCAGTATCCTTTAAGGGTGGGGACACTCCTGTGCAGAAAGGAGAATCCGCCGCCCGAAGGAAGCATCCTGAGAGGCGAAGGTATCAAATGCATAATACCTCACAAAGGTATGGACAGAAGACCACATAAATGCCTTGCAAATCTGAACAACAGAGGTACAACAGTGAGCTGCCAACGAAGGACCCACAGACCGAGTAGAATGGTACAGGAAGGCCCTCATGAATGTAACCCTCAGAAAAATGCCATGCGAATCCACCCTGCCAAACTTTGCTTAGTGGCAGGCGAACCCTTCTTACGGAAACCATTGAGAACAAACAAAGAGTCCAACTTCCGAAATGAACTGGTACGGTCAGCACAAATCCTTAGAGCACGTACCACATCCAAGGAGGCCTCACCAGTTGAGATGTCTGGGGAATTAGAGGCCGGCAATACAATTTCCTCATTAATGCGGAAACTAGCTACCACCTTAGCTAGGAAACCAGGGCGAGTGCGAAGCACCATCTTGTCCCTATTAAAAATGAGAAAGGGAGGGCAACATGAGAGAGCCACCAAATCTGACAGCCCCCAAATCTGTGTTTCTTCTGGCTGAAGCAACGGCCAGAAGAAACACAGGGCCTGATTCAGACCTGCTCATAAGCGCTATGCACTTATGTATGTAGGTCAATTGTTAGGCAGTGCGCATGAGGGGCGTGCGCAACCCCCGGAGCAAGACAGAAATTCTCTCGCTCCATGGCTCGCTACAAACGGGGCGGCTGTCGATGTTGATCGACAGCTCATCCCTGTTTTGTAGGCGGGGAGGGGGGGTTGCTACACAAACGGCCATTTGCGGGAGGCACCACTGACATCACCAGTGATGTCAGTGGAGAGCTTCCTGCTCTGTTAGAGCAGGAAGCTCTCTGGGGCTTGCGATGGATGAGACCCTACCACAAGGGTCTCGCTGCAAGCCCCGATGGTCATGATGGTCGCGACCATCACCTAGCCGCTCGCGAAAGCTGTGGCTGGTCACCCACAGCTTAGCGAGTGGCCAAGAGGCTGGTGTAAAAAAACCACCAGCCCACCCTGATTCAGAGCGAGCGCTTGCTTTTTGCGAGTGCCTCTGAAACAGGCCCACAGCTGTAAGCCATTTGAAATCCAATGAGCCCAGTGGTTCAAATGATGGTCCTTGGAGAGCCTTCAGGACCACAGCCAAATCCCAAAGAGCCACTGGTGGAACAAAGGGAGACTGAAGGCGAAGTTCACCTTGCATAAAGGTGCAGACATCAGAAAGAGTAGCAATCCTATGCAGAAACCACACTGACAGGGCAGAAACTTGCACCTTCAGGGAAGCAAGTCGAAGACAGTAATCTAAGCCCATCTGTAGGAAAGCCAAAACCCTGGATATCCTAAACACCTGAGGATCATAGCCTCTAGGGCCGACACCATTCAAAGAAAGTATGCCACACTATGTGGTAATTTCTTGCAGAAGCAGGCTTCTGAGCTCTGAGCATGGTGTTAACTACAGAGCTGAAAAAAACCCTGGAACTTAATAGGGCTGTCTCAACAGCCACGCCATAAAAGACAGACGACCCAGGTCCAGGTAATGGCAAGGACCTTGAGACAACAGGTCTAGGTCCAGACAATGAGGCAACAGCATCGGAGTGTCTATGGAGAGACTCCGAAGATCTGAGTATCAGTGATATCTGGGCCACGCTGGAGCTATCAACAGGAGCTTACCTCCTTTTTGCTTGAATTTTTGAATCACTAGAGGAAGAAGGGAGAATGTTGGGAAGAGGTACACAAACCGGAAGGTCCACCTGACCGACAGAGCATCTACCAGAAGAGCCTCCGAGTCTCTTGTTCTTGACCCATACACAGGCAGCTTGTTGTTGTGTCGGGAGGCCATGAGGTCTATCTCTGATGAGCTCCCACCCTGGGGCCCCCAGGTGAGAGGGAAGCCTGTGATGCACTGGATTTGGTGGTGTACTTAATGTCCTGTTGAGCAGAGGGTGCTGTGGTTCTAGCACTACCTCTGGAATCACAAGAAATTGTAGGTCCTCCTCTGGAGTGGCCCCTGAATCGTCCGGGGACACGAAAGAACTGAAATGAAGGTCTAGAATAGTGTTTTCTAGGAGGAGGGGCAGCGGATGAAAGATGAGTACCAGTAGCCTGGGAAATCCACGTATCCAGTCCTGGCCTGAATACAACACTTCCTGTGAAAGGTAGAGCTTCCACAACTTTTTGATTCTGCATCCGCCTTTCACTGTCGAAGCCAAAGAGCTCTGCGTGCTAATACCGCCAGGGCTGAAGTTCTAGAGGCAAGATGACAAACATCCCTGGGCGCCTCTCCAAGGTAGGCTGCAGCCTCCCCTATATGTTCTGCTGTCAAGAAAGACGGCCATGCAGGACCTTTGTCCTTCTCCTATATCTTTAATACCTGGCGGATTGCTGAAATCAATGCCTCTATCCCCTGGGACACAAGCTCAGGCTCCTCTTGGAGCTGCTCCTCTGCCGATTCCTGAGTATATTCGCCCTCTTCTATAGTGACCCCATATCCTCCTCCTCTGAGTCATCTGACTGGAGAGCTGAGGGTAACAGTCTATTCTTAGAGACCTAAGGTGAGAGTCCCACGGACTCGGCACAGGACGGTGTCATGGCTTTTGTGATCCCCTCCATTTATTTGGCTAAGGACTGCGCCCATGCCTGTCCATCTAGAAAAGCCAACCTGACAGCCTTACAAGAAGCCTCCAACTCGGTAGACAGATTTGACGTAACAGATGTAAATTGTGCCACCCAAGATGGCAGTAGTAGCATCCATGGTGATTTTTGAGCTTGTTGCTCTGGATCACAATTGTCACACAACAGACAGATGACTGCCCGTGTGTAAACTTTTCTGCACATTTTCTGCAAGTAAATGACTTCTGAGAAGCCTTAGAGCCCCTTCCAGCCATGGTACACAAACACTACACACACAACACAGCTTAGTGGACAGTATTAAAGAGTAGAGACTGAGATCTGTAGAGAGGCAGGAGAAAAGGGCAGATCAGGAGAATCACACTTGCCCTAACAGCATTCTTAGCAGTGCTAAAAATGCTAGGCACAGATAAGCAAGTAACAAATGTGAAAATTAATCTAGTTACTGCATGCTCTAAATGCTCTGCTAACCAGCCTAAACCCCACTGATCACTTACAGAGCCAGGTTAGGCTGTCTCAGTTTCAGCACTGCAGCACAGCTATTAGCAGCAGCAGGAGTGTTAGAGGGATCTCCGTAGCAGGGATCCACGTAATAGCCACCAATATGCATTCTCTGAAGCGCTGGGGCAGTTGGGAGGAAGGAGCAGTGTCCGGAGATAAGCTCCACCCCCGCTATGGTGCCGGTTTTAAATATTGGTGCTATGCTGCTTTCTACAGACCGCTGTTAGAAATCCTGGATTCCCCGCTAAACGGGAAGCCAGGAGCATACTTACAACCTGACGGTGCTGCCGATCGCGGTCAGGCTAGCGGGGAAGCGTGATGCACGCTGCACACGGCGGCATGTGGTACAATCCCCAGAAACAGTGATTTCTATAGCCCATGTGCGAATGGCAAGCAGTTGGGATCGAGTCCCCCGGCAGCGCCAATGGTGTAGACAGGCAGGGGCAGCTGCTGCCTTATCTTTTCCTCAAGTGCAATGTTCTTCTTTTCTCTATAAAACTTTAATATGCCCCAAGGAGAAGTCTGTAAACATGACAAGCTCTCTCGGGCACAATCTAGGGGGGTATAGAAGTGGAGGAGCTAGTCACAGTTCTAAATTGTAAAGTTCCAGCTCCCACTTAACACATGTCTATACCCCACTGTCATGAAGCCTCCAGTGTCCCCTAGTGGATGAAGAAATAAAAATTGATCAGGCCCTTAAAAATGCCTTAACTCACCGTTGGGTGAATGAAGATGAATATGGCTTTTTGAAAGTCGACAAACCAAGATGCTCGATCATCTATACCAGGGGTCTTCAAACCTTTAAGGCAGTGTGAGCCACATTAAAAAATTCTACAAAGCCGAGGGCTACTAAGCTATACTGCGGTATTTAGACTCTGTCCCCTCTTCACACAACAAGACCCATAACTGTCCCTTCTACAATTTTAATTATGTCCTATAACTGCCCCCCTCTGCAGTGCCCTCAGTAGTGCCCCTTATACAGTGCCCCCAGTAGTGGTCCCCCTTATGCAGGCCCCCAGTTGTGATCCCCCTATGCAGTGCTTCTTATACAGTGCCCCCAGTAGTGGTCCTCCCTATGCAGTGCCTGCAGTAGTGGCCCCCTCTATGCAGTGTCCCCAGTAGTAGTCCCCCCTATGCAGTGCCCCCAGTAATGCCCTTTATATAGTGCCCCCAGTAGTAGTCTCCCCATATAGTGACCCCAGTAGTAGTCCTCCCCATGCAGTGCCACCAGTAGAAGTCCCCCCTATGCAGTGCCCCCAGTAGTGGTCCCCTTATGCAGTGCCCCCAGTAGTGCCCTTTATATAGTGCCCCCAGTAGTAATCCCCCCTATGCAGTGCCCCAGTAGTAATCCCCCAATGCAGTGTTCCCAGTAGTGGTCCCCCAATCCAGTGCCCCGAGTAGATGCCCCGCCAGTAATGCTCCCAGTAGTAATCCACCCAGTAGTGCCCCAAGTAGTAGTCCCCCCCCGATGCAGTGCCCCCAGCAGTGCAGGTAAAGACAAGACACATACGTAAAAAAAATTTAAACAAAACACTTACCTGAATCCCCGTTCTGGCTCCTGCTCCCGCCACCGTCCGCTCCTCTGTCCTCCCGGGCCAGCCCACTCTGCATTATGGGAGAGACGTCATGAAGTCTCTCGCATCACCAACTGCGGGAGCCAGAAAATGGTGCTCATGAGTGAGCTCCAGCCTGGCACCTGCAGTGGGCACAGCAGCCAGTGAGAGTCTGTCTGACTCTCATTGGCTGGCTGCCAAAGCAAACACAGCCGCCGGTGGCAGTGTGCTTGTTTCTGTGTGTAGTGCAGACTGCACTCACTGCGGGCTGCACCACAGTAACCATCGGCAGGCCACTGGGAAGAGATCTACTATTGCCAAAGTACACAAGTCCCTGGTTAAACCATTAAGAAGACCAATTATCTTGGCCCAATGTTCCCTGATACAACCACTGGCCATCTTTATAGATAGCAAATTACAATCCCTAGTCCAGAAGTTATTTCCGTGACTTTTTACAACATCTTAAGACGATCAGCACCTTGGATAAAGATATCATTTTAGTCACTATGGATGTCATCTCATTGTACACCGTAATCCCACACTTGGGTCCCAACCAATGAGTGGCCACTACATGTAAAGCAGCCGATGATTGGCTACCGGCCAGTGAGAAATAACAGACGATTTTGGTCATCTGTCATTTCACGAGGTGTAAGTATATGTAACAGCATATACTTAAACATGTTCGGCTTGGTTCGGGCAAGTCATTTTGATGTTTTAACAAAACCCTGGATGCTAAGAGAGCAGCGATGGACGTGAGTATAAAATATGTTTTGCAGGTCATTCCACATGGATTTCTACTTTGGAGAAGAGGACAGACCGGCTGGTATGTGTGCTTGAGGTATGTGTGTAATAAATTTGTACTATCTATCTATTTAACTATTTATTTTACGGTGGAGGTATGTGTGCTGGCCGCCTGCTTGCACTTGTAGTTCAACAAGTGCCAAAGGGCAGGCATGCTAGCACCTGTAGCTCCACTGTCCAAATACAATAGATTACTTCTCATTTACACTTTACCACCCCTCAGTACCCACAGCCCAGAGGTACGGTGGGGAGTCCCGGGCTTAAGATCATGCCTGGGGTTTCAAGAGAGGCGAGACCCCTTTTTAGGAGGGTCTCCACCTACCCTGAGATCCCCAGATTGGCCTGACCGGCTTGGGGTGAGAATGCTTTGGCCCTGGAGACCCGGTAATAGGGTCTCCTGGCTGTGTCATTATACCCTGGTTGGTTTGGGTCTGGTGCTGCTTTTAAATTTAGGGGGACCCCTACGCAATTTTTTCCCCTTATATTTAAAACCAGGACTGGCCATGCAGCCTGTGCTGGTTCCTAAATTACGGTGGAACCTTACTCATGTTGTTCCCCATAATTTACGGAACCAGGACTGGCTGACAAGTCCAGGGCTGGTTATGCTTTGGGGGGACCCTATGTCATTTTTATTTTTAAAAATTAACACTATTTTAACTATTTTCAGGCAGAAACATATACAAATCACAATGATTTGTGTATGTTTCTGCCAAACTCGCAACTCAGGAGGTGGAGAGTTTGAAAAGTCAGTTTGGCAAAGAGTTTGCTGTCATCTCACCCGAGCTTGTCATCCTTATTCTTGGTAAATTTGAGAGATGTATCTTTTAGGTGAAAAGTACTTCCAAATTGTCCCAATGGTGAGTTGTTTCGAGTTTGATGTCTCACCCGAGTTTTACAAGTGAGAAGAGATAAATCTCTCTCTAACTAACCCGACTTTGCCTTTAGTAAATTTGCAAGTTGAAAATAATGCATAAACTCTCCTGAGATTGTCATCTTGACCAATCTCGATTCTTAGTAAATTTACCCCCACGTATCCAAGTTTGCAGTTATACCCAAATGTAATGACTTCCATTCAGACTCCACATTCCTGTTCAGGGCAGCTATTAATGAAGGCAGCTTCATTAATTGTAATAGGCACGCCACCATGTCCCTACTCCGTGGATACAGCCCAGCATCAGCAAGCAGGATGTTGCCATGGTTTCATGGGCCCGATAACAACATGTCAGCATCCAGCACCACCTCAGCACTTCAATAAACAGTTCCACTCTAGAATGCAGGAGGGTGCCATGATAACGCGGGTCTGCCGATACCCACATGACCCGGCACCACGCGCATCAACACTGAAGCCACTTCTGCCCCAGTAGATACTTAAACACAGAGCCAGCAGTGACCCAGTGTACGCGCAGCCCAACGTGTCAGACATGCCGAGATCCGGAGGAGTCAGACCTGATTGCAAGCATTTGTCTCGTAACATGGTCCGCACCACAGAGCTGGAAAACCCCCGGGACCTCAGCATGGCCGTCTCAACAGCCACGCCGTCAAAGACAGCCGAGTCAGGTCCGGGTGAAGGCAAGGACCCTGAGACAGAAGGTCCGATCGTAGCGGCAACCGCAGAGGAATGTCCACGGACAGACCCTGAAGGTCTGAGAACCAGTGCCGTCTGGGCCATGCGGGAGCTATCAACAGGAGCGTCCCTCCTTCCTGTTTGAATTTCCGGATTACCCGTGGAAGAAGGGAGACCGGAGGGAACAGGTATGCGAACCGGAACGTCCACCGGACGGACAGAGCATCCACCAGAGACGCCCCTTCGTCTCTTGTGCGAGACCCGTACACCGGCAACTTGTTGTTGTGCCGGGACGCCATGAGGTCGATTTCTGGAAGACCCCACCTGTCCACCAGTAGTTGAAAAACGTCCGGGTGCAGGGACCATTCCCCCGGATGAACGTCCTGGCGACTTAGAAAGTCCGCCTCCCAATTGAGCACTCCCGGGATGAAGACCGCTGATATGGCCGGAAGATTGCGCTCCGCCCAAACCAGGATCCGAGAGACCTCTACGAGAGCCGCCCGACTGCGAGTTCCTCCTTGCCTGTTTATGTAGGCCACGGTGGTAGCGTTGTCCGACTGGACCTGCACCGGGCGACCCTGGAGAAACCGCTGTGCCTGCTGGAGAGCATTGAAGACCGCACGGAGTTCCAAGATATTGATTGGAAGCTCCGCTTCTGTCGGCGTCCACCTGCCCTGGAACAAGTGTGGACCCGAAACTGCTCCCCAGCCCCGAAGACTGGCGTCCGTTGTCAACAGGACCCAATTTGGAACCCAGAACGGACGTCCCTTGTTGAGGTGGGTCGTCTGTAACCACCACGTAAGGGACAGGCGAACCTCCTGGGTGAGCACAATCGTCTGGGACTTCAGAGACTGAGTCAGCCCGTTCCACTTGGACAGGATCAGGTGCTGCAGAGGTCTGGAGTGAAACTGGGCGTATTCCACCATGTCGAACACCGACACCATGGAGCCCAGTAACCTCATCGCCGAGTGTAAGGACACCCGGCGGCTGTGCAGACAACTGCGCACCCTTGACTGTAAAGCAGAGATCTTGTCCTCCGTCACGAAGATCCTTTGCTGTCCCGAGTCCAATAAGGCTCCAAGATGCAGAATCCTCCGAGACGGGATTAGAGTGGACTTCTGCCAGTTGATTAGCCAGCCGTGCCGTTGCAGCAGTGCAATGGTCAGGTCCAAGTGGCGTAACAGGAGCTCTGGAGATCCTGCCACCAATAACAGGTCGTCCAAATACGGCAACATGCGGACTCCCTGCAGCCGCAGAGAAGCCGCCATGACCGCCATCACCTTGGTGAAAACACGTGGTGCTGTTGCCAGGCCAAAAGGTAACGCCCGAAACTGGAAGTGGTCGCTGCGGATTGCAAACCTGAGGAACTGTTGATGGCGCCAAAGAATAGGGACATGCAGGTAAGCGTCCTGTATGTCCAATGACACCAAGTAGTCCCCAGGTTCCAGCGCCAGAATGATGGACCGTAGGGTCTCCATCCGAAACTTCGGGACCCGCAAAGACTTGTTGAGTGCTTTGAGGTTGAGAATCGGACGATATGACCCATTGGGTTTCTGTACCAAAAATAGATTTGAATAGAAACCCTGGCCCCTCTGGGAGAATGGAACCGCCACTATAACTCCAGCCTGGAGCATAGTGTGCAATACCTTCCGCAGCTCCGTAGCCTTGTTCCGGTCTGATGGGAGACCCGTGGTGAAGAAGCGAGTCGGGGGTCTGTGCCGGAAGGAGAGGGCGTATCCGTGGGAAACCACCTCCAGAACCCAAGTGTCTGTCGTAGTGGTCGACCAACACTGGGCGAACTGTAGCAGGCGGCCTCCCACCCTGGGATCCCCCAAAGGGAGGCCCGGACCGTCAGGCCGCAGGCTTGTCATCTGGCTTGGGGGCCGGACGTCTGGTACTCCATGCCTGCTTCCGGGGCTTGACCGATTTCTTAGGGCCAGCCTGTCGAGGAAACGACTGTGGTTTGGGCCTGCCCTGGGCCCTAGATGACCGAAAGGACGATGGTCCCGAACCAGAAGGAGCAGCGGCCGACGGGAGACAAGCAGATTTGGCTGCCGCCAGCGTGGCCACAATCTTATCCAGATCCGGACCGAAGAGAACTTCTCCGGTAAACGGCAACGCTTCCAGACCTTTCTTGGAATCTGCGTCCGCCTTCCAGGATCGCAGCCACAAGGTGCGACGAGCAGCTACCGCTGCTGAAGAAATTCTAGACACCAGAGTACTAATGTCTAGAGCCGCCTCGTTGATGTAGGTGGCCGAATCACGGAGATTGCCAATCAACTCCGCCTGTTCGGCCGGACAGTCGGATTCAAAAGAAGCCTCTAATGAATCCGCCCAGCGCTCCATCGCTCTGGCAACCCAGCAAATGGCCATAGCCGGCCGTGCTGCCCCCCCTGCAAGGGAATAAGCGGACTTCAGGCAGATTTCTACCTTGCGGTCCGTAGCATCCTTAAGGGAGGACATGGATGGCATCGGCAATGTGGCACTACGGACAAGACGGGTCACGTGAGAATCCACCTGTGGAGGGGATTCCCACTTAGCAAAATAATTATCCGCGAACGGATAAGCCACCGCCAGGCGTCTCTGCGGCTGGTATCTTTTGCCAGGTTGTTTCCACGCCTCCTCTAAATGGTCCACCAACTGACCCGAAAGAGGAAAGACTGTGGCATCGCCCTTCACATCTTTGAAAAAGGCATACTTAGATTTAGCCGCTGGGGGAACTTCGTCCTCAATCACCAAGGCTGTGCGGACCGCCCGAATAAGTCCAGGAATATATACTTTGGACTTAGCATCAGCGTCCTTAGTATGGAGAGGTTCCTGATCGTAAGGATCAAGAATCTCCCCATCATCAGACGTCCCTTCGTCATCCTCATAAGGAGCGGACAGAGACGCCACCGGCCTTTTATGAGGCCGCATCACAGACTCCCCTTGCAACACATCCGACAAGTGCTGTACAGAACTCGTCAGGGAGTTAACCCACGCTGGCTCCTGAGAACCCGGGAGCGGGGAAATAGGGAGACTGTGGGGTACCACCAATTGTCGTGGGAACCCCTGCATGGGTGACGACACCACAGACTGCTGGGACAAACCCCTCGGAGTAAACGCGGGCTGCGGAGCTAACTGGCCCACTAAAGCTGTTAACGCCTGAGCGAAACAAGCCCAGGGCGGCTCCTGTACCGGTGCTGTAACCATAATAGGCCGCGCCATGGACAAACACTGCCGGCAAAGGCCCTCTGCGCTACCCTCCCCGTCCGCTAACGGTACTTTGCACGTGGTACACTGTAGCCGGAGGGGAAAATCACTTTCAGACATGATGGCACCACGTATGTGACCTCTCTCACCAATTAAGTATTTAAATAGGCGAGAGACCACCCTGCAGCACCGCACCGCAAGGGCTTTAGCAGAAGAACAGGGACAGTAATAAAGCTGACAGTTTAGAGAAGAAAAGTTACAGGCAGCAGCGCTAGCACAGTCACATACAATGCAGAGAAATAACAATTCCTGCACTAACAGCGCTGATCACTCAACTACACAGACACAGGGCCTGGTAGGACACAGCGCTGCATACACAGACCTGACCACAGCGGAGGAGAGGTATGCGGGGGGACCCAGACCACGATGCTTCCGTCCAGCGCTTCCAGCAGCGTTCACCATGCGTTCTGGAGAAGATGGCCGCCGAGGAGCAGAGAGGAGGCTGGCCTGGGGGAGGAGCGCTGCCACAGGACCAGTCGGCAGCATGCAGAGAGGGCTGTGTGCAGCGGGGGAGGCGCCGGCTGTGAGACAGGGAAGGCGCGCTCCCCTGGCATGCATTTAACCCCTGGGACGCCGCAGCGCTACCGCTCTGCTGCGGTCCGCTGTCCCAGGGGGTAGTGGAAGCGCAGGTTGGACGCCTGGCTCCACGCTGCAGCCAGTCCCCAGGGAGCCCCCTGCCTGGGGACTAAGGACCATGTGATCAGCGGGGACCCACCGCGGGACCCCGCTGCTTACCTCTGTCCCCCTTGAATCCGGCCATGGTCCGGAGCATCTGGGGTCACCGCTAGCTGTGACCCCAGACGCCCACCAGCATCCCCGGATCAGTACCGGCGTTCTGGTACCGGCGGGGTGTAGGGAAGACAGCATGGACGTCAGGACTGACTGTCCATGCTGTTCATCCAGATGTGCAGCCACAGCTGCATGAAGAATAAGCTTCAGGGGCTCTTCTAGCCCCCACTCCAACAGGTGCACCCGACTCCGGCCGGGCACCAAACTAAACTGAGGTGCCTTGGCCCGGGGGCGGGGTATAGGAGGGGGACCTAGTGCATCCTGGGAGGCTGAAAGCTTAACTCTTTGGTGCCCTGCGACTGACGTCACACCTATACCCCCCAAGGTATCCTGTGGATACCCTATGGACCCTGAAGTAGAAAATCCAATTGCTGGGGTGTACCTTGACAAAGGTCCATGGCTAGGACCGAAACGTCGGAGCTTTACTATGATGCTGTAAAAACTTTTTTAAAAAGATGAAATAAAAACTCATTTTAGAAGACTGGTGAGTGCACCCCCTTTGTTCATTTTATATATATATATATATATATATATATATATATATATATATATATATATATATAGGAAACCCCCTCTTAAAATTCCTGTGTTTGCCACTTCCAAAGAAGGTGCATGATGTCAAGTGATCAGACCACGTTCCCTGTACAGCAAGGCCGCATTAAAGTCACATCCTGGGGCCTGACCGCTGTGAGAGAAGACTTTCTGCTGCTTTCCAATTAAAAGTAAATATGTAACATATATAAAATCCATGTACCTGTCTCCCACATGATCATAAGTTCCTCCTTAAAATTGTTAGCCTGGCATTGCTTACAGATGCTCCTGTATACTTACTTGTGACTTGTTCCAGAATTTTATTACCAGGAGCTATAGCAATCTGAAGCTGCCTCGACATATTCATCCTGCTGCAGAGATCTTTTTTTTATATACAAAAGTTTTTTATTGGGGATGACCAATCAAAATAATTCAAACATGGTCAGCAGAACAACAGTAGTAATGGGTAAAATTATCATACAGTATATCAAAATATAAATTTATATGAAAAATATATTGAGTAACAAATCAAAAACATTATAAAAAAATTGTTAACATAAAAAAATATACATTTGAAATAAAATAGAGATTAAACATCTAAAAGGTTGTCCCATTTTCTTAGTTTTAATTCAAATAAAAATAAAAAAACAAAACAGAAAATCTGAAACTTAGTAAAATTAAAAAGGGGTGGGTGAAGAGAAAAAAAAGATATATATTGTAGATAAAGATATCACCAGAGCCCAGGAATAGTTCATTATTGTGCAAAATACCAAGGGGACCAAGGGCCTGATTCAGAGCCAGACGCTCTGACCAGAGCGCTCGCTCTGAATCAGGGCCACCTAGCTTAAAATGGAGCGGCCTCCTGGCCGCTCGCATAGCTGTGGGTGACCACCCACAGCTTATGCGAGCGGCCAAAAAGATGGTCAAGACCATCGCGACCCTTGTGGTAGGGTCTCGTCTGCCGCAAGCCCGGAGTGCTTTTGGCTCTATCAGAGCCAAAAACACTCCCACTGACATCACTAGTGATGTCAGTGGGGCCGGACCCAGATGGTAGGCGTTCCCATGGGAACACCTCCATCTGGGCAGCCACGCCCCCAGCACACCCACCAAAGGGGGCGTGCAGTCACTCACCATCGACAGCATGCCCCCTTTGGTGCGAGACCCCGAGCGACGGTTTCCCCGTCACTTGTCGGGTTTCGCGCATGCGCACGACGGAGGCACCGCTGTCGTGCGCATGCGCATTTGGGTAATATCGACCCGCTTGCGAGCGTACAGCGCTCGCGAGCAGCTCTGAATGAGACCCCAAGTACCATGAAATTTAGCAACCTCATTGTTTTGTAGGCTAGTGATACATTCCATAGAAGCTATAAAATTGATTTTTGAGACCAAGGCTGCTCTCGTGGGGGTGAGGCAACATTTACATTGTTTAGCAATAAGGGATTTAGCAGCATTGCAAATATGGGCAACTAATTTGTCCTGAGATTTAGATTACCCAGGGATCGGGGTGCATAACAGAGCCACAGCAGGTTCAAGATTAATTTGCAGGACCCAGAGTTTTTGTAAACAAACTACAAACCATGTTCCAAAAACGACGAATTGAAGGGCATGTTCACCATATGCGATAGAAGGTCCCCTCTTCCCCACACAGTCTCCAACATTGATTAGATGTCACAGCAAACAGAGGGCCTGATTCAGAGCTGAACGCTCTGACAGAGCGCTCGCTATGAATCAGGGCCCTCCTACCTGTTTTTGGAGCGTCCTCATGGACGCTCACATAGCTGTGGGTTACCACCCACAACTTATACGAGCGTCCATGATGATGGTCGCGATGGTCAAAGACCATCGCGACCATCGGGCTTGCAACGAGACCCTGCGGTAAGGTCTCGCTGCCGCAAGCCCAGGAGTGATTTTGGCTCTATCAGAGCCAAAATCACTCCCACTGACATCATTACTGATGTCAGTGGGGCCAGGACTCAGACGGTAGGCGTTCCCATGGGAACGCCTCCGTCTGGCCGCCGCGCTCCCGGAACGTCCACCAAAGGGGGCGTGCTGTCAGTCACCATCGACAGCACGCCCCCTTTGGTGCGAGACCCCGAGCGACGTATTTCTCGTCACTCGGCGGGTCTCGCGCATGCGCACGACGGAGCTGCCTCCGTCGTGCGCATGTGCATTCTCACAACATCAACCCGCTAGCGCCATTTTGCAACTGGCCGCTGAGCGCCATTTTAGCGAATCTCACACATAAGTACATACGGCGATGCTATTATTTAGCGTAGTGTGATTCCCACGCAATAGAAAGATGTTAAAAGTTCTCATTATATAAATATAGACAGTCACTAAAAAATATAATATGATCAACCCTGCAAAACACATACCATGGTGTACTCCACAAAACACGTAGTCACACAACGCTAACTCGCGTCTTATCTTAGTACCCCAATACTTACACACTGCACACTTACATAAAAAGATTCCCTAGCATTCCCTATTCCCTAGCATTAAGGTTAATATTTAAGGTTTTATTCATTATCAGTAATGTTGTGAAATACATGTTATTTGATATCTAAGGTTTAGTGCATGATAAGCAGACCGTGTTTGGTGTCACTCTAAACCACTGTGTCTTTGCAGATTTCCGGTTCCATCGGTGAAGAAATCGCAACATGTGTCTGCAAATTATGGATCATAGAGAGTTAGGCATTAAAATGTATCCTGTAATGCAGCCATTTTAGATTGGTTATGCAGCTGGAAAATGGACACAAAGAGCTGTTGGAGGCTGGAATGTGACCATATGAATTGACCTATGAACTGTACTGTAACAGAAGAACCAGGAAGAAGAACCAAGAGAATCATGCCAAACTGTTCTATTGTATTGTCTATCTCTGTAAGAGTATATATGCAGGCTCTCTGAAACTAGATGCTAGTCATCTTGCTTTGCTGTTGACTGAGGTTTCATCTTTAATGCCAGGATCTGGATCCAGAGCACGTGCGTATGTACCGACTGTACCTTGTGACTTTATAATTTGTTTGAGCTAATTTTAATTTTGATCACAGCGTGTAACTATCTGCTTTTATGTTGAATAATAACTTTTTGTGCTTTGGAACCACAATCAAAGTCTGAAAGCAATTATTTCTTTTGCGAATCATAACGCTAAATAGCGACAATTTTAGAGTGTATAGATAGATAGGAATTGATAGTTGGGGGCTCGCAGTGTGAAATCACGCTACCGGTCACATGGTAACACTCGGTCAGCGATCTCTCAGCAAAAGGGTGGAGGTGCCATTAGCAGGAAAGAACGCAATTGTGCTTTCGAATACCTGCTACCACTTTGTTGCTGAGAGCCCGCTACCCGTTATTGTGTGAGTTCAAGGAGTGCTGATTAGAATTCAGGGACAAGGAAGGAAAAAGTTTGCTTTCCTTCGTTGATAGAATTTCATGTTAAAAGGGGAAGCCGCACAATAGCGTAAGGGTAATATTACGTTTTGTGTATCAGTTGCATTATTGTGTATGCGACTACTCACACAATAGCATATACGTATTTCCTGTATTGCTGCCATGTGTTTTAAACAAAGCCATTGAGATTGCATTGTGATATTGATAGAGTGATAGCATTGTTGTAAATATCTTAGTCAGTGCTGCTAAAATCTGGGAGAACGTTTATTTTTCTGCACAGGAAAAAAGTGTGTAACAGTGAACATAGGGGTAACATGTTCCCTAGTTAAGGGGATCGTAGGACCCTTAAGTGCTAGGTGCCTGGTGTCGGCCTAGTGGCTCGGTAGTAGATACCGCAGTCTATACACATAAGCAGGTGTAGTTGTTGTTTTTGTTGTAGGTATTGGCTCTCAGTGTGATTGCAGCATTCAGTGATCAATTAGGGTTATTGGGCATTGTGATTGAACCGCACAGTTGTGGCAAATTGTGATTGTGAACTGAGCAGAGGGCGGACAAAATCACTGAGAAAGGGTTGTGTTATTGGAATACCTAAATGCTAGCAGTGAAAGGTAGTCAAAAATGGATTATGTACGTGGAAGCAGCCTGGTTATTCTTCCATAGGTGTGTGGGCGCATCCGGTTAATATCGTCCACAGGTAAGTGAAAGTAGCCTTGACGTTCTTTCACCGATCTAAATCTCTATTGAAAAGTTTAGCATTATTTTCCCAAGATGGGAGCCAAACAAACGGTTGAGATGTTAGATGATGTGCTGCTGTTGGAAGCGCCGCTTGGGTCGGCACGGCATATTATGCATACTGGGTACGGTGCTTATGCAACTAGGTACTGTGATGTATGGTTTAAGATGACGAGGAAAAGTGTGAAACCGTTTCCCAGAATTGGCAGCTTTGATAAGCAGGTATTGAACAATATACAAGATAGCATCTGTATGGTGCACTCTCGAATGAAAAAGATAAAGTATAATGATTGTTTAAAGCTATGGCAGCATGAGGGTGATACGTGGCTTAAGGGTGTGCATGCGACGCAAACCAGCGTTGCGTGCACGATGCAGGGGAGTGCACACGCGGTGCTAAACTGCGGTGTGTGCGTGCCGCGAAATAGCACGCACGCACAGCAAGGTAGCGTCGCGGAAGGTAATGTCAGTAGTTCACGCGCACCACCACCGCCCTATGCGGATGGGGGTGGAGGTACAGTCAATGTAAAAACTCATAAAAATGTAACATGTAACTTTTACCCTCTCTTGAGTAATCACAAGGAAAATGTTTCTGATGCAGATGATGAACCTGTTGTTATGTCTGCCATTTCCCATGCTGTACACATGTTAGATGCTCCATCACAACAAGAACGAGTGGTGGCCCCATCTTCATCAGTGGTAGTACAGGAAGTGTTAACATCCACTGCACCCATAGAGGAATTTATTAACCCTATATGTAGCAGCAATAGGCTAAATCTCCAGCCAGGCAACACGGTCAAAGGTAACAGTGTGGCTGGTATCCATCCCATCCGGACAATAACTGTTCCCAATAAGAATCCGGATGCGAATGATGTGGTGCCCACAAGGGATGTAGCAATGCATTGTTCTTGGACAAGAGCAGAATTGATTCCATAATGAATGATTTCCCTAACCCTAAGAAGGAATTAGCAAAATGCCAAAAATTTTTGAAAAATTTGGGTAATGCTCACGAGCCAACCAATAAGGATTGGCGAGTGGTGTTAAGGGCGTGTCTTCCACACAATACCGATGTGAAAAAGTTTATCACGGATTGCGTGTTGGAGGGAGATGGTCCTTTAACAGACGAGGGTAACCAAGGTAACATTACCCGCATAATAACTCAATTGGGTGTATATTTTCCAGTAGTAGTTAACTGGAGTAAAATTTTCACCATAAAACAAAAAGAGAGTGAATCTGCAGAGGATTACTGTACCCAGTACACTGGGATAGAAGATATTAAAGATAGCACTCACCATAGGGAAATGGTCATCACGGTACTTATGGATGGTCTTAAAGACAATCTAAAGACCCAAGTCCAGACCTCTCTACCTGGCTGGAGGGGAGTTACTGCTATTGAGCATGATAAAAACATCCACAAAAAGAGAGATACCCAGAGCGAGAAGCTAATGGCTGTTAGTATTCAAGCTCTAGAAGGAATGAATGTAACATCACAGCCACCAGACACACATACACCTGCACAGCTAAATGCCCTCACAAATCCTGTTCAGCCACAAACACAGCCCTTCCCCACTTATCACACACAAAACCCATACTATCCACAACAACCATATTACCCTCAAAATCCCTACCCACAATCTTTCCCTACTAGTCAACTCACGCAGCAACCCTTTCACCCACCCCATTCACAAAGATGCTTTAACTGCAACCAAGTGAGACATGTAAGTAGGAACTGTAAGGTGAAGAAGGTAGGAACCCCTAACCAGGGAGTACCTGGATATCCACATAAGGGATATACAAAGAGTGCAGGAAATTTCCCACAGTCACCAGCTCCAACTGTGGCCTTAAATGCTGTACTGGAGAATGAGAGTCAACGATAGGGGTCAGATCATACCTGTAGTCTACAGATAGTCAGGTTAACTGGAAGTATTAGGGAAGAACCAGTGATGATGGTTGATGTAGCTGGTAGTAAACATCCTTTTCTTGTAGACACAGGGGCGACCAGATCAGTGATAAAATCTTCAGCTAATTTACAGGTGACCAACGAGACAGTACCAGCAATGGGTGTAATGGGCAAAGTGCAACATTATCCTTTAACCAAATCCACAGAGGTTACTATTGGGCCATTGCATACCAGGCATTCTTTTCTCCTGGCAGCAGCGGCTCCTACTAACCTACTGGGAAGGGATTTGTTATGTAAGATGGGATATGTCCTATATTGTACCCCTGATGGTATATTCTTAGATATCCCAGAGAGAGTGGCACACGAGGTGAGGGATATATTGGACACTTCCCAAAGGTTAATGTATCACTCTACCGGTTCAGGTAAAAATCCATCTCAGGTAGATCAAATGTTATCCCAAATTCCAGATTCACTTCGGACCAAGGATGGACAGGACACTGGATTAATGGCAAATGTAGCTCCCGTAATGGCAAATCTAAAAAGTGGTAGGCAAGCTCCAAAAATTCCCCAGTACTCGTTAAAACAGGAGGTAGAGATAGGGGTTTATCCCATAATTGATTGAATATTACAGCAGGGAATTTTAGACCATACAGCAAGTGTAGCTAACAGTCCCATCTTCCCTGTGAAGAAAAGTGGTGGGAGGGGTTACAGGCTGGTACAATACCGTAGAGGGGTTGATAAGGTAGTAGAGAGCCAATTTCCTGTAGTGCCAAATCCAGCTGTCATTCTTATGCAGATCCCACCAAATGCAACCCATTTCACTGTCATTGACCTCTGTTCTGCTTTCTTCTCTGTCCCTCTTCATCCTGACTGTCAGTACATATTCGCTTTTACATAGAGGGGTGTACAATACACATGAAGATGATTGCCCCATATACAGCCCCTGTATCTTCTCCCAGGCCTTACATGACTGTTTACAATCTTTTCAACCTGCCAATGGATCTGTTCTAATACAATATGTGGACGATTTATTGTTATTTATTGTTATGCTCTGATTCATTTATGTCATGTTTAAATGATACTAAACTTTTGTTGCTTCATCTCTCGCAAACAGGACACAAGGTTGCTAAGGAAAAACTACAGCCATGCCAGACCAGGGTTAAATACTTGGGACATTGCCTAACTCAGGGGTTACGACATCTGACAAATGACAGAATCCAAGCCATACAGACCATGACGCTGCCGCAGAACCAACAGGAAATCCGTACCTTCTTGGGAATGTGTGGATACTGCAGAATGTGGATCCCAGGTTTTTCTATTTTGGCCTTGCCATTACAGGACTTAGGACCTCATTCAGAGGCGGTCGCATGGAGCGATTGGTCGTAGTGAGCGATGTTCTTTTCAACTGCGCATGCGTGCACATGGCAAGCCTGTCTTTCCGACCGCAATCCTCTTAGTCACTATGAGGTCATAGCTGAGATTGACATTTCATGCCGTTTTTGGGTGGTTACAGGGGAAGGTGCTTGTGAACGGGGGTGTGGTGGTGCGGACGCAGGCGTGGTTGACCTCAAAAAGGGCGTTTTAAGGGCGTGCATATGTTAATGAACGAGTCATCACACACGTCATCTAGTTGCAATAACGATGCTACTGCTCGTAGTGCTAAAGGTAGCCCAGGGTCTACCTTAACCATTGCGAGTGCAGGTGATGGTTTCTGCCTCAACCGATGTCTGTAGGCAATTAACCCTGTAACAGATGTTAATCGTGCTGATGTAGGTTGGCGCCTGCGACCAACTCTAAATTAGGTCGTAGAGATAGGAGGTGTGCTTTCATTGTTGTGGGTGTTTCCATGCTTACGATGTGCGTTGCGACTGAGCACTCGTTTTGCATATTCTCAATCACTTTGGGTGCTACCGATCGCTCCCGAGTGACCGCCTCTGAATGAGGTCCTTAGTCTCTTCCTCAAAGCCTGATTGTGTCATACACATAGAGGAAACAGAGCAGGCTTTCCTTAACCTTAAGCATAGTCTGCACCTGCATTGGGAATAGCTGAATACGAAAAACCTTTTGAGTTGTATTGTACGGAAGCTAATGGTTGTGCAGCAGGTGTCCTCACACAAAAACATGGTGATGCCAGTAGGCCCGTAGCATACTACAGTGCACAATTGGACACTGTGGCAAGATCACTCCTAACGTGTTTAAGAAGTGTAGCAGCAACTGCTCTATTGGTCAGTAAGAGTGAGGATGTGGTAATAGGCCATGATATGATTGTCTATACTCCCCATGCTATATCTGCTTTGCTAAACTCTGCCCAAACCAGACATGTCTCCTCAGCTAGATTCACAAAACGGGAACTAGCCCTAATAGCACCTGCAAACATCACCATCAAATGGTGCAGTGCGTTGAATCCAGCAATGTATTTACCATAGGTGCAACATGATGCACAAAGGGTGGAGAGAGGTGAGTCGCTGGCGGAAGGTGAGTTCTGCAGGTATATTGATGCACATGATTGTATGGAATATCTGAATCAAACCTTTACTGCAAGACCTGACATACGGGATACACCTTTAGTAAATGTAGATGTGACATTTTACATGGATGGGAGTTGTCATAGACAAACTGACACTGGAGAGTTATGTACAGGTTATGCTGTGGTAAATGACAAAGATATCATAGAAGCCGAACCTTTAGGTCCACCTCATTCAGCTCAAGTGGCGGAGCTGGTGGCATTAAGGAGAGCGTGTGAATTAGCAGAAGGTAAATCTACTAATATCTACACTGACTCTAGGTACGCCTCCGGGGTGGTATATGATTTCAGGGCTCTATTGCATCTGAGAAATTTTATGACAGCAGCAGGCACACCAATCGCACATTCCAGACATATAAAAGGACTACTGACAGTGATCCAATTGCCTAAGACAGTGGCGGTAATTAAGTGTAAAGCCCATACATGTGAGGATGATCCGGTGTCACTGGGCAACAACAGGGCAGACGAAGATGCCAAATGGGTAGCAGGGTTAAAAGTAAA
Organism: Taudactylus pleione; assembly: GCA_031769625.1. Taxonomy (NCBI): domain Eukaryota; kingdom Metazoa; phylum Chordata; class Amphibia; order Anura; family Myobatrachidae; genus Taudactylus; species Taudactylus pleione. The sequence goes on from JAUIMM010000136.1 coordinate 838,125, forward strand.
TGTGCCAATTAACCAAATGATGTTTCAAATGATTGACATGCTGAAATTAACTGAGATGCAAAATTTGTGTTCCCATCCAGGAAAAGGCAGTCTGGAGGTCCAAGGGATGTGGGCAAGAATCCTCTGGACTCTGGAGAGATGAACAAGGTAAGCCAGTGGCTCCCAAGGTGTACTACCCAAGCCTGGCTGAGGCAGTGCACGGTCTGACTCACTTGGGAAAGCAAGGTATGTGCAAATTGGTGAGAGCATACTGGTGTGCACCAGGTTTTTCTTCTCAAGCAGAAAAGAGAGCAATATCCTGTCTGACCTGCTTGAGGAAAAACATTGGGAAAACGATCCCTACCGAATCATCCCACATTCCTCTGACCGACAGACCTTTTCAGGTAATACAAATTGATATCATCCAATTACCACCCTGCAGGAATCTCAAGTACATATTAGTGTGCACTGATGTGTTTTCTAATTGGGTTGAGGCATACCCAGCTGCCACTAATACTGCTGCGTTTACTGCTAAGAAAATTGTTCAGGAGCTTGTATGCAGATACAGTATCCCTAGAATTATTGAAAGTGATAGGGGTACTCATTTCACAGGTAATGTCTTCCAAAACATGTGTAAGTTGATGGGTATTAATAGTAGACTTTACACCCCCTACTGACCGCAAGCCAGTGCCAAGGTGGAGAGGATGAACGGTACTATTAAAAATAAATTAAGTAAAATCATGGCGGAAACTGGACTGGGCTGGCCAGAAGCACTACCACTTGTCCTTCATAGCATCAGGACAACTCCTAGACCCCCTCTCAACCTGTCACTCTTTGAAATACTGTTTGGTAGACAACCTCATTTGATTATAAGTCCACAGGAAGATTTGAAAAGTAACAACAAGACTACTGTAAGGTATCTTATAACAATGAGTAAACAGTTAAAGCAGCAAAGGCAGAAACTGAAATTGTTGTCACATGATATGCCTGAAACAAACTGTCATGATGTTGAACCTGGAGAATTTGTTATGATCAGAAATTTCTTGCGTTCAGGTTGTTTGACAGATCGGTGGGAAGGTCCGTATCAGGTGTTGCTGACGAGTTCAACTTCATTGAAGGTTGCAGAGAGAGATACCTGGGTCCATTCAACTCACTGTAAGAAGGTCAATCAACCGGTGGAGAGACAAGGGGGAAATTGAGGCAGATAACGTAGACCTGTCAATTGCAAGCCTGTTCCGGGAGGGTTAAAGGTTACAGTGAGATACCTGAGCGAAATAAATTTGTAGACCCTTGTTTTCAGCAATGGATTGGTCTGCTGTGGTTATCTTTGTGTTTTCTCAGAGAGTTCTCTTTATCTTGGGGTGTTTCGGGATCTCTGGTTTCTGTGACGGAGGTCAGAGGATGGAGAGGGGAGCTGATAGTGATATCAATGGAGTAGAGTCGGGAGGAGTGCTAAACGAACCGGGGGAGTATCTGACCAAACCCAGTACAGTAATTGCTAAGAGATCTGCTATTCTGGATACTCAAATACAATGTGAAGATCTATCGTCTGAGGATTATTGTATGTGTGAGTTCTGTGGGTCCGTAGTTGATGAGAGATGCATCCAACAGTGCCAATCTAAGTATAACCAGTATTGGGGTGGGTATCCTTTAGAGTATTGTCATACCATGGTGGGCAAAGTTTTAAACCAAACCGACTGTTGGGTGTGCTCTCACGTGCCTCAAAGACAGCATAATGTAGGGTTAGTGCCATTTTCATTAAATGTCTCTGAGATTTTAGAACTACAAAAAGCGAAGACACTGGATGGAAAATCTCTTAACACCAAACCACCCCATTTTAAACTCCACCAGTACCAAGTAGATAAATCACTTTTATGTTTGAACATCACCAACTCCAATGAACCAGGAAGTTGGGAGGTGACAGGGAATAACCAGATGATGACCTTTTCACTAAGAGCTGATCATGAGCATATGAATTATGAACTGTTACGCACAATTAGGTCGGGCGGAAGACACTTCCAGTATAAATATACACTAAGTAACATCAACGGAATGGTTGGCAGAGTAGCAGAAGGGTACTGTGCCAGGGTGATACAACCAGAAACGTGTATTAGCCAGATGGGAGAACCTGAGATAGGCTCATTTGTTAGGGAAATGTGTTGGATGATCATGATGCATTATATTCCTTATGTTCTCCCCGATGATGTATATTTTATATGTGGAAGGAAAGCTTATAAGTGGCTCTCTCCGAGTTCCGAAAGTTTGTGTTATCTGGGAAGAGTAGTCCCAGAGGTTATGACCCTTACACATGGTGAAATGCTTGGTATTCATAAAAACACACCATCACCATATCTTCACACACAGTATGAACACAGAGACAAAAGAAATATGATACCTGGTGACCTATATAAAGCCACACAGTTAATTAGTGAGACTACTGGCTTTCAAGTTTTAGTTGCATTGGATCCCACCAGGATCGTTCGGGGTACACTAAATTTTAGATATATCCAAGATCCTGCTAAAGATCGTGTTAAATTATTTAACAGCTGTCACTGGAGGGTATTGTGTAACTTTGGCCACCCAATTTGGTGTAAAGTGTTGCACATATTTTACAAATAATACTAGTGACCCCAAGGAGGTGATAGACCGGAAGATGGATGAAATTCTGCAGCTGAAATGGGAATTTTGGAAGAACCATAATGCTTCAGTGGCTGAAGTAGAGGAGAAAGTAGAGGAGTGGGTTTCATGGCTGAACCCAGTGAAATGGTTCTCCGGTCTAGGAGAGTGGGTCCAGGAAATGGTTGCTAGTATAGGTAAACACCTGATCCTCATACTGGTTGTCATCATAGTAATGGGCTTATGTATCAGGTGTGTTCCTACTGTGTTTAAATATGGAAAATGTAAAGATAAGGTAAACTGAAAGAATTAAATTCTGATGGTGGTTAGAAGTAACAATGTGAATACTGAGGTAAATGAAGGACTGCATTACAACCATGAAGTAGAAGGTACCATCAGATGATGTATACGTTTTAGACATGCATGAAATGTATTAAAATGTTATTTTAAAACATCTTAAATAATCTAAGTCCCTATTCCCCTTCAAGACTTCCTTCATAAGATTGGTGCATCCCCACATCTTTCCCATGATCTTCCAAGATCTGCAGTGTGCGTATAAGGGTAGTTTTATGTTCCTCCCTAGAGACACATTATTGATGGTTTAAGAACCACCTTGTGCCATATAATTGGATAATTGGCTGAGACAGAATCTGTTTAATATTAAATCTGCACAATGCCATTTTGCGAATGGCAACAAGACGCCATTTTGCAACTGGCCGCCCAGCACCATTTAGCGTCGTGCGATTCCTACGCAATAGAAAGATGTTAAAAGTCCACATGACATAAATACAGACAGTCACTAAAACATATAATATGATCAACCCTACAAAACACGTACCACGGTGTACTCCACAAAACACGTAGTCGCACAACGCTAACTAGCGTATTTTCTTAATACCCCAATACTTACACACTGCACACTTACATAAAAAGGTTCCCTAGCATTAAGGTTAATATTTAAGGTTTTATTCATTATCAGTAATGTTGTGAAATACATGTTATTTGATATCTAAGGTTTAGTGCATGATAAGCAGACCGTGTTTGGTGTCATTCTAAACCACTGTGTCTTTGCAGATTTTCGGTTCCATCAGTGAAGAAATCACAACATGTGTCTGCAAATTATGGATCATAGAGAGTTAGGCATTAAAATGTATTCTGCAATGCAGCCAGTTTAGATTGGTTATGTAGCGGGAAAATGGACACAAAGAGCTGTTGGAGGCTGGAATGTGACCATACGAATTGACCTATGAACTGCACTGTAACAGAAGAACCAGGAATAAGAACCAAGGGAATCATGCCAAACTGTTCTATTGTATTGTCTATCTCTGTAAGAGTATATATGCAGGCTCTCTGAAACTAGATGCTAGTCATCTTGCTTTGCTGTTGAGGGAGGTTTCATATTTGATGCCGGGATCAGGATCCAGAGCGTGTGCATATGTAACGACTGTACCTCATGACTGTATAATTTGTTTGCGCTAATTGTAATTTAGATCACAGCGTGTAACTACCTGCTTTTATGTTGAATAATAACTTTTTGTGCTTTGGAACCACAATCAATCAAAGTCTGAAAGCAATTATTTCTTGTGTGACTCATAACGCTAAATATCGACAATTTTAGAGTGTATAGATAGGTAGGAATCGATAATCTTTGTTCATGTGTTATGCTAAGGATACACAGAACTGAATGTGCATTTGTATACTGTTGCTAATGTCAATTGGTATCTGCAACAGTGGGGAATTTAATGTCATTGTGTTTGAATGCAATAGATATGCTAATTATCAGTTGGTATCTGTAAAAAGAGGATTTTTGGTATTTACCTTTGAATCCGTTTCTCTGAGTCAGGCTGGGGGACACTGGACCATGGGGTTGTAGGTGGGAAGGTGTGGAGTTGGTACTAACTACTGAAACTTCCAACCCAAGCTCCTCCCCTCTGCAACCCCCTTACATCAGTACAATCTTAAAAGTGCCTGGTAAGGAGAAGCAATATTCAGTGACACTTTCACACTGAAAAACAATGAAACTGACAGTTATTTAGGACCCAAATCATAACTCATACCCAACACGACTGAGTGTGAGGGAGGGAACGCAGTGTCCCCCCAGCCTGACTCAGAGAAAAGGATTCAATGGTAAGTACCAAAAATTATCTTATCTCTTAAGGATGGGGGACACTGGGACCATGGGCCATTCAAAAGTCACCCCCAGGGGAGGGGAGGCTCAGGTTGCCTGACCGGAGAATTGTACGCCCAAAGTGGGCATCGCCAGAGGCAAAAACATGAAACTTTTAGAACCGTGCAAACGTGTGGACAGAGGACCAGGTAGCTTGTTCAGCTGAGGCCTCATGGCACGCCACCCAGGAAGCCACCATGGCCTGAGTGGAATGAGCCAACACCTTGGCCAGTGCCTGGCACCCCACATCAGAATAAGCCTTTGAGATCACAGAGTGGAGCCATCTTGCAATGGTCTGCTTCGTGGCTGGCCAGCCACATTTGTGGACACCGTAGAGGACCAATAGAGAGTCCGACCGATGTAAGTCCGAAGTTCTGTCTAAGTAAATTTGCAAGGCCCGGATGACATCCAACAGCAACAGATCATCCTGGTCCCATGAAGAGTGTGAATGCGAGAAAACAGGGAAAACAATTTCCTGGTTCAAGTGGAAAGACAAAACAACTTTCGGTTGAAAGGAAGGAACCATTCTGAGAACATACCTGTCATCATGGAAAACAAGAAAAGGTGGTTTGCAAGACAAAGCCCCCAGCTCACAGACCCACTGAACCAAGGCAATGGCCATAAGAAAAAACACTTTCCACATGACGAACCCAAGGTCCACGGATTCCAGTGGCTCAAACGGAGCCTGCTGAAGAGCCGACAGAACCAGGGGCAAATCCCACGGCGCTACTGGTGGCTGAAACGGAGGCTGCACTCACAAGACAACCTGCAAAAAGTCCAAACCTCTAGGAGAAGAGACAGATGTTGCTAAAAGTAAATGGACACAGCCAAAATCTGCACTTTAAAAGATTGAAGCCATAAGCCGGCTTCCAAACCACCCTGAAGAAACGCCAACAGCCTTGGAAGGCGGAACTGGGCCATATGCACTCTGCACCGCTCACACCACATGATGTAGGTTTTCCAAACCCTGTGGTATTTCCGTTAGGAAACCTGCTTCCGTGCCCAGAGCATGGTCCTGATGACTGAAGGGGAAAAACCCTTAGCCTTTAAGAGCTCGGTCTCAATAACCAGGCCGCTAAAGCCAACTGAGGAAGGCCCTCGTGCGTGTCAGAACGGCACCTGCAGAAGAAGATCTGGTTACAGTGGAAGATGTCAAGTGGGACCTGTGGCTAGCTTGAGGACCGTGGCGAACCACAAACAGCGCAGCGAGTTTGGAGCCAATAGGATGAATGAAACCTGCTGCACCTTGATTTGACAAAGTACCCTCAGTAACATGGGAATTGGAGGAAAGCTGTAGGCCAGACAGAAGTTCCAGGGAACTGTCATGGCATCCACTGCGAATGCCCAAGGATCTCTGGAACTCGCACAATATCAAGGGACTTTGCAATTGTGGTGAGACACCATCAAGTCCACCTGCAGCAGTCCCCACTTCTGGACCAAATGCTGGAAGACCACTGGGAGGAGAGACCACTCCCCTGGCGGGAAAGTTTTCCTGCTGAGGTAGTCCGCCTCCCAATTCTCCACCCCCAGTAGGAAGACCGCTGAAATTGCAGAGACAAAAGTCTCCACACAAGTGAGAATGAGACTTGCCTCTTCCATGGCAAGTGCGCTTTTGGTCTCACCCTGGTGGTTTACATACACCACCGCCATGGCATTGCCTCATTGAATGCCCAATGGCCTGCCGGCCAGGAGGTCCTGGGCCTCCGCAGAGCCAGATAGATTGCCCGAAGCTCCAGCACATTTATCGGAATACATATCTCTGATTACGACCAAGGCCCTTGAAGACAGAGGTTCTCCTTCACTGCACCCCAACCGCTGAGATTTGCATCTGTGGTGACAATGGTCCAAATGGGTGTAACCAGGGACCGACCCTGGAGAAGGTGATCAGTAATCAGCCACCAGTGAAGTGACTGATAACAGCAGGCGTTGGCAAGGCGTGGGGTGAGACTTATCGAGATTCAGTATCAAACCGTGATACTGTAACAACTGAAACGTGCAATCCAGGTGGGCATGAAGTTGGGCAGCTGAATCCGCCTTCACTAGCAAATCATCCAAGAAGGGCACAATCGTTATCCTCTCGGAATGCAGCAGACTCGCCATTGCTGACATGATCTTTGTGAAGACTCGCGGGGCTGTTGCCAGTCCAAAAGGCAGGGCCTGGAATTGGTAATGGGCTCGCCAAGCTGTGAACCTGAGCAGAAAATTATACCCTGCCCAAATCAGCACATGGAGATACGCGTCTCTGATGTCGAGAGACGCCAAAAATTTGTTTGCCGACATACCCTGGATCACCGACCGGAGCGATTCCATGCAGAACAGATCCACCCATAGGGTGGCATTCAAGGCTCGCAGATTTAAAATCATCCAATAAGTGCCGTTGGGCTTTCGGACCAGGAAAAGGTTGGAGTAAAAACCTCATATCTAGTGAGACTGCGGAACTGGAGCTATAACTCCCTCGGAACAGAGGGAGCTGATGGCTTGGTTCAAGGCTAGTCTCTTCCCCGGCTCCCTGGGCAATGCCATGGCAAAGAAACATTGAGGCGATGACCCCTTAGGTCGATTACATAGCCTCAGTAGACAATGCCCCTCACCCAGGCATCCGCTCTTGAAGCCACCCACTGGTCCGGAAAAGGAGGAGTCGGCCGTCCACCCCCTTTGAGACTGGATGGGCTGAGATCCTGTCAGGTATGCAGCTTGTCGGGCACTTTAGCACCCAAGCGCCTGAATGTACCGGAGAATCTACCCCATGCTGCAGAACCCCTGCTGTGGAAATAGTGTCCTCTGGCCATCTGACCTCTAACCGGTCCCCCCCTTAAAAAGAAGAATGGAAAACCCGGAATCATGAGCCCTTTTGCTTCTGGGGCACCACAGGAAGGAAAGTCCTCTTTCCACCTGCCGCCTGGGATATGATGTTGTCTAGCTTGGAACCAAACAGGATAACTCCGCCAAAAGGGAAAGATTCCAAGGAGCATTTAGATTCTGCATCTGCCTCCCAGGTGCAGAGCCAGAGTGCTCTGCATGCCACGACTGCCATAGCTGAGACTCTAGAGGAAATCTGTTCCCCATCCTGTATGGTCTCACACACAGTCTGCTGCTGCATGAATCTGATACATCAGTTCCAGCAACTCCTCTCTGGATGAATCACCAGAAAGGCCCGCCACTAGTTTGTCAGCCCACTTCTCCATGGCCTGAGAGACCCATGCAGATGCCATTAATGAGCAAATAATGACCACCGAGCCCATAAAAATGCTCCTAATGCATCCTACCAATTTTTTATCCAGTGGATCCTTAAAGGAAGCTGCCCCTTGGACCAGAAGAGCTGTGTGCTTGGCCAAACGAGCCACAGCCGCATCCACTTTCGAAGGCAGCTCCCACCTGGTGACCTGCTCTTGCAGAAATGGATAAAAGGCTGCTAACTTACAAGGAGTGGTGTACTTCTAATACGGGGTCTTCCACGCTTCCTCGATAACATCAGAGATCTGAAGAAGCCAGAAAACAAATGACCCTCTTATGCCTCCGCTTGAACAGCCCCTGCGCCGCTGCTGAGGCATCAAGGTCCAGGAAGTCCAGAGACTGTCATACCGCCATAATAAGGTCCTCCACGCCCTCACTTAATGTGGGCTCTGAACCTTCCTCTCTGGGCAGAACCTCCTCTACTGGGAGTTCCCCCTTCTCCTCCTCTTCCCCCTCCTCGAGATCTGACCCCTCTAATGGGCCCCTGGATAGAGGAAGACACTTATGCACAGTGCGGAGCCTAGGATCCTTAAAGAAGCGTTCCATAATAGAGGATACATTCTCAAACCCTGCCACTGTGCGCTCCATGGTACAGACCCAAGGTGGATCTGGGCCTTGGTGACTGACCCCTGCTGCTGCAGGAGGTGACAGCAAGATAGGGGCTGGCACTGCTTGAGCCTGTTCCTCTCTCTGGTGGACCTTGAGCCTCACCAAGTCAGAGAGTGAACAATTCATAACCTGAGCCCATGCCGGTTCCTCCATAACCGAAGTGGCTCCCCCCGCTGGCTGCGCACAAGTGGGCCCCAGCTGACAGTCCACGCACAATGCCCCCTGCATCCAGTTGTCCACATGGTAATTTAACCTGACACTGGGCACACGTAAAAAATATGGCCATAGTGGGGGTTTGGCCCTTTGCGGACTTTGACATGTCCGTCATTTGAACCCCCCGCCTGCACTACCCTGCTGAGGCAGGTAGTCCCAGTTGCCGCTGGAGAGTGGGGGGAATCAGCAGTCCATGGCTCTTCCCCCTGCTATACTAAGCAAGCCCAAGGCTTCTACCTTCAAGTGTTACTCCCCTCTGTGGGGAAAACACTTGGGCTAACCCGTGCATACCGCCGGTGCGGCACTCTCCCTACAGGAGCCGCTGACAAGCCTACAAGCAGCATACAGCACATATAGTAAAAATAAATATTACGAACAAAAAGAAATAGCCCTATGCTAAAAAAGGCTGCAGCGCAGCCCTAGAAAAAATGTGCCTCCTCCACAGGCACTAAAATAACACTGATGTCAGGGGGTTGCAGAGGGGAGGAGCGTCAGTTGGAAGGTTCAGTAGTTAGTGCCAACTCCACACCTTCCTACCTACAACCCCATGGTCCAGTGTCCCCCAGCCCAGACGAAAGAGAAAGTGGTAATTTAATGCCATTGTGTTTTAAAATGCAAGTGTTACATGCTAGGGAGGGTTAGGGCTAGCGGTTAGGCACTAAGGTGGAGTGTTAAGTTTAGGGTGCAGGGAGGGGGAGGTTAGGTTTTAGGCACCGGGTGAAGAGTTAGGATACTGATCAACAGGTATCAATATCCTAACCCTGTCAATATGCTGGCATCGGGATTCTGACCAGCGGGATCCCGAGCGCCAGTATCCCATACCCAACCTGTTTCATGCTTTCCATCCAGCTGAGGTTGTGTCAGGGGCTTTGTTAAATAAGGGTTGACCCGACTGGTAATCTCAATCAGTTACTTTGTGATAATAGTTACTTTCATACCACTTGAAACGGTTTCAAATTGTACCAAATTTGTCCTTTACTGGGCTACGGGTCTGGTAATGTAAACTGTTTGAAACATTGTACAAATTGAGCTATAATAGAATAGCTCAATTCCATCACTTGCCTCTCTGTTATGGTGTGCCTCTGCTGGTGGGAGTCCTGAAGTAGTCACTGAGCACTACAGCAAGCGACCTGAGGACCTGGTTATTACAAGAGTCTCAAGGGACCTGCCATGCCGAGAGGGGCTTCTCAGCGCTACTGCTGCAAAGAAGTATAAAAACTAGTGACGGCGCCAGAGGTGGGGCTACAGCACAGTTCAAAATTCAAATAGGGGAGCCAGGCCAACTGCCATTTCAAACCAAGCCAAACATCGCTGGCCAGGACTCATTGACTGTTGGTGTGACTCCCCTATTTGAATTTTGGACTGTGCTGCAGCCCCTTCTCTGGAGCCGCCACTGATAAGAACACATCTGTATGCTATGGCACAATCAGTATTATCTTCTTGATCCCTGTATTTCATGCACACCTGTATTATGTTCATACAATCTGTGAGGCACCTTCATTCCAATTGAAGAAAGAGCGCTATATAAATAAATTATTATTATCTATCATCAATGATGTTCGACTCATCTTCATTTCTCATTGCTCTGATTTGACCTGCTCCTTTCCTCTTGAACTCACTCCCCCACCTTAACAGACTGTCTACTAGCCTGGAACTATGCATGTTCATTAAAGGCCTCCAGTCCACTGCCTCCCTCCACATCTCTGCCCAGTTCACAACCCAGATTTATACCCATTCCCATAGACAGTAAGCTGTCATGAGTTGGGCCCTCCAACACTTGTGGTTCTTACCCTGCACTATCCTTGTCTCCAGCAAGCTTCTACTCACAGTCTACAACTCTGAGCCTTTCTGATCATCCTCCCAGTGAACTGAATCATTGACTGATACTTTGACAGACACTTGGTGTCACCATATAAATGAAAGATGATAATAATAATTAGGGAAATACTATATAACAAAACAGTTTTACAGTAAACTAATGCAATAGCAGTATTTTCCCTAGCAGAACAACCACAACTTATTTTCTTCTCTAAATTGTACAAAAAATATTACAAACTGATTGATTTCTGTGTACAACACCTACTTTTCATTAATGTAAACGGCAGATGAGAATGTATTTCAATGACAAGCTAGGAAAAAAACAGAATAGTACCCAGATTTAAAAATAAATAGACTATTACCTCAAACTGAATAAGGGCAACTCCGGTTTCGAGACCCTTAGTAAGCTGTTCCATTGACCCTTGCAGTGTGTCACTATAATCCGTAGGAAGAATTATTGGTGCATGTTGGAATTCAGTCTCATCTTCTGACTTTATCTCACCAAAAGGCTTTACAACTATACAATACAAATATGTACTTCATGTTATCTTCAGTAAGGCAGTTAAAGAAATTAGACATATGGGAATAAAATGTATATGGGCACTACCCACTATCATTTTAACATTGCACATAACTTGACATCCTGTTAAAACAAAGCCCCTTCTATTCTGTGTGTTCATACTGGTGTTATGTGCACATTTGAATTGTAGCACAGATTTCTGGAGGTGGCTTATTTCTTGTGGTTTGACACACAGGGCGCAAGTGAGGCGCCAGGTCCCATGGCTTGCAGAGTCTTTTTTGCTCAAAAATGCTGCTTAGTCACAAACGGATGTGACAAACCACTTCACAAGACTGCACTGATTAATTTAATATGCAACATTTGTATATCTATGTGCGAATTAATCTGTATACAAAGCATAATGGAACATGGCATGGATAAAAGCTGCGGATGCTGCATTGTAGCTCTTCGTAAACAGATTCAGACTCAATCGCGCACAGATATACAAATGTTGCATAGAAAAATTAATTAGTGCAGTCTCGTGAAGCATTTTGTTGTATTTATTTGATGAAAAAGATGCATTTTTGGTGAAATAAACACTCAACGCAAGCCAAATCGCAGGGGACCTGAAGCGCAGAGATGGGCTGTTTGGCGCGTCTGCAGCAATAGTGTATGAGGACACACCTGTTTGTTTCAATCAACCACTCATTCAATATGATTGTGTGCTACATGTAGAAGCACAACTGAATGAGGTTACTTAAATAAATGCCCCATTGATCTGAAAGGAGCTGCTTTTTGAGCCATATAAATAACGATTAGTCTCAATTGATTTATAAATCTAGTAGGTAGTCGCCTAGACTCGCTCCACTGCCAACCAATCATATAAGTGGGGAATGGCTTACTATTTACTACACAGCTAACACTTCCAGTCAATTATATTTTCGACACTACTGTATATATAGTGTGGCTCTTAGAGAATAGTCTGCGTTTTTTAAATCTTATTTCTGTAATTTCAAAAATCACATTTTCCAATGCATTACAAATTAAAGGGATCCCAAAGGATTACAACTAGAATAACTGTCATTAATTACACAGTGTTGTCACTGCACTGTATGATTGGAGCATGCAAAGCGGACATCGATAAAAATAATATCATTAATACTAAAATGATTTTATGAGTATCGGTATGAATGACCGCCGGACCTATGCCCATCGGTTCAAATCCCGATGCTAGAACCCCGGCTGAAGTGACAATCCCAATCGGTAAGTACAGGACTATCCCTAACCCTAACCTCCCCCCTAGTGCCTAAACCTAACCCCCCATCCCCGCAGCCTAAACCGAAGTCTCCCGAAGGGGGTGCCTAACCCTTACCTCCCCCATGGGGGTGCCTAACCTTAAGCCCCCCTTCCCCTAGCCTAACCCTAACCCTCCCGGGGGGTGCCTAACCCGAAGTCCCCTCGGGAGCCCTGAAACCTAACTCTCCCCCCATCGCGGCTGTCCACGCCCACCGCCAGGCTAATCCTTTGTTCGGTATGTCGGGTGTCGGGCTCCCGGAGTAGGTATAATGATAGGCATTGGGATTTCAATGCTTATCATTAGTCCCCTATCAGGATTACACAGTCGAGAAGCCGGCGGTCGGCAATTCGTCCGTCAGCTGCCTGACTACATCTCGATTTTATGGTGTTGCTGTACTGTGGTTTGCAAAAGTTGAAGGGAAACTATTAAGGCAGATTTAATTCTGGGTTATTGTTATTAAAGATAAATCGTAATGTAAAATAGAAATATTATAGATATTTAGTTACAAAATATCTTATTATACAATAGCTGTAACTTATGCTGAAAGACCAATGGGACTATACTGTATGTCAAAATCAAAATGGAAATATTTTATAAACAGTAAACAAATTAACATTCCTACAGTATTTTCCTATAATATGTCATAAAAATATGATAGTCCCTATTGCAACTGGACTTTCAAATATGTAGCATTGACAAGTTATCATGTAAAGGGTGGTTTCATCTCCCTTAAGTGCACAAAATAATGTGGACATTCCAATTGATATGCACTTAAATAGAGTTATAGACCTTTGCTAAATACAGTGCACAGTATTCTGCTAATTTAACTCTGATTGTTAGGAAAAAAATATTATTCATGATTCTTCTTGTTTATCTGAATGTCACTGATATTTTTCAATATGGCAATAACATTTTTGTTGAATTTTATTTAAGTTGCCTAACCTGTAAACATTAGTCACATAAAATAATATTGATATATTCAGTAGGGATCTAGGCGATGTTAACTTAATGAGAAGTTCCATTTTCAAACAAAGGAGTTACCTTTCCGCCTAACTAGTAGGGTAAGTTCCCCCGTGTGGGACTCTCTGCTTGCTTTAATAAACATAACCACTTGATCATGTGTATGCTCCGAGATATCACGACCATTGATCAGCACAATTTGATCCCCTTCCAAAAGTTTAGGAGTGCAGTTATCGGCCTAGAAAACATTACAAGAAGAAGAAAATCAGTTGTACAGTAGTATAGATTTCTTTTAACAAAGATTTGTAGGTTTTCATTAAATATGTAAATGTACTGTTAATGTTAAAACACAAAATATATTGTGTATCATATTCTATTACTAGAAATCTATTATTACAAGGCATTTTAAGAGGTTTAATTCTGAGTCGAAAGCAGCGGTGTCCATGTGCAAGTCTCTTGTCGTAGTTGTGTCTTTATGCTAATGCCGCTACAAAGCCCTTCCCTGGTATACACCTGTGCGTCCGGATGTGCAAGTTTTTAGACACCACCATTGATTGCATCATAGGATCTTGCACCACTCCTATGCTAGGTGCAAATTATCCATCTAAGTATGCCTTCAATGTGAATGGTTAAGCATCTGTGCAGGGGCATTTCTAGAGAGGAGGGGGCCCATGTGCAGTCTCCGACATGGGCCCCCTCCTCCCCGCCCGGCGGCCGGCAGCGCACTGAGCTGCGCGTGGCCAGCACCGGAGTTATAGACTCTGGGCACTTGAGTGTGCCCAGAGTCTATAGTGTATAAACAGGTCACCAGGAAAATGGCCACGGTGGCCAGTTTCCTTGTACTTTGCATGCGAAACAGTGGGAAAATGGCTGCCATGACCATTTTCCTGTCGTTTTTCAGCGCTGGACCCCCGCGCCGACATGGGACTCTGGAGAGGTAAGTAATACTATGGGTGCAGGGTGTGCAGTGCCGGGCCCCCCCTGGACCCAGGGGCCTGTGTTCCCCCGCACACCCTGCGCCCATTATAGATATGCCCCTGCATCTGTGTATGAAAACACATTCAGTGACATGCCTGTGATACTCCCATTAGACGGGGCATCTCCGTGCATCTGTATGGCCACCTCCAAGTTATGACCAAAGAACGCTCAATACGTTATCTAATACATGTCAGAGACCATGATTCTGAATCAGTACTGCAAATCTGTGTGCAGACAATTGGGATGCATGCACAGTAGAAAAACATCACTCCACTGCATCCAACATCAGCAGTTTGTGCGACTCTAAATACTGCTTTAATGTACTGTACAAGTGAGTGATCTATTATGCAGTATGCTTGAACATTTTATTTTTTTTTACATAATTTGGAGTTCTACACCTACAATAATTTAAATCAGTGGTTCTCAACTCGGCGAAGGTGGGGCTAGTTGTTACAAAAAAAATCTAAAACCACACCCACATTGCGCAGCGGCTCGTGCGACTGGGAACAAGTTTGAACATGTTACCATCAGTGCTTAGCGAAACAATGCTAACGCAGACATGTATATGTAATAGGTATCTAAACAAACTAGTTTTTCAAAGTAATATTTGTCACCTAGATTTGAAGTCGTATCTTGGCTGGACTGTTAGAGATAAGTGTTTATCATTCATTTTGTTACAATCACAGACCATTAGTTTATTTATTCCCATTGTTAAAATTGTAAATTGAACTATGGCCATTTTGGTTATCTGACATCACTTGGAGCAAGTTGTTACACAATATTGGAGGCAAATTGTTACTCACTGACACTCCCATTAAAAACCAGGTAGAACTAGATGCAAATATAGATAATGAAAAAAAGAGGCAAAATTACAGAGAGTTAAGAAATCTATTCTGGAATGAATGCAAAAATAAAAAAGACTAAGAAGATGACATCAAAATCTAAAAAAAGAGTTCTGAAGATTAGTGTTTCTATATAATGTTCTAAGAGTTACAATCTGTTGAGACCTGGCCAGGAGTGTGTCAAGTGTTTTGCATGTAAAGGGTGGGCTCATATTGCTTGCGTAAAAGAGGATGCAGTAGTATTTACTTGTACTAATTGCAAATCTGAAATCGGCGGTAAAGGCAATGAGTGATGTCTGTCATCAGACTATATACCAAATATATGCCAAACGTGATTTTGTGATAAACATACTATTTATTAGTATTATTATCCTTTATTTACATGGCGCCACAAGGGTTCCGCAGCACCTCACAAAGTACATTAACAAATGAGCAAACTCGTAAAACAGCGACTTACAGTACAAGACAATACAGAATAAGAACATGGTTTATAAACATTGCTGCAGCGATCATGACACTCAAAAAAGCAGGCTGGTGTCAGCTACCAAGTGTTAAGTGCCCTTGTGGAGAGTTTTGAATAGATGATCGTATAAGTGAGTGAAGGAAAAGCACATAAGGGAAGAGGGCCCTGCTTACAATCTATAGAGGGGGGGGGGGGGAGACAGACAGGGGTGACACAGATAGGGTAGACAGTGAGGAAGAAGCATGTATGCAGCAGGTTAGGATGAGAGCTGGAAGGCTTTGAAGTAGTGAGTCTTGAGAACCTGTTTGAAGACTTGTAAAGAGGAGGATAGTCGGAGAGGGAGAGAGTTCCAGAGGTAGGGAGCAGCACGGGCAAGATTTTGGAGGCAGGATTGGAAGGAAGTGATCAATAGGCAAGAGAGGTGGGATGCATTTGTAGGAAAGGGAGGGAGAGTAGTGTGATATCACACATTTGTCAGGGACCCATACCCAGTATCCCTGACGTGGGGGTGCCCTCTGCTATAGACAGAGCGCCGTAATACAAATACCTTACTTACCAAACTGCCACCACTGATGGAAACGATTTAAAGAGGCCACCGATCCTCTATTTCCTCCAATAATTGCACAGGCTCGGCAACAAGATTCTCACGCAGTTAATCTTTTGCTTCCTGCTGCTAGCATTTATCACAGTTATAACATACCCTCTCCACAATTGCGCAGACTCGGCGTCCCAGACGAACACACAGTTCGCTGAGACCAACCCTCTGCTTCCCATACTTAACAATAGATGTAGCGTCACCCTAGTGGACTAATAATCTCTTCAAAGACTAGGTTTCGGAGCATACTGTATATGAAATAAACTAATAAAGAATACTTTATTTACACAAAAGGTAGTACAATGCTTAAAAAATAATGTTACAGAGAAAAGAATGGTTACAAAGGTACATACAGCAACATACAAAGTTTTCTAACGAATGCTTTCATATTAAGATTTTGTATAGATTATTTTATTGGTAACAATTTGTCCCAACCCCGTAACAACTTAACCACATTGGGGGTAGATTGTTACGATTATTTTTTTCTCTAAAACATGTCTTTCATTGTTAATGATAATTATTACACTAACTTACACCCAATATAAATAGAAAGAATACTGTGTTCTTTGTACATTTTTCTGTTTGGTTGTGATTAAAGATTTTTGAGAAATTTGAGTGTCTGTATTTTTGTAACAACTAGTCCGGCCTTCCCCTACCCAAACAGGTCATGGCAGATTTCTTTAATCATGCACAGGTGAGTTAATCTGCAGCCCCTCACTTAGGCACTGCAGCCTTCCTATTCTGAATACTGACTGCTGAAAGCTGCACCGCAGGTGTGTACTTGTGAGTGGTCTGGGGACAGGGAGGGGTGAAAGGTGTCAGTGGGGGATATCTGTGTCAATGTGTGTGGCTCTGTGTCAGTGTATGTGTCAGTGTGTGTGTGTCTGTCTGTGTGCATCAAATACACATGGTACTGTATAGATTCCCTTCAGTATTTGTACCTGAAAGTGAGGTCAGTGAGGGCAGAAGTGCGGTTCCATGCCCATACAGTACACAAAAATGAGAGCTATGGTAAGAACTTACCTTTTTTATCTCTCTTTCTTCGAAGTCCATTGGGTCCACAGGGAGACCTTGGGGTGTAGGTGATGGCTTGGACATTCAGGCACCACGGAGTTAATTTTTCTCTCCCAGGATGCACCTGGCCACTTTCCCTATACCCCACCCTCAAGCCAGAGGCACCTGAGTTCGTAATAAGCCAAAGGCCGAAGGAGGCTAAAAGAGAGAAGGAAGTCTGGAACACACAGGAATCACATTCTCACAAAGAAGGAGATGGAAAACCGGTGACCAGAGCGAAGCCCATCTGAAGCAAGGAGCTTCAGGGTGGGTGCCCTGTGGACCCTATGGACTTCGAAGAAAGATAGATAACAGAGGTAAGTTCTTACCATATCTCTCATTTTCTTCTTCAGGGTCCATAGGCTCCTTAGAGGTGTCCCAAAGCAGTCCTTTAAGGATGGGGACGCTCCTGAGCAGACAGGAGAATCCGGCTCTCAAAGGAAGTCTCCTGAGAGGCAAATGTATTAAATGCATAGAACCTTAAAATGGTCTGGACAGAAAACCACATGGCCGCCTTACAAAGCTGAACAGCCGAGGTGCCACTGCGAGCTGCCCACTATGGACCCACAGACCGAGTAGAATGAGCAGTAACAGAAGGTGGTAGAGGAATGCCCTCTTAAGTGTAAGCCTCAGATATCATCATATGAAACCACCTAGCCAATGTCTGTTGGTTGGCTGGTTTTTTTGTGAAAACCATAGAGGACAAACAAGGGAGTCTGATTTCCAAAGGGAACTGGTATGGTCCACATAAATCCTGAGAGCATGTATCACATCCAATGAGGCCCCACCTGCCGAGAGGTCTGCGGACTGAAAGGCCAGAACAATAATTTCCTCATTAATTTGGAAAGTAGAGACTACCTTAGGAACGAACCTGCGGCTAGACCGAAGAATCGCCCTGCCCTGGTGAAAAATCAGAAATGGGGAATGACAAGAGCGCCCCAAAGTCTGACACCCTTCTGGACGAAGCTATGGCCAGAAGAAAAACAGTCTTAGTTGTCAACCATTTGAGATACACTGAGACCAGCGGTTCAAATGGAGGGCTCAGGAGAGCCTTAAGGACAACAGCCAAATCCCAAGGAGCCACAGTGTACAAAGGGAGGATGAATCCGAAGGACACTTTGCAGGAAAGTATGAATATTCGGTAGAGGAGCAATCATATGTTGAAACCACACTGATAGAGCTAAAACATGCACCTTCAGTGAGGCCAAGCGAAGACCAAAATCCAAACCAACTTGAAGGAAAACCAAAATCCTAAGTGTCCTAAATACCAGAGGGTCATAAACTCTGGGATGACACCATTGAAAAGAGGTATGCCATGCTCAATGATATATACGAGCATAGGCTGGTTTACGTGCTCTGAGCATGGTACTGACCACAGAGCTAGAGAAACCTTTGGACCATAAGAGGGAAGTCTCAAGAGCCATGCCATCAAAGACAGATGACCAGGGGTAAAGGCAAAGAAATCTGAAACAACAGGTCCAGACTTTGAGGGAACAACAACGGAGTGTCGACTAAGAGACTCTGAAGATATGAATACCAATGTCGTCTGGGCCACACTGGAGCCACCAGCTGGACATCCCATCCTTCCTCTTGTTTGAACTTCCAAATGAACTGAGGAAGAAGGGAGACTGGAAGAATCAGGAACACAAACTAGAAGGCCCACTTTACTGACCAGGAGAGCCCCGGCATCTCTTGTCCTGTACCCGTATCTTGGCAGCTTGTGATTGAGTCTGGAGGCCATGAGGTAAACTTCTGGAAGGCCCCGCTTGTCCACTAGGATTTTAAACACCTCTTGGTGAAGAGACCCTTCCCCTGGATGCATGTTGTGACAGCTGAGGATGTCTGCTTCCCAATTGAGAACTCCCGGAATGAACAACGCTGATATGGCTGGGAGATGGCCTTCCGTCCATGTCAGAATGACACCTCTGTCATTGCCGCCTGACTTTGGGTTCCTCCTTAATGGTTGATGTAAGCCACCATCGTGGCGTTGTCTGACTGAACCTGCACAAGTTTTCCATGAAGTATAAGTTTGGCTAGCTGGAGGGCCATGAAGCCTGCCCGAAGCTCCAATATGTTGATTGGCAGGGCAGATTCATCTGCTGTCCAATGACCCTGAAAAGAGTGTGGACCTGTCACTGCGCCCCAACTGCTGAGACTGGCATCCGTCATCAGAATTATCCAGTCTGGAGTCCAAACTGAGCACCCTTTGGTGAGGCGATCTGTCTTCAACCACCAGGATAGGGATAGACGTACCTCTGGAGATAGCACCATTGTCAGTGCTTTTATTCGATGGGGTAACCCGTTCCACCTGGAGAGGATAAGCTTCTGCAGAGGTCTGGAATGGAACTGGGCATAGTCTACCATGTCAAATGTCAACACCATTTCCCAGGACCTGCATCGCTGAGTGGATTGACAACCAGAGACTGTGGAGACATCTGTGCACCTGCATCTGCAAATTGGAGATCTTTTTTGTTGTCAGAAAAATCTCTGCTGCTGGGAATCCTACAGTGCTCCCTGATGGAGCATCACTTGTGATAACTTCTTCCAATTGATTAGACTGTAGCACAGAAATTGTAAGCTGCAGATGATGGTGGAGTACTTCTGGAGACCCTGCTAACAACAGGAGGTCATCAAGGTATGGTAGCAGCCGGACACCCTGTCCCCACAGATGGGCCTCCATGATAGCCATAACCTTGGTAAACACCTTGAAAAACAGGTTAAGTGGATAGGCCAAAAGGTAAAGCCTGAAACTGAAAAGCCAGATAAATCGATGGTGAGATGAAGCAATTGGAATATGCAGGTATGCTTCAAGCAAGGATTGTAACATCTTCTGGATTTTGAATGCCTTGTCTTTGTCTGACGGAGGGCCTGCACAGAAAAACTGATGGGGAGGCCTTTTACGGAAGGAGAGGGTGTAGCGTGAGAGACCACTTCTCTTACCCAAGTGTCCGTGGGGTCCGACACCAGCACTGGGTGAACTGAAGAAGTCAGCCTCCCACCTTGGGACCCCCCAAGGGGAGGCCCCTCCCACCAGGCTGAGGACTTGTCATCGGACTTTACTGCCAGATGTCTGGTACTCCAGGCATGCATCTTGGGCTTGGTAGCTTTTTTGAGGGCTGGCTGCCCAGAAAAGGGCTGACTCTTAGGCTTACCTTGGGGCCAATAGGACGAGGTCCGGGATCCTGAAGAAATAGATACCGAGAGCAGACACGCAGATTTAGCCACTGCCAACGCATCCACAATCTTGTGCAGGTCGGGACCAAACAAGATCTTACCATTATAAGGCAAACACTAATCCTTTCTTAGAGTCCGCATCCGCTCTCCAAGAGCGCAGCAACAAGGAACGGTGAGCAGACACCACAGCAGCCGAAATCCTGGAAGTTAAGAGGCTGACATCCAAAGCAGCCTCATTAATATATGCAGCTGACTCACAGAGGTTACCTACCAGAGTCACTTGATCTCTTGTAGCATATGAAGGAAAGGACTCCTCTAGGGAATCTGCCCAGAAATCCATAGCCTTGGTCACCCCAGAGATAGCCATGGTTGGCTTGGAGATAGCCCCTGAAAGAGAATGCATTGACTTTAAATAAACCTCTACCTTTCTACCCATAGTGTTCTTTAAGGAAGATATGGACGGTATAGGTAGAATAGCACTTTTAATTAAGTGCGTCACATGAGAATCCACCACAGGAGGTGATTCCCTTTTGGTGCAATGTTCCTCAGGAAAGGGATACACATAAGCCAGGTGTCTTTGAGGCTAGTATCGCTTCCCAGGCGATTTCCAAGCCACTTCTTATGCTCTACTAGCTGTTCAGATAAAGGAAATTCTGCAGAGGTAACCTTTATTTCCTAGAACAGAGCGTGTTTGGACTGGGGAGTTGGCAGTTTGTTATCCTCTATGACTAAGCTGGAATATTGATCTTAGACCTAGATTCCTCCTCTCAAAGAGAGGGCTCAGACTCATCTACATCTAGAATCTCCCTGTCATCAGTGTCATCATCATCATATAGTGTAGACTGAGATGACGGCATATGCCTTTTAGCCGGTGTAATGGGTTTATCCCCCTAAAACATACTGCCTGCTGTTGAAACCCTATAGGGGGAAACACAGGAGGCACTGCCAATAGTCCTGCAATAGACATTAATAACTGAGCAAAGGACACACAAGGAGGCTCCTACAATGTGGCTGAGACTACAGAGGAGACTGGAGATTTATAACACCTCACAAATAATCCCTCTAACACCATGTCTCCCACACCTAACCCTGCAGCACATGATTTGCATGACAGCAGGGCTAGAGCAGAATTGTGCACATCATCCTCACTTTCAGACATTGTAGAGAAGGAAGTGTACACTGTGTGTGACAAACCACACAGTTATTAATATAACTGTGAGGTATATTAAACAGTAGCAATCTTAAGGGGAAAGGGATCTGGGAAGAGATTAAATGCACGGGATCTTATTTAAACAAAATAATGAATTTGATAGTTTGTAAAGTATACGGTAGACGAACAATGGAAGTAAATCACTGGTGTAAACTCCTAACAAAATGTACAGGTGTTGGTGTTGCTCCCGGGAAAAAATAATAATAGTTAATATAGAATCTTTGCACAGGCAAAGGAAAAAGAAAATTACCTTTGTGGGTATGTCTCAGTAACAAACAAAATAGCATGTTTCCCTAATAATAACAGCAGTTGGCACAGAAAATGAAAATGGACAATAGCATAAAAGTAGATGATGATATGCTTAACCAGAAGACATAATCACATATATCATGAGGCTTCAAAGTGAGGATCAAATATTACACAAATCCCCTCTAGTGTGTAAAGCATGTATATAAACTGACCTGTATTGGCCAGTAGTTTCACGTAGAAAAACTATCAACGAGTATTGCACATGTCCCTTTATTGAGGTAATTTGAGAGAATTAGACATTTCAATTGTGAATGACAATCTTGGTTATATTGCAAAAAATCACCTCTGATAAATACAGTGTATAAGTTATCCTCTTGGAGTCAGAAAATAGTAGTTAATAAAGGCAGGTAAAAAAAAACAAAACCGTATTTATAAAGAATGTTTTATAAGACACAGGATTTGTATTTAGAATAAGTAATAGTAAGGAACACAAAGGACCTGATTCAGAACCCCTCACAAGATGCGATCGTTCGCTGGCAAAAAGTGGGCAGATATTTAAATTAAGCGCTTGTACTGCGTAGCGTAAGGACACCCAATGTGTGTTGGCGAGCTACGGAAAATTGCACTCGCAAGTGTCTGTAGACGCACCCTTGCCACTCGCAACACACGTCATCTCCGGGAAATGTATGATTAATCGGGACCATCGTGAGCCATCGGAGCTGCTCACAGCCCTTGGGGTTGCCTTTCCCCGCCGCAAGCACTGCAATCAGTGCGGGCTGAAATACATGCAGGTGACGTGTACAATGACGCCACTTTTCTAATTATGCACGGCCTTTAAATGCCGTTGTTGCGGGCAGACACGCCTGCATTTGCAACACCACTCCCCCGTTCACATGCACCTTCCCCTGTTACCACCCACAAATGGGACACTCAAAGCAACGATCTGATAGTGGTTTACGAGCTACCAAAAGCAGATCGCAATGAATGGCTTGTGCATGCGCACTGCAAATTATACGCATGCGCAGATGGGCAAAAATCGCTCAGAGTGAGCGAACGCGCCTTAGCGAGCGGGTCTAGATCAGGTCCAAAGTGTCCCCCACTTCTACTGTCCCGTGTTATGCTTCTAACTAAGCATTGAACAAGTGATGAGAGAGTGGGGGGCTGGTGCCTATAGAGAGTAAAGTGTAGTGGTGGGTTGTTAAAGATCTAGTTAGCGGGAGTTAGATAAGCCCTGATGCCGATTGGCATTGCAGGAGTTTTTTTTCACCCAGATCAGTCAGGTTGCCACCAGAAAATAGAAAGATAAAATAGGTTACCTGTGCATTTATCTGCCTGCTAATGAGCCTTTTGAAAACCGGAATTCAAAGTCCAATTCTAGCTGCCTGTCAGCTGTTGTTAGTAAATTAGCAATAGAACCTATTGTCTACACTGTGTGCTGCAAAACAAAAAGCTCACATGTCCTGCTGTGGCCTCCGTCAATACGGGAAGTCAGCGGTGACGTGTGGAGTGTGTATAAGGTCAGCTGATCGGGTCCAAGGTATGAGGTGTAGGGAGTTGACGCGCATTTCGCCAATCACGGCTTGCTCACAACGAGACACCTAATTACCATGGTCACAGTGTCCTGCTTTAAAAGGTAGCTCCAACCAATGAGCATTGTCCTCAAAATGATTGGCATATTATTTAGCCTATCACAGCATAGTACTTGTTAAAGCCAGCTATTCGGTCTAAACTGGTTGATTGATACCTCAATTGTCCTGTCATAAAGGCAGATACCTCGCAGAGTAGCTCCAACTAATGAGCAATGCCATCAGTATGATTGACATATTATTTAGCCTATTAAGGCATAGTACTTGTTAGAGCCAGCTATTGGATCTAGATTAATAGATTGACATCTCAGTTGTCCAATCATAGGGAAAATAAAATGCAGAAAAATAATCCAGCTTTGCTGAAACTTTATAACATGTTTAATAAACATGTTTGTGATGATTCCATATTAAAAACAGAAAACCCCTGCAAATGAGAGGTGATATGTATATCTCTTTAATAATCTCTTCCCAGATCCCTTTCCCCTTAAGATTGTTACTTTACACAATAACTGTGTCTTTACAGTTCTTGATTTTTTTGCACAGACATTAAACTTATATACAATTACTTGCTCAAATTTCGTGGTCTTCCCAGTAGTACTTGCAACATTTTTAATTAATTCATTCAGAGATGACAAGTTTCAATCTCAAAAATGAACTAATTTATAGACACAAAACAGCAGATTTAGACAGTATTGTTCCCAATATTTCCACTGAACAAGAAATCCTTTCCTCTTCGGAAGATGATTTTCATAGTTTAAAGCAAATCCAATTTAAACAAGTGAGAACAAATTGGAATCTAACTAGTCTAGAGAATTATATCAAGCAGAAGATTGTACCTCGAGGATTAAGACCTAAGATTTTTTCCCACTTTCAAACTATCTTCTGATGTTTTAAAACAAGAATGGGAGGCAAGTTTGCTTAAATGCTCTCATGATTTAATGCATATACTTGTTAAACATAACCACTTGATTCTAGATGAATGTGAATGAGAGATTACATCAGTGGGCAAGACATTGGAGATTTGGGAACAAAATACTCATTTCCAACAGTGTTTTGAAAATTCTAAAAAAGAATTGGAAACATATGAATCCAGCATTGTTGAACGGAAGAAGAACAAATATCTGGGAGACAAAAAAGATTTCCTGACAGGGAATATCTTTAAATAGACTAAAAAAAGTAAAGATACCTTTTCAGCACAAAATAATAAAAAATATTACAACTCATCTAATACAGACATCTCAGAGACAGAAGGTACTCAGGACTCAACCTTCCACAATAGAAAGTCCAGGACTGCAGGAGGTAGCAACCAAGAACAACTCTCTTATTTAGGAGAGCAAAGGGCTGTTCAGGAACGCCCAATGAAAGGAAAACAAGGAGCGGAAAGAAGAAGGGGAAGACACAAAAGATGGGAATCCCCATCCCTTGAACGTTACCAAACTCGCAGAAACCCCTTGAATTAGAAACTACCTCATCACCTCTCAAAATCATTAATGTCTTCAATCACATCTTGACAGATATACAAACATCTATACTTGAAGAAGGTTTATCCTTTTCACCTACTGAGAGATTCAAAAGGTTTCAATGGGAAACTGATTTTAGGATTTTTGGTCAGAAACTTCTCCTTACAAAATTTTTTGGCAACAAATCTGAAGATGATATAGCTCCTAGCCTATCACCCCAAGACCTACAAGCACTCCAGATACTGGAGGATCTGAGGGATGAAAGTCAAGAAATTGGAACCTCATCTAGACCCATCTGCAAAAAAAAAATCTACTTTCTGGCCACATGATTATGTATGCCCAGAGGTCAAAATCTTCATGAACCTAGTTTCTAGGGAATTTGATGATATTCAGAAGAAAGAGAGATATTGGAACCATTTAGGTAATCTGACTTGGAAGGAAAGGAAAGCAATAGATGAACTGAAAGCTATTCCTGATATTCTTATTAAACAGTCAGACAAGGGCAGCAATATTGTCTTGTGGCCCACAGATCTCTATATTAAAGAAGCTAAGAGACAACTGGATGACAATAAATGCTACACTAAATTATTGCTGAATCCAACCGATAACTTCAAGGATCTATATATGAATATTGTCAACAGAGCTGCCCAAGAGGGGGTAAATACTAAGCAAGAGAGGGAATTTTTATCCATCGATAATCCCAAGATCCCTACTTTCTATTTGCTTCCTAAGGTACATAAATACCTAAATGTACCCCCAGGAAGACCAATCGTTGCATCCCAAACTAAACGGGAAACTCTGATTTATGGTGGACACAAAGAGAGGTCTGACAAAATCAGATTTGTAGGTAACTTTTGCAGTAATTGGAAAGAGGTAAAAAATTAAATACACAAATATTGGTATAGTCTTCTGTCAGAATCAGATCTTGAAGTCAAATTAGACAAATTACACAAAAACACTGAATGAATGGTTCATTGGCACTCCCCTACTAGTGGACTAAAATATAAACTCTAGATAGATCAGAAAAAATGATACAACTTTATTTTACAGATGTATAAAATTCATAAAAACATAAAATCCAATCGTAGATGATGATAAAATCTTTAAATGATGATATACTATACAACCAAATAAAAGACCTCCCAATGCACATGTAAACAAGAGGATACAATCACATAAGAGTATAAGACACTTTCCAAAGCAGCAATATGGTCAATAAAAGGACAAGTTCACATATAGATAAAAACACTTTCCTTTTGCAAAAGGATGCTGGTGGTGAATGCACTTTGTAAATAAAGTGTCAGTGCTTGTCAAGAAAATAATAATCAATAGGATTCCTACCATTAGAGAAAGTGTGGGGCCCCTTGACCTCCCGTACCTAGGAACTCCGGAAGGCTGGATAAGGGGAAAGATGTTCTGGGCCCCAAAGCTTATCCAGCCTTCCGAAGTTCCTACTTACACAAAACATTCTCCCAAGAAATTAGCAGTGACAGGGACACATCCATGTGGCAACTGCAAGATATGTGACCATATCATTAACATCAAGATGATTAAAGATAAATTTGGAGAGGAAATCCAGCTCAAACATTTTCAGCTGCCACAGCAAAAACGTGACTTATTGTATCATGTGTTCTTGTGGAATGAAATAAATGGGAATCACGTCATGCATGTTGAAACAATGAATACTTGAAGACATGGGCAATATTAGACATGCCGAAACCGATAGGATCAAGATGAAACAGCTAACGCCGGTTGCGTAACACTTTTTTCTTAAACATATTGGCACAATCAAAAATCTTAAAGTATTTGGCTTAGAAACCCTGCACTTAGGCATTAGAGGTGCAGATACTATGAAAGAACTCCTAAAAAAAAGAGAGTTACTGGACATTTAGACTGGGTAGCATTTCCCCCAATGGGATGAAAAAAAATATAAATTTTAATGCCTTTTTATGAATACTCAGATGACTCTCACATTCACCAGTAATCTCTATACACTTTCAAGTTATACACAATTTTATTATCAATGGTTGCACTTAATATTTTTTTATTGTTTTTCACAAATTATTATCTATATTTATTTATTATTCCCTCTTTATGCACTTGCTCCTTGTTACGACCAGGGGTTCTCAGCATGCCGGCCGGCAGATATTACCTATGAGGACGCTATGGCAAAGGGCGTCTGGCGGTGGTGCTGGTATCTGGCGGGGTGCATTGGCTGCGCGTAGTTCTTTGCGGGCATACTGTCACTCTGGTCTGGTTAGGCCTGGTGGTGCTTCCATTCCACTCTGGCATGGGCACCGCCATCTTGCCTCCGGTCATGTGACCTAGTCACCCTATCCTGGTGTGTCACATGCTCTCTCTGGCCAGTCACAGTCCATCACTGGGTATTTAAGGGAGTGCAGAGCTTCCTTTCATTGCCAGTGCAACGTGTTTCTCAGCGAGAGCTGAGAGAGAGACTTCCTGTGCTTTCACCTGTCTGTTGGGATCATTGCCTAGCCTGCTTCACCCTGCCTGTTCCAGCCCCGCTGGATTCTCCTGCCTCCTCCTGGATTACTGGACTACTTTCTTTTATCACTACCTGGACTTTTTCCCATTGCTTCACTACAGTTCCCCAAGTGCACTTTAGTGCTATACCTGGACTTTTTGTTTTGCCACATTCATGTCTGTTAAGCCACTCATTAAAAACTCCACATTTATTTTCAAATCAGCTTCAGTGTCTGCTCCTTTTACCACCCCGGTCCCACAACAAAACCAGAACATCACACCCCTACACCTTTGTCATATTCAATTATTTATTTATTTTCATGCTTCACAATACCAATAATACATATTCCCTATAGATTCCATCACACGAAACACCATTATTAATTATTTAGCATTGACATTTCATAGTAGTAAAAGGAATCACATAAAAGGCATCATGTATTCCCCTTTTTACACGTTTATCTACATATTTTGTACTCATTTTCACAATCCTTTATTTCACTTTTAATTGTATATTGATTTTATTTTAATTTAATTTTTTCATCATATATAAAACTGTTCTCCTCAATAATTTTATTGATATTTATATTTTTATTCATTAATATTTTTCCCTCTGTATATACAGATCACCTCTTATTTGCAGGGGTTTTCTGTTTCTAATATGGAATCGTCACAAACATGTCTAATAAACATGTTATAAAGTTTCAGCAAAGCTGGATTATTTTTCTGCATTTTATTTACCCTAAGATTGGACAACTGAGATGTCAATCTATTAATCTAGATCCAATAGCTGGCTCTAACAAGTACTATGCCTTAATAGGCTAAAAAATATGTCAATCATACTGATGACACTGCTCATAGCTGGAGCTACTCTGCAAGGTATCTGCCTTTATGACAGGACAATTGAGGTATCAATCAACCAGTTTAGACCGAATAGCTGGCTTTAACAAGTACTATGCCGTGATAGGCTAAACAATATGCCAATCATTTTGAGGACAATGCTCATTGGTTGGATCTACCTTTAAAGCAGGACACTGTGACCATGGTAATTAGGTGTCTCGTTGTGAGCAAGCTCGTGATTGGTGAAATGCGCGTCAATTCCCTACACCTTCTACCTTAGACCCGATCAGCTGACCTTATACACACTCCACACATCACCGCTGACTTCCCGTATTGACGGAGGCCACAGCAGGACACGTGAGCTTTTTGTTTTGCAGCACACAGTGCAGACAATAGGTTATATTGCTAATTTACTAACAACAGCTGACAGGCAGCTAGAATGGGACTTTGAATTCCGGTTTTCAAAAGGCTCATTAGCAGGCAGATAAATGCACAGGTAACCTATTTTATCTTTCTATTTTCTGGTGGCGACCTGACTGATCTGGGTGAATAAAACTCCTGCAATGCCAATCGGCATCAGGGCTTATCTAACTCCCGCTAACTAGATCTTTAACAACCCACCACTACACTTTACTCTCTATAGGCACCAGCCCCCCACTCTCTCATCACTTGTTCAATGCTTAGTTAGAAGCATAACACGGGACAGTAGAAGTGGGGGACACTTTGGACCTGATCTAGACCCGCTCGCTAAGGCGCGTTCGCTCACTCTGAGCGATTTTTGCCCATCTGCGCATGCGTATAATTTGCAGTGCGCATGCACAAGCCATTCATTGCGATCTGCTTTTGGTAGCTCGTAAACCACTATCAGATCGTTGCTTTGAGTGTCCCATTTGTGGGTGGTAACAGGGGAAGGTGCATGTGAACGGGGGAGTGGTGTTGCAAATGCAGGCGTGTCTGCCCGCAACAACGGCATTTAAAGGCCGTGCATAATTAGAAAAGTGGCGTCATTGTACACGTCACCTGCATGTATTTCAGCCCGCACTGATTGCAGTGCTTGCGGCGGGGAAAGGCAACCCCAAGGGCTGTGAGCAGCTCCGATGGCTCACGATGGTCCCGATTAATCATACATTTCCCGGAGATGACGTGTGTTGCGAGTGGCAAGGGTGCGTCTACAGACACTTGCGAGTGCAATTTTCCGTAGCTCGCCAACACACATTGGGTGTCCTTACGCTACGCAGTACAAGCGCTTAATTTAAATATCTGCCCACTTTTTGCCAGCGAACGATCGCATCTTGTGAGGGGTTCTGAATCAGGTCCTTTGTGTTCCTTACTATTACTTATTCTAAATACAAATCCTGTGTCTTATAAAACATTCTTTATAAATACGGTTTTGTTTTTTTTTACCTGCCTTTATTAACTACTATTTTCTGACTCCAAGAGGATAACTTATACACTGTATTTATCAGAGGTGATTTTTTGCAATATAACCAAGATTGTCATTCACAATTGAAATCTAATTATGTTCATTGCGATTGATTTACACACGCAGTATTAATATATGCAATATTAACATGGACAACAAGTCATCTGATTGAGCAGACTGGTTGTTTCTTTCTTAGGGGATTTTTTGAAATATAACCAATGTTGCCTTTTACTGTTGAAATGTAAATATGTTTATTGCGATTGATTCACAAATGCAATATTAATAAATGCTATATTATTACAAACAAACAGGTCCTCTGACTGAGCACATTGGTTGTTCCCTTTTGTTTCATTGTGGCAGCTATAAAAGGGAGATGTGGAATATTGCGATTAATTAATATGTGCAATATTATCATAACCAGTTTTTTCTTTCTGTTTATTTGTTACGGCAGCCTGAACAGGGATACGTTTAATATTGTCAATTGATTATTGCTTTTATTTTTGAAACCTTCTCTCTCTTCTGCTGCTAACATCAGGGATATGTGCAATATTGGTTTTAGCGAAGACCTAATTCTCTCAAACTACATCAATAAAGGGAGTGGGACATGTGCAATACTAGTTGATAGTTTTTCTAAGTGAAACTGCTGTCTAATACAGGTCAGTTTATATACATGCTTTACACACTAGAGGGGATTTGTGTAATATTTGATCCTCACTTTGAAGCCTCATGATATATGTGATTATGTCTTCTGGTTAAGCATAAGATATGCTATTTTGTTTGTTACTGAGACATCATTCGGCTTTCCAATACCCTAATTAAGTGACATTTATAACAGTATTTAATATTTATTACTCCTTAACTGCACTTATCAGCAACCTACATGAGAATCTGTTCCTCCCGTTTGCACATATTTATTGATATTTTCCTCTGATCTCAGTCATTAGTGTTTATAATTCACCATATGCTATATTATCATAGAACTATTTTGTAACCGGAATAGAGGAAGTACCCTATTATTTCAAGGTTAACACTTCCTCACCTTTTATATTTTAGCCTTCAATTGTGGTTCAATTTAGAATTATTAGTGAACCCTTATTTTGGCACCTACTGTGATACAGATTTATTCTGTATTTCACACAACTATTTTAAAGCAAGCACCAACAGAGGCGCCATGAGAGGTGGGGAGCGGGTACAAAATACCCGGGCCCGGACTTCCTGAGGGGCCCGGCGGGGGCCGGGTCCGACGCCTCCCCCTACCCTCACAGCAGCCCAGCACACAGTGTGTGCTGAGCTGCAGTGGGAGATTTGCTCGTGGCTGCTGTCTCCTATGCCTGTGGGGGGCAGCGATCACACTGATCACGCCCCCCTGGCTTTGCGCTGGGCTGATGGGGCTCAGAGTGTCCCCCTCGCGGAGGGGACGTGGCCACGCCTCCCGCAATTAGGCCACACCCCCTATTACCCAGGCCCACCGCGGCTCTTGGCGGGCCTGAGCACCAAATAAGAGTTAGGTTATAATTTACAACCATATCATATTTTTTCAAGCAAAGAGTGCTCCACAAAGGGAATTTTCTTTTTCCTTTGCCTGTACAAAGATTCTATATTAGGTATATTAAACACCCTGACAACACTTGTACAATAAGGGCTGAGAAGTAAAGGAAAGGTACATTAATATCTTTAACAGGTGAGAAAGAAGCACACACAGACAGGCAGTGCTAGTATAAAGTCACATACTATGCAGAAAAACACCTGCACAATGGCACTACAATTCAACTTAGCAGACTTATTGTCTGGTAGGCATTAGTGCTACATACGCTGATCAGGAGGTGAGGTAAGTAGGGGGAGCTGAGATCTGCAACTTCCAGTGGAAGAAAATGGCCACTGGAGACGTCAGAGGGGGCATGCCCATGGGAGGAGAGCTGCTTCAGCTAAGCCAGACAGCAGTGGAAAGGCAGGCTGGGCAGAGGGGATGAGCTGGCTGTAAAACAGGGATAGCTGCCTCCCCTGGCCAGCAATTAACCCCAAAGACACTGGTTTGTGCACCAGCTTATGTCCCTGGTGGTCTAGTGGAAGTGCAGCTTGCCCAGGCCTGGCTCCACTGACATCATCCCCTGGTCTGTCACCTGAGACCAGGGGGGAAACACTGCTACAAGCAAATCACTACAATCAGTGATCCGCTTCTTACCTGGTCCCCGTATGTCCGGCTGCAGTCCTGGGATCCTGTGAAGTCTGGCTAGCACAGACCTTGTGGTCCCGCTGCGATCCCCGGATCAGTACCAGCATCTCGGTTCATGCGGGGTGATGGAGTGGCAACGTGGACATCCACTGTACTGTTCACCGCTGACTGCTCTGAAGAAATAACTTTGAAAATCTTCTGGGGCTGTTAAACAGCCCCACTGCATCTACCCGACTCTGGCTGGGGACCAGCGAAAAACTGAGGTGACTCGATGGCGGGGTATAGGAAGAGTGGCCCGGTGCATCCTGGGAGAGAAAAATTAACTGTGTGGTGCCCGGATGTCCAAGCCATCACCTACACCCCAAGGTCTCCCTGTGGAGCCTATGGACTGTGAAGAAGAAAGGAAAACATTTGTTTGCTCACCACAGGTTTTTATTTCCCCTCTATGCCCAAGTGGATAGTAGGGAATGATGTTGGACAGTAACCGATACCACTGCACAACACAATGAAAATGTTTCTGATGTGAAAATAGTTACTTCTAATTGATTTCAGCATGCAAAGAATGAATATGAAATTTAAAACTCTCTGAGTTCCGAGATACAGCCCATTTATAATGATGTAGGGGTATTCCTAGTGAAGTGGGCAGAATGGAGAGAATCTTACCAGCAATCTGCGTTCCGCGCAGCGGGGCGGGGCCTAATGACCCAATTAAATGAATCAGTTATTTGTCCCCTCCCCTATTCAAATATATGCGATTCACGGGATTACCCACACAAGATAACTGTGGTGCACTGAGTGAAAAGCATAGTGAGTGATTCCACCAAGACATTTCAGCAATGGAACAAAGATATCAGGGTAGGTGAATCACTACTGTTGGACAGTGACAAGAGATGCCCCAGAAGAGGAGTACAAGCGACAAGCAAAGAGAAAGCACCCCCATGAATAGGCCACTATATTAGATAGTACTTTCGTATGCTGTATGTTTGTTTCGTTTTGTGTTCTTAATTGTGATTGATTGAATTTAAACAACTGTTATTTATTTTTGATCAAGAAAATATCAGATTATTTTAAAATAGCTTTTCACTATGACTATATTACTAATGTACATACAGTATAGTGCAAGTAGTGTAGCTCAAAAAATAGAGCTAGTAAAAACATTCTGAAATCATTTTAGTTTTTCTTGACCTCAAATTAGTAATGTATGACTATTTTAGAAAGGAAACAAATTAAAAATATTAATTTGTTGTACACTGTACTTTGTCCGGGGGCCTTCTGGTATGTGGCACTGACCCTTATGGTATGTGGCAATGCTCCCACTCCCATTACTCCACTTTTGTTCTCTTCTACCCAACCTGGCACCTACTACCCCACCGCTAATCTCTCCCCCAAACCTCCTCTCCATGTCACCCCACCACACCTCCACCCATATCTCATTAAACCCTCTGCCCACCGGCTACAGGTTGCCTTCCCAGCACTGGTGCCCACACAATCTCTCCACTACTTTCATCTCGGTCACCCAAATTAATCTATTCTTCTCGTTAAAGCAACCAAGATAATCTCATTTACATCTCTCCTACAAACACTTTCCTGTGCCCTCTGGAATGCCAGATCAGTCTGTAATAACCTAGATCCCACCCATGACCTTTTAATCTCAAAAAACTTGCATCTCCTAGACATTCCTGAAACATGGAATTCACCCTCTGATACCACTTCCCCTGCAGCTCTCTCCTGTGGGGGCCTCACCTTGTTTCACAATCCTTGGCCCGGGGGTCGCCATGGTGGTGATATGGGGGTCCTTCTATCCCCAGGTTACTCCTACTAAATCCTACCCTCTGAACCATCCCTTACTTTCTCTAAATTTCAGGTGCATACTATACGCCTCTTCCAACCAGTACACCTGTGAGTAGCTGTCATTTACCGTCCCCCTGGCCCTCACTCCAAATTCCTTGACAACTTTGCTACTTGGCTCCCTCACCTTCTCTCCTCTGACCTTCCATCCATTATCCTAGGTGACTTCAATATTCCAATTGATATCCCCACAGAATCCTCTGCCTCCAAACTCCTTACCCTCACATCTTCATTTGATCTTTCCCAATGGAGATGTGAGTGGACATTCGCTTCATCTGGTCTTCACTCATTGTGAGATACTTCTGATTACTCCAATTCCGCATTCCCCATCTCTGACCATCACCTTCTCTCTTTTAACCTATCCCTCTCTCCTTCCCCTCCTCTACCTACTAAGCCACCATCACTATACAATGCCTCCCTTAATTCTGCTCTGGACTTTGTTGCTCCGGTGATCACTACTCACCCTCGCAGAT
Organism: Taudactylus pleione; assembly: GCA_031769625.1. Classification (NCBI taxonomy): domain Eukaryota; kingdom Metazoa; phylum Chordata; class Amphibia; order Anura; family Myobatrachidae; genus Taudactylus; species Taudactylus pleione. The sequence goes on from JAUIMM010000136.1 coordinate 872,368, forward strand.
CCACAACTCAACCCTGGCATTCCAAAAGCACCAGATACCTGCAAAAGTGTTCATGAACCACCAACTGACAGTGGAGAAGGTCACGCTCTAAGGCAGATTTTCTCCATTTGAAATGTATGCTCTCATCGTACATTACTGCTCTTTCCCTCTCCAAACAGTCATATTTCAGGAACCTCATCTCCTCTCAGTGCTAAAATCCCCAGCGTCTCTTCACCACCTTCAACTCCCTCCTCTGCCCACCCCCTTCTCGCCTCCCCTCCTCACTCTCTGCCCTTGACTTTGCTACCTACTTTACATCTAAAATTCATTCCATACGTCAGGACATCATATCCCAACATTCCCCCAGCTCTCCAACTCCTCCTTTCCTGGATCACCCCTCCCCATCCATTTTACCAACTCTGACATCCTTTTCCCCTGTATCTGGAGAGGAAGGCATGGCCCTCATCCGGTCCTCCCCTCCTACCACCTTCCCCCTTGACCTTATGCCTTCACATCTCCTCCGCTACCTCTATCCTTATGCCTGTTCCCATCTTGCCCACCTCCTAAATTTCTCCCTCTCATTTGGCACCGTCCCTTCTGCATTGAAACATGCCCTTGTCTCCCCCATTCTTAAAAAACCTACCATTGATCATAACACTCTCTCCAACTACCGTCCAATCACTCTCCTCCCTTTTGCCTCCTAGCTCCATGAGCATATTGTGTACAACCACCTTACCACCTTTCTTTCATCCCTCTCCCTGCTTGACCATTTTCGGTCTGGCTTCTGTTCACTCTGCTCCACTGAAACTGCCCTCACAAAAGTCAGCAATTACCTCCTTGCTGCGAAATCCAAGGGCCACTACTCTCTGCTCATTCTTCTTGACCTCTCTGCGGCTTTCGACAATGTTGACCACCCTCTCCTGCTGCAAATCCTTCACTCCCTTGGTCTACGTGACACTGTCCTCTCCTGGCTGTCCTCTTACCTCTCTGAATGATCCTTCTCTGTCTCCTTTCATGACTCATCTTCCTCTTACATTAGGTGTTCCCTAAGGTTCTGTTCTTGGACCTCTCCTATTCTCTCTCTCTATACGTCCTCTCTAAGTGACCTCATCAGCACTTTTCACCTCCATTATCATCTCTATGCTAATCATAATAAGATCTACCTTTTCTCCTCTGACCTTTCCCCCTCTCCTCTCACTCGTACAGTATCTTCAACTGTATCTCTGCTACCTCTTCCTGGATGTCCCAGCAATTTCTTAAACTTAATACTGCATGTCTAAGACTGAGCTGCTAATTTTTCCACCCTCCATCATAATTTCATGTCCCACTATTTATTTTTCCATTGATGGCACAACTATCTCCTCTAGCCCCAAAGTGCGCTGTCTTGAAGTACTCCTCCCTATCCTTCAAACCACATATTCAAAACATTTTGCAGTCCTGTTGTTTCCATTAAAAATATTTTCTCAACAAAACAAAAAAAATGCCACTAAAACCCTCATACACTTACTGGTCATCTCCAGATTGGACTACTGTAACCTCCTCCTATCTGGCCTCCACAACTCCCATCTCTCTCCCCTCCAGTCTCTCCCCAATGCTGCTGCTCATCTCATATTCCTTTCCAAATGCTCTATATCTGCCTCCTCTCTTCTACAAGCCCTCCACTGGCTCCCCTTCCCTTTCAGAACCCAAATCAAGGTTCTCACACTCACTAAGCCCTCACCCATTCCTCTACCATTTACATCTCTGACCTAATCTCCCTTCACTCTCCTGTCCGCCCTCTTCATTCAACAAATTCACGCCACCTTTCATGCCAACTGATTACTGCCCCCCACACCCACCTTGCTCGTGCTGCTCCCCACCTTTGGAACTCTCTCCCTCTTCCCATCAGACTCTCCACCTCTTTAAAATCCTTCAAACGGGCTCTCAAGACCCACTACTTAATCAAACCCTTCCAGCTCTCATCCTAACTTGCTGCTACATGCTCCATCCTTCCTGCTACCCCATCTGTGTCACACCTGTCTGTCTTCCCCTCCCTTTTAGATTGTACAGTAAGCCCCTCAAAGCAGGGCCCTCAACCCTCTTGTGCTTCTTATTTTACTTTCATCTATCACTTACTCCCCATTAGGGATCCTAACAATTAATTACTTATGCTCTGTTGCATATCTGGGTGTTACCGTGGCTAATGTAGCAATGTATATTATCCATGTCCTTGTCCTGTATTGTATTGGACTGTAAGTCGCTGGTCAACATATTTCTCTATATACTTTGTAAGGTGCTGCGGAACACTTGTGGCGCCATATAAATAAATGATAATTATAATAATAATAGGAAACAGTCAAATGACAGAAATGATAAATGGCCTACTGTATTAACCTACAGTTTTAACACTGGAGAGGATTAACTAATAACCTAAGAACATTTTTACATGTTAAATCAATAATAAATTAGATCATGTTGACATTTTCCATAAGTTCAATATTCAGATATGGTGCATACAATTATACAATACATAAAAGGGTTCTAAAAATGTTCAGATTATTATACTTACAGGTGAACCTATTGTAATTCTAGATACCACCAACTGAATTTTCTGGTCAACACCACCCTGTAAATTTGTCAAAAGTTAAATCATTTTGCAGAATTCAAGTGGTGAAAAAAACATATGCAATTATAACAAACAAAATCCACTTTCATAGCCTTCTTCCACAACTTACTGATATCTTTTGTGAGCACTTTTCAATTAAATAATATATGGTTTTAAGGTACTATGGGACCTATGTATCAAGCCATTTTTTATATAAAATTATGCAGAAACTGCTGTTTCTGCATAATTTTATGTATCAATCCTATGTACTAATGGCACAATGCAGGACATTTCACAGAAATCTCCAGCAAAATACGAATTAGCACTTCACATTGCAGTCCCCATTATTATCAATAGGGACTATGATCTGACCCCTATGTACTAAACTCCAAAAAGCTAAGCTTCAGATGGTGTAAACTGATGATTGCCTATGGGGGCTCCCTATGCAGGAGAGAGATCTTTCAATCTCTCCCCCTGCAGCCTCCGGCCAGTCCAGGGAGCTGATGCTGTGCACATGTGCAGTGTCAGCTTCCCCCGAGGAAGTCTTTAACTTCAGTAAAAACTTCTCCAAAATGCCGGGGATATAACTCATGGGGACAGAGGTTACCACAACCGCTGACCCTGCGTGTTCTCACTAGTACATACTGTAGCCGGATGTTTTTATTAAAAATGAAAATATCCCCGGCGAGTTGGAACGTTAATAATCGCGACAGTGCAGCAAATAACAACACATAGTCCCCTATGACATTAATTAATAATCTCTCTACAATAAAATACCTTTAAATTGAATCCAAATTTGCCATCTTCATCTGGTGTAATTCGGACCAAGAGCAAATCTCCATTAGTAAATTCATTCTATTTCAGACAGATAATTTGGTTTAGTCATTTGATAAGTTATATAATTTTGGATATGCTGTATCGCACTCTTAAAACACAATATTGTGTGTGGAGGTTTAGGTTAATGCAGCCTCAGACAGTAGCCCTTTCCTGTTCACGGATAAAAAAAATATAGAGATCTAGGAAATTGTCTATGTAGGTGCAAAAAATATTTAATGTGTGTGATGGAGAGCTTGTATCTGAAAATGTGTGCATGTGTGGGCAGAAAGGATACCTAATATGTTAAAAAGAATAAGCATGTAATTTGTTGGTGGGTAAATATGGTGTATAATTGAAGAGATCACAAACAATATAATATATAAAAACAATTGGGATGAAAGCAAGCTAAATCAATACATTATCAAAAACAATTAGTACTTGCACAAAAAAGTTCACGTAAGGTTGCATGAGTCTTCAAGTGTGCTATTAGTAGATCAATAGTAGAGATGCCAATGCATTTCTATAATATTGTTTATGTCTATGTGTTGGTTGTTGTACTGTGTGATGAATAAAGGTTGCGTTTCATAATCCTTTTCTTTGTACATTAATAGTATTTCTCTCAATTGTTGTTGCATATTCTAGTGCACGCTCAACTAGGAGAATCGGTATGTAATGCTGACGGCTGTTTAGCCACTGGATCAAATACCAACAGCCAGGGCCGGACTGGGACTAAAAATAGGCCCAGGCATTTAAAGAACACACAGGCCCACCTTGGCGTCAGCATCTGGCTCCTGGCATAGACTCCTCCCTTTACTATTCCTGACTCTGCCCACTTGCTCTTACAAATATAATATATATATATAATAATAAAAATGTGCCATAGTCAGACATTTGGTATTTGATTCTGTTAGGTAAAGCTGAAGCTACATTGGTGTAGGTCACACTGAAAGAAAAGGGAAGGCATTTTCCCAATGGACCAAGCCCTGGTTTAGCAGTTGTAGAGGATTAGATAGTGTTCACTGTAAGAATTTTTAGGGCAGGGGGTGCTGAACACATAGGAGGACACATCTGTGCACTAAAGCAGAGCCATAACTACACATTTTGGTGCCCTGTGTACATAAAGAGCATTGGTGCCCCCCTTCCACACCTTAAGAGGGGAAGAGCGTGCCGTAGGCGCGCTTTAAAATACACAGAGTGTAGTCTCGCTGGGGGAGTGACCACACAATAGTACCCTCAATTCAAATTATGCAACACAGTAATGCCCCTTAGTCACATTACACCGCACAGTAGTGTCCCTTAGTCACATTACACTGCACAGTAGTGTCCTTTACACATTATGCCACACACCGTAATGACCCTTAAACATTATGCCATACACCATAATGGCCATTACACACATAGGCAAAACTAGACATTTGGTAATGGATGGTCACAGCAGGGCTGCCAAGACACTGGGCAGGCCCAGGTATGGTAGGAGTGCATGACTACAGCATGATTATAGTGTGAGGTGTGAGTTGAGTTGTGTGTGGTTGCTGCATATTGGAGACGTTGGTTACACCTCTCCTGTACTCCCATGTCTCTAAAGAGGCTTAGGTACTTTGTACCCATACTCCTGGGTCCCAGGGCCCGATTCAGACACGCTCGCTAGATGCGTTCACACGCTGCCAAAGTATGCAAATCCCGCGATTGAACAGCAAGGTATTAGCACGCCCACTATGTCTTGGCGTGCGATCGCGGTATGTATGTAGATGTATGTAGACGCCCACCAGCCTGTCTTGAGACGCCCGCTTTCCCTTAGCAATGCACGTCATCACTAGGAAGTGTATGCAACAATCGGTAACATCGAGAACCATCAGACCCATACGCAGCACTTGTAGCAGATCATACCCTACCGCAAGCACTGCAAGTGCTTCTGTGTAAAATACAGCCATGTGACGTGTACTATGACGCTGCGTCTTGATTATGCACATCTATCAAACGGCATTAAGACGCTCAGGCATGTCTGCGTTCGCACCACCACTCTCCCGTTTCCATCGACCAACCCGTCACCACCCACAAATGGCTCGTCCTGTCACTCAGGTTAGTGAGGCGTCTATGTACAAGGGGCGATCGCTTCGTGATTGCATGGACTGGTTCGCGCACTGCGATGCATACGCATGCGCACATTGCAAACTGGCAGGCTGCGTTCGAACGCAGCCTAGCGAGCGGGCCCCCAGTTCCAACCCATCACAACTTTTGTTACCTTGACAGTTTGCCATCCTGTCTCATGAGCATTACGTAGATAAAGTTTTCTAGCTTCAACTCTAGTCCCTGTGATGTGTTATGCTAGGCATACACTATACAATTATCGGGACGATATCAGCAGATCGCCCTGATAATTGCACTGTGTGTGCGGGCGACCGATGGTAAAATATCGATTGGTTAGGCATGCGCCCCTGTCATTATCGGCGCTGTTATCTACAAGCAGCACTGATAGGCAGGGCTATGTATGAACGGTCAGTTCGCCTGACCGCTCCGCCCGCTGCAGCTAATACTATCGACAGCTGCAGCCTAGTGATGCCCTATCCCCACAGCAGGGACAGCGCTGTCCTTGCTACGGGGGCTGCCGGCTCCAGGGCTGCATGCGGGATCTTGCGATGTTTGCGGGATCCCATGCATGCTCAGTGGAGCCCGCCGAGGCTGAGACACAACGCATCAGTGCTATGCTGATGCGCTGTGGTCTCTAGCGGAGATCGCCAGAGAGGGGAGCTATAAATATCCCGCTCATCGTTAGGGCTTCCTGCTTCGCCTTGGTAAAGAGGCGAAGCAGGAAGCATTATAGCAGCACGATAAGTGCCGCTATAATACATCTCCCCCACTGTTCCATACCAGAGACACACTCCATGCATTACATAGACCAACCAATTATACTGGAAAGTAGACAAGATTTGGCAGTCCTTTAATATTTAATAATATTTATTAACATAAACAATAGGAAAGACAAACCGTTACCAAAAAAAAGAGACCATATTATGAAGGAAATTAAAAGATTAAATTAATTGCATGGCCTTTACACAAGTAACCCCACCTGCAGGGAATACATATCAGGTAAGTCACCCTCTGCAGCACAGTTTCAGAGGGAATAGAACACTGCATGGCTGCATATGCTGTGCTGGGAACCTGCACACAGACAGAGGGCCTGATTCAGAGCCGGACGCTATTTGCGGACGCTCATTCAGAAAAAGGGGCTGGCTATTTAAATTGAGTGCTCGCTCTTTGCGGTCTGTTGACGCCTCGATGTCTGAGCGAGCGTCCGAAACATGCGCTCGCTATTTTGTAAAGACGCCCCTTGGCCGCTCGCATCATACGTCATCTCCGCTATTTATTTGATTAATCGAGTACATTGAAAGGCGTATGATCTGCTCGCTATTCTTGTGGTAGCATTTTCCTACCGCAATCATGCGAGCAGTTCAGGCTAAAAGACAACCAAGTGACGTGGTCGATGACGCTGCTTTGTTAATTATGCACACCCATTAAACGCCCGTTTTGACCATTTGGCACGCCTGCATTCGGATCTCCACTCCCCGTTTTCAAGCACCTTCTCCTGTTACCACCCACAAACGCCTCATCCTGTCACTCAAATTAGCAGGCACTCGACTGGTTGGCGCATGCGCATTACAACCCATACGCATGCGCAGATGTGCTAACATCGCTCGGAGCGAACGAGCGGCCGCTTACGAGCGGCTCTGAATCAGGCCCAGGGGACACTGGGCCTGATTCAGACCTGGATGCTAAGCCGCGGACGCACGCTATGGGCGATTGTCACCTGTCTGCGCATGCATCACATTGTGCGCGCGCGAACCAGTCGCTGCGATCAGGAATCGTGTGCTCGTGGCACAAAGACTGAGCGCCACTTTCAGTGACAGCGCCATTTGTAGGTGGTAACAGGGGAAGGTGCTTGTGAACGGGGGAGTGGTGCTGCGAAAGCAGGTGTGTCTGGCCGTCAAAAATGAGTTTTATGGGTGTGCATAATTAGCATGGAGGTGTCATTGTACACGTCACTAGGTTGTATTTCAGCCTGCAGTGATCGCAGTGCTTTCAGTGGGGTAGGGTCTACCTCAAGGGCTATGAGCAGCTCTGATGGCTCTCGATGTTACCGATCATACACTTCCTGGAGATGACGTGTGTTAAGAAAGAAAAGTGGGCGTCTTTAGACTGGCGTGCGCTCGCTCTGCCGTCGCTCTCTAAGACATAGAGGGCGTCCTTACACCATACAGTGTGATCGCAGAGTTTGCATACCCGGCCCCTTTTGGATGTGAGCGATCGCGGCTTAGCGTCCGGGTCTGAATCACCCCCACTATACTGCACATGCTGTGTGATTACCTCCTCTCCAGCTGAGGGCCCAGCTACACACCCAGCAACCCTTAAAATCTGAAAGTAAAGGCAACCCATACACGGGGCGATAAAGCAGGCGATCCGACTGTGATTGGTGCGATTTGCCTGCTATATCGCACCTTGTATGGCCCTGATGTTGGGCCCTCCCGTGGGGTCATACATCGCACCCCCTGATCTTTCTGCAAGACCGAAAGATCAGGGGATGCCATGTGCGATCCCATGCATGGCTATGCGAGTGAGGGAGGAAGGAGCCTGCATATGGGGGGGTCGGCCACCCAATCGCACCGTGTGTGCGGACCGCCCGATATATCAGACGACTGATCCCCTATCACCTCGCACGGTGCAATTGCACCGTGTATGGGGACCTTAACACTCGGTATATAAAATGCAGAAGCATCAAGAAAAGAGTACAACTTTTATTTTTAAAAGTAATGACCTTGGCAATTATTTTATTATAAACCTATAGGCATATTTAGAATGTGACGGTAAATACAACTACATCTTTAGCTGTCTTTAAAAAAAAAAAAATTATATCTGTATACTGTGTGTGTGTGAATAAATATATATATATATATATATATATATATATATATATATATATATATATGTATTTACTTGATGAAGTCCCTAGTGGATGAAACGCGTTGGGAGCTGCCTCTTACCTAATGAAAGATAAGCACCTTATGAATTTAAGAGAACATTCTTATACTTTGTACTTTTTAGTGTTTTTAAAATTTTTAGAACACTTATTGCTGCTCTGACACAAAAAAATGTTATGTGCATTTTACTGTGCTATTATTATATCATACTTATGTACATATGTATTCATTGGAACTGTACTAATGCTAGTTTTTAAATATTTATTAGCACTTTGCACTTTGTGAGATACAACTGTTGCACCTACCTAGACCTAAAAGGTCATTGCTAGAGCTCCTCGAAAATACGCACAGGCTCAGCAGTCTATAATTTGTTTGTTTGTATGTGATATTAATAAATTGTTATATATATTTTTTACACATATGCTCTTATATGATTTATGAAGCACCTTGATCATACATATGTACTGTAACTTGTAACACATTAGTTTGTATTATCTACGCCAGTCGCTAAAGACCTTGTACACCTACACATACTGCAATCCAAAATGCCCTATTATATTTGGCCCAGCTGACACCCTTGACATACAGGGAGAACGTAGCACACACAATCATATTCACCTCCTAACTAGTATCCTTATCTGAGTTGGCGCCGGTAGCTCTTTTTGTATCTAATTCTCTCTCTCTCTATGCACAAACACACACACACACACACACACACGAAAAAGGGTTAATATAGGACCTGAAACGTCAGAATATACTGTTGGCTGTTTGACTATTATTTTGAGTTATAGGACCTCATTCAGAGGCTGTGGCTCGGGAGCGATCGGTAGCACCCAAAGTGATTGAGAATATGCAAAATGAGCACTCAGTCACAACGCACATCGTAAGCGCGGAAACACCCATAACAATGAAAGCACACCTCCTATCTCTACGGCCTAAATCAGAGTCGGTCGCAGGCGGCAAGCTACGTCAGCACGATTAACACCTGTTACATTGTTAATTGCCTACAGACATCGGTTGAGGCAGAAACCATCGCCAGCACTCGCAATGCTTAGGGTAGACCCTGGGCTACCCTTAGCTCTGCGAGCAGTAGCGTCGTTATTGCAACGAGATGACGTGTGATGACTCGCTCAGTAATATATGCACGCCCTTAAAACGCCCTTTTTAGGGTCAACCACGCCTGCGTGTGCACCACCACACCCCTGTTCACAAGCACCTTCCCCTGTAACCACCGACAAACAGCACAAAATGTCAATCACAGCTACGACCTCGTAGTGACTAGCAAGAGGATTGCGGTCGGAAAGACAGGCACGCGCACTGCCATATACACGCATGCGCAGTTGAAAAAAACATTGCTCGCTACGTCTAATCCCTCCATGAGACAGACTCTGAATGAGGTCCATAGTCCCAGGAGTGCCGTCCCTTTAGCTTTTTATATATATATATATATATATATATATATATATATATGTGTATAATAGCATCACAAGTGGGCAGCATTCCTCGGTTTTCTTACAAAAAAATCAGAAATTATGGTCATACGTTATTCCAACGGTTCAAATGTTCAATCACATTTTTCGTCAGGGACAAAGTATCAAGTAAACTTACCTCTAAGCCAGCAAACAGCTGGGCGCCCGGCACTTTTGTCGGATTTCTCCTCGCATCCCCAGAGGGGTGCAAGAAGAAATCCTTTGCCCGCCCAAACAGCGCATTGTATTGAATAGCTGCGGGAGCTATTCTACATCACACTGAATTGAATTTCTCCCATGTAGCCTAAATGTATCTTATACCAATATGAAGCACCAAATAACGGATGAATTCATATAACTTAAAAGAAACCAAGATAAAATATATATACATGTACATATATATACATATACAGTGTGTATATATATATATATATATATATATACACACACACACACACATGTATACAAATATATATACAAATATACATACATAGCGTTCCCGCTAGGCTGTTTCAGCGGTGCGCCTATTTCTAAAGGGCTTAAAGCACCCTGCCCTCCGGCGCGGGTATTTTATGCCGGAGGGCAGGGTGCTTTATGCCCTTTAGAAATAGGTGCACCGCTGAAACAGCCTAGCCTGTGGGTTCTGTCCCCACTTGCGGGCCTGCGGAGGTGCAGCGGTCATCGCCGGCGAATGGATGCCGGGTGCATGCGCCCGTCATCCATTCACACTGGGCACGCCCCCAAGAGTGATGAAAAGGGGACGCGTCATAAATACACGCCCCCTTTTTTCTTAACCACGCCTCCTTTCGGGGGCGCGCGCACAAGTGTCCTTTCTCTAGGTTCGGTGCCAGACCTAGAGTGAACACTACATACATACTGTATATAGTTACATATATACAGAAAAACACATATATACTCATATATACAGACACATACATACACACATATATACAGACACATACATACACACATATATACACACACATACATATACACATACATTTACACATATATACACACACATACATACACACATACATACACACACATGTATACACACACACACATATACAACATTATGCACTGCAAGGTGGTTCATACCTGAAGTTTGGTGTTGTTGTGCTGGCAGGTGCTCCTGTGATCGTGGGGGGAGGGGGGGCACCCATGGGGGGAGGGGCTGTTGTAATCGCGGGAGGGGGGGCACCCACGGGGGGGAGGGGCTGTTGTAAACGCGGGAGGGGGGGCACCCAAGGGGGGAGGGGCAGCTGAGATCGAGGGAGTGGGGGTATTGGAGTTCTTGTGACCCCCGGGGGTGGATGCACCTGTGATGGGGAGTAATAGCTCCGCCTCCAGCTGGGCATGTGCTGCTTTGCAGACACTAGAGCCCACCTCTCCCTCTGGCGGCCATTTTGGGAGGGATTCTTCTATGTGATTCTATCACAGTGTTTCAGGCAGATATGCTCGGCTGACGTCCGGGCATCTCAGCAGGCGGACCGGCACATCTTGGCATCGGCCCTTCTGGCATATGCCAGAACTGCCAGATGGCCAGTCCGGCCCTGCCAACAGCGGCAGTATGCTGGGTGTCTGGATTTTGTAGTGGGGCTGATGATAGGCGTCAGTATTTTGAAGGCTAATATTAGTCCCATGTCGGGCGTGCAGTGTTGGTATATTGGCAAGGGGATTCCAAGGGGATCCACCGGTATCCTGACTGTATATCCAAATAGGTCTTGGTGTATTGCGTGGTCCAGAAGTTTCCATTTCAAATGTACCACCTGTTAGTTGAAATCCAAAATTTTAGAAAAGTTTCTGTGAAACCTTTTAGGCTGTTCCTCTGGAATGCTTTTTATCCAGTTTTTGTGATGGTTACATGTTGTGATTTCTCAAATATAAAGTGTTTAAAAAAATTAAATATCATCAATTTAGTATCTCCATATATGTTTTTCATATGGTTTATTATTCCAAATGTAGTCTGTAGTCTAGTTCACATAGCTAGGGGCAAATTTGGTCCATACATATTGTGATAGAAGCACTGGAGAAGTGTGGAATGGCTTATATGCATGTCCTAGGTTCCTGTCATATGTGTTCTGAAACCCCCAGGAGAAGTCTGTTTGGGAAAAACAGACTAGAAATGTCGGCTTTAGAGAAAAGCTGGTTTGGGTCGGGGGGGTGGATTTGAGGAGAGGGAGTGATCCATCCACAGGCCACTCCAGGTTTTGGGCCTTTCAGCCTGGTAACAGGCTCATTAGGGCTTGCAGCTGGTAATGGCTAATATAAGCATGGTTTGTTTGTGGCTGTGTCTTACACCTGAGAAAGCAGGCAGACTAGCCTGTTCAGAGACACTTGGTGATAATACTTGTAAGTACTGTGCATGTGGTTTGTTGATGGTGAGGGTAATAGGCCCTACCATTATTGTAGAGAGGGAATCTGCTTAATACGTCAACCAAGACCATTGCTAGAGAATTAGTCCATGTCTTTAGCAGGTTGCGAATACCTAAGGAGATCCTGACTGACTAAGGTACCCCATTTATGTCAAAAATCATGGAGTTATGCTGTTTAAAATTGACCAATTAAGTACCTCTGTGTACCATCCCCAGACCGATGGGCTAGTGGAGAGATTTATTAAAACTTTAAAGCACATGCTAAGGAAAGTAGCGGACAAAGATGGTAGAGATTGCGATTCCTTGTTACCTTATGCTGTTGGCCATAAGAGAGGTTCCCCAATCCTCCACAGTGTTTTCCCCTTTTGATTTATTGTACAGGAGATATCCAAGGGGGTTACTAGACATTGCCAAAGAGACATGGGAGGGGCAGTCCAGTGTGTATAAAACAGTTATTGAGCATGTTTCTCAAAAGCAAGAAAGAAATGCTGCTGTGGTGCCGATAGTAAGAGAGCACTTGGAACAGGCCCAACAGGCACAGCAGAGGGTATACAACCGGAATGCTCGCTTACACAACTTTGCTCCTGAGGACATAATGTTGGTGTTGGTTCCCACAGTAGAAAGTAAACTTTTGGCTAAATGGCAAGGACCCTTTGAAATCTTAGAAAAGTGGGGCAGGTCAATTATAAAGTTTACCAGCCAGGGAAAAGAAGGCTAGAACAGATATACCATGTAAATCTTATAAAACCCTGGAAGGATAGAGCAGCACTGTCAGCCATTCAAGCCCCTCCAGTAAACCCAGGGCCCATGGTACCTGAAGTGACAGTGACAAAAACCCTGTCATCAAGTCAACAGCACAAAGTTAAGGAATTTCTGATCAGAAATAGGGTGCTGTTTTCTGACCTACCAGGGAAAACCACGGTCAACAAACATGACATAATCACTGACCCAGGGGTTAAGGTTAACCTAAAACCCTATAGGTTACCAGAAGTTCCAAGAGATCAGTGTCGAAGGAAAATAAAAAAATGTTAGAGTTGGGTGTAATTGAAGAATCGCATAGTGAGTGGTCAAGTCCCATTGTGCTCATTCCAAAACCCGACGGGAGTGTGTGATTCTGCAATAACTTCAGGAAATTGAACAGTGTGTCAAAGGTCTATGCCTAGGGTGGACGAACTAATTGAAAGGCTGGGGACAGCCAGATATTTAACTACTCTTGACTTAACCAAAGGGTATTGGCAAGTGCCGTTAACTGAGAATACCAAAGAAAAGACCGCTTTTTCTGCACCTGAGGGGTTATTTCAATACAAAATGTTGCCCTTTGGGCTACATGGGGCGCCTGCTACCTTTCAAAGAGTGATAGATAGGATTGTAAGGCCCCATAGACAGTATGCTGCTGCTTATCTGGATGATATGGTCATTCATAGTCCTGATTGGCAGTCTCACTTGCCCAGAGTACAAGCAGTGTTGAACTCCATCTATAAGGAAGGTTTGAAAGCCAACCCAAAAGAGCACTTTCTGGGAATGGAAGAAGTAAAATATCTTGGGTACACCATTGGCAGCGATTTGATAAAGCCACAGCTCAATAAGATTGAAGCAATCCAAAACTGGCCACGACCCCTGAATAAAAAGCAGATGAGAGCCTTCTTAGGGATCACTGGGTATTATAGGAGGTTTATACCCAATTTTGCCACCATTGCAGTCCCACTGACTGACCTTACCAAAGACAAACAGAAAGTCATGGAGGAATGGGGTCCTGAAGCAGAGAAGGCTTTCCAGGAGTTAAAAATAGTGTTATGTAGCCAACCAGTTCTGATAACCCCCTGATTTCGACAGAGAGTTTGTTGTACAATCTGATGCATCAGATGTAGGCATCGGAGCGGTCCTGTCCCAAAGCAATTTTCTTCTTAAGCCGGAAATTAAATGTACATGAAAGAAATTATGCTACGGTTGAGAAAGAAGCATTGGCTATAAAGTGGGTGTTAGAGACTCTCAGGTACTACTTGGTGGGAAGAAAGTTCAGATTGATCACTGACCCTCTGAATTGGATGTCAGAAAACAAGGACAGTAATGCGAGAATAACGAGATGGTTCTTGGCATTACAAACCTTTAAATTACAGTAGAACACAGGTCAGGAAGCCAGCTGGCCAATGCAGATGCTTTATCACGTGTCCATTGTTTGGGGGCTGCAATTGCTCTGCCCCACAGGTCAAAACAAAGGGGGGGGATATGTGATAGAAGCACTGGAGAAGTGTGGAATGGCTTATATGTATTTCCTAGGTTCCTGTCATATGTGTTCTGAAACCCCCAGGAGAAGTCTGTTTGGGAAAGAAATGTTGGCTTTAGAGAAAAGCCGGTTTCGGTCCTGCGGGTGTGGATGTGAGGAGAGGGAAGGCTCCACCCACAGGCCACTCCAGGTTTTGGGCCTTTCAGCCTGGTAACAGGCTCATTAGGGCTTGCAGCTGGTAATGGCTAATATAAGCTGGGTTTGTTTGTGGCTGAGTGTCTCACACCTGGTAGAGCAGGCAGACTAGCCTGTTCAGAGACACTTGGTGATAATCCTTGTAAGTACTACGCACGTGTTTTGTTGATGGTGAGGGTAATAGGCCCTACCATTATTATAAAGAGGGAATCTGTTGTGTAGCTAGTGCCCAGCCGGGCTAGGAATTATGTTTATGTTTATTTTATATTTATATTAATTTGGCACAATAAAGACTGGCGCCGACCAGTTTGTACGAGAACCCCTGACTTGTATCCTGTTTCTACAGCTGCTGTGTGTGTAAAGAGGGAGTCCATCTACCCCAGGAGAGGGACCCCTATCCTGACTGTGTCAAAATATGCTGTTTAATTAATTATTCTATGTTATATTGTATAACACAAGCATGATTTTCTAATGTGCGGTCACACATCTGGTATTGTTGTTATTTTTATATCCGCTGCTGACACTAAACTCTTTTTTTCAGGAGAGCACCAATTATGTCTAGCTACTTGTTTGACATGATAGGCAAAGCACTCTTTATACTCTAGGCTAATGGTAACATTAGTTGGATGCACTATATTTATTTATATATGTCATTGCCTTTACTGTATTGAATAGTGCTTTACTTTAATTGCCCTGTGTCTAAGCGCTCTATATGAGGTGAGACCATCAGTCAGTGCACCTGCCCCACTTTGTCACAGCGCACCTGCCCCCTTGTCGGTGCGGGTGAAGTGTGCTGGTATCGGTCATGTGATCGGGGGCTGTAGCTTGCCTGCAGTAGATTGGTGTACCCACAATGAGGCTTGTACAGCATGGATGTAGGGGGGCATGATCTGATCAGCATGTACTCCACCAGGACATGTGTTTGTTACACTGTGGTGATTGATTGCACCTGGTAAGCCATGCCTGTGTTGCTATTTATTCTGATGTTTGTTTCACGCCTATTGTACTACTACAGATGGCTGTGGCTTCTTGATATACTTTTGACTTGAAAAGGTCTGTAATATGACCCCGAAACTTCTATCTATATATATATGAGATTGGGAGAAGTAAAACCGGCGGCACTCAGCTTCTTAGTGTGAATAAAAGCCTTTAATCCAACGGCATTTTGGGCCACATACCCTTTATCAAAGATATAGTAAATGCATAACATACCCTCCTTAAATACCCCACCCAACTAACATACCTGATCCTGATTGCACTCACAGGTGCGGCGCCGCCATCCGTGTCCATTCTCCGGTGCTTCCCCAACTTCCGGGGTCGCCATGGGTGTGACATCATCCAGCGCGCCGCACCAGTGTATGTGAATCATTACTATGGAAACACAATCATAGAGTTTTAATGGTTACATAATTGCGGAAACACAAGGATATAGCTATAATGATCATAAGCGACATACTATAAGTGAAACAAATACAATAATAGAGTCTCAACTGGCCGATCAGGAATGGCCCCCAAAATATCAACAAAAATAAGATATCTTATAAACACAACTCACACCAAAAAATCAGTGTTAATAGATGGTCAAAAATGTGAAAACACATAATTACATTTAATAAACTACACTAACTCCTATAAAAACTATGTAACCCCAATGTCTCATTAAGTCCCTTCAGGGCCAACGTTTCTAATTGAAAAATCCATCTGGATTCAATTTGAAGTAGTTGTCTACCTCTATTACCCCCTAGAAAATTGAACAGGACATGATCAATCATTTTTGTTCTCATATCTGCTACACTGTGTCTAGCTGCCAAAAATGTTTTGCTACCTGTTGATCGCTTCTTTGATTAATGTGTGCTGCCCAGATGGCCGAACAGTGTAAAGCCATATATTCCTTGAACAGCCTTTCTGTCTTGCCCACGTAGGATAACCCACATGGGCAAGACAGTAGGTAAACCACAAATGTAGTGCTGCAGGTAACTGGATACTTAATGGAGTATTTTGCCCCTGTATGTGGGTGGTTAAATGTGTCACCCAATATCACAGACCTGCATGTAATACATCCTAGGCACCGATGGTAACCATCCTTTTGGGTGAGGAAATGTTTAGGTCTATTAAGTGATTTTAATTTAGTGACATCCAATTTGACTAAACGATCTTTAAGGTTTCTACCCCTAGAATAACTATGTAAGAGTCTTGTATTGAACAGGGCAGGTAACTCTGTGTCTATATTTACTATGGGCTATAATTATTTTGCCAACTTAGTGGTATCTCTACTCCTGGTGGTATATTTATTGAACCATGGGATAATAGCTGCAGTTTCTACTTTCTTATCTCTTGGTGATAATACACTATCCCTAGAGAGGCTCATTACTTTATCTTTGATCTGTAATAATTCTTTCCTGCAGTATCCTCGCTGTTCAAATTTAACAATCATAGCCTGCATCTGCTCCTCCAACTTTAATGGATTGGTGGTAAGTCTACGTACACGGAGCAATTGTGAATAAGGGAGTCCACATTGTAGCATTGGTGGATGACAGCTAGTTCTATGTAAGATAGTATTCCTATCAGTGTCTTTAATATAAATAGACGTGTCTAATGTGCCATTTTGCATCTCTATATGGACATCTAGAAAATTAATCTCTTTATCTGAAATATTGGCAGTTAGTTGAACTTCATGGCCAGTATCATTATGTTCTTTAATGACTGCCTCTAATTCCTGTAAAGGCCCCGTCCAGAAAATCAACAAGTCATCGATAAATCTACATACAGTAGAAGGTGTTGGGAAATTTTAGGAACTTGTCGTAATCTTTTTTGTTCTATCATATGCATGTAGGCATAAGCGTACAATAGGGCCACATTGGACCCAATGGCACATCCTGCTTTTTGCCGATAGAATACATTGTTATAGAGAAAGTAGTTTCTCTCCAAAATCAACTGTTACAATTTAAGAAGTAGTGGGACAGGAGGGCCTTGATAAATAGGATTATCACTAATGAGACACTCAACTGCCTTAATGCCCTCACTGTGCGGGATGCAAGTATATAAACTTGTAACATCCACACTACAGAGCAGCAAATTTGATGGGACATCAATCAATTCCTTTAACTTCAATAGTAGATGCGTGGTGTCCCTCAGATACGTTGGGGTGTTCTGTACACATGGATTAAGAAAAACATCCAAATATGTCGAGATTGGTTGGTATCATGATCCCCTGGCCGATATGATAGGTCAGCCAGGGGGATTTACCAATCCCTTATGTACCTTAGGTACTGTGTAAAAAATAGGTACTATTTACAGTAAGTAATTTCCCCATTTCTGCTGTAATTTCACCTTGTTCCACAGCCAATTTCAAAATTGAATCTAGTTCTTTTTTTAAATTGGCGGTGGGGTCCCTCACCAATTTTTCATAAATATTTACATCTGAAAGTTGTGTGAGGCATTCAGCATCATATGCTGTGAGGTCTTGTACGACCACAAAACCCCCTTTGTTCGCTTTTCTAATAACAATATTAGATCTTTTTTCCAACATTCTCACTGTATGCAATTCTTCTTCCAATAATCTTGAGAGTGTCTTGACTGAGTTAATAGTAGTTGGATCGAATTTTGAATGAGATTTAAATTTCAAAAGAGGTTCTGGTATTGTAGTCGATCTGTTATCAGGAGGTAACGCTAAGGTATGTGGTTGTCTTCCAAAATAATCTTTGAGTAATAAGGTCCTATTTAATTTATAGGAGTCTATGGTCCATTGAAAATCGTCTGGTTTGACCGATGGTATGAAGGTTAGTCCTTTACATAAAACTTGATTTTCTAAATCCGGCAGCGGTGTACTTGTCAAATTAAAAATTAAGTTGGTTTTCACCTTGGGTCTTTTTGTTGCTGCTATTTTCCCTCTCGTTCTGTCTCCCCCTCCTTGTCCTTCTCTTACTAATGTTCCTGTAGCTGTTCTGGGGGTTACCCCTAAAGGGAAGTGGGAGTGTTGTGCATTAAAACTCTATGCTTGTGTTTCCATAGTAATGATTCACATACACTGGTGCGGCGCGCTGGATGATGTCACACCCATGGCGACCCCGGAAGTTGGGGAAGCACCGGAGAATGGACACGGACGGCGGTGCTGCACCCATGAGTGCAATCAGGATCAGGTATGTTAGTTGGGTGGGGTATTTAAGAAGGGTATGTTATGCATTTACTGTATCCTTGATAAAGGGCATGTGGCCCCTAATGCCGTTGGATTAGGCTTTTATTCACACTAAGACGCTGAGTGCCACTGGTTCTTTTACTTCTGTGCACTGGAGCTTGCTTGCTCCTAGGAAGGCACCAGTGCAAGGAATCTATTTACATCATGGAGTGCTGGGAATATTGCTATTATATATATATATATATATATATATACAAACACACACACACTCTACCGTTCAAAAGTTTGGGGTCACCCAGACAATCTTGTGTTTTACATGAAAACTGACTTTTATTTATCAAATTAGTTGCAAAATGAATAGAACATATATTCAATACATTGGCAAGGTTAGAAATAATGATTTTTATTTGAAATAATAATTTTGGCCTTCAAACTTTTCTTTCGTCAAATAATGCTCCTTTTGCAGCAATTACAGCATTGCAGACCTTTGGCATTCTAGCTGTTAATTTGTTGAGGTAATCTAAAGAAATTTCACCCGACGCTTCCTGAAGCACCTCCCACAAGTTGGATTGGCTTGATGGGCACTTCTTGTGTACCATACTGTCAAGCTGCTCCCACAACAGCTCAATGGGGTTGAGATCTGGTGACTGCGCTAGTCACTCCATTACAGACAGAATACCAGCTGCCTGCTTTTTCCCTAAGTAGTTCTTGCATAATTTGGAGGTGTGCTTTGGGTCATTGTCCTGTTGGAGGAGGAAATTGGCTCCAATCAAGCGCTGTCCACAGGGTATGGAATGGCGTTGCAAAATGGAGTGATAGCCTTCCTTATTCCAAATCTCTTTTACCTTTTATAAATCTCCCACTTTACCAGCACCAAAGCAGCCCCAGACCATCACATTACCTCCACCATGCTTGACAGATGGCATCAGACACTCTTCCAGCATATTTTCACTTGTTCTACAACTCACAAATGTTCTTCTGTGTGATCCAAACACCTCAAACTTCGATTTGTCTGTCCATAACATTTTTTTCCAATCTTCCTCTGTCCAATGTCTGTGTTCTTTTGCCCATATTAATATTTTCCTTTTATTGGCCAGTCTCAGATATGGCTTTTTGTTTGCCAATCTGCCTAGAAGGCCAGCATCCCGGAGTCGCCTCTTCACTGTAGACGTTGACACTGGCGTTTTGTGGGTACCATTTAATGAAGCTGACAGTTGAGGAGACTTGTGAGGCGTCTACTTCTCAAACTAGAGACTCTAATGTACTTGTCTTCTTGCACAGATGTGCAGCCGGGGCCTCCCACTTCTCTTTCTACTCTGGTTAGAGCCTGTTTGTGCTGTTCTCTGAAGGGAGTAGTACAGTACACACAGTTGTAGGAAATGTTCAGTATCTTGGCAATTTCTCGCATGGAATAGCTTTAATTTCTATGAACAAGAATAGACTGTCGAGTTTCACATGAAAGTTCTCTTTTTCTGGCCATTTGGAGAGTATAATCGAACCCACAAATGTGATGCTCCAAATACTCAAATAGCTCAAAGGAAGGCCAATTTTATAGCTTCTCTAACGAGCAAACCCGTTTTCAGCTGTGCTAACATAATTGCACAAGGGTTTTCAAGGGTTTTCTAATCATCCATTAGTCTTCTAACGCACTTAGCAAACACAATGTACCATTAGAACACTGGAGTGATGGTTGATACACCTATGTAGATATTCCTTTAAAAACCAAACGTTTGCAGCTAGTATAGTTATCTACTACATTAACAATGTGTAGAGTGTATTTCTGATTAATTTAATGTTAGCTTCAATGAAAAAAACAGTGCTTTTCTTTCAAAAATAAGGATATTTGTAAGTGACCCCAATCTTTTGAATGGTAGCGTGTGTGTGTGTGTGTGTATGTGTGTATATATATATATATATACATATACACACATTTATTATTTATTACCAGTTATTTATATAGCGCACAGATATTTTTGGAGTGTGGGAGGAAACCGGAGTACCCGGAGGAAACCCACGTAAGCAGAGAATATACAAACTCCACACAGTTAGGGCAATGGTGGGAATCAAACCCACAACCTCAGTGCTGTGAGGCAGAAATGCTAACCATTAAACCATCTGTGCTGAACTGAAGCTATATAAAACACAGAGAATAGTACACCATAACCATGTGACCAATCAGCATCACTTATAAAACTACTTTCTAACATCTACACTATTAAGTAGAGGATGGTCACTTTATACACATTCCTCATACAACTATAGCATTCACATGAATGCTTAATCTACATAGGATAGAAGCCAAAGTTATTACATTTACATACACCAATACTTTTATCTATAATATCTTGAAGAATGTACATACTGTACATGTGTATTTATTCTTTATTGAACAAAATATTTAAACTTACTCCACAAGTACCAGCAACTTAAACATAGAGGTAATGTCTGAGATCTTTATGTGAGACAAACTCAGACCTTCTTGCACATTTAAAGGTCCGAGTTTGTCTCAAAACTCTCCAATTGTAATAGCCTCTAACTCACAAGTTCATAGGCTATTACATTATGTGAGTTGGGTGAGTTTTCTCCTATGAAAACTGGAACCTTTTAATGTAACTAGCATTAAAAGGTCTGAGTTATACAGAATCCTTTACAGATCAGTGAGATCCATGAAGGCGTCTGTGTTAAAAAAAAAAAAGTAGAAAAACAAAGCTCTGCTGAGCCTGTCCTGGTTCTTAAATACAGGGAAAAAATGTCCAGGGTTCCCCTGTATTTTAAGAACCAGTACTTGGCTCTGCTGAGCCTGTCCTGGTTCTTAAAATACAAGGGAAAAATGCATAGAGTTCCCCTGTTTTTTATGAACCAGCACAAGGCTCTTCTGAATCGGTCCTGGTTGTGGAAATACAGGGGACAAAATTAGTAGAGGGTCCCCTGTATATTCCATAAGCAGCACCGGACTCTTTCTAGCGGAAGTGTAATGCCACAGATGGGGAAGCATTTCACCGGGTCCCCTGGCTACAGCATTACACATGACTGCTAGTTAGCCCAGGCTGGGGATCCCTGGGAAAGTGGGGACCGCACAATAAAGGGGTCTCCCTCTACAGGGCACCCCAGGACTGGGCTGATAAGCTCATAACTTTTATCATTTTTACCCCAAAGTCTTAACACTGATATAGACATATTTACACAACATTTAGTTACATTTTTTATATTTACATTTACAGTATAGAGAAAGCAATACCATTTAATACCACTTATTTAATCCCAATAAGGATTTTTTACCATGGGTTTACCACTCATTTTATACCCACTTCCAGGACATAATTTCCATTTTTTTGAGCTTAGTAAAGTTTTTTTTATATAAACCTTCTATTAAGAGAATCACAATAAAAGGAAATAAACTAATTTTTAAAGTATTAACAGCATATAGTATAATTATGTTGAAAAAGCTGTAACAATTCACACAATAATATAGTGATTAATTTTTATTACTAAAGCAAGAAAAATATCTTGCAGCAATGGTCTGGCCAACCGTCAAGGAATAAGAGAAAGTAATATAAGAGAAAAGGAAAACCGTACGAAAAAAGGGGGAAATGAGTAGACAAAAAGGTAGGGGGGGGGGGGAGGACTCTAATTAGAAAATGAATCCCTCAAACTAAACTGATTAAAAAAATAAAAAATTAAATGTTGAATGGAGAGGAAATGTTTTAGTATGTCAACCAAGGGGACCATACCAAATACGTGATATTATTGCCTGCATAGGAGAAGGAGTGGGATTTTTCCAATCAGCTGCTATTTGGCAGGTCATAGCACAAACGATATATTGTAACAACTTATTCTGATGCTGGGATAGGGTGGGTAGGGGCAAGGGAAGAATAAAATGTTGAGGATAAGAAGGAATAGTAGTCTCACATAAGCGCGAAAGGAGATCAACAACATCCTGTCATATTTTGGTTATTTTCGGACAGGACAACCAGATATGTAAAAAGGTACCCTCGCCCCGACATCCCCTCCAGCACCTATCCGAAACATCGGGAAACATTACTTTTAGTGGGGAAGGTACATAATACCATCTAATTAGCAATTTATAAATACTTTCCTTAATATTAATGCAAATAGAACTGGAGGCAGCGTTGCCATAAATTTCCATCCAATCCTCAGCATTTATAGAATGTCACAAATCTCGCTCCCATACTAATTCATGAGAGTCCCGATTAGACTTTAGATGGAATTGCTACTTTTTCTAAAATTTTGGAGAATTGGGGGAAATTAGTATCTATGGTGATATCGTTTAAATAATAAATATTAGCCGATGACCAAGCAGTAAAAGAAAATTTACATAAACCTGGAAAAAAGTGTGGTTATGAAATAGTGGAATCAAAGGAGATGGGCTTGCAGCAAGCTTTTAACTGTCTATTGATTAAGTCCCAAACCGCTAAAGAATGGGAAATTACAGGGTGAGAAGAAACTATCCAGGGGCGATGAATCCTAGAAAGCCATAACAGGGAAGATACAGTGGCCAGTCCCAGCTCCTCAACTTCAATATCCACCCAGACCTTCCTCACATTAAAGTTACACCACTGGGCACAATGAGAAAGCTCCGCAGCGTAATAGTATTTTTTAAAATCAGGTATACCCAGACCTCACCCCCCTAGAGTAATAAAGTTTTTAAAGTATAAATAGAGGGTCTTCCTAGTGATCCACCATCCTTGACACAGTGTGACGGCATGAAATGCATTGGATAGCGACTCATGCGAAAAACGGAAGTTTGGGAGTGACGTCATCGATAGGCTCTTATGGCCAGACGCTCACTCTAGATCAGGCAGGAGACCAGCCGGAGAAGACAGAGGAAGACACCAAAGGTAGGCAGCGATAGAGTTGGTTAGACTAGATCTTGCATGATGTTATTTGTTTACCTCCCATCAGCCTCTTACCTAGGAATCTTGCAAACTTGTTCTTGGTTTTAATATATGGTATTGCATTTTAAATTTCACTTTTTATTTTTCATTTGTTATTTCCTATTTTTTATTTTTATTCTTTTCTTACATTTACACATAGGCCCTCATTCAGAGGCGCTCGCAAGAAGCGAGCTCTCGTTCTGAATGAGGGTGGCCGCTTGGAATTTTAAGTGCGGCCTCCTGGTCGCTAGCTAAGCTACAAACCCACAGATTCAGTGACTACCCAGATTGATGGTCAAGACCATCGCGACCATTGGGGCTTGCGACGAGACCCTAAGGTTGGGTCTCGGCAACCGCAGGCCCCAGGGAGCTTCCTGCTCTGATCGAGCAGGAGGCTCCCCACTGACATCACTGCTGATGTCAGTGTGGCCGCCCACAAAACGGCAGGCGTTCCGTCAGAAACGCCTCCGTTTGTGTAGCCACCCCCCTGCCCTGCCTACAAAACGGGGCGAGCTGTCGATCAACATCAGCAGCCGATCAACATCAGCAGCCGCCCCTTTTGTAGTGAGGTCCGGAGTGAGAGAGTTTCTCTCTCGCTCCGGGGCTTGTGCACGCGCAGTGCGGCCGCTGCGTGTGCGCAGGGCCTTAACATCGACCCGGTTGCGAGCGCTCAGCGCTTGCGACCGGGTCTGAATGAGACCCATAGTGCTCTGTCTGCATATTTATCAGTGGACCTTTGTATTTACAGAGATGCTCATCATGACACATAGTAGCATGGCTAACACTTAAGAAAACATAGGGTGAGTTCAGAAAATGTGCAGTACTCACTCATTTTCAAAACTCACACCTTATTACATCTTGCCTCAAGTCTGCAGATACTCTCCATCTACAAAATCAACGGAGATAACTGTGAGTCCACATCCAACCAAGGACGGACCCTACATGCCCAATGAACATGAAGGAGCATATTTCATGGCACCACACACCCTCTACATTCCAGACGAAGCCCAAGATGATAGGATCAAGGAACCCACACCGCCCTGTGGAACACCCAGCCTCCCAACACAACTCCCATACATCATTAGTGGACTAGACTCCTCTCTGCACATGTACATTGAGAAACTGAGAGTACAGCTAGTAACAAGTCAAGGTAGGCCATGCGCACACCAGCATTTTTATTACTGTCACAAGTTTTTCTGCAAACTTTTAGCAATATCCAAAAAAGCTGCATTTCGCTGGATTCAATCCATCATTTATTAAAGAAGCACTGATAGCCCCCACAGGTCAAACGGTTCAGTTACATGTCACTTTGTTTTCACTGTTGCCATCATGAAAGCCACGTGGAGGAGCCGGACAGCCCATACGCATGCAACTTATGTGAACTTTATTGTGCAAGTACCAAATGTTTTTTTATAACGCATCTCTTTTGAATTTATTAATTTAGCTTGCTTTCATACCACGTTTTTAATTATATTGTATGTTTATGTGACCTCTTGAAATAAACACAATCTTCACCCACCAACTTATTACATGCTCATTCATTTTAACACAATAGCTATGCTTTTCTGCCCACACTTACACACTCTTGTAGATACAAACTCTCCATCACACACAAGATATTTTTTGCAGCTAAACAGGCACAATCTCTTAAGGTGCGTATCCACTAGGCGATTTTAATGAGCAATTGAACGATTATGACATCGTAATCGTTCACTTGCTCATTAATTGTGCAAAAATCATGCACTATAATGTCGGAAACGACCAGCGATGCGTGCGCCCACTGGTCGTTTCCAACATCAATCATCGCCTGAACATGCCAGTCAATCTGCCGATAACAGCAGATTGGTCATGTTCGGGGATGAGGGAGTGTGCCTGCACTGAACGACATCATTCAGTGCAGGCATTCAGTGGATGAGGAACGGCAGTACGATTACAATGTTGTAATCGTACTGTCGTTCTGCTATCTGCTAGTGGATGTGCAGCTTTAGATCTCAATTTGATAACTTATATCAATATACAGATAAACACTGTTCTCTAGCAGCAAAATGCATAATTAACTACAGATGACAATACCGTTTATACTTTAATTGTCAGTGTCAATAAATAAATACTTCTCTATATTTAGACAGGGCTTTGTGCTGTTAATTGATATCACCAGAGGAAGGCAAGGAAACACTGATTTTCAGATATCCAATTATCTGCTCACTCCTATAGAGTAGACATTAGACACTTGTAAGAAAATTGTTGAAATTAGGTAAAAAGATTACAAAGCAAAATATTACTTATTATGCTTAAGATAACTTATAAATAATTACACATTTTCTGTTTGGTATCCTGAATACTTATGGACAAGAAACACATCTCGAAGCAGCTTTTGCACTCTTTTGTATTGTGTTTTGATTACTGTATGGCTGGGTGCACCATGGAGTGACAGGCATTCACTGCAACATCAGAAGGAATGCCCATGAACAGTGACTGTGCGTCCACACTGGATAACTTTAATGAACTAATTGCAGTGAAATGCTCTATGGGCAACTTGTCAAATCTGTAGAAGGCCTGCTACTGTACATGTCCCCCTAGGTCACTTGTAAATAGGCAATTTCAATTTTGATGGGGTCTACTTATTCATGTACTTTACTGGTAAAGCCATCAAAAATGCCTGCAATATTTAGGTATCAGGACTATTTATTATGAGAGCACCAACACAGATGTCAGAGATACCTGTGGCGGTCACTGGTTTAGTTCGAATAAGTAGCCACCATACTGTAGCTTTCTATGGGGTCAGCGAAAATGGCTAATTTGCCAAACTCCAAAGGGAGCAGCTTGGCTTGGATAAATAATACCATCTTTAGATGTTGCTAACCATTGTAGCCTACAGACAATATTTTTGCCGGAGATAGATCTTCAGATCCCTCATTGGCAGCCTATAGTCACACATTTGCAGCCCAAAGCAAGCTAGGTCTGAAACTGGCAGTCAAGTTATGGTCAAAGTTATCACTGTACTTTTCACACTTTTCCAGGATTTTTTCTGATCAGAGCCACCGCGCTGGTAAGATAATTGTCATAGTTTGGCAAGAGCGTAATTTCTTATTTCTGTGATATACAACATTAAGAAATTATAGCTTAGGGGACATTTTATGAAAAATAATAAATAGGCCAGTCAAAAATACACAGAAAAGAGGATGAACAGTGCAAACAATTTGTTAATTATCAACATACAATAAATATATGCATATATACTGTAGATCTTCCAAAGTTCTAGAATGTGAAAAGGAAATAGAGGATCTTAAGAAAGAATTAGACCCCTTTTAGAATACCCCTGAATTTCTAGAAATGGATCGTATCACCTGTGAAAAAATAGAGAAATTAAAAAATCAATTGTCTGAAAATAAACAAAAAAATTAGAAGGGACCTGGAAGACTACAGGGAGGATAGGGTCAGAACATATAAGAAAAGGAAAGATATTCAAATAATTCCTTTTAAAAATAGAGGTACCAATAGAGATTCAAATAATCATAAACATTCTTACATGGTTCAAGATCTACAAATAGATATCCTAAAGAACATAAACCTAGGACCACTACCCACTTTATTGATCCCAAACCCCCCAAGCACACAGATCTTGGGGCTAGATCTAAAGTGCAAACCTTAACTTGGGATCATCTAATAAGACAACCTGCTACATCAGGGGATTTACAGAAGGACCAACCCCAACCCAATCATTGGGAATGGGAACCCAAAACTCACCCCTATATACCAACTCACAAAAGACAGACACAGAAGCCCAGAGGTAGAAGGAGAGGCACACACACCAAGAAAAAATCTAATAAGATTTTAAAACAATATGACAATACAAATTCTATTAATAATGAAGTCTCAACGATTCCCATATCACATAGTATATTTATTTTATTGTCCAAAAAATTAGATCAGGACCAACTATCCCTGTTGAATAAGGGGTTAAAATTCTCCTGTACAACAGATCCCAACATATTCAAACTCTTTGTAGACTTGAATAAATTTGTCCTCAATCTATGTCGTCAGAGATATTTTGCGAATAAACCTCTCAAAAAAGATCATGATAATTCTGTTTCAATTCTTTTAGATTCTACCGATTCCCTCCCATTATCCATACTTGAGGATTTATAAGAGAAGGGTAAAATCTCTTCCACTTGCCCCCAAACACCGGTTCAGATTTTTGATACCCAGACACAGGATCTACAGAATATATTGAAACTCAAATTGGAGTTCTATCCCCTATTTGCTAAAAGTAACACAGTAGAATCCTTCTACAAAATTACTTTGGAGGATTTCAAATCCCTATGTGTTCAGACAAAAAACGAGCAAAACCACCTCCAATTTTTCCAGAAAGGAGAACAGAGCGCTAGAAATACTCAGGATTCCTATATCATTATAAAATATCAATTAAGCACTGACCGTATAGACTTCCTAGAGGTGATCCTAGAGGTCAGGGACTGTATTATCTATTCCGTTAATTACAGAAAATTAGTAAGCACACAATCATACTTAGCGGTAAATTTACTAGGATTCGAGATTGGTCTAGATGCCAATCTCAGGTGAGTTTAGGCATGTTTTTCAACTCACAAATTTACTAAAGGCAAACTCTGGTGAGTTTGGGAGAGAGGGCCTGATTCAGAGCCAGGCGCTCTGATAAGAGCGCTCGCTCTGAATCAGGGCCCTCCTACCTCTTATTGGAGCGGCCTCCTGGCCGCTCGCATAGCTGTGGGTGACCACCCAAAGCTTATGCGAGCGGCAAAAAAGATGGTCGCGATGGTCAAGACCATCGGGCTTGTGACGAGAACCTGTGGTAGGGTCTCGCTGCCGCAAGCCCAGGAGTGCTTGGGCTTGAGCCAAAAGCACTCCCACTGACATCACTAGTGATGTCAGTGGGGCCGGCCCCAGACGGTAGGCGTTCCCATGGGAACGCCTCCATCTGGGCAGCAACGCCTCCGGCACGCCCACCAAAGGGGGCGTGCTGTCAATCAATATCGACTGCATGCCCCCTTTGGTGCGAGACCCATAGCAACGGCTTGGCCATCGCTATTCGGGTCCCGCCTATGCACACGACGGAGCTCCCTCCGTTGTGCGCATGCGCACTAGGGCACCATCGACCCGCTTGCGAGCACTCAGCGCTCACGAGCGGGTCAGAATCAGGCCCAGAGTTCTCTCTTCTCACTTGTAAAACTCGGGTGGGAATGCAAACTCGAATCAACTCACCATTGGGCAACTCGGAAGTACTTTTCACCTAAAATATACATCTCACAAATTTACCAAGACTCGGGATGACAAGCTCAGGTGAGAATGGAGCAAACTCTCTGCCAAACTGACGTTTCAAACTCTCAACCTCCAGAGCTGCGAGTTTGGCAGAAACATACACAAATAAGTGTGGTTTGTGTATGATTCTGCCTGTAAATATTAAAAAGTGTTAAATAAAAAAAAAATGATGTAGGGTCCCCCCCCAAAAGCGGTGGGTATGGGGGTAATAAAGTGTTAGATAGTAGAAAACTATTATATTTTAGAGGATATACAGGTGCCAGAATGCCTGCCCTTTGGCACTTGTGGAACTGAAGTGCCAGCAGGTGGCTGGCACCCGTACCTCCACTGTAAAATAAATAGTGAAACAAAGACAGTACACACACACCGTATACAGTAAAAGTTTATTACATACACCTATGCCATTCACATATACTTACCTGCTGCCAGGTGGTCTGTCCCCTTCTCCAAGTAGAAATCCGTAAGGATGTACCTGCAAGAAAGATCCTATACTCACCTCCATCCTTGCACTGGTCTCCATAGCATCCAGGGGGGTCTTTTCCAAACAATAAAATGACTTGCGCAAACCCAAACAGACAAGTATCGGTATGTGTGTTGTCACACATACCAATACTTCACAAATGCCAGCTGATGGGATGTTTCAGGAATTCCCACAGCCCGCCAGCCAATCAGAGGTCACATAACATATAGCGGCTGCTCATTGGCTGGTAAAACGTGTAACCACAATATGCAACATATTTACACATGCTATGTTTAGTTTTTACTCATCCTTTTAGTGTTGTGGTTTATATTTATTTATTTATTTTTAATTGATCAATATTATGATGATTATCCATTTTGTATTAATTTAATATTTATGATATGGTTTACTTATAAGATATACATGAATCCATTATACCTACTTATTTTGAGATAGGATCTGTGAGTGAACAATGTGGTTCACAACTCTTTCCAAACCATCACATTATATTATACATACTGATTTTATACAAAAATTCCAAATTGGGACCCATTTAAATATTCACTCTAAAATTGTACAACACAGAGTGATCCATATTTGATGTATCATACGATCTCTTTATTATACTGACTTTTTCTCAGTCTAAATTTTAGTCTAATATTAAAATAAGACGGATCTGTTTTACATATAATGCTAAAGATATGGGTATATATTTATATTCAGCAACATTATATTACCATCAATTACAATTGATGAATATAAATACTATCACATTTACTTTGGGCACATGCTGTTGCTTACATCAGGTGGCATCTTTCTATACTTTTTGATTGAGTATAGTCACTTCAATATGTTTAAGCCAACTACGTACAACTATATGGTTGCATTTATTCAGCCATATTAGGCTGCTCATATTAAATAACACCTACACCTAACAAATATGGGCCA
This sequence comes from Taudactylus pleione, assembly GCA_031769625.1. Taxonomy (NCBI): domain Eukaryota; kingdom Metazoa; phylum Chordata; class Amphibia; order Anura; family Myobatrachidae; genus Taudactylus; species Taudactylus pleione. The sequence continues at coordinate 902,719 of JAUIMM010000136.1, forward strand.
TTACTATTATGTCAATTTTAACATATGACAGTAGCCCGTTCGTATGATTCTACAACAAGCTCCTGATAAATAAACATCACGGGTCCCAATAGGCTGAGCCAGACCACGTTACTGATGTCTACACCATGTGACGTGCACCAAGCACAGGATAGACCCCATCACTGGTCCTAACAGACTGCAGCGGATCATGTGATTTGTGTTTATATCACAGGATCCGGAACTACGAGACTACCAGACAGTACTGGGTAAGTCTGTTTTACACTTCATGACCCAGAACGAACCCCAGACACACTCTGTGCTGTGCCTGATTCAGAGCCGGACGCTCTGAAAGAGCGCTTGCTCTGAATCAGGGCGTTTTTTTACAATTTTTGGAGCGGCCTCCCGGCCGCTCGCATAGCTATGGGTCACCACCCACAGCTATAGCGAGCAGCCATGATGATGGTCGCAATGGTCAAGACCATCGCGACCATCGGGCTTGCGACGAGACCCTTGTGGTAGGGTCTCATGGCCGCAAGCTCCAGAGAGCTTTCGGCTCTAAAATAGCCATAAGCTCTCCACTGACATCACTTGTGATGTCAGTGTAGCCGCCCCCAAATGGCAGGCGTTCTCATGGGAATGCCTCAGTTTGGGCAACCCACCAAAGGGGGTTAGCTGTCACTCAACATCGACAGCTCACCCTTTGGTGCGAGACCCGGAGTGCCCGTCGCTAGCCGGGTTTCACACATGTGCACGACGGAGCCGGCTCCATCGTGTGCATGCAAGGTGGGCCACCATCGACCCGGTTGCGAGCACTCAGCGCTTGCGTCCGGGTCTGAATCAGGCCCTCATGTCACTGGTCACAATAGGCTCAGCTGGACCATGTGACTTGTGTTTACATCACATGGTCTGGAGCCACGAATGCACCCAGCAGGAATGGGGAGGTGTTTAATATGTCAAAGATTTTTTGTCATTTTAATTTTTATAATGACATTAGCTCTTGGATTTGAGCTTTTGATGTATTGTTACATATGATACTCTGTGAGGCTTGGTTAATCAGGTACTAAATGAGCTCCAGCTGGTAATCATTTTCATTTACATAAGGGTATATAAAACCTCTCATTTGGACTTTGGGGATCATGCTACTGTGGAAGTTGCAGGCCGTTCCATTACGAAATACGTCTAGCACCCCACTGGCATCAACTACCTCACCATTGGACCCTCTATTGGACTTTTTCCGGACCAGCACAATCAATTTATTACAGTCACATAATCCATTTAACTACACCTTTTGCAGTGACTCCTGCATGCTATTCTGTACGTAACCATCTGGATCAAGACTGGTAAATACATATTAGCTGGACATTATCATATACTGAGGCCACTGACTGATATTTTATACTGTCGTTTGCCATTTCTGAATTAAGACTTTTTAACAGATTTTCAATATTACTTCATCAACTCATCACTCACTTTTTGTACCGTTACTGTGGTTGTCAATACCCTTTTTGAATATTCAGTTGATTTATGTTTTTATATTTTTTATGAAATTTAGCAATAGCTACTGTTTTTTCAACCAAGCCTTACAGAATCATATATAATATGTATATATTTATTGTATGTTGATAATTAACAAATTGTTTGCATGATTTTGCTATATAACTATCTTAATAGCCTATCAATTTTAATTCATTATACACAATCATTAGATAAATTAGTGCTGTTCATCCTCTTTTGTGTATATTATCTGTATGTTAGGAGCTTGACATCCTCCACTTGAACCAGCTGCCTAGCGACAGCGCCAAACTGATTTTTTCTTTTGTTGTTGTGTAATACTTAGGCCCCTAAAGTATGTTTCTTCCACTCCATTTTTGACAACTAAGGAGAGATGCAAGTGTTTTTCTAAAACAGTACAGGGATGAAACCCACAATATGTACAGATGCTTCATTTAATCTCTATGCTATGTTTGCTACGAAAATGGTACTAAAATCTTAAACTTAATTAAAAGTAGAGATGCATGGTTTGGACTACCTTGAATCCGAGCCGCCCTGAACTTCCGTTTTCTGAGTCAATCCGAGTCCTGGCTTGGATTCCAAATCGAGGCAAATTGTCATCCTCCTGGCATCGGATTCTCGCAGGTTGTGGATTCGATTTAAGGGTGCCATGGCCGGGACTCTGAACCATTTAACTCTAGTCATGCTGCTGTGCTGCACTCTGCTTTGTCCATAATTGGTGGTGCAGACCCTGGGTGGCTGAAGAATTGATAATTGGTGGTTCAGCACCTGGCTGGCTGAATAATTGATAACTGTGGTGCAGCCCCTGACTGAAGAATTGATTATTGGTGGTGCAGACCCTGGCTGAAGAATTGATAATTGGTGGTGCAGCCCCTGGCTGAAGAATTGATAATTGGTGGTGCAGCCCCTGGCTGAAGAATTGATAATTGGTGGTGCAGCCCCTGGCTGAAGAATTGATAATTGGTGGTGCAGCCCCTGGCAGATTTGATAAATGGTGCAGTCCCTGGCTGGCTGAAGAATTGATAATTATTGGTGCATCCCCTGGCTGAAAAATTGATAATTGGTGCAGCCCCTGCCTGAATTGATAATTGGTGCAGCCCCTGCCTGGCTGACAAATTGATAATTAATGCAGCTCCTGGCTGAATTGATAATTGATGCAGCCCCTGGCTGGCTGAAGAATTGATAATTGGTGGTGCAGCCCCTGGCTGAATAATTAATAATTGGTGCAGCCCCTGGCTGAAGAATTGATAATTGGTGCAGCCCATGGCTGAATTGATAATTGATGCAGCCCCTGGCTGGCTGAAGAATTGATAATTGGTGGTGCAGCCCCTGGCTGAATAATTAATAGTTGGTGCAGCCCCTGGCTGAAGAATTGATAATTGGTGCAGCCCATGGCTGAATTGATAATTGGTGCAGCCCCTGGCTGGCTGAAGAATTGATAATTAATGTAGCCCTAGCTGAATATTTGATAATTGGTGGTGCAGCCCCTGGCTGAACTGATAATTGGTGCAGCCCCTGGCTGGCTGAAGAATGCATTATTAATGCAGCACCTGGCTGAACAATTGATAATTGGTGCAGCCCCTGGCTGAAGAATTGATAATTGGTGCAGCCCCTGGCTGAAGAATTGATAGTTGATAGTTAATTGTTGAAGCAGCCTTCAGTAGTAGTAGTGGAATACAAAGCTATGATTAGTCCTGCAACAGCCTTGAGGCCAAGAACTCTTGGCAAGTTGTGGCCATTACAGCCTTGAGGGCTGGTGAGAAGTGACGACAGCTGGCATTTGGGCTGTGAAGCAGGATGCATGTAAGGGCCATGTAGCAGCCTTAAGGGCTGAGAACCCTTGGCTGAATGTCACTGTTGTGCGACTTGTGCCATCGGGTTGACACAACAAGCAGCAATTGGCTCAACATTTTATATTAAAAAAATGAAAGGGGCATGCAGGAGATGCTGTCTGTGGCCATTACAATTTCTAGACATTCATAAACCATAACATAAAAAATGTCAGGCAGCAATGTCCCAACCAGCACATAATGGAAAGGAAAAAGGTGCAAGATGGAATTGTCCTTGGGTCCTCCAACCACAAAACAAGCTGCGAATGCGCAGTGGACATTGGTAGCAATGGTTCCCATACACAAACTGGCTTTACAATACATTAGATTAGATGTCGTCATCTTCGTCATCCCCATCAGTGTGTGCATCCTCCTCTTCTTCACACAATATGAATTCGTCCCTGCTGGAATCCACCTTTAGAGTCAGAAGCTAATGTCTCTTTTGGACTTAAGTACTGGTAAATGTCTTCCTCATGGAATTTGTAATTCATTTTGATGAACATTATCTTACCCACATTTTGGAGAGGTAATCTCCTATGATGATCACTGACAAGGTTCCCGGCAGCACTGAAAACTCTTTCAGAGTACACACTGGAGGGTGGGCAACTTAAGTATAGCAAAGCCAGTTTGTGTAAGGGACTCCAACTTGCCTCTTTTTCCTGCCAGTAGTGACGGACGGACTGTCTGACATGCCTATTTTTACGCCTGGCATTTTGTGGGCAGCCCTACTGACATCATTCGTGATGTTAGTAGTGGACTTTCTGCTCTTTTAGAGCAGGGAGTCCACTCGGGCTTGCGAGAGCTGAGACCCTACCACAGGGTCTCCTCGCAAGCCCGATGGTCATGATTATCACGACCATCTCTAGCCCGCTCGCACAAGCTGTGGGTGGGCACCCACAGCTTAGCGAGTGGGCAGGGGGAAAAAAATCCCCACCCTGATTCAGAGCAAACGCTCACAAACAGCAAGCGGCTCTGAATCAGACCCTATATATGCAACAGTATCATTACAACACTGATTGTTTCAAATACCATGTACTGTGGTCACATATGAGCCAAATTGCTACTACATCAAATGTAATTATTATTATTGACACATTAGTGTCGAATGCTAAACAAAGATACAGTACTCTTTAGGCTTTACATGATATTTTTTATCTTGGTTCAGAAGTTTTATATGTACACGTGTAACAATAATTTTTAGTGTGTATTTTATATATTGTGATTAAAACGGAATATTGGATTATGATATTGTCTTGTGCCTAATAAGCGCAACCTTATACAGTACAACTTGTTTGCACCAAACAAACTATGCACTTCAGGCACAAAAGTAGCAGTACCTGTCACTGAAGTGCTTAGTTTGTTAAACTGTGCATATCCTTTATAATATCCAACACAAGAGTGGGTGGGAGGGCCCAAGGACAATTCCATCTTGCACCACTTTTCTTTTCTGCTGTGTGGCAATGTTTCATAGATGTGCTATACACTGCAGTGGGTGTTTGTGTCGCTGCTCTGCTGCTTAGTAACTAGCCAGCTCTCTCCAGGCTTTGGTCTAAAGTGGATGAAAACAATATTGTGAGCCATGAGGTGGTCAAAATTTACTGGAAATGGGTGGAAATTTATGTTATTGAGGTTAATAATACTCTAAGAATAACACAGGTCAACACTATGTAATTTTTTTTTATTTTTTTTTTAAATTTTTTGGAAAAAATACAAAATCAAAAACAAAACCAGTCACGGTCTTTTTGCAAAACTAAAACCGGACAACGAATTAGAACCAAAACCAGCAAAAATGGTCTGGTAAACTCTAATTGAAATTGGTTTTAATATGATATACAGGGATACTGTGATGGTGTACTCTGCAGCAGGATTATATGAAAGATGTTTGCAGCTGCAATAAGCCAGGATACATAACAGAAATCTTTGCAACACAAATATTTTTTTTATATTTTTTTCAGTGTATTCATTGTTTTCTTTGCCTTGGTAAATTAGACTTAGGATTTTGCCAAACACCTGTCTAGAACTTTCTATATAGAAAACAAATCACTAAACCCTTAAAATTATTTGTATCAACAATTTAAAATTTAGTTATAGTCATTTTGTGACTCCTAGATATCACAATAAAAAGCTATACCTTATCGCAGTAATATTGGTTGTTGTAATCATCTGTTGAGTTTCTTTTCTTGACGGTATCATAGATATCTAGAAATTTCTTATCCACACCCTCAAGTGGATGAGATGATGAAGAGTGATTTAACAAACCATTGGGAGAACTAGGATATGAACCAAGCTGGGACAAAGTCGTTTCTTTTTGACTGTGTTCTAATAGGTTCCTGGAAGGAAAACAATAATACATATACTTCACCATATAAATGTATAAAATGTGTTAAAATAACAGATATCCCACTAACATGATTGGACAAGCGAAATCACACAATGGGGCATTATTTCCAAAGACCGCACACTTGAACTAATTTCCACTGTGATCAAAACCTAATCACACAGCCACAACAGTATCACTCCACAAGTGTGAACAATACCATCACTCACATAGACATTGCTGACAGATAAGCACACATCACTGTCTCACTCTGACAGAAATACAAATGTCTGACAGAAAAAATATAAAAGTCAGAATTACCGCATACCTCAAAGAAACTGGTGACTGGTACAAAGATGATATCCTCAAATAACTTAAACAGCACTGTTTTATAAGATACAGAAGTTATACCAATCTTATATGTGCAGTCGAGTTCTGATATATGCACACTTTGGGTGGTGCAACACACTCAGAGGCATGTGTGTATCACAGCGCAACTGCACTCAAGAAAGGTATATCTGTCACATTATAAATGTTAGGAAACTGTAACTCCTCTATTCAAACTTGAAAAAGCAATGCAATTCTGATAATTAAGGATGAAGCCAGATATGGTATGCCATCACATCTTGTAGTTAACTGCAGATTCTGCACTCTCAAATGGTGAAGCTGCTAATTCACAGAATTGTGTGCTCATTGGAATACACACATGCAGTCTATGCAACTGAATGTCTGCACAGTTAAGTGGCACACTCAGTGCCCACAATCAGCCAATTTTGTCACCACAACATTCCCACTGGGTTCCAGCATCCTTCTCATTCAGTATATACTTTCAGCTCCCACAAACATCTTGCTTAACTGATAAAACTATCATACAGATGTGTCCACATCCATTCATCCTACGTGTGCTACAAGTCGCACTACACAATGCAGAAACTCCGTGTGACTCTGTAGCGCAGAGCGTCTTATGTGCAATGTTTTACCTTCAAATGTGTCTTATTTGCACTATGATGCGAATAGTTAGCACAAACAGCTTCTGATTAAAATTGTATGTGCATGCCTATGTTCTGTCTGCGACTGCAGGTGTATCTGATTGCGAAACGCTACGTTCCAGTGTTACTGCTGCTGACACTGTAACGTCGCATTTCGCGTACAGATACGCCAGCATTCGCTCACAGAATATAGGCATGCTGCATATCATTTTAATCAGCAAAAGCAGCTTGTGCTAACTGTTTGCATCACACTGCAAATAAGATACATTTAAACATAAAAAAGTTGCACGAAAAGACGCTCGGCGCTACTGAGTCATGCCATGGCATGCCTAAAAGGGCTGTTTAACATGCAATGAGGACACATATGTACTCCGTCTACTGTCTATGAATCTACACTTCCTTATATGCCGCCATGCTGCTTTGTCTACCCCAATCCCTATTAAAGTGTGTTCTCCCATCTGTGCTAGTCTGTATTCCCTCATCCGCACCAATCTGTCTTTCCCCATCTGCGCCATCCTGTCTTTCTGCATCTGTGCTGCTGTTTCATTCCATCCGTGCCACTGTTTCGCCCAAACCGTGCTGCTCTGTCTCCCCCTCCATCTGCACTGCACTGTCATCTCATCATCCATACTGCTCTGTCCCCCTCTTACAATTTGCTGTCTTCCCCCCATCCCCGCCACTCTGTCTGCCCCCCATCCACGCTATTCTGTCTTACATCCATCTGCACTGCTTTGTCTCCCCCATCCATGTTACTTAGTCTCCTCACTATTCACATGTTTCTGTTACCCCCATTCATGCTGCTCTGTCTCCCCCCATCCACATCACTCCTAACTTATCCATATAACTCTGTCTTCTGTTTAGACGTTCAGTTGCAAAGACTACACACGTGTGTTTTTCCAATAGGCATACAAATCTTTGAATTAGCAGCTCCACCATTTTGTGAGCAATCTCTCTATATGAGAGTGCAGAATCTGCAGTTAACCACATGATGTGATGGCATACAGTATGTATTGCGCAAGGAACAGGTCCATTAAGGCTTCAGTCTTAATGATCAGAAATTCATTGTTTTTTTGAGTTTGAGTGGAGGAGTTGCAACAGCTTCCTAAAAATTTCAGATCAATTGTAAGAAGCCTTATTGGGACATGTGAAATCATAATGTTTTTGTCTATAGAATTTCATAGATATTTTTAAAGTAAAAATATTCCAATTCAATTGTAAGAAGCCTTATTGGGACATGTGAAATATTAATGTTTTTGTCTATAGAATTTCATAGATATTTTGAAAGTAAAAATATTTAGGCTATGAAATTAAGAAACAAAGAATTTAAGAAGCCATCATCGGCCCAACAGCTTTTACCTCACACATACCCCTCTGCCCTCCTGCATTTCCCTCACACCACACCCTCTGCCCATCAACATTTCTGTAATGTTATGGGGTATAGGACAGTGAAGCTGAATATGGGGGAGCAAGGCAATGATAACAATACAGGAAACAAGGCACTGAGGAAATTGTATGAGATATCGCGCCAGAGTGATAATGGAATATGGGGGTGCAGGTAGATAAAACAGGATATAGGGGTACATGATAACAATAACAGGATCATGTCTGTGATGACAGGTCATGGGGTGTGCAGCAAAATGATGGCAGGACATGGGGAGCTGCTGACAGAACATGGGGGGGTGCAGACTGGGATGTCTAGACATGGGGGGTGCAGAATGGGACAACAGTACAGGGGTGGTACAAAATGGGGAAACAGGATGTGATTCCCATGCTGCGTTTTTCCTAATTTTTGCTGCTTTTTCCTGCTACATTTTCCTTTATTATGTTACTTTTCTCCACAATCTTGCATTTTTGTTTGTAAAAAGTGTTTTTAGTTGCAAAGGAACAAGTATAAACTCACAGATTAAGCATAATGTTGCATTCTGGGGGTCACTCATATTGGACCTACCCTGTGTACTTTTTTCCTCAACCACATTTTTCCTCAATAGACCATCTTATACAGGCCATATATCAGAGCAACATTTCTCCCTTCTGCCTATACCGATTACAAGCGCTGATCAGCAGACTTTGATGACCAGTGATCCATTGGGGAAGTGGGGAAATTCAACATGTTAAAAATCCGTAATAATGACTATTCCAGCCTGAAAATGTGGAATATAGGCCCTGATTCAGAGCCGGACGCTGTGACCAGAGCGCTCGCTCTGAATCAGGGCCCACCTCCATTAATATGGAGTGTCCTCCTGGACGCTCGTATAGCTGTGGGTCACCACCCACAGCATATACGAGCGTGCAAAATGATGGTCGCGATGGTCTTGACCATAGCGACCATCGGAACTGCGAGTAAAAGCCTGCGGTTGGGTTTCTCAACCGCAAGGCCAGGAGTGATTTTGGCTCTATCAGAGCCAAAATCACTCCCACTGACATCACTAGTGATGTCAGTGGGGCCGGCTTCAGACGGTAGGCGTTCCCTTGGGAACGCCTCCGTCTGGCAGGCACACCCCTGGCACGCCCACCAAAGGGGGCGTGCTGTCAGTCACCATCGACAGCACGCCCCCTTTGATGAGACACTCCGAGCGAAGGAAAGTCCTTAGCTCGTCGGGTCTCACGCATGCGCACGACGGAGCTCCCTCCGTCGTGTGCATGCGCAGTAGGGAACATTGACCCACTTGCGAGCGTACTGCCGCTCGCGAGTGGGTCTGAATGACCCCCATAGATTGGCCAACATGTGGATTTCTCCGATCCCCTGGCTACAATGTTGGCAGAATTGGGAATTGAAGTAATCCATCACAGATTTATGGGCCCCATTAGTTCACAAATAGAGTAAAAATGTCTAATCTATAGTCACAGATCAAAATGCGCTCAAAACCTTTATCGAGATGGTATGTATCAATTGTAAGCGTGTATAAGAGTGATGAGCTCAAGCTAAATATGGTAATATAGAGCTTTAATTTAAACAAAAATGGGTGATAATAGGCTTAGTGGCAATCAAATTCCAAATATATACAGTATAAATGGCAATATATAAACAATGACAACAGGGATAATAAGGCTAGCACCCTATTCTTGCAGCTAGGTAATAAAAACCTACATAACAATAACATAAATGATTTCTTTACCACTTTTACTAAACTAGAGGAAACAGTGACAATAGAAAATAAACTATGGTGGGGTTTGCAAACCCTGAAATGGTATTCAGACAACAGGGTAATACCTAAAGGTCTGAAAATTAAAAAACATCCATCGTGCTACCATAATAATACTAAATTCATAGACACATGGGATAACATATTACAAGAATGCTCCTACAGGCTAATACAATTACTTGTTGAAACACACACAAATCAGCTGACCGAGCTTAATGGAAATATACAACAACTATACTCACTCCTAACCCCATATGAACAAGATCCTGAGTTTTTGACACTAACTAAATTAATTACGGACAAAATAAACAAAAAAGAGGACAAGATCATTTCTATTAATGAGAAGCAGATATTAAGAGACAAATATGGGATAAGTAACAAAACATTGCAATTAAATTCAAAACAATTGAAACCCAGAATACAGGATCCACTAAAAATCATACCAAAACAAGAAAGACATAGGGGGAGGGGGGTTAGACTACCGATACAGGATACTCCAATATATTATCAGGAGTATCAAACTAAGATTCATACGCAGAGCAAAATTAAACATAGGAATTACAAAACACAAATTCACGCCACCCCGGCCTCTTCGACTAGTTCTGACACTACTACTTACAGTGAATTCTCATTTTCAGTACACGAAATAGAGGAGGATTCTGACCACAATCTGGCAGAGACTGTCATTAGAAAGGGGCTGGCTAGACATAGAACCTGAACTCCTTAACTTGTCCACCCACGTGACTCATACAGACACCATAGCGGGACCAATTACTGACCACCAGGTAACCACAGACATGAAATTGAAGAAACACACAGCAGCGTCTAATCCACCATGTGTATATCCTCTTTTTTTAGGACAGGTGGCAGGTCCACGCCAGACCAATCCACTACCAAAACAATCAAAAAGAAAGTTAGAAGAGGGTGCAGGGGAGGGGAGATCAGCAAAAAAACCAGGACAAATACAGGCATAACCAGAGGACAGGGCATCTTTAACCTGAGTACATTCACACTAACAGAGGACCATATAACAGTATTAGATAAGGGACTCAAGTTCGCCCCTACCACCCAGCCTGATAAATTCAACACTTATCTAGATGTACACAAATTTGCCAGGAAACTGACTCTCAAGAGATTCTTTCATCAAAAACCCTTACCTCAGTACCAACCAGCTCAGGATGCATTCCTGCAGACAGGACTTCAACCACCCTCCAGATTTTATCCCATCCAGGCGACAGGCAATCATATTGCAACATTTACCACCATGCTGGCTAAGGATCTTGAACATCTATGCGATAAAACATCTAAATCCCTCAAAACACAAGAATCTGACTAAGAAAGAACCATCAGCACTTAAGGAGTTAAGACGGAATACCGACATAATCATTAAGCCAGCAGATAAAGGGGGTGGTATAGTGATTTTAGACAGACTCAAGTACATTCAAGAAGCAGAGAGGATTCTACATGACTCTTCAACATACAAATTACTACCCTGCAATCCTACACAAGAGTACCAACACGAACTCAGGTTATTACTGAAGGAGGATCTGGACAAAGGGATCCTTAATCAGAAGGAACATGATTTCTTAGACAACAAACACCCCATCATTCCAGTCTTTTATCATCTCCCATAAGTCCACAAAGACCCCATTTAACCCACCTGGCCAACCGATAGTATCGGGCATCAAATCACTAACCTCAAATCTTTCACTATATTTGGATAAATACCTACAACCCTATGTCAGACTACAGAAATCCCATCTGAAAGACACCACAAGGGTTCTTAATATACTAAAGACTATTAATTGAAATGAGAATTTGTGGCTGGCGACCAGCGACGTTACATCTTTGTATTCTGTAATTAGACACACCCAAGGTGTAGCAAGCATTGAGTATTTTCTTAAAGATGATCCCAAGATGAGCCCAATACAAGCTGAATTCATCCTGGCTAGTATATCTTTCATTTTATCACACAATTACCTGTGGTTTGGGGACCAGTTTTATCTACAGACTATGGGCACAGCGATGGAGATGAGGTTTGCGCCAAGTTATGCCAACCTTTTCATGAGTCATTGGGAGGACCAATACGTTTGGTCCAACAATGACTTTGGCGCAAACCTCGTCCTCTGGGCTCATTATATTGATGATGTAATCTTTATTTGGCAAGGAAGTGAAGAGTCACTTATATCATATACCCAATACATTAATACCAATAACCATAATTTACAATTTACAACCAATTATAGTAAGACTAAGATCGAATTTTTAGATTTAAACATCTTTATAGACAACAATAACATTCATACCAGTACACATCACAAAAAAGTTGATGTCAATAGCTTCATCTTAGCCACCAGCAGCCATAATCCCAGCTGGCTCAATAGTATACCAACAAGTCAATTTAAAAGACTTAGACACAATTGTTCCAGACCAGAAGATTTTATACTACAGAACGAACAACTCAAATCACAGCTTTTAGCGAAAAAATACAATAGTGATACAGTAGAGTCAGCCTTTCAGGCAGTAAAAGAGAACGGCAGAGACCCTCTTCTGACATACAAATCAGAGTCCACTACTTGCAGATCCTACAATTATACATGTATAGATTCTATTATTCCACTTAACAATATACAATATCCTAAGTTAAGGTACTCCAGAAATCCTGGCTGATATGAACACGCTGTTATTGCACCAGGACATGGGCCTGACTGACTGACAGTCTATTCAGCCTATGGGCACTCAAGGCTTACCCATCCCTCAGACACACCTCACCGCCGATTAACCAATCGGATATGAGGTATTCCCAGATTACGTGGACTTAAACAAATCAGAGACACAGGCAAACTATCAATCCCGCCCAGAGGAAGACCCCACGTGGGTCGAAACGCATTGGCCACACATCCCCATTGAGCAAGGAACCGGATACCGTATTCAGCGAATACTCGATCCAACAGCGCTTGACGAGCATCTAATGAGTGGTTGCTTCTGCCCAGTGATACCGAAGGAAGGGACGACGCGACTGCAACACTCCGGCGAGGGGAAGAGCGGTCTCTGCCGAGTCCCTGGGAGGTGAGTCCACAGTGGAGTTAGGGAGTACGGCATCTGGTACTTAGCACCACAACCGTTTCTCCCCCTCCTTCTGCACACCTAGTTGTGGACCGACGGGACGCACCGTAGACTGCCTGGCAACGGCGGGTAGGCTCCAGACGTGTTCCGTGGTCACACACAGGCTTGGAATACTCCTCCACACACTCAGGCAGTTCTCCGTACTACTTACCCCGGGAACACCCAAGTCATCACCAGCAATTCACTATTCATCAGCAGCCCTTTCTACAATACAAGTGCGGGACGCCGCACCAGCATTAACTCTTTCATTAGACTTGCCATTCTTAAATGCGAGCTCCATGGTCTCCGGCCCTTGTTTTCACTCACATAATTAACTCTTACCATTGATTTATTGACTTTGCTTTTTCTTGTTTCAATCTGTGGATTTTTGCTACAGTTTTTTTCTTTTCTTCTCTTTTTTTAACTACTGAACATTGCCATTTATACTGTATATATTTGGAATTTGATTGCCACTGACATAGTCAGTGGACGGTCACTATTTTTAAGCCTATTACCACCCATTTTTGTTTAAATTAAAGCTCTATATTACCATATTTAGCTTGAGCTCATCACTCTTATACACGCTTAGAATTGATACATACCATCTCGATAAAGGTTTTGAGCACATTTTGATCTGTGACTATAGATTAGACATTTGTATTCAATTTAGGAGGTCAGACACCCTTCCTACAAGTGCAGCTCACCTTCATCATTTACCTTGAGTCCGGTGCGCAATATCTTTTTACCGTGTTTCTCACAAATAGAGTAATACAGTAGCTTTTTGTTACAAAAGAATTGGTATGGAGTCACAGAATAAGCATAATTGTCACAACCTCAACCAGAGACCCCAGAAACAGAACCTGTCACTTACTTCTCCAGAGGTCATTCTGGCATTCTGGGGTCTGCCAGTATGTCCATCCTCTTTATGCTGCCGCGGTGGGATCCGATGTTCTGCCTTGCTAGCAGTTCCTGGCAGTTACGGTGGCAAGGTCTGGTCCTGCTCCTGCACTGACAGCGGTCAGCATCTTCCCACCATATTGGATCTCATTAGGTGATTCCTCTACAGCCAACTGGAATTCAGTCTGCAGTCACCTGACTTGCCAGGGGTGTTTAAGGAAGCTTTCAGCACTGATCCAATTGCCAGTGCAATGTTGTCCTCAGCTCTTCTGTGTGATTCTTACTGAGCTCCTGCGGTTTACCCAGAGATTGTTCCCCAGTGCAGATTCCACTTGGCTGCACAACTGGCTCACTCAGTCCGGTTCCATCCCAGTGCAATCCAGTCTAGTTCAATCCTGGTGCAATCCAGTCTGGTTCCATCCCGGTGTTATACAGTCCGGGTCCATCCCGATGCAATTGGTTCCATCCTGGTGCAATCCAGTTCAGTTCCATCCTGGTGCATTCCAGTCCAGTTCCATCCCAGTGCAATCCAGTCCACCTCCATTCCGGTGTAAGCGTATCCAATTCCATTCTGATACAATTCACTCCAGTTCCATTCAAATATATTCTACATTCAATTGTCAGTACAGGGAAACCTAAGCAGAGGACCGTGGCCTGCACTTCAAGCGCAGCTAAGCCCAAATCCCGTTGCGGGTGTCTCTAGTGAAAACCACTGGCATGTTAGACTCTGCACCTCTGCCTTGGGTCTCATCCAATTTCCCTAACACTGGTCAGTCTCTTCCAACTTTATCATATTTTAGGATTAGCATTTTGGAGTGGCTAGACAGCAAAGTTTGAGGTGTACTATTTGGTGCAATTTGAAGATAGATGTATGAGAACACATCAGATGTGTTCTCATACACCTATTTCTGTCATGTTGTGTGAGAAGCCTGGCACAATTCCTGTGGTGCATATTATCCTCAATTTTGCTACTTTGTCCGGCTTTTTCTTCAATTTTGAGTTTTTGTTTGCAAATAGTGTACTAGGTACTTAGGATTAGAGTTTTGGGGGCTTATTCATCATCACAATTATCACTAGTGATAATCATGTTTTAAACTTGCTGCTGTCAAAAACCTTTTGGAGGCCTTCATCCTGCCTCACAAAAGCATCACTTCAGAAAAGCTGCTCTTTTTTTGCAGAGTCAGTTCTTCTGTGATACTTTCCCCTCCTGTAGCTGAGGTATCCATTAGGATTTAATCACTGCATCTGTCTGCCCTCCCCATCCTGCTGCTGTCTTTCACCAGACACTCATGCCACCACTGTATGTCATACTTGCCGACATTCAGCTCCCTCCTTCCGGGAGGGGGCTGAATGTCAGCTTACAGTGGGGGGGCGTGGCCACACAATAATGCTGTTGCGGGGGCATGACCAGGACGGGCCGAGGGTGTGGCTGCGATATCGTGTCATCATGGCTCCGCCTCCTATTCACAGTGCCGGAGTAAACGACATTGTAAAGTGGGGGGTGGCCACAATAATGCGATTCAGCACGAATTGCGTCACTGGGCCCCCCCCCGCTGCGGGGGGTTTGATATTAACTCTGCAGGGGGTAGGGAGGGATGGTGGCTTCCGGGAGGCTTGCCTGCCTTTCTGGGGGGCCAGGAGTGGCTCCCGATAATAGGGAGGATCCCGGCCAAATCGGGAGTGTAGGCAAGCCTGCTGTATGTCCCCCCGCTAACCCCACTATTATCATTAAACACCTCCCCCCAATGTCCGCCAGTCCGTCCCAGCCCCCCTACCCCTAAGCTAAACATTAAAAGCACAATCCAAGCACATGCAGGAAGACACACTTGTTCACATCCACTTCCACACACACAGACAGTACAGAGGTCAAGGAAATGCCCAGGCAACATGCTCCAGAGGGGGAGAGGCCTGCAGCACAAATTGATGCCTAGGCATCAACTTCAAATTGGATCTGAAAGGACCTAAGGACTGGACTGCCCCTCCCATGTCTCTTTGGCAATGTCAAGTAACCCCCTTGGATGTCTCCCGTACAATAAATCAAAAGGGGAAAACCCTGTGGAGGATTGGGAAACCTCTCTTATGGCCAACAGCAAATAAAGTAACAAGTAATCCCAATCTCTACCATCTTTCTCCACTACTTTTCTTAGCATGTGTTTTAAAGTTTTATTAAACCTCTCCACTAGCCCATCGGTCTGGGGATGGTACACAGAGGTTCTTAATTGGTCAATTTTAAACAGGCGGCATAACTCCTTCATGATTTTTGACATAAATGGGGTACCTTGGTCAATCAGGATCTCCTTAGGTATTCCCAACCTGGTAAAGACATGGACTAATTCTCTAGCAATGGTCTTGCTAGAAATATTGCGTAATGGTATTGCTTCCGGGTACTGGGTAGCGTAATCCATTATTACCAGAATATATTGATGGCCCCGGGCAGATTTCAATAATGACCAACCAAATCCATAGCTATTCTTTCAAACAGAACCTCAATAATGGGTAACGGAGCCAGGGGACTTTTGAAATGTGGCCTTGGAGCATGATACTGACATTCTGGGTAGGATGCACAATAGTCAGATACCTCTTTATGGACCCTGGGCTAAAAAAACCTCTGCACAATTTGCTCAATAGCTTTCTCTACCCCTAGGTGGCCTGCCGTTATATGACCATGGGCCAGATCTAATACTGTTCTTCTGTATGCTTTGGGAACTATTAATTGTTCCACAATATATTCCCCTTCTTAGTCACCTGATACAACAAATCCTGATATACCGCCATGTGAGGATATGACAAAGAACTATCGGGGTCTATGGGTTTACCACTAATCACCTTAACATTCTCCCTGGCTTTTACCAGAGTAGGGTCATTCAACTGCTGTACAGAAAAGTCCTCTCTCCTGACCTCAAGATCAGGCAGGCAGTCCATGGGCTTAATAACCCTCCCCACCTCAGTGGGAGGCACACCACTTGGTGAGCCACCATCACGCTCCACATTCTCTAGTTCGCCCATCATACTAGAAAAAGGGAACATTTCTGACTCTGCTACTATGTCAGTAACCCTCTCAAATGAGTCAGGGTGATTTACCTCTGTGCAAAATTGGCTTTTCCACAACTTCCAGAAGTGAGCAAAGTCCTTGCCCAATATTGCATCATACATTAAGCCCTGTACCAAACCCACAGAGACGATCGTGGATCCACATGGTGTTTCTATGCTCACTTCTGCAGTATCAGAATACCAGGTATCCCCATGTATGCAGGTCACACCATCGGTTTTCCCTTATGTTTCAAGGGGTTCACCAGTTCAGCTTTCATAAGTGTAACCAGTCTACCAGAATGTAACAGAGCCTCTACTCAGTTGCCTTCTACAGTGAGTATACACATTTGCTTATCTGTCTCAACCTGCCGTTCAGCAGTACAGGCTGGTTGTGCAAAGAAAGACATCCTGCGGTCGACATGAGCAGTACCACATTGCATAAGTTCAGAGGTAAGCGAACAATTAGCCGCAATATGGCCGAAACCACCACATCGGAAACATTGCATTACATTAATACTAGTCTTTTATGGGGTAGGAACCTTCCTGGCCCGGCTGGCCCTTCTCCAGCTACCACACCCCCAGTCTTGAGTACATTCCACCACCCAGCACCTTTCTCTCCTGGAACAGTCTTACTAGTGTCAAAGGGAGTTCGCCGATGCACCATCGGGGCTCGGTGGGGCACACTCATCAGCTCCTCAGCCACCACGTACCTCTCCACCAGTTCGACTAGCTGGTCTGCGGACTTAGGGTCTGCATGGCTCACCCACTTGCGCTGAGACGCAGGTAGCGAACGCAGATACCGGTCCATCACAACTCTTTCCACAATCTGTGGTCCTGTCAGCATCTCGGGCTGCAGCCATTTTGTGGTTAGATGGACGAGGTCATGCATCTGTGAGTATGGAGGTTTTTCCATTTGGAACTCCCAGTGGTGGACCCGTTGGGCCTGAACAAATGAGGTGACTCCCAAGTGGGTTAGCATCTCCCATTTTAACTTTGCATAGTCCTTGGCATCATCCAGGCATAAAGCATAGTAGGCCTTTTGAGGTTCTCCAGACAGGAAGGGTGCCACAAGACTTGCCCACTGCTTTTTAGGCCACTTCTCTCTTTCGGCGGTTCTTTCAAAGGCCGAAAGGTACGCCTCCACATCATCACTCTGGGTCATCTTTTGCAGAAAGTGAATGGCCGGTATGGTGTGAGTGTTAGTTAGAAGAGCAGGGGAAGCATCTCTCAGATCAGACTATAAGGTGTTGTACCACCTCTTTTATGGCCTGGCTGTTTTCCGCTATGGCCTGGCAGGTTTCCTCGATGGTGACTTGTTGTTGCCTCTGGGCTGCCTCCAAGGTTGCACCTGGGTGGATTCCTGCTGAGCCCTGGTAGCTTCTTGCTGAGCTGCTGTAGCTTGGAACAAGGCTTTAACAATGTCCTCCATTTTGTCCTGGGGTGTACGTTGGAAGCAGAATCTGGCTTCCATAAGCATCTGCGGACGCCACCTCTATGGACTTCAAAGGACACAACTTTATATCCACCCTGACAAATTGGTGTCTGTTCCTTTAAATTTTAAACGAAAATTTTTCCTTGCTGCAAACTTCAGTGAGTGATTGCCAGCATTCTCCACCAAATGTGACAGTCAGGATAGGGGTCCTTCTCCTGGGGTAGATGGACTCCCTCTTTACACACACAGCAGCTGTAGAAACGGGATACAAGTCAAGGGTTCTCGTACAAATTGGTTGGCGCCAGTCTTTATTGTGCCAAATGAATATAAACATAAACAAAACATAAACATAAGTCCTAGCACAGCTGGGCACTAGCTACACAGCAGATTCCCTCTCTATAATAATGGTAGGGCCTATTGCCCTCACCATCAACAAATCACGTGCACAGTACTTACAAGGGTTATCACCAAGTGTCTCTGAACAGGCTAGTCTGCCTGCTCTCCCAGGTGTGAGCCACAAACAAAGCCAGCTTACATTAGCCATTTCGAGCTGCAAGCCCTAATGAGCCTGTTACCAGGCTGAAAGGCCCAAAACCTGGAGTGGCCTGTGGATGGAGCCCTCCCTCTCCTCACATCCACACCCCCAGGACCCATTCCGGCTTTTCTCTAATGCCGACATTTCTAGTCTGTTTTCCCAAACAGACTTCTCCTGGGGGTTTCATAACACATATGACAGGAACCTAGGACAAATGTACCTGCCATTAACCACTTTACCAGTGCTTCTATCACAATACATAAACAAACCATCAGCAACAGTCCTATTATTCAAAATACCAATTAGGTGAAAAGGTATTTACCTTTAATGTGTTCCAATAAAACAAAAAAAACATTTAGAGCTTTTAAAGATGTCAAACTTTCTAAAATATATATCTCTATAGGGGTTGGGCAGGGGATGCCGATGCTCGGGATCTCAGTTGCCAGAATCCCGACAATGGTATCCCGACAGGTTTAGGATATCCCAGTGCCTAAACCTAACTTGCCCCTAGTGCCTAAATCTAACCTCCCCCTCACCCTAGACCTAACCCTCCCCCCTTAGTGCCTATCCCTAACCCTCCCCTTAGTGCCTAACTCTAACGCTACCCCCCATCCCTGCTACTTACCTTCGGGATGCCGCTGCCAGGATTTCAACAGGTGTCGGGATCCGACACAGACATTCTGAGCACCGGAATCCCCACAGTCTAGATTTTGACTGCATCCTCTTTATAGTACTTTCTAGATATATCGAGTATGTAAGTGTTCTTATAAGAGTGAAAAGGTTGGTCAGATCACAACTAAAGGATTTAGGAGCACAGAAAAGCTGAGATTTGAGGAAGGGGCAGAAATAGGGGAGAAGACACCATATCCAGCCCACATACCTCTACCCTTCTTCCCATCCAGGCTCTCTCTGTAGAATACAGCATAGCACATAGAGAGGGAGAGACCAGGGGGCTGCTCACTGCACTACTCACATTTTGGCCAGGAGTTTGGTCCCCTATTTCCTCCAGTGCAGTGTTCATGCTGCCAAACCCTCTCTGTTGATGTGCTGAGGAGTCAGCACTTCCTTCTCCAGCTGTAGAGAGAGTCTGAGACAGACATGTCCTTCTTGCTGCTGGGCAACCCCAGTATAATTATTATTATTATTATTATTATACTTTATTTATATGGCACCACAAGTGTTCCGCAGTGCCTTACATAGTACATAAAACTAATAAGTGAACAAGAAACAAGTAACTTACAGTACATTACAGTGCATGACAAGGAAACAATTTATATACATTGCTGCAATAGCGATTAAAGCACTCACAATAAGCAGCAGGGAGTTGGCAGTCAAGTGTTAAGTGCCCCTAATGGGAGGAAGGAGTAGAGGAAAATGTAAAGAGAAGCATATGAGGGAAGAGGTCCCTGATCGTGAGAGCTTACATTTTGAAGGGGAGGGGCAGACAGACAGGCTTGACACAGAAGGGGAAGATAGGGAGGATAGAACATGAAGTGGGTTAGGATGAGAGCTAGGCCTTGATGAAGTAGTGGGTCTTGAGAGCCGGTTTGAAGATTTGTAGAGAGGTAGAGAGTCTGATAGGGAGAGCGAGAGAGTTCCAAAGGTAGGGAGCATCATGGGCAAAATCTTGGATTTGGGAGTGGGAGGAAGTAATTAGTTGGCAAGAGAGATGACATTTGTTGAGCGAAGTTTTATGAACTCAGGGTTAGTTTGGCTAGACCCAGTTTGAAGACAGCCTTGGGGCTGGTTTGAACTGACTAGTTGTGGACCCTGGGATAAGGGTGAGATGCAGCCTTTGGACTGTGAAGCAGCCTTCGGGGCTGATTGGTATGGACTAGTTGTAGCCAAGAAGCTAAAGGTGAGATGCAGCCTTTGGAATGTTGGAGCAGCCCTGCGGGCTGATTGGCATTGACTAGTTATGACCTGGGGCTAATAATGAGAAGCAGTCAATGGGCTGGTGAAGCAGCTTTGAGGGCTGATTTGCCTTGACTAGTTGTGACCTGGGGCCTAAGGGTTTGATGCAGCCTTTGGGCAGAAGAGACTTTGACGGAGTGGGTACAAAGACATAGAGCTGCTACTAATGTCGCCGGGTTGACACTGGCAGTGGTGCGTCAGGTTGCGCACTTGGGATGCTGAGTTGTTACCAGTGCCGCCGGGTTTACAAAGGTGACGATGCACTGGATTTCACACTGAGGATGCTGAGTTGCAACCGGTGCCGCCAGGATGACACTGGTGATGGTGCTCTGAATTGTGCACGTGGGACGCTGAGTTGCTACCAGTGCTGCCGGGATGACACTAGTGACGGTGCACTGGATTGTGCACTTGGGATGCTGATTTGCTACCAGTGCCCCCGGGATGACACTGGCGATGGTGCGCTGGATCGTGCACTTGGACCACTGAGTTGTGGCCAATGTCGCCGGATTGACACTGGCGATGGTGTGCTGGATCATGCACTTGGGATGCAGAGTTGCAGCCAATGTCACTGGGTTGACACAAGCCGCCGGACATAGACTGGAGCTTCATGTGGAGGAAGCGCACCGTGCCGCCTAAATGACACAAGCAGCATGAGCAGGTCAAATGTAAACTGTGCCGCCTGGATGGGACAAACGGCGGTAGGAAAACACAGTTAGACTGGCTCTGGAACTCGACTGGAAAACAGTAGACTGGAACAACCAGAAGTATGATAAACTCTATCACCAGCATGGAGTGAAGGGCTGGCTGGAATTTAACAGAACAGGGCCCAACCAGAGCAAGCCTCCCTTAATGACACACTAGTGTGCACCTGGGCTGTGTACAGATAGGAGAATCAATTAGTGTGCACTTGATACTGCACACAGACTGGCAGTAATTAGTGCAGTGCCTCAGTAGCAACTAAGGCTGGAAACTGCAAATAATATGATCTGCTTAACTGCAGATCCTAACACGAAGTGGGCGAGCAGGAGTATGAAGGGAGAGAAGGTCAGAAATGTATGTGGGAAGTGTAAGAATCTTGAATTGGCATCTGAAGGGAAAGGGGAGCCAGTGTAGGGCTTGAAAGAGAGGGGGAGCAGGTGTAGAACATCTGGAGAGGAAGATGAGCTGAGCAGCAGCACTGAGGACTGATTGTAGTGTAGAGAGATGAGAGACTGGGAGGCCAGCTAGGAGAAGGTTACAGTAGGTTACTGGAGATGAGGGTTTTAGTGGGATCCTGGGTGAGGAAAGGTCTAATCCTGGAAATATTTTTTAGGTGGAAAAGGCAGGACAGCAAGAGGTGTTGAATGTGTGGTTAAAAGGAGAGGGAGGAGTCTAGGATAGGGGCTAGAGGAGATAGTTGTGCCATCAATAGATAATGAAATTGTGGGAAGTGAGTTAGTGGAAGAGGGTGGGAAGATGATCAGCTCAGTCTTAGACATGTTAAGTTTAATAAAGTGCTGGGACATCCATGAAGAGACAGCAGAAAGACAGTTGGAGAAAAGGGTAAGAAGCAAGGCAGAGAGCTCAGGGATGGAGAGGTAAATTTGAGTATCATCAGCATAGAGATGATATTGGAGGTCAAAAGAGTTTGAGTTCACCTAAAGAGGACATATATAGCGAGAAAAGGAGGGGACCAAGAACAGAACCTTGGGGAACTCCTACTGTTAGTGGAAGTGGGGGGAAGAGGAGTCATGAGAGGAGACAGAGAAGGAATGATCAGAGAGGTAGGAGGACAGCCAGCAGAGGGCAGTTCCACGTAAACCAAGAGAGTGAAGGATTTGCAGTAGGAGAGGGTGGTCTACAGTGTCAAATGAAACAGAGGTCAAGGAGAATGAACAGAGAGTAGTAGCCCTTGGATTTGGCAGCAAGGAGGTCATTGCTGACTTTCGTGAGGGCAGTTTCATCGGAGTGGAGAGAACGGAAGCCATATTGAAATGAGTCAAGGAGGAAGTGGGAGGAAAGAAAGGTGGTAAGGCAGTTGCAAACAATACGATCAAGAAGTTTGGAAGCAAAAGGGAGGAGAGAGATGGGTCGGTAGTTGGAGAATATGTTAGATTCAAGGGTAAGTTCTTTAAGAATGGGGGAAACAAGGGCATGTTTGAATGCCGAAAGGGACACTGCCAGATAATAGGGAGAGACTGAGGATGTGGGCAAGATGGGAACAGGTAGAAGGAGACAGGTAGCAGAGGAAACTGGAAGGGAAAGGGTCAATGGGAAAGGTGGAAGGAGGGGAGAACCAGATGAGGGCTATGACTTCCTCTCCAGAAACAGGGGAGAAGGATATCAGAGTTGGTGAGACAGAAGGGGAGGAGTGGTCAGGGAAAGGAGTCAGGAGTGCTGAGGGTCTGATGGGATATGATATCCAAATGTATAGAGTAAATTTTAGATATAAAGTAGGAGTTTGGTCCCCTATCTCCTCCAGTGCAGTGTTCATGCTTCTCAACCCTTTCTGTTGATGTGTTGGGGAGTCAGCACCTCCTTCTCCGGCTGTAGAGTGAGTCTGAGACAGACATGTCCTTCTTGCAGCTGGGCAACCCCTGTACTTCAGTGCTGACCAGGTGGCAGTCTGCAGAGTGGACCGGCATAAGGGCCATGGCAGTGGCAGTAGCAGCCAGATCAAGGAGGTCTGCAGGTGCAGAGCTGGTCAGTACCTACACCACCACTGTCACCTACCTATGTGCTGCACATGTACACCAGTCCCCACAGTACCTTTCTGCCCTACGCCACCAAACACTTTTCTTCCAGATAGCAAGTGCCAACCTCTCTCCCACTCACACATCTTGCCACCACTCACACTCACCTATTGACTTGTGCTTGGTGTCTCTTGTGCTGTTGTTAAAACAGGGCACCATTACCAGAATTACATTGTATTGTTGTGCCAGAGAGACACCCAGCAGGAGAGAGAGCCTGAGGCAGAGATATGTCCTTCCTGCAGCTGGGCTACCCTCAGTACCTCATTGCTGGCCGTGCGTCAGTCTTTTGAAGGGACCAGCATATAAGAGAACTTTTCAAGACTCCAATCACCTCACTCACCTCATTCCTGCTAACTCCAGTCCCTAATTACCTCACTCACTGCCTCCAGGTGCTGGAAGCATCTGACCACCTCACTCCCAGCGGCATATCTATAATGGGTGCAGGGTGTGCAATACAGATGGTCCCCACTGCACACTCTGCACCCATGTTCTATAATACTTACCTCTCCAGAGTTAGCCACATCAGAATCGAAGCATAAGTCACTGGGAAAAAGGTGCATTGACCATATTCCCAACCATTTGCACATGCACAGTAGAAAGATCAACAGGAAAATGACTGCACATGTGTCAAAATCTGCTTTAGTAGTTGTTCACAGAGACTTTTATTACTTGCAGAGTGATTAACATGTTGAGGCCATTTGAGAGTGGTTACGTGGTGTGGTGACAAAGAGCGCAGGTGTATACTGACTGATTTTGGGGTGTGTTTCTGCTTGTGAAAAACACAGATAGGTGCGCTAACTGTTCAATTGCTGTCTAATATAAAAACCTGCAGCTGATACCAGAGGGGCTTCTGCATTAGGCCCTCAGAACAAGATAGAGAAAAGAAATAAGGTATCTGCACTGGTATTTATATAAGTATGTGACACCTTTAATGTATCAAATATATAATTTATTCAATAGTGAACTGCAGTTCAATAAAACATACACACATATAACAAGTAATTGTTAAAAATAGTAGCCATAAATGAAATAAACAGCCATATAATTGGGATAATAATTCAGAGAAGTTGTATCCAATAATTCCCAACTGTTAGCTTATTATCCAGTGAAACGAAAATGGCAATTCACACTATGATGTGTGCAAATAGAGCTGCCCAATTGAGAATGTGGTTCTGTAGCTGAACAATGTCACAAGTCCCTTCTCACATCCCAATAGGTATATTCCATATAATGAAACTCCTTACCCCACAGAGGCTCACAGGATGGAAATATAACGGCAATGATATCAGCTGATTTGCGCCGTTATGGCAATTGTTGCCCGCTCTCTGGGTATAAATCGGAGATCCGTTAATTAGTAGGTGCAAAATGGTGCATAAAGGGTGCCAAGGCTGGGCTGGATATTACCACCGGAGCGAACTCCCGCACACACCTCAAGCAGATGGGCAACCAGCCCGCACGGAGATGGACGCTGCGGCACAGGAGCCCCAGGAGGAAAAGGACACCAGCAGCAGTCAGCAAGCACATGTCCGTCCCAACGTAGCAGGAGCCCGGCGGCTGATGGATATAGAGTCAGGCAGCCGCTGAGTGTTGTACAGGCGGCTGTCAGGAACTGGGCATATGGGGATCCAGCTGGTTTAAAGCGGGGAGCCCGGATAACAACCACTTGAATAAATTGTGCAGCAGGAATGCATGAAGCGGTCAGCAGTTCACTGGTTCCTTGACGCGTTTCTCCCCTATACAGGGGTTTTCTCAAAAGGCAAATAGCATGTTTCTGCTTGTGTCTGTGATTCCATATGCAGATAAAGTGGCTCCGGGGTTACTTAAAAGTCCATTCATTGAAGGACCTGCAATCGTGCATGCGTCTTTATATACAGTTGCTTGAATTTGCTATGACTCTGGTGGGCGTCTCAACACATATCCCGGTGGCTGCAACATTTGAATTTTTCGCAGAGCAGCTGCATACGGGATTGCAGCTATGGTGGCAATAGCGTACAACTCTGAATTAGGCCCATGATATTTAACATGTTATGCTACTGTACATCTGGGGCTTTTTTCACAAAATATGGCCCGTATTCAATTTGAAGCGAAAAGCTGTAATCGGCGCAAAAGTTTTGCCGATGACGTAATTTCGCCAGGCGGAAAAGTATCGCCTTGTTCAATTTTAAAAAATTTTCCTAGGCAGAAAGTCAATGCAATATTATAGGCGAAAAATTTTCGCCTGTGAATAGCAGGTGGAAAAAAGTGCAGAATTGGGGTTTTGGGGTGCAACATTGCGGGATCCCCTGTGCAGCCTTCATACAGTCTCCCAAAGGTAAACTGCATCAAACAATTTTGAAAAAACATTTAAGAACACCCCAAAAAATAAATCGGGGGACAAAGTTAAAAACTAGCGAACTAGACTCCAGGGGGGTCCCCAAGTATGCCCCAGGTGTTTTTTTCATTGCAGGTGCTTGCGGAAGGTGGATTTTTCACCATTTTTTAAACTTAACTATAGTAACTTTTAAATATGCTGGCCCCCATTTTCAAGTAGACCAAATTTACTAGGAAAAGTTATTTTCTGCAACTAAAACTCCTGAATACTATTCTGCACCACGTATAGAAAAATACTATTTAGCAGCTATTGAGCCTGTTTAAAAACACCAAATACCTTCAGCAAGCCAAATCGGGGGGTACCATAGGGAACCCCCATGTCAGAGCATCTTTTGGGGGTGTAAGGCTGATTTCCCCAAATCCGACATGACTTTCCGCTTGTTTCAGTTTCGCCGGGTCCCGATTTTGCAAACTTTCAAATTGAATACGTGGATACGTGGGCACGCGCACGATACCTTTCTGCCTCCAAAACAGGTGAAGTAGGCAGAAAGTCCGGGAGGCTAAAAAATATCGCAGGTGCGAATCAAAATGAATACAGGCCTTAGTGTGAATACATATCTAAACACGGTTATATGTAGAATAGACTTACATTCCTTGTCCTGGAATACGTAGAATACATCATTCCACAGGATGGAGGACAGGACTTAAATACGATTTGGCAAAAGAACATTTCAGCCAATAAAAATGTCCGGCAGCTTCTGTAACACTTATGAAAACAATTGTGATCCTGCTATTCCCCCACTAGTGCTGTGCCTGGGGGCACCACAATGTTTTAGGTTGGGTGCGGGGAAGCTGGGGGTGAAGCGCAGGGGGGTGCTGAGAGAGGGTGGGGTCATGGGAGCCGGGGGGGCGTTTGGGTCCAATGGGGAAGAGAATGTATGACGGGGGAGCTGAGGGGTAAGAAGGGAGGAATATATGAAGTGGGTGTGGAGACTGGTGCAGAGCTGGTCCTAGAGGAGGGGCCAGCCCACAGTTACTACTGTAATGGTTGGAGCTAGGTGAAAGAGGAAGGAGGCAGACAGAGAAGGGCTGTGGGGAGGGAAGAGGTGAAGCAGTTGGAAATTGGTTTACCTCCAAGCCCGTCCCTGTGGTAACCCTGATCCCCGCAACCCAGTACATTGACTGGCACCTCTCAAATGTTTGTAGGTGAGTCAGCCTCTTGCCCACCCACACCCCCCTGCTCCCCCCCCATTCTAGCACCTGTGGCTGTGCCCAACCCACATTCCAGCGTACAGAGGGAAGAGAAGATGCTGCTAGAGATTAATAGATTAATGAGATATAGCAGCTCTATGGTGCCATTAATATTATATTGTCACCCAGAAAAACAACATCCAGGTAAAGAATAGGCTCTAATGGTGCAGAGATTAAATTCAGTCACCAGAGAAGGGTGTCAGCATTCAGGTGGTAGGAGATAGGATACATTGGTAAGGGAAAACCAGGAATTCAGGAAGACCTGTTGAATGTTATTGTCCCTATTGTCACTTCAAGTGTTTGGTTTACAGGGATCACATTATTCTATACACCTGTTTCAAATCAAAGGTACCAAGCGGGAGCTGCTATTGTTCCCATACAGCGTTTGCTGTATGGGGAGTACATGGAACACCAAAAATAATTGAAGTTTCAGATCAGAGGGATCCAGCAGGGATGTTGTTGGCATCCCTATGGTCAGGATGCCGGTGGTTGGAATCCCAACAGCAGTCTGAATCCCGGCTCCAGAATCTGAACCACTGACATCCTGATGGTACTAGGGTTAGGCACTAGGAGGAGGGTTAGGCTATGCGGGGAGGGTTAGTGTTAGGCTGTGGGAAAGGTGGGTTTGGGGAGGGTAAGGTAAGGGTTACTTTCCACATTCTGTCTGGATTCTGATTGTCTGGATGCTCCTATTGGTATTCTGACCGTTGGCATCCTGACTGCAGGGATCCCGTACCCAACCAATCAAGCAGATGATGCTATTGTCCCTGTTATCACCTCCTAGAGGAAGCATTTGCTGAGCAAATGGCAGCCTTCTTATGACATACTGTATATTTTCACCACATTCCAGGACTCTGTGCTGTTTACATGAACCCCTGTGTAATTTCCCCACTTATTAGAACTCAGACTCCCACTTGTCTCCAATCCATCTGCCCATACCCAATGAAACATCTTCCACTTTAACTAGTTTATTTAATAATACCTTCCCCTCCTGCAGTTGCAGCCATATTACAACTACTTTTTTTAAAGGGAAAGACTAATATAAGTTTCATTGCTGCAGTAAATTCCTAGACCAAATCCTACGCCACTGAGGCTATGGTCCCCTTACCAAATTGATACAAGTTTGGGGAGGGTAAGGTGACCTACACTCACCTGGGCTCCCACAGCCCTGTTCGAGAATGGATGAGGTTGCAGCTGAGGTATGACTGCCTCGCATAGATACTGATCATGCACTGATTGCACTAGGTGCTGTTCCAGCAGCTGGACATCATTATAATATCAGCAGCAGACTGGGTAGGACTATTAGCCCTGAAATCCGGTGGTGCATACACTACAATGAGTGTGAGTGACTGTGAGCTGCAGTCACAGAAGTGATGAGAAGCTCTCACCAGGCAGCCCCGACACCACCACGGTGCTCTGCTCTGCCTCTACAGTCCTGCCCAGCAGCAGCAGTCAGACTCAGGACTCACCAGAAGTTGCCCTGGAAGCTCCAGCAGGTACGTGCAGCCTGGAGGGAGTGTGAGATAAGGTTGTGAAGCACAGTGGGAGATGAGAGAGCACAGTGTGGGATGGGTGATGGGAGAGCAGTGTGGGTAGGGATAGCACAGTGGGAAATGGGAGAGCACAGCGGGGGATTGGAGAGCACAGTGTGAGATGGGGATGGGAAAGCACAGTGTGGGATGGGAGAGCACAGTGTGAGATGGGGATGGGTGAGCACATTGTGGGATGAGGTATGATAGAGCATAGTGTTAGATGGAACGAGCGACTCTCCTAGGTCTGCGTTGCAGTGTTAAATGACAGCCATACATGTGAACCAATGTTTCGGGTTTAAATAACCCTTTTTTAAAGGAACAATGGTTAAGGAAAAAGGGTCAATTAAAACCCTTTTTCACTGCCATTTAACGCTGCAACACAAACCCAGGAGTGCTGCTCGTTTTGATCTATGTACTAATCGTGTTTTGGGCTGGCACTTGTGCAGGAATTACATATATATATATATATATATATATATATAATACATATTTATATAAAGTATGCTTATGCAAAGGAGCTAATACCAGCCCCCATGCTGCTTATGTTAAGTCCATCAAGAATCAAGAAGCCAGCAGAGTCAAGTCAGCACGGAGAGGCAAGATCTTGTGCTTGGCGAGCTGAGGAGTGGCGCTGACCCAAAGAATAGACATCCAAGCAGAGACGCCGTGGCAGGCAAACATAGAATAAGGTAAGTGTGGGGCATGGAGGGACACTGTGGGGGCTCAGAGGTTCCCCAGAGAAAACACATACAGGTAAGGCAGGTAAGGCAGACTCTCGAGCAACTGGTCTGTACCTGCCAGGGACCCAGGGCTGGGGGTCCCCTATTAAAATAGATTTACCGGGCCCCATGATTTCTGTTGCCGTCCCTGGAGAGAGATGCACTAAGCCTTGGAAAGTGATAAAGTGGAGAGTGATAAAGTACTAACCAATCAGATCTTTTTTTAAACACAAACTGCAAACTGACATCTACCCCGAAGTCTCTAATGGGGCAGAGACTGGGGAACCTGGTGCCCGGAGGGTGCACCACCTTGTTCTGGATCAGATATACAGAGCGCAGCTCTGACCTGTCCAACTGCCCATCTGAGCCCCTGTCCAATGACCACCATCCCCTGGCCGTGCACAATAATGACAATGAGTCCAGCTCCAGCGAGCATGTGTTGGGACAGACAGGCTTCCCATGGCTCAGCTGATTGCACAGCAGTGGGTGTGCCACCGCTCACTGCAGCACAGGATCAGCGGACACCAGGGGGATGCATCTCTGCTTCCTACACAGGTGCTGGCTAGTTTCCATGGACAGGGCTGGTTAACACCACTGCTCGACCACAGTGCAAATAAAGCAGTCACAGGGGAGCCAGTCCATGCTAGCTATTGTACACAAATGCTGTGTGCATAAAGAATGTTAGGCTGTGTTCCTTGGGAGGGAGAAAGATAATTCTTGATTAGAGAGTGGTGGTGAAGTCCAGCAGGTCCTGCTCCTCTGGGCTCTTGGGATCATAGGATGCTTCATTTGATGAGTACAATATATACACACACATATATATATATGTATATATGAAGCCCTAATTAACCCGCCAGTTAATAATGACATTAGAGTATTAGCACCTTTAAATATAAATAAATTGTTACGGATGATATAGTACCCATTCTCACCTCCTATTAGTGCAGTAATTGTACATAAAGAATATATAAATATTTAGGTTTACATGATACAGTATGTATATATGTATATACCTTATTGATTAACAAATATATTACATAAAGTATTTTTGTAATTGTGTATTTGTATAATTAATGTGTAAACTGTGAGGAAGTTAGTGCAGGAGCAAGCATCCAGGGTAGGGGCTAGTGTTTTTTTAGTGTAGGAAAGGTCTCGAGGGGTTGAGGAAAATGCCAGAAGTGGCATGAGATGGCTCTGAATGAGCTCGAGACCCAGTTGGGAAGGGAGAGGACGGCGCGGCCGGCAGGGGGGTATATAAAGGGAGAGCCGTTGAACTAACGTCGGTCTGCCGTTCCCCTCTCCAGTGCTTGTCCCTCTGTCTTACCGGAGCTGCTTAAAGAGCTATAGCATTAGGCAGCAGCTAAGAAGTCTGGAACATTAACCTATAGGGTAGGGGGAGTTATCATTCCAAGCAAGAATAGTAATACTGAAATAGTTCCCCACGGAAGAAGGAGAGCAGGAGCAACGATAAAGCTACAAGTTATCTCCGTTTTGCCAGTAAAGATAACAAGCTGTTATGAGACAGTATAATTACTGAGTTTCACTTTGCAAGAGATACATTTCATTCAAGGGTCAGGGAAACAATTGTAACTAACTCTAGTTACTATTGTAATTTGGGACTAGTTAAAGCTATAATACAGGACACATAAACTTCTGCACTAACATCTGCAATCTACTGTAATATTATCGATGTATCAATTCTAAGCATCTTTCTTGGAGACTATATCATTTTTATTTATATAATTGGAACTTTGCCAGCATGAGTAACACTGCAGCCAAAGGCTTAGCAGTAATCTTTCCCTATCAGAACTACTGAAAGTGGCACAACCTTTACTAGACACTAAGGACTCCTACAGTACTAGACTTTGAAATATATATATATATATATATATATATATATATATATATGTAGATATCTGTACTGACAGTTATAAGTGGTGAGAGTTACTGTTTAGAGATATAACAATTGTATGAATTTGTGTAATAGATGGTATTTTTATTATCCAGTATATAAGCGGAATATACAATATATGAATATGTTAATGTGTGCTAACATCATTTTATAAAACTGTAAATGAACATATACAGTATATGTATGTCTTCTGTAGATGTACTTACCTTAAGGTGTGTCGAAGTCCAGCTTGTCAGGAGTAAAGGATTAGGAGACAGGTGGTTTGGTTGGCAAAAGGCCATAATTGTGAAGTATTGTTTAATGTAAAGCACAATCACCACACACACTATCCAATAGAATATTCATATAGTTCATCATACCATTAGGCTTTCCCGGGTGAGCCATTAAAACATATACAATATAACCTGGGTGGAGGCACTGTTATATATAGCGTGTAACAGAGGGTTACATTTTGGAGGCACTGCCGAGACAAAAAAGGGTTACTCAGTTCCTGGGATATACCAGATATATAGACAATGGAAGATTTTAGTGGGAAAGATATTATGCTATGGTGCAGAAAGCATGGAGTAGATCCCCGTTATTGTTTGGGAGTTTGTGGAAATTTCATAGGATTTACTGAAGACGAAGTGATTTTTCAAATACAGAAGCTATGGAGTACGTCAACCTAGAGTAGTAGATAGATGGAATGGAAAATATGGGGATATTTGTTATTTTCTAATGACAAATAAAAATCAGTTAGAGTCTGATCTTATACCTGCTGTTATTGCCCTAGATAAAATAGCTGGTAGGAGGTGGCAGATATTATGGCCAGAAGAAAGTAGTGACAATGGGGAAGAAGCTAGTAATAGCAGGAGAATGCAATCATACCACTGGGATGGGGCCTGAATCATCTTCTCCAGGGGCAGATCAATTAGGTCCTCAGGTTGAGGCTGTTGTAGATAAAGTGGTAAATCACTTTGAGAGGTGGCACTATGAAGGTGGTTACCGTCGATTACGAATTTTCTCTGGGGTGGATTCAGTACCTGCTGGGGAGGAAATGTATGATGCTTGGAGAGAGGCAGCCATTCAACATTCGGAGGAATGGCAGTGTCCAGAAAATATTAAAAAACAACGTATTGTCGAAAGTTTGAGAGGACCTGCTATGAGAATCATACAAGCTACAAGGAGGTGTAATCCCAATGCCACTGTAATGGACTATCTAGAAGCTCTAGACTATACCTATGGGACTCTTGAGGATTTAGGAGATTTATTGGCCAGGTTAAATGGTACCTACCAAGAAATCGGAGAAACCCTCACCAACTATATATATCGTATAGAGACTACTATATAAGATTGTAGATAAGGATGGATTACAACGTAGTGAGGTAGATGAGCGAAGGATGAGACAAATTTTACGGGGAGCGTTGACCACTGATCCGGTGGCTCAACGACTAAGATGTAGCATAACTAAAATGCCACCCCCTACATTAAGCGAACTCATTAAAGAAGTTAAGTTAGAAGAGGTACAAATTGAAAACAGAGAAAAAAATATAAAAAAAGTTAAAGTTGTAATACCATCCACCGAAACTACTAATATTGATAGTAAACTAATAAAATTGATAGAAGAGCAAAATAAGAAACTTGATCAACTGATTGCTCTGCAGAATACTAACAAATCTTATGCTACTCTGCCCAGTGGATTGGGGAGAGGAATGAATAGAAGGAATGAGAATAGGATACAGTTTACCTGTTATAAATGTGGTCAGGTTGGTCATCGTTCTTTTGAATGTACTCTAAATGGAAACCCCACTAGGTCATCCAATTATACTGGGAGAAGGTGTGCCACTCAGTCGGAAAACTCCGAAGGGAGGACTGTGACCCCCTCACAGACCCGCCCAACAATAAATGTATGTGCAATGGGGACTGTACAGTGGATTAATTCTATGCCTGAAGGTATGATGGGAAAAGCTCCACTGGTGAAAGCACTAATTAATGGAAGAGTGAGTACCGTTCTTCTTGATAGTGGGTCTCAAGTCTCAATTAATTTAGAGAAATGGTATATGCAAAATTTAAGAGATGTACCAATACAACCGGTTAATGGCTTAACTACATGGGGATTAAGTGAACAAAAATACCCATATTTAGGATATATCATTTCCGAGATCAGTTTTGCAGATGGAGATATAGTTCCAAATGAGTCAGTTCCCATGGTGGCTTTTGTGTGCCCTAATTCCCCTGGAGATAGAGGGGAGGTATCAGTGATAGTAGGGACCAATACTAATTTATTTAAAACCTTAATTACATGGTGTGATGAGCAGAGACACAACCAGATAGTTGATCAATGTTCACAAGTGTCCCAAAGGGTTGAAAGGTGTGACAACATTGTAATTGCAGATTCATTTCCTAACTCAATGGAAATTAGTAAACGTAGCCCTGATGTATTTCAAGACAAGATCCAGCTATGCTTCCAAGGGAGTGATATTGATGACAATAACCGAGAATGGATATCTAAGGAAATTCAGCGAAGAACACATGTTTTCTCTCTAGGAGATTGGGATTTGGGGACAGCCACTGGAGTGGAACATAGAATTAAATTACATGATGACACCCCGTTTCAAGAGAGGTCTCGTAGGTTAGCTCCTGCTGATTTTGAAGATGTAAGACAGCATTTAAAGGGTTTAATAGAGAACTAGGTGATTGCAGACTCCGAGAGCCCATATGCCTCACCTATAGTTGTGGCTAGGAAGAAAAATCGGGAGATCAGGTTATGCATTGATTATCGAACCCTTAACAACCACACCATTCCTGATCAATATACAGTCCCAAAAGTGGAGGAGGCTCTGGACTGCCTACATGGCAGTAGATGGTTTTCGGTGTTAGATTTAAGGTGCGGATACTATCAGATACCCATGAATGTTGAGGACTGAAAAAAAACTGCATTTATATGTCCCATTGGATTTTTTGAGTTCCTAAAAATGCCTCAAGGTATAAAGGGTGCTCCAGCCACTTTCCAACGCAATATGGAACAAACCAGTGGTGATATGTGTTACCGTGAAGTGCTTGTCTATTTAGATGATATTATCGTGTTTGGAAAGACGTTGGAAGAACACAACACTCGTCTTTTGAAGGTACTAGATAGATTAGAAGCACGTGGTTTGAAACTTTCTGTGGATAAATGTATATTTTGTCAGCCAGCTGTCAAATATTTAGGACATATAGTGAGCCGAGATGGCATCTCAACAGATCCTGATAAAGTAAAAGCAGTAAAACAGCGGCCACATCCAAACAATCTCAAAGATTTACGATCCTTTCTAGGATTCTGTGGCTATTATAGACGATTTGTCCCACAATATTCTAAGGTTGCTCTGCCATTAACTGATTTAACCAAAGGGTATCCACCAAATCGGAAGAAATCTTTGAACTATATTAAACAGCCAAGAACTGTGCCATATTTTAAACCTCAGGAAGCCTTTGGAGATCGGTGGAATGAGAAGTGTGAAGAGGCTTTTGAACGGTTAAAAAGTTGTTAACTCATACACCGGTATTGGCCTACGCTAACCCAGATCTATCTTACGAGGTTCATGTGGATGCTTCTTTTGAAGGACTGGGAGCAGTGTTATACCATCAAATGGATGGTCAGCTAAAACCTATTTCGTATGTCAGTATGGGTCTGTCTTTAAGTGAGAAGTGGTATCCTGTGCATAAGTTAGAGTTTCTAGCGCTAAAGTGAGCCATAGTGGAAAAATTTCATGATTATTTGTATGGAGTAACATTCATCATACATACTGATAACAATCCTCTTACGTATGTGTCTACCACTGCTAAACTGGACGCGACAGGCCATCGCTGGTTGGCTGCCCTTGCCAATTAGAACTTTACCTTAAAATATAAGCCTGGAGTGAATAACATTGATGCCGATGCTCTGTCTCGGTTACCCCATACGGAGGAAAAAAAAAAATAGTGAATGGGTTGAATTACCTGCCCCCTCTGTACAAGGGTTATGTTCGCAAATTAGTTGTATCCAGTTGGAACATGAAACAGTCAGTGCTCTGGGAGCTTCAGAGGCCACCTTACCTCTGATGTATTGCTGGATAAGTGAAGCTGAAATGGGAGGATTAGAAATTCTTCCCAAGGGAGAAATCGAAAGGGAGCAAAAAGCTGATATAGATATTTCTCCAAGAGGTAAACACCAAAGAGTAACCCCACAATGTATGTCAGAAAAAACCAGAGTATTATTGCGACAGAGATCCAAATTGATGTTTCAGAAGGGCTTGCTGTATAGAAAAACCATTAGGCCGGATGGACGTTGTAAACTGCAACTAGTTTTACCTAGCAAATACAAGCAGATGGTTTTGACGTCATTACACAATCAACATGGACATGTGGGATATGATAAAACTCACGGTCTGATTGCTGATCATTTCTATTGGCCTTTGATGAATCGTGACATTGATGCACACTGTAAAACATGTGGTAATTGTGTGTTGAGAAAAACCCTACCTACTCATTCTGCTCCACTAGTGAACATCACAAGTACTGGCCCTATGGATTTAATTTGCATGATTTTTTATCTCTAGAAAGTCCCATAGGAAAGGAGAGGCAGATATTGGTTGTTACTGATCACTTTACTAGGTACGCCCAAGCCTATGTGACTCGCGATCAAAAGGCTATAACTGTTGCTAGAACTCTATGGGAGAAGTTTTTTATCCATTATGGATTACCTTCCCGACTTCATTCAGATCAAGGCAGAGACTTCGAGAGTAAAATAATAAAGGAGCTATGTCTTTGCTGCGGAATAAAGAAATCTCGCACCACGCCGTATCAGCCTCATGGCGATCCCCAACCGGAGAGGTTTAACAGAACTTTGCTAGATATGTTAGGTACTTTAGACCCAAATCGCAAACTTCAGTGGGGTCGATATATATGTCATCTTGTACATGCCTATAATTGCACTAAGAGTGAGGCCACTGGATATTCCCCCTATGCCCTTATGTTTGGGAGAGAGGCTAAATTGCCAATTGATATGTGTTTGGGTACCTCCTCCCCTACTGTGACATCGAGAACCCATACAAAATATATTGATCAACTATGAAATGATTTAAGAGAAGCATATGATCTTGCCCAGAAAACAGCTCAGAAGTCGGGGGAGAAAAATAAACGACAATATGATTCAAAAGTGAAAGAGCATACTCTTGTTCCCGGAGATAGGGTATTGATC
Source organism: Taudactylus pleione (assembly GCA_031769625.1). NCBI lineage: Eukaryota > Metazoa > Chordata > Amphibia > Anura > Myobatrachidae > Taudactylus > Taudactylus pleione. Next base: position 939,054 of record JAUIMM010000136.1, read on the forward strand.
AGACAATTGGGATTGCCTAAAAGATAAAAATTAGCCAACCGATGGCGGGAGAATCCATACCTTGTTGTAAAACAAATAAATAATCTTCCTGTTTATCAATTAATATCCGAAGATAGGACAGGATCAATACTGACTTACCATAGAGAACATCTCTTACCTATTAGTTAGGACGTTCGATTTCCTGATAAGGGTATTGAAACCTTAAATTACAAGGATAGATTGAAGACAACTGTGTCAGAAAGGAGGGGACTGACAGTAACTGAAGATTATCTTTTGGAAAATCCTGCTGATATCAGGGAAGATGAGAGGTTAAATCAGTCAGGGGGCTATTTTTATACACAAGATACCCCAAGTGTTGAGAAGGAGGTGATACTGATGGACCCATGTACATCTCCAGGTGGGGTTGCTGAAGTAGATGAAAATTTAAGTGCTTTAATAGAGTTTGAACCATCTAGTTTAATGGATAATGAAACTTCAGAACGAGATAGAATAACTTCAAACATTCTGCACAAAGTTCAGTACAAAATTTGAATGAGGACATTGAGGAGGATGAGAACAGAGTAAGGCCTAAGAGAATAATTAAACCACCTAATATACTTACCTATGATACCTTAGGAATGCCTCGGGGCTTACCTCGGGTAATACATCCAAGTATTGTGTTAACATGGCCTTATTTTGGGTATGTAGAGGATGTGTTATTATAAGGGGTATATGATAACGACGGTGTAAAAAGAGCAAACAGGATAGTTGGTGATCAAATTTAGTAACCTGTTACCCATAAATTGGATCACCAGGGGGAGAATGAAGCCTTAATTAACCCGCCAGTTAATAAGGACATTAGAGTATTAGCTCCTTTAAATATAAATAAATTGTTATGGATGATATAGTACCCATTCTCACCTCCTATTAGGGCAGTAATAGTACATAAAGAATATATAAATATTTAGGTTTACATGATACAGTATGTATATATGTATATAACTTATTGATTAACAAATATATTATATAAAGTATTTTTGTAATTGTGTATTTGTATAACTAATGTGTAAACTGTGAGGAAGTTAGTGCAGGAGACCAAGCATCCAGGGTAGGGGCTAGTGTTTTTTTATTGTAGGAAAGGTCTCGAGGGGTTGAGGAAAATGCCAGAAGTGGCATGAGATGGCTCTGAAGGAGCTCGAGACCCAGTTGGGAAGGGAGAGGACCGCGCGGCCGGCAGGGGGGTATATAAAGGGAGAGCCGTTGAACTAACGTCGGTCTGCCGTTCCCCTCTCCAGTGCTTGTCCCTCTGTCTTACCGAAGCTGCTTAAAGAGCTATAGTATTGGAAACAACTAACAGTCTGAGAGGCAGAGACCAGTGTGGGGCAGCCCATGGTGATTGGTGTTTAGTGGCGATTGAGGACAAAGGTGGTGGTGAGAGAGACCGCAGCAGAGGAAGCCGGGGACTGCTAGCAGCAGAACAGATAGGCAGTAGCTGCCAGTATCCCTTCCTGATACCCCTGTGGGAGGCCACTTTTCAGCCTGACAGTGCAGTGGCTGTGCAGCACAAGAGGAGGCAGAGCCTCAGCTGTTATATAACGCGGTGCACTGAGTGAGTACAACCCCTTTATCACAGCACACTCACCTAGATGCTCCCCAGCCAGTTATTCAGGGACAGGATTGCCGGATCCATATTTAGTAGAGAGGAGGCTTATTAACTGTGCTCCTCCTAAGACCTCCTATATCGCAGCTAAAGTACTGAAAGTTTCCAGCCATATGCTGTTATTGCTGCTATGCTTCAAATGTATAAGAGCTAGGCAGAAGCTAAGAAGTCTGGAACATTAACCTATAGGGTAGGGGGTGTTATCATTCTAAGCAAGAATGGTAATACTGAAATAGTTCCCCACGGAAGAAGGAGAGCAGGAGCAACGATAAAGCTACAGGTTATCTCCGTTTTGCCAGTAAAGATAACAAGCTGTTATGAGACAGTATAATTACTGAGTTTCACTTTGCAAGAGATACATTTCATTCAAGGGTCAGGGAAACAATTGTAACTAACTCTAGTTACTATTGTAATTTGGGACTAGTTAAAGCTATAATACAGGACACATAAACTTCTGCACTAACATCTGCAATCTACTGTAATATTATCGATGTATCAATTCTAAGCATCTTTCTTGGAGACTATATCATTTTTATTTATATAATTGGAACTTTGCCAGCATGAGTAACACTGCAGCCAAAGGCTTAGCAGTAATCTTTCCCTATCAGAACTACTGAAAGTGGCACAACCTTTACTAGACACTAAGGACTCCTACAGTACTAGACTTTGAAATATATATATATATATATATATATATATATATATGCAGATATCTGTACTGACAGTTATAAGTGGTGAGAGTTACTGTTTAGAGATATAACAATTGTATGAATTTGTGTAATAGATGGTATTTTTATTATCCAGTGTACCTATATAAGCGGAATATACAATATATGAATATGTTAATGTGTGCTAACATCATTTTATAAAACTGTAAATGAACATATACAGTATATGTATGTCTTCTGTAGATGTACTTACCTTAAGGTGTGTCGAAGTCCAGCTTGTCAGGAGTAAAGGATTAGGAGACAGGTGGTTTGGTTGGCAAAAGGCCATAATTGTGAAGTATTGTTTAATGTAAAGCACAATCACCACACACACTATCCAATAGAATATTCATATAGTTCATCATACCATTAGGCTTTCCCGAGTGAGCCAATAAAACATATACAATATAACCTGGGTGGAAGCACTGTTATATATAGCGTGTAACAGAGGGTTACATATATATATATATATATATATATATATATATATATACTGAAGTGCCAAAAGTCATGGGTACAAATTCACAGCGGTGGCAGTAATGGTATACATCTCTGAATCAGGTCCATATTCTGGAATCCCACAGAGTTTAAAAAGCTTCCCCAAGCCTTTTACTGCCTTTGCGAATTAATCACAGACATCATACAGAACATCAAGTGATTTTTCCTTTCTGTAAAGGATGTAAAAAAACAGCCAGACAATACACAGAGAAGGAAATACAGATGTGTTCACATGCACCTAACCTCTAATCACAGCAAATAGCCACATTTATCGTGCACAGACTTTGCTACTTAGCCACACACAAACACAAATTTTACACTATAAGCAAACTAAGGGCCCCATTTATAAATGAAACATAACCCCTTCAGCGATCACCTTAAGTGTCATTTGTAATACTGACAAATCTGTTTACATTTTAGGAGGTTGAACACTTTTTAGAGCCACTGGGTGTATTTTTAATATCTTTCAATATATGTTTCATTTAGATTTCATAAACAGCGGTAATCTAAAATTACCACTGTTGTCATAGCATCGCTCTTGTTATCTTTTAGATGGTGAGAGCGATGCAGTCACCATTGCCGGAAATGGAGACCCGGCGGTGCCTTTACGGCTTCAGCGAAGCCTTCCAGGCACTGCCGGGTCCCCCTGTCATGACCAAGCGCAGACAGACCATCACGCATGTGCATAACACTGGAGCCCCATTGCTGGCAGTGTTCGGCTGCCAGCCTCCCAGCAGAGAACCTCGCCGGGGATGAGGACTTTGTGGGACCTCGCTGGAGGGGTAAGCATTAATAAATACTAGGGGCATTTTCGTTTGTATCACAGTGATACTAAACGAAAATTGCTGTTGGTATTTTTGTTCATTAGTAAATGGAGCCCTAAGATGGAAAACTGAGGAAAAAGTTGCCGGATAAAGTAGCAAAGTTGAGGAAAAAGTATAGTCTAATAAAAAATGCAAAAAATATTGATATCAGTAACCTTTGCCATGCATCATTTTGCTTAATTTTCCACTTTATACCAATTCCTTTGCGACAAAAGCAATAATCCTACTGTATGTGCCTAATACAGTATTTTTGAACTAAGTTACAAAATTGAGGAAAATGTAGCATAAGAAGGAAAAAGTAGCAAAGTTGAGAAAAAAGTGACAGTAAAAAGCAGGAAAGCAGTGGAAAAAGTACTCTATCTAGGTTAAACAGGCAAAAGACAAATTCAGATATCATTATGCTTAATCTGTGACTTAATACCAATTTGATTGCAACAAAAAATACAAATTTATGTAGGGTCTGATTAAGAAAGTACATAGAGCCCAATTCAGAGATGGACGGATTTGCAGAGGAACACACAAGCGGCTGTAAAATCCATCTATCTCAGATGCAAATACAGGAGGTGTCAGACCCCTCTTTGAGCATTTGCGAATCCAGCACTGCGACCGACGTCACAGGCTGGGATCACCATCGTGAGCAATGGTCACAAAGATTACTCCTTTGGTCAGACTGCAGGAGCTGAAGCTTCCCACAGCCTGGCTGGTGCCTGGTCATGCAAGACGCCTGGAATCTGCGTCTGCCGACTCAAACCCTGGACTCTTCCCTCCCGGAAATGGCAACCAAGCACACCATAGTCCCGCTCACAAACGCTGCAGCATGTCAATCATGCTGGAGCATGGGGGGTCTGCGAGCGAGATCGCAGAATGGGTCATGTGCAGGCGCAAAACCCTAACTATCGGAGATGTGAATTCATCTTTGGACGAATGTACATCTTTGAATCAGGCCTATAGTACAATAGGACTAATTCAGCTGAACGCAAATTCCTGATTATCGGGAATCTGCGTGTGTTATGCCATTGCTTGATTTACAGGTAGAGGCATTTAAGGGGTGGCGCCAGGGTTCCCGGAAACAGTGGTGTGTCAGCCCCGTTTTCCGGGAGTGGCAAGGCCAGTGGCTATGTCTATGGACTCCATTTCCTGGCCTTGCAAGCCGGCAGCCGATGGTGATCCCAGCCTGTGACCTGGATTGTGATCTTAAATGCAGCAGGGTATGACATACATCTCCTGCTGCATTTGCATATTACAAAAGACAGAATTGCAAAGCTGCTTGAGTGCAACTTTGCCATTCAACCCCAAAATTTGTGAACACATATGCAAAATGACGGAAAAGTTGGAGAATGAAGGAAAAGGTAAGAGAATGAAGGAAAAGATAACACAGTTGAAGAAAAAGTATGTAATATGGGAATCATGCCAGGATTCTCACGCCATATGGTGTAAAAAGGATAGGTGTACAGTGTGAGGACACATCACGCTTATAAGTGAGTGGGAATGATACAACTCTATGGACTACACCATAAGTGAATTGCTAGCTTTCTGACATTTGTTGCTATAAACTACTCATTTATAACCCAATTTACAATTATAAGAAAAAAATCATCATAATGCACCTAGGGATTCTCCAGTGTTCTTATTTAAAGATTCACAGGTAAAGGCTAAAGACAATTGTTAGGGCAATATCTTTCAGTGGTGTAAACTAGAAACTTCCACAGCATAAGGTTTGAATACTTATGCAAGCAACATTGTTCAGATTTTAATTTTTTTTAAAGAAAAGAAAATGCAGAAAAATAATGAATTATGAGTTTGAAAAGCTATTTTAATATCCTAATGAGTCACAGCAAATATACATCCTGAAAAAATCTTAAGTGTCATTTGTAATACTAACAAATCAGTTTACATTTTAGGAGGTTGAACACTTTTTAGAGCCACTGGGTGTATTTTTAATATCTTTCAATATATGTTTCATTTAGATTTCCTCCTGATCTATTTCTATACAATCAGCACACTACCCATATCATCTATGAAAAAAATAATAAAAAGGAAGATAAAATCTATCACCTACCTCGGAGAGTCTTGATCAGATGACCTAGAAAAGTAGTAATAGAAAATTAGCAGTGATTAAAAAATGTAAGAATTTATTATGGATTGTAAACCATATGCATGCATACACTATATTGCCATAAGTTTGTGGCCACTTAAATAGCACACTCATAATTACGTAGCTCTGTGCAACCTCAGTCATTTTCTTCCACACCAAACTTGGTAAACATTTTGTGATGTACCTCACTTTATGCACTAGTGCACTGTCATTTTGAAATACAATAAGAAAATATTTTTCACAATTATCTAGACTGTAAATCTACCGTAGATGTCCTTTCACTGAGTTGATCTAACGGCCAAGGTCAAACCATGAAAAACAGACCAAAACCATTCTACCTTCTCAACCAAACGCTACAGTTTAAGGATGGAAGCGTTGTCGTGGAATTCAACAAAATAATTTCAGTCTGTCAGACTGCCAAATGGTTAAATGTGATTCATCACATCAGAAAATGTGTTTCCACAGCTCAAGGGTCCAATGGCAAGTTTGATTGTGACTGCTAGGAAAACCCAATTCACGAAGGTCCTGACAAACAGTGCTGATGCTGCTTACATAAGTACTGTAAATAGGAATTCAATAGTGTGTTTTGCAGCTCAGGACAGACAATATTTACATGCTATGGGCAAGATTCAGATTTGTATGCTAATGTCGCTGCTGCCAATGTGTGTGCAGCTGCTATGTGAAAATATGCAAATGTTGTGGCCACCAGGTGATGTATTGAGACGTCTACCTGCGGCATTGCAAATCGCAGCACCTGTGTACAAAGATGCAGCATTGGTTGCAGATCATTCAATTGTTGGATTCTTGAGTGAGTCTATGCAAAATGGCCTTGGGAATTGAGGTGCTAGAGTCATATTCCTTGCGAACGGGCTCAAAGTTGCCGATTGAGATGCCCCCGAAATATTCACGACACACCTGCATTCCTTGCCGCCACTCTCCGTTACCTTCCCCAATGACAACCTGTCAGTCACACTGCAAATAAAGAGTCACTGCGAGCGACTACAGTAATGTATCTTGATGCATGCACATCAGCATAGCATGCAACTCTGACTCAGGCCCTATGTGCTTCAACACTTAGTGGTCCCGTTCTGTAAACATTTATGGATGCATACTAGATTTTATGCCCCTGTTAGCAATGGGTGCAACTGAAATGGCCAAGCATGTTAATTACTAGGGGTGTCCACACACATTTTGCACACCTGAAGGAAAGGATACACCTTCAGCCTGGACTAGCACCCCTCCCCTATTGGTTTAAAAGCATGAAGTCTGGTATTGTATATGCACACTAGCAATAGGCACAATTTTATGTAAGTCCTACAAGTTATATACTGTAGTGCAACTTTGGGTTGATTTTTGGGGCGTGGGTCCCCTGGATTGCTTTAGTTGGTCTGCTTCAGGGCATCACATTATAACACATTCTTTCTTTTTTGCACAATTTTAACAGTTTATTGTTTGTTTTTATTATATTTGCATATTCACCTTTCTATGCAGCCATAGTTGCTCTTACCTTTCTTACTTCACATTTCACTTTTCTCATTATAGAGATGCCCTGGGGAGGTTCGGCTGCACCGATTAAGGGGTGTCCTGCGCTCTGGATTTGAACCCTAGTATATTAGGGACCTACCATACAGAGGTTACCTGGATATGGTGGGTAGGCCCATAACCTTGGCCATGATTATGCTAAAAACCTCTATTGGTTGAAAAATTTTATTGCATACTGTATTTTTATGTAATCAGTAATTTGGAGTTGTGCACTTGTGGTTTGTCTGTTTCTGTATTTGCATATGAGTTGTATGGTATTGCACAGCCACTTTCCTGCGGCTGTGAAATACCATACTACTCTGAATCAGCCAGTTGTTTTTTAATTGATTGCTCAATGACACTTTAAGTTTATTAGTTGCTTAACAGAACATTATGCAGTGCTGACACACAGTGTGGCACTCATCTGTCCCTAGTGCATGCCAAAGGCTCTGCTTGTTGACACCATCCGAGAGACTGACACCAAAATCGCAGAGTAGCTCTGCTATTTTGGTGTCAGCCCATTGGATGTTGCCACCCAGTGCAGCCCGCACCCCCCTAGTAGTGGCGTAACTAGGGGGGGATCAAGCGGGGCTCCTGCCCTGGGCGCCATCGCGGTCCAGGACATGGATGGTCAGTGTAGTGGGGACCGCACAGAGTGCAGTCCGCACTACACAATAACAAACAAAGCCGCTGGCTAGTACACTCATACTACCCGGTGGCAGTGTGTTTGGTTTGGCAGCCAGCCAAAGAGAGTCAGACAGGCTCTCATTGACTGCTGCACCCACTGCTGGAGCCAGGCTGGAGCTCACTCATGAGCTCCATTTTCTGGCTCCTGCAGTGAGTGACGGGAGAGACGTCATGATACCATAATGCAGAGCAGGCCAGCCTGGCAGGATGGAGGAGCAGACAATGGCAGAAGTGGAACGAGCGGGGATTCAGGTAAGAGATTTTTGGGGTTTTTTAAGTGTTTATCTTTCTCTGGCACTGCTGGGGGGGCTACTACTGGGAACACTAAATAAGGGGCACGGCATAGGAGGGACCACTACTGGAGGCAATGCATAGGGGGGACTACTGCTGGCAAGCACTATATAAGAGGCACTACTGGGGGCACTGCATAGGGGGGACTACTACTGGGGGCATTATATAAGGGGCATTTCATAGGGGTGACCACTACTGGGGGCGCTATAAAAGGGGCACTGCATAGTGAGGACTACTACTGGGGGCACTGCATAAGGGGTACTACTGGGGGCACTGCATATGGGGTGGACTACTACTGGGGGAATTATATAAGGGGCACTGCATAGGGGGGACCACTACTGGGGGCACTATATAAGAGGCACTGCATAGGGGGGACTACTGCTGGGGGCACTATATACTGTAAGGGGCACTGCATAGAGGTGCTGGGCACACTATATTGGGGGCACTGCATAGGGAGGACTACTACTGGGGGTACTATATAAGGGGTACTGCGTAGGGGGACCACTACTGGGGGCACTGCATAGGGGGACCACTTCTGGGGGCACTGCATAGGGGGACCATTACTGGGGGCACTGCATAGGGGGACTAATACTGGGGCACTGCATAGGGGGGACTAATACTATGGCACTGCATAGGGGAGACCACTACTGGGGGCACTGCATAGTGGTGACTACTATTGGGGCACTTTATAAGGGACACTGCATAGGGGTGACCACTACTGGGGACACTGTATAAGGGGCACTACTGGTAGCAATGTATAAGGGTGACCACTACTCAGGGCACTGTTTAAGGGGCACAACTGGAAGCCCTGCATAGGGGGACCACTACTGGGGGCACTGCATAAGGGAGAATACTACTAGGGCACTGTATAAGGGGCACTGCATATGGGGGACCACTAGTGGAGGCACTGTATAAGGGGCACTACTGGGAGCACTGCATAGGGGGCACCACTACTGGAGGCACTGCATTAGGGAACCACTACTAGTGGCACTGTAAAAGGGGAATTACTGGGGCACTGTATAAGTGGCACTACTGGGTGCACTGCATAAGGAGCACTGTATAAAGGTGCACTACTGGGGGCACTGTATAGGGGCACTACTACAGGGGGCACTGCTACTGGGGACATTGCATAAGGGGTACTATTACAGTGGTCATTGCAAGAGGGGCACTGCCACTTGGAGTATTAAGGTTCATATGGAATGGAAAGGAATGTTCTCAGAGTGATGATAAATGGTGATGTGGCATGTTGCCATGCCCCCATTTTCCAGTGGCCACAACTACTTTTTTGGCATGCATCTTCAGTGCATCCACCTACTTGTAGGGGTGAGGGGTGCCATTCTTTAACTTGTCCTGGGCTCCAAATACCCTAGTTACGCCACTGCCTCCTTGTGATGCCAATGATTATGTACACTATCACCTGTACAAGCACATTGTGACAAACAACATAACTGTGTGTCATGCCCGGAAATAAAAAAAACTTGTTACTGGTGCTTAACTCTGCAGAATATTCAAGAGCTTTATTAACTAATTTAGAGTGATAGTAAGTCAATGTAGAAAGACCCTGCAAAAAAAAAAATACATTCTTGAACTACAATTACTAGCTGTGAAAGAATCTGGGGCTCACTAGCCAGAAAAGGTTAATACGAGATCTCTAGTAAAAATTACAATAAAATTAGCTGGCATATAACAGGTGTTTCCTGCATACACTTTTTTCTGGGTAAATAAACAGCTCAGAAGATTTCTTAGTAAATAGGTCTGTAAACTGGTCTATTTCATAAGTTAATTAGAAAGTTACACTATATTTATTACTCCAAATAAATAATAACAGAATAAAAAAACTCCTAGCTCCTTTACTGATGCTTTTTCTTTCCTGTGCTGAACTTATTTGACATTGTTGGGCTGATTACAATGCAACATCACAAGTGGAATGGATGGCTTCACTAGTGTGCCCGCCTCTGTGGCGTGCGCGTCTGTATGCATGCCATAGACTGCAATGGGGAGAGCGCCTAGTTGCAGCCCGACGAGAGTAGTAGAACGTGTGACGCTGTGCGCGCGCATCGCCGCAAAGATGACGACCGCTACATCTGTGCTTTAATTTCTTTTTTAAATTGCTTTCAGAAAATACCCTTGACTTGTTTATAGACTTTGAAAGTTATCCAAAGACAGACAATATTTTTATTTTTTTATGAAAACTGCCATAAAGCGCATTGTAAGAATTTCTCAAGAAACATGCACAAATCAGTCTTCTACATTAGGGGGCAGATGCAGAATTGAAAGTAAAATGGTTTGCACAATGTGCATTTTTGTGTGTTTTTGAACTGTGCAAGCTCCAGAGCCAAGTATGTGTAAATAAGTTGGTACAAATACTACTTTACCAATTTTCATGAAAGCTGCATCATTTGCAGTGGAAACTCTTAGAAATAACATGCACTTTGCTTCATCTCAATCCGCCAAGTTAAAGCTGAGCAATAACAAAAACAAAATGTATTGATATCATCAATGGAAGAGGTAGGTTGTATTTATGTACATGGACCTTCTATAATTTATGTAATCAAAGGATGTGAGGTAAAAATCTATATTTCTATGTTATATAGAAAGTAATGTGAAAGTGTATTTATGTAATTCATATATACATACAGGTGTTATGCTCTTGGTGACACTATACAAACATTCCCTACGGCAGGGCTTAAAGTGGTCCTGGAGAGGTGGTGGAACTCATCTTCGCTGCCACCTACCACCCCCCCCCCAACACCACTCTGAGAGGCCAGAACAACTGTGAAAACTGTTGATTACACACACAAACTGTTGTGTATAGGAAACTTTAAAGTGAAAGGCTGGGAGCCTGGGGGCCACTTAGGCCCCCAAACTTTTGGAGGCCTTTTTATCAGTGTGAAAAAAAGAGTTATGGTATAACATACCTTTGTTAACTATTTTTCTTCGAGCTGCATAGGGTCCAAAGGAATTACCTTGGGGTATGTAGTTGGAACGCTCCAATGCACCAAACAGCAATAGCTTTGGGGCTCCCAGCATGCTCTGGTACTCCTCCCTATATACCCCCCCTCAGCCACAGGCATTCAGTTTGTAAACAAGCCTAATTGCAAGAGACGGAAAGTGGAAAAGGAAGTACAATGTACACAAGAAACAGTCAACATATGAAGAGGGAATCTGTGAAAAAGGCTAAAGAACAGATCCCAACTGAGGCAAGGTGCGTCAGGGTGGATGCCCTTTGGACCCTATGGACCTCGAAGAAAAGAGTTAACAAAGGTATGTTATACCATAACTCTTATTTTCTTCTTCAGGGTCCATAGGGTCCACAGAAATGACCTAGGGGACGTCCTAAAGTAGTTCCATTAAGGGTGGGGATGCTTCTGCTTAGAGAGGAGAATCCGCTGCCCAAAGGAAGCATCCTGGGAGGCAAAAGTATCAAATGCATAGAATTTGATAAAAGTATTTACGGAAGACCAAGTAGCCGCCTTGCACAGCTGTTCAGCGGAGGTGCCATGTCTAACCATCCACGATGGTCCCAAAGATCGATTGGAATGTGCTGTCAAAATTTGTTTGTGTGCTGGTCAGCCTCGTTTGTGAAATCCATATAACACAAAGAGAGAATCGGAATTCCTGATGGAGCTGGTTCGATCCACGTGGATACGAAGGGCTCAAACCACATCCAAGGATGCTTCACCTGTAGTCAGGTTTGAAGACTGAAAGGCTGCGACTACAATTTCCTAATTTATATGAAACGGGAAACAACTTTAGGAATGTAGCTCACCTTGGTATGGAGGACAGCTCTATCTTGATGAAAAATAAAAAATGGAGAGCGACCTGACAGTGCTGCCAAGTCAGCAACTCTGTGAGCTGAAGAGATGGCAAGTAGAAAAAGTGTCTTTGCTGTCAGCCATCGCAAGTCCACTTTATCCAAGGAAAACAAAGAAAATTGGTATGTGACTTGCGCTAATAGAACGGCAGCCGGGGTCCAACCCACAGAGTCACCAGCTCTTAACCTTGCAAAATATATACAGAAAATAAGAGAAGGCCACCCAGCGCTGCTCTGAAAAACAATTTTTTAGAATGATTAATAAAACCAAAATATGAAAAAGTTCTTCTGTGTGGTAACACCAATCCAAATCTTTAGGGAACTTCAAACAATCGATGTCAACTGATATATCCCAATGAGAGTATGCTCACCTCAAATTGGTGAAATGTGTACACATAAAGGTATCTTTGAGGAGATCTTCTAGATTTATTCAAGGATAATACTTGTCCCACTATAATCGATATTCCACGAACCCTCAAATAGAATCACAGAGAGCGCACTCCCATCGTGTAAGGCAGTAAGGCAATTTATTCACAATAAAAATAAACTAAACACGTGACAAACAGCACAGGACAGAAAAATGTATATAATAAAAATTTAAAAATCCCCCTTCGGGGTTTCCTGCGTACCGGAATGGGCCTAGAGATAGGCACTGTAAAGAACGTGGGTGGATAGATGTTAACCTGGGTACATCTCCTCCCCAATCAATCCAGAAAATCCCTTTCTAGGTCCAGCCAGGCAGCAGTAATTTCTCCCACACCACCAACGTGTTTCGGAAACCTGTTCCTTCCTCAAGGTGTATGGGAGAAATGGAAACTAAAGCTCCTTATATACCTGAACACATGATTAAGGATGTTCATTAACAGAAACACCTGTGATCCTAATAATGAATCCTTAAAACAATCAATACTTTAAAATGACCAAAAAAATCCCTGTAATATCCACATTACATGCATAATAATAATCCCAAAACCCTAAAACATTCAATCTTTAATAGTTAATAAAAACATATAGAAAATCTCACAAAGTGTCCCCTATTGGTAGAAAACAAAGTGTGGTGCATAATCCTAACATAAGGCTATCCATCCTTAATGATCCCATAATTTTGTTGATCCATTTCCTGCTTTACTAGTGCAGAACGATGCATCCGGAATATAGTTACAACGTAATATCCGGTACGCGGAATCCAAAAAACGGAAGTCGTTTGCCGTCAGTCAGTCCATCTGACATGGCACGCAAGAAAGGTATTTCCGGGATATGACCTGCAGAGCCGGAAAGTGTAGCAGTATTTCAAGTTCTGACTGTGGAACGCACAGGCGGAAGTCATGGATGGGATGGAGAAGTCGCTCCGCAATATAAATATCAATTAGCCGCATGCTCAATTAACTCTTTGTTCACTGCGTTTCCGTTCACTAAATAGCACCATGGGGATGGAGATTTTTCTCAAAAAGCTGATAGCACTGCAGGCACAGGGATACCTCATAATAAAAAATTATAAAAACATGCAGTAAGAGAACAATATAATAAAAAACACCTAATACATTCTAAAATTATAAATATTTATAAAAACCACTTAGTCTCAAAGTCAATATTGAGACCCCTTGGGGTCAAAGTGCGTAGATCATAAATAGTCCTCATTTCCAGCCTGGCTAAGTCCCCTTCCTGATCTTGAGTTCTCCATTTACAGGGAGATATCTTAATACCACAAAAGGAAATTAAATATTTAAGATCACATAAATGTTTTTCTTTAAAATGGATGGGAACACTATGAGCTTCAACACCCTTACGGATATTCCTACAATGTTCTGAGAGTCTTTCTTTCAGCATACGAGTAGTTCTGCCTACATACTGACTCCAACAGCCGCATTCCAGTAAATAAACACAATTCTTGCTGTGACATGTAATGAAGTCTTTATATATCTTCCCTGTTTGATTTGATTTATATTGAGTGATTTTACTTGTGGGACTCTTACATGTTTTACACATCATGCAAGTCCCACATCGATGGAACCCCTCTGTTTTAATCATTTTCCTTGGACCTGGTTCGGAGGTCATACTACGTACCAAGGAATTTTTTAAATTATCAGCTCTTCTATAGATAAAAGTGGGTTTTTCCTCAATGAACTTTCTTAGTGCTGGATCTCTATATAAAATCTGCCAATGCTTAGAAATGATGTTCTCCACTTGACGAAATTGGTTATTAAATTTTGTAATGAAGGGAATACATTCCTTGTTATATTTTTTATATCCTCCATCTTTTTTATTAAGGAAATCATTCCTATCGGAGTTTCTAATTTTTACACGTGCATCTTCAACATTTCCAGCATCATAGCCTTTCGCCACAAAATGTTTTTTTTTTAATGTCTGATTGTTCTTCGTACTCTACAATCTCTGTACAATTCCTACGAATGCATTGGAACTGTCCCGCAGGAATACTTTTCAACCAATTAAAATGATGGTTGCTAGTATAATCTATATGAGAATTGCAATATGTAGGTTTAATCTAATTCCGAGTTAATAGACATCCATCCTTTATGTACAGGGTCAAGTCCAAAAAATTAACTTGGTTAATACTGATATCAAAAGTTAAAACAATATTCTGGGTATTGGAATTAAGGGATGAGCAAAAAGTGTCCAAGGGTAATCTGTCCCCTTTCCAAATGAAAAAGATATCGTCTATATAGCGTGTCCAGAGCACTAGACTGGCCCCAAGAGATGGGTCTTCAAATATCGAAGTGGACTCCCAATGGGCCATAAACAAATTGGCATAACTCAGAGCCAGTCTAGTGCCCATCGCTGTCCCAGATACCTGGAGATAAAAATCGCCTAAAAACCAAAAAAAGTTATTATTTAGAATAAAGGATATACCATCAATAATGAAAGATTTTTTGTCCTCAAATATTTATTAGATCATTACCAGATCCAGCCGTAGAGGCAGTGGAAATGGACTGTCTATGGACAGACATGTCAGATCGGAGAACCAATGCCTCCTGGGCAAGGCAGGGGCTATTAGCATCATCCTGCCGCCTTCGTGCTTGAACTTTCTGACAACTCATGAGAGGAGGGAGATTGGAGGAAACAGGTATGGCAACCTGAAATTCCACCTCACCGCCAGAGCATCCATGAAGGTGGCTTAGGGGTCCCTTGTTTTGGACCCATTCCTGGGGACCTTGTGGTTGAGATGTGATGCCATTATGTCTACGTCCGATAATCCCCACTTGTCCACCAGGAGTTAAAACACCTCCGTATGAAGAGCCCATTCTCCAGTGTGTATGTCCTGGCGACTTAGTAAGTCTGCTTCCCAGTTGAGTACACCTGGGTTGAATATTGCTGAGATTGCTGGAAGATGGCATTCTGCCCACAGCAAAATCTTTGCAACTTCCTTCATGGCTGCCGGACTTTGTGTGCCTCCCTGATGATTGATGTAGGCCACTGCTGTAGCATTGTCAGACTGAACCTGGACAGGCCTGCCCTGTAGGAGGTCCTGCGCCAGTATGAGTGCTTTGTGCACTGCACGAAGCTCCAATATATTTATTGGCAGGTGACTTTCCTGGACCGTCCACCTTCCCTGAAAGGTTTGACTACCTGTCACTGCTCCCCATCCTCGCAGACTTGCATCCGTGGTGAGGAGTACCCATTTCGGGATCCATAACGGACAACCCTTGTTTAAATTATTCATCTCCAGCCACCAAGCGAGGGAGAGACGAACTTCCGGTGAGATGCAAATCTTCTGGGACTTTATCCGATGATACTGACCATCCCAATGAGCCAGAATCCAATGCTGTAGGGCCCTGGAGTGGAACTGGGCATAAGCCACCATGTCAGATGTGGCTACCATGGAGCCCAGCACCTGCATAGCCAAGTTAACTGACACTGTTTGCTTGCGGAGCAGACTGTGCACACAAGATTGTAGTGCCACAATCTTGTCTTCTGGTAGAAGAACCCTCTGTCCCAGGGAGTCCAGCAATGCCCCCAAGTGCACCATCTGCTGAGTTGAAAAAAATAAAAGCCTTTTTCCAATCGATTATCCAGCCGTACTCTTGTAAGCAAACAATGGTCATCCGTAGATTACATTGTAACATCTCCTAAGATTGTACCAATATCATAAGGTCATCTAGATATGGCAGTATCCTGACTCCTTGTCATCTGAGATGAGCCATCATGACTGCCATTATCTTGGAAAATACCCGAGGGGCTGTGGCTAGACCAATAGTTATGTTGCTGATCTACCACAAATCTGAGAAAGCTTTGGTGGGATCTTGCAATCGGGACATGCAGATATGCATCTTGTATGTCCAGGGAGACCATGAAGTCTCTACAGTTACAACACAATCCATCCAGGTTAACATCCAGTTCAGACAAGCCTGCAGCACAGGACTTACATGACCTAAACACTGGCGGCTCATCCTTCTCATCTTTCCTTAAGATATGACAAATGTATAAATAGTATAAGGTATACCATATAAATATAACAATGAAACACCCCACATACCTTTTCAGAGGGATGAGGAGAAACACAATGATCAGTATAACTGACAGTTTGAAAAAACAGGTAGTATAAATACAGCAGCTAGCATTACAGTCACGTACAATGCATAAACACATTTGCTAAAGTAATATGGACTCTGGATCAACTCGCCAGCCCTGAGTAATGGTATATAGAGAGACAGAACAAACCTCTGAGACCAACAGCTTCAGTAGTACATGCCTAAATGCTAACTACGAGCGTCTCACACAAGGTGGTCAAATATAGCAAGCCAAATGCGGGAATCCATACACGGAAGTTTGTGTCTGGGGGTAGGAGCGGCCGGGGGAGCACCTATCTCCCCTAGGCTGCAATTTTTATGGCCGGGTAAGCTGACCTCACGGTGACAAGATGTTGACTAGTGTGTTTTACCACCCATCCCCGGTGACAGACGATATGGCCCCGGCCGCATTAGTGAGGACACGTTACATGAGGCCTTCACCCGCAACCACTTCCGATGCATCTCTACACTGGAGGTCAGGACTGCAGCACATGATTCCCCAAAAGGAATCGCTTACCTGACATTTCCATGACCCGACTACAGTCCCGGACTTCAAAAAAAGCAGCTAGCTAAGCCATGCTGAGACCTGCTGAAAACCTCAGGGCATATAGCGGTACTGATGTTTTGGCATTGGTGGAGGTAGAAGGAGTCGCGGTGCATGCATCATTCTCGGCGCCTGGTACCGCTAAACTCTGAAGTTGAAAAACTAAGGTAAATCATTAAAGTAAAAAGCCTAGGACTGCCTAGGCAGTCCTGCTGCCCATCAAACAAAAAAACTGAATGCCTGTGGCTGAGGGTGGGGTATAAAGGGAGGAGGACCAGTGCATGCTGGGAACCCCAAAGCCTTTCCTGTTTGAGGTATGTAGTTGGAATGCTCCAATGCACCAATGTAATTCCTGTGGACCCTATGGACCCTGAAGAAGAAAAATATTTTAGATGCTTTTTTAAAGTCTACAATGTTAGGTCACTTAAAAAGAAAAAAAATGTTCTATATAATCAGTGTAACAATTAATTGTTTTACTGCCGTGCCTCTGAGTTTTTTTTATGGGATCCCCACATGCACTTCTATGTCAATTCGGTGCCCCATGTTTTTTTTGCAACCACTACATATTGCCTTCACTTTCTCTGCAATGAGGGACCTCTGAAGAAATTGTGTCTCCCTAAACAGACAGTGTATTGAGCCAGTATTCAGTATGCATATGAAAGAACACGTGATACGGTAGCCATCAGTTTGGGTAGGAATAATATCTCATCTTCATTCAAGAACATAAAGAGTACTGTACATTTTGGTCTAAGGAAAATGTGAACTTCCCTGAACAAACATCCTGGAAAGACATCCTCCTACATCTCTCCAACGTCATCCCTCTACATCTCTACAGTGCCACCTCCCTTACTACTCATCAGTACCATCCCCATGCATCTCACCAGCTTCATCCCCTTGTGTCTAACCAGCTTCATCCCCCCTGCATCTTACAGCTTCATCCCCTCACAATCTCTTCAGTAACATCTTCCTGTGTTTTACAAGCATTAGCCCTCCCTGCTTCTCACCAATATCATTCGCATGCCTTCACTCCAAAACCATCCCCTTGTGTCTCTTCAGCTTACCCACTTGTTTCCTTCCAGCAGCTCCCTGTTCCTGCGTACCTTACCATCAGCTCCCTGCCCCTGCAGCTCCCTGTCCCTGTGTCTCTTCTCCCACCAGCAGCTTATACCTCCCCAGCTGGGTTCCTCTAGCAGCAGCTCTCTGCTCCTGTGTCTCCTTTCCTACCAGCAGCTTACCCCCTGTGTTCCTCTAGCAGCAGCTCCCTACCCCTGTGTCTCCTCTCTCACCAGCAGCTTATGCCCCTGTGTCTCTTTAGTAGCAGTTCCATGCCCATGTCTCCTCTCCCACCAGCAGCTTACCCCCATGTCCCTCTAGCAGCAGCTTCATGCCCATGTCTCCTCTCCTGCCAGCAGCTTCAGTGACAGGAGGGGCGGGTCATAGGCAGAGGAAGAACATGGAGCTGGGGAGGCTGCCACGGCTAGACATCGTGACTGTCTGTGGGACTTCTGTGCAGGAACGTGGTGGAACTAGTTCCGCCTACCATTAGAGGTGACCCAGCTCCACCCTGTTCCTGCACACTTTAACCACCTGCCCTATGTATATATAAATAATAGGGATGTGCAGGCTCAGATAGGTTCGAGTTTGCACGCCGAGTTCGCATTTTTCCCTCCAAAAAAACGGAACTCAGAAAGAGGCAAAACAAAAGTCCAGGAATGATGATGTTTGTCCATGCAAGATGACGTTTTGCCTCTTTCTGAGTTCCGTTTTTTTGGAGGGAAAAATCCTAACTCGGCGTGCAAACTCGAACCTATCCGAGCCTGCACATCCCTAATAAATAACCATTGTATAGGTAAGCTAAAAGGGGGCCCATGCTGCAGAAGGGAAGGACAGGAGCTCACATTGCAGGTGGGAAGAATCAAGGCTCGCGGCCAGAGAGAGAGGGGTCACGCCCCAGGAGCTCAAGGGTATAAAGTGCCTGTAGAGCTGACTGCTTAGACTGCAAATTTCTTCTTCCAGTGCTCACCCAGTGTTCTGAGCATCAGCTGAGTATGGAAAGACTGCAAGGAGAAGGTTGTGGAACCAGAGAAGGAGCCTGTCACACCAGGAGATGTGACAGCAGCTCCCTGCCCCTGTGTATCCTTTCCAACCAGCAGCTTACCCCCGTGTCCCTCTACAAGCAGCTCCCTGCCCATGTCTCCACTCCAATCAGCAGCTTATCCCCCTTGTCCCTCTAGCAGCAGCCCCCTGCCCCTGTGTCTCCTCTCCCACCAGCAGCTTATCATCCCCTTCCCATGTCCCTCTAGGAGCAGCTCTCCTTCGTGCCTGCCCTAGCCCCTGCTCCTCTTTGTGGCTCCTCAGTGTACTATACAGCAGTGGTGATGACATGACATCATATACACCATGCTGCAAAAGGAGCCATTGAGAAACAAACACACAAAGTGAGTGACAGAAGGGGGGGCCGTGGGTGGAGGAGGAACAATGAACCAGAAACCAAGGAGGGGGAGGTGGTGGCAGCCAGACAGAGTGGCTCTCTGTCTGTGGGACTTCTGTGCAGGGATGTGGTGGAGGTGGAACTAGTTCTGCCTACCAGGAGAGGTGACGGAACCCAGTTCCACCCCGTTCCTGCCCACTTTAACCCCTGCCCTAGGTATATATAAATAACCATTGTATAGATAAGGTAGAAGGGGGCTCATGCTGCATGAGGGAAGGACAGGAGCTCATGCTGCAGGTGGGAAGAATAGAGGCTTGTGGCCAGTGAGAGAGGGGTCATGTCGCAGGAACTCATGGGTATAAATATAATGCCTGCAGAGCTGACCGCTTAGACCGCAGATCCCTCCCTCTAGTGCTCACCTTCTGTGTCCTGAGCATCAGCTGAGTGTGGAAAGGCTTTCAAGCGTAGGGGGGTGGAGACAGAGAAGGAGACTGTCATAGCAAGAGCTGTGAAGAGGGCATAGGCAGCATTACTCACTGTGCCTAAGATGTCTGACATGGGCAGTCAGCAGCATCCTATCCTAATAGTGGCCCCAGAGAAGCAGTCAGTAACCAGTATCAGAGCCTGACAGCATTGTACCTGGTCATAAAAGGAGGTTGGGCAGCTGTCAAATGAGAACAGTCATCACAACTTATGTGGAAGCATATTGTGAGTTCCCAGTTGGCAGCTGAAGTGTCCAGGGAGGCTCCCATCAGTGGATAATATCGGTGGCATTAAGGAGGTGGCGAGTGCTGCATGCATCACACACATCTGGTGAATAACAAAGAGAGGAAAGCTTGGAAGTCCTGAAAGGCTGACAGTATCAGTAGCAGGCAGTGAATGAACAGGCAGTGAGCTAGATAATATACACTGCCTTAATTTAAATGGCCAGTCTGAGGGAAGAGCTGGGGGAGTGCCATAAACATAACTGGATCAGACACTTTGACTAAAAATTTTGTAATAATGCATAATTGACAATACAACAGCAGCAGAATTTTTCAGCTGAAAATGTACTCATTCACATTAGTACCTGCCCCAGTGAATCTATGGGCCTAATTAATTATGGATCGCAACTGTGAATGCAATAGCAATTATGCATGCAGTCTCACTGTGATATGCTAATCCACTGCGATCACTGTGCCATCGCAGCACAAAATAAGGATGCCCACCTTACCTTACACACAGGGGCGGATTGGGCATTACTTTTTGCGGGGAAAATCCCGGTGGGCCGATTGGTTGTGGGGCCGCTTGTTATTTGAGGCCCCGCCCCCCGATTCGCGTCACCCAGCTGGCTCCTGTGTGTTTTACACAAGCAGCCTGGCTGCCTATCAGTACTGCCTGGCCGCGCCTTAGCCTCTCTCACAAGAAGAGAGGCCAGCGGCCAGCATCCTATCAAGGCTCCACCCAGCGTACAGTCGGAGTGAGGTGAAGTGGCGCAGGACCGCGGGTGACAGCGTGGCCGTGGTGAGGGTAAGTTGTGGCGGGGATGGGGGGCCGCCGGCCGGTTACAGCAGTCTTTCAGCCTGATCACATCCTCACCACTCTCCCCTCCCCAGGCTGTGAAGTGTCATGTTTAAGTTTAATTTCACAGCCTGGGGAGGGGGCAGAGTGGAGAGGAGACAATCGAGTCTGGCTGCAGTCTAGGGGGTGGTGATCTGTCTGTGGGGGAGGGGGGGTCTGATATACTAGGGGTGGGGCTGGAGAGATGATGATCTGTCTGTAGGGGAGGGGGGGTCTGATATAAAAATAGGAAAGAGCGCTATGTAAATAAATTAAGCATAATAAACATATAACATAAAACATAACATTGATGTTTATAGTCTTATGTGACTAATTGGTAGGAAGGTCAGAGCCCGGTCCAGATGGTGGTCCGCCTGTGCCCGTACTAACTGTCCCTACCTTACCGCCGATCTTCTTTGGAATTGCCTCCGTCAGGGGTCTGATATATTAGGGGCGGGGGAGATGATCTGTCTGGGGGAGGGGGGTCTGCTATATTAGGGGTGGGGGAGATGATGATCTGTCTGGGGGAGGGTCTGCTATACTAAGGGCGGGGGAGATGATATGTCTGTGGGAAGGGAGGTCTGCTATACTAGGGGTGAGGGAGATGATCTGTCTGGGAAGGGGGGTCTGCTATACTAGGGGTGAGGGAGATGATGATCTATCTGGGGAAGGGGGGGTCTGCTATACTAAGGGCGGAGGAGATGATCTGTCTGTGAGGAGGGGGTCTGCTATACTAGCGGTGGGTGAGATGATGACCTGTCTGGGGGAGGGGGGGTCTGCTATACTAAGGGCTGGGGAGATGATGATCTGTCTGGGGATGGGGGTCTGCTACACTAGGGGTGGGGGAGATGATCTGTCTGGGGGATGGGGGGTCTGCTATACTAAGGGCGGGGGAGATTATCTTTCTGTGAGGAGGGGGTCTGCTATACTAGAGGTGGGGGAGATGATGATCTGTCTGGGGGAGGGGGGTCTGCTATACTAAGGGCTGGGAAGATGATTATCTGTCTGAGGATGGGGGTCTGCTACCTTAGGGGTGGGGGAGATGATCTGTCTGGGGGACGGGGGGTCTGCTATACTAAGGGCGGGGGAGATTATCTTTCTGTGAGGAGGGGGTCTGCTATACTAGAGGTGGGGGAGATGATGATCTGTCTGGGGGAGGGGGGTCTGCTATACTAAGGGCTGGGAAGATGATTATCTGTCTGAGGATGGGGGTCTGCTACCTTAGGGGTGGGGGAGACGGTCTGTCTGGGGGACAGGGGGTCTGCTATACTAAGGGCAGGGGAGATGATGATCTGTCTGGGGATGGGGGTCTGCTACACTAGGGGTGGGGGAGATGATCTGTCTGGGGGAGGGGGGTCTGCTATACTAAGGGCGGGGGAAATGATGATCTGTCTGTGGGGACGGGGGGGTTGATCTGTCTGTGGGGAGGGGGGTATTCTGTGCTAAGGGGAGATGATCTGTGTGTGAGAAAGAAGGGCTATTCTGTGCTAGGGCAGGAGGACACCACTGAGGAGACGCAGGAGGATGGCGGTCGGGAGATGCAGGAGGATGGCACGGTGGGTGGATGGTGCACGAGAAAATTGGGGGTGGCACTGGATAGGCGCAAGGAGATAGCGCTGAAGAAACACATGAGGGGATAGGCTGGAGACACACTAAGGCGATGGTGCTGGAAACACACATACAGTATAGGATGGTAGCACTGCTGAGACTAATAGAAGAAAACACTGGGGCACAGTAATCTTCAGTAAGATAACAATTCTAATGAAACCATATTACTGATGCAAACGGTACCAAAGGAGCAAATATATTTTATTAATATAAAATTGTTTGATATGGTAAACCCACATTTATTATGTGGTTGAACCTCTGTTGCATGATAATGACATTGGTTTTATTGGGACACATACAGGCGGCTTCCAGACCATGGGATCTTGTGCATGAATAGCAAATACCAACTCAAGACACTGCCTGTCCAGGGAGGATCAATTTCTTCAGAGATTCCCCGTAGCAGAGAAATCATATAGGTAAGAAAATGCTCATTCACATGCTTGCTGTGCTTTTTCACTGGAGAGAGGGACTGTGGGCATGGCTATCAGCTCCTGGAGCGGTAGGTATGCCCCCAGTATGACTATGACTGAAACAGGGGGAGTGGCTTGCAGGCATGGTGTTTTGCATTAGGCCACACCCACTTTTTCGGCGCACGCCTTCAGCGCACACACTGAGGGCCGCTTTCACGGTTTTTTTCAGGGCCACTTTCATTTCCCAATCTGCCCCTGCTTACACACAACGATAATACTTAGCAAGACTGCAAAACCACTGGTAACATTGAGTACCATCGCAGCCTCACGCACACTTGCACAAGGTCTGACCTTACACAGGTAATTGCTAACCTAATTCAAGCACTGAGTACTCAAGCTGTGCATGGCATCGCAGTTCCTAATTTATGCACACCCCTACAAGGGCATTCAAAAGCACTGGCATGCCTGCGTTTCACCGACCAACCCCCCATCACCACCCCCAAAAGGTACTTCCTGTCAAACAATACAAATAATAGAAATTGTGAACAAGCACTGGCGCACTAGGATTCAAGCAGCCACAGTGTCAAACTATGGGTTGCCACCAAGTCCCAAATAAGATTCAATAATCAAAAACAAAGTTCGTATGACACTTGCGGCGCTACTAGTCTGTCTTTTGTCCTTCTTTCATATAATTCATCTGATGCACTGAAGTACACACATTCCCACACGAGATATGAGGCGTCGTTTATTAATTATAATGTTGGTTTTTCCACCAAGAAATGTTTCAATGTGCCTCCAAATTCCCATAAAACAATAAATAACAAGAGAATGACCTTAGTGCAATAGGTCAAAAAAACATGAACAAAAATTCAAAGTGTCACTATTAGGTACACAAAAGACCAAACAATAAAGTGCACAATAATACTGTAAATAAATAATAAAAATTCCAATCGACTATTTGATCAAAGTTTGAACCGTACCATGTTCGGCATCTGGCCAGGTGCCACAAAGTGAGTATAGTGGGAGATATCCAGAATCCTTCCATTCTCCCTTCTAGGCAATTGCCAGGCGATCGATAGAAGGTCAATTAGGATCAGCGGGTAAGTGCAGATGGGTCCATACACCCTCACTAACGTGTTTTGAGTGTGGTCACTCTTTCTCAGGGTGGACTTCCTGTCAATCACTCTGCAGTAGGTCAGCATAGTGACTGCGATCGCAGTGGCTAGCTCGCGCACTGCGATGCATACACATGCGCAGAAAGCAACAATCGGCCGATTGCGTGTGTAATTGCAGTTGCGATCCTTGCTGAATCATGCCCTATATTCCATGCCACATGTCATGTGCTTTTGGATTATGGAAAGACAATGGAGAACCAAAAGGAAACCCATACAAACATGGTAAGAACATTCAATTGAACCATTACCTCAGTACTCTAGGGCATCAATGCTAATCACCAACACTGTGGCATATTACATGGTCTATGAATGCATAAATGTAATTCTGGCACTTGCTTCATATTATTCAATGTATTTATAACTATCTTTTGCACTCAGTTCATAAAAATGCTGGTTAACATATAATAAATAATAATACATTTTGACCAACATGAAAGGGAAAAAATAACAAAAAATTCTGCAAAACTTTTGTATGGCAAAAAATACTTTCTTCACATACCTGCTCCTTGGACTGTGGTTCTGACAGAACTCTGAATCACTGTCTTTTGAGGTTGGAGAGCCTTTGTAAGTGTAAAACACATCTTCTGTCTCGGTTACATAAGTCATTTCATTGACCAGGTTGTCTGCAGAAGAATGCTGAGGTTTCCTAATAAAGTGGCGCAACCTAGGACTCCGCCTACAGAAAGTCCACACAAGCAACAAGCTATTTACAAATATGTACACATATTAAATTACATAACAGAATCTTCACAGGGCCCAGACGTTGACTGTTTTGTCACCCAGTGATTGGCAGCAGGTGTGGTGTCAGTGGCCTGAGACTCAGAGCTTGCCAGCACCAAAGAAGCAGCTGCCAGCCATGCTAAAGCTTGTTCAGATCCCAGACATGTGCTATCTATGATTACAGTATTTTTATTCATAGATGTTTTATTTTAGGGGGAATTAGTGTATCTATTAAAATGATATATTGCTAGATCTGTGTGTTTCCAATTCTTTTGGGTCCACTGAGAAATATTTTAAGGAACACTGGTACTGACATATATGTACAATATGGGTACAACATACAGAGGACCTATAAAAGTATCCAAAGTGAGTGAACTCATCTTACACATTTGCTGTGCTATTACTGGACACTTCCCTTTATGGGTGTTTAGGATTTAGACTTTCCTGGTATCAGAGTTAACACTTGGATCAAATATCTTTTAGAATAAGAAACACAAGGATAAACAAAATAAGTCATAATACACTGCAAGTGTTTTCAATGTTTTTCATTTCCATATCCTTTGAAAGTCTGTGTGGTATCAAGAGGATCAAATTATGGTGAAAAGAAGATTAATTTGAACCACCTGTTGAGCACTATAGAAAATCCTGTTTTCTTATTGCTAATTTAAAGTGTTTAGTAGAATTCGATTTGGGTTTTATTTAAAGCTGCAGATCGCAGGTGTGATAATTGTGCTATCATCCGTTACTAACAATTCTATTGATCGGTATGTATTGGGATGTCTGTAATGACAAAGATCCCGCCTTCAAAACAGTCTGAATGGTTTTCCTGCATATAAATTTTGGTTTTAATCAGGGATGTGCAGGCTCGGATAGGTTCGAGTTTGCACGTGGAGTTCGGATTTTTCCCTCCAAAAAAACGGAACTCAGAAAGAGGCAAAACGTCATCTTGCATTGACGAACATCATCATTCCTGGACAAAAGTCCAGGAATGATGATGTTCGTCCGTGCAAGATGACGTTTTGCCTCTTTCTGAGTTCCGTTTTTTGGAGGGAAAAATCCGAACTCCACGTGCAAACTCGAACCTATCCGAGCCTGCACATCCCTAGTTTTAATGATTGTGTGAGTAGACCCTAGTAGAAACACATGTATGTGACAACTGATAACCTTAGTACCTAATAGGTCATTCTTGAAAATATGGTGAATTACAATATCAAGTAGCAAGGCTTAGGGATAGAGATGTGTACATTATGTTATGAAACCCAGACTTAAAATAAATTAATGTATTTTTACTGCAAATGTTTATTAAAAATATAGGAACATAACAGCAGAAATGTTTAGCATACTGTATATCAATTGAATGCAATATTGGTGAAATACATATTTATACTGTGACCATCGCCATGGGTTACAGCGATTCATCAAAACCATGTATCATGATTGCATGTATTTTGTGTGCCCTGGGTAAAGTGCGCTCATGGTACTATGAGCAACAACCTGACCATGAGAGTGATGTGTATTATTATTTCAGGAATGTCTGCTTGCTATGAACTGGTACAGTATGTCAAAACTGGGTTGCATCAACTAATCAGAACCAAGTGGCCAAGTGCTACCTAGTCTTTGAAGACAAAAGCTTAATGGAAGTAAGTAAAGGAGCCTTCTCCCGAAGACCACCATTCGAATGTCAGTAAGTATGTGAAAGAGCCTTCATAAATTTAGGATTCTTTATGCTGCACACTCATAGGGGTCAATCTAATTAGGTGTGAATTGCAAGTTGCCGTTTTTTCTTCGAATTTGCATAGCAAATTCATTTTGCAATCCAATTAGCAATTCGTACTGAACCAGTCAACCTGAATTCACATTTTTCCATTTGCACCTCCC
The DNA here is from genome assembly GCA_031769625.1 of Taudactylus pleione. NCBI lineage: Eukaryota > Metazoa > Chordata > Amphibia > Anura > Myobatrachidae > Taudactylus > Taudactylus pleione. The sequence goes on from JAUIMM010000136.1 coordinate 965,961, forward strand.
TGAAGGTGAGAAATAGAAAGGATAATCTTTATTTTAAGGTTAAAATGTTGGGACACCCCCCCTAATGAGTAATTAGGAAATTGGAAGTTTTCAAGTAGCTTAATTGGTCCAATAATTACAAGTAATTTTTTGGGGAAAAGTAATGGGCCTCAAATTACCCCAAAATAAACTTTTTAGCTAGTTTAGGTGTCCCAAATTTAATTACAGTATTTTTAATTGAAAAATAATTGTTTCTTTTAATGATTTTTAGAATTTTTCAAAGTGCCCTCAAGGTACTCAAAATCTCCTTTTTTTTTTCATTTTTTGTTTATTTTGTTTGAGATTAAATGAAAATTAGATTTTTATCATTGTTTTGCATAAAAAAACACAAATCAGCCATTTCACACCATTTGAATACCTTCAGTACTTTCCTAATGTCCATAAACAGCCTTCTATATGGTCCTGCTAATGAAATTACCAATTTTGGGGGGTCCAGGATGGTCTCCCCACTTTTTCATGCACTTCTCTCACATCACAATTGGCAGTCAATTTGCAAACTCTGCTGCGAGCACTGTGAATAGGCATTTTTAATTGTACTGGAAAATTCTCGGGAGCGAAGTCTGCGAGTTTCATGAAACAAATTTGCTACTCACAATTCGCATCCTAATTGAATTGATCCCTTATACCCCTTTTACACCGGAGCTAAAACCCGGGTTATTGCAGGGTTAACACGGGCAGCTCCCTGGTGTAAAAGGGGAGAGGGTCTGATCGCTGGGTCGAGTGACCCGGCAATCCAACCCAGGTAAATAGCAGGGTTTAACACGGGCGTAGAGAACAGTGCTGTGAGAACAGTGCACTCCGGGTCACGATGACCTGGAGTGCGCTGCAAGCTGGCCGATTGGTCCGGCTTCAGTGGCGCTTGGAGATGACGTCATCTATGCAGACCCGACTCCGGTGTGAGCGGTGCCGATTCAACAATATCCCGAGTCGGCGCCGGCTAAATTCCGGGTCTGATCCGGATAGGAACTCTGTTCCAACTCCGGGTCAGACCCGGAATTTTGGTGGAAAAGGGGTATAAGACAGAAGTCAGCAGTCTGATTGTCTTTCACCATAATGGAGATTTAAGCTGTGTGTGATTAAAATGCTTTGTGTGATCTAGTCAGGGAAAACTGCATGATTTGCTTGTTAGTATAACAGCTTTTCTAATGACCCAGCATACAGTTTGCCCCAGTTTAGTAAACAACCAATATTGTAGGTGAACATTATAAGGAAAAACAAACAAACGACTTGCCACTAATCACAAAGGTTTGGAAATTCAAAGCTATTTCGTGTGCACACAAACTAAAAATATAATTAACCAAACTCCAGAGGTGGAATTCAGATAAACCAAATAATCATTATAAAAGAGGAAGCCCATTAATTGTTAAAAGCTGGACCCATGCAAAAATCCATTTAAAGTTATTGTGTCACCAATGTACACATAAATATATCCCGAAGAACTACACACAAATGTTTGTATTTAATGTTTTTAAAATATATATTTTATTTACAGTTTTCTTGCTCAACAAAACCTTTTGTTCTCTCAGACTACTTTAAAATAATACTATAGCATAGTCTGAGGTTTTAATTGGATAGTGATCCTGAGATTAAAAGACTACTGTAAATCAAATCTCCAAAGTTTTAAAGAATTGTACACTGAAGTACCAAAATTCATTGGATAGCAGTATGTACAAGTAGGTGGTGTCACCATACTGTGATGTCTTGGAAATTCCTAGACCTGCATCCATTCTAATCTGACATTTTGTGAGTCAATCTGAACACTGGCTAGGCTGCTCATGGCAAGGCGATGTAAATTACTGGAGCCCAACGGATGGAACATTCATTTTCCAAAGCTGTGCAGACAGTCAACATTCCTTGATCTACGGTGTTGCGTGTTTACTTTGATTACCTCATAGAATTCATTACCACCATTTACAGCACATTGTCCGACCATGAGTGCTTAATGATCGTGAACAGTGGCATCTGGCCAGAATTGTCAGTGGTAACAGACAATTGACACTGTCTCAACTCACATTCACATTCCATGCAGCGGGTACCAAATGTATATCCAGCAGGTCACTGGAGCATTCTTGGCTTCCATGGGACATGGGAGCAGAAGACCCATCAAAAGAAGGGCCCCTGTTCAAACTACAACACCGGACATAGCACCACACCTGGGCTCGTGACTTTAATTGGACCTTGGATGACTGGCAATATGTGGTGTGGTCCAATGAGTCATGATTCCAGTTGTTTTTGGGTAATGTTAGGGTTCAGGTGTGGCACAGACTCCATGAGGCCATGGACACCAGTCATCAACAAGGCACCTTGCATGCTGGTGGTGGTTCCATAATAGTGGGGGGGGGTGTTCACACGACTGGGGTTGGGTCCGCTGGTCTTTCTGAACACCTCATTGACCGGTAACCACTACATTGCATTGCTTGATGTCCATTTGCAACCCTTCATGGACCTCATGTCTCCCACATGATGGATGTATCCGGTCATTATTTCTACATTTCTAGATAGACAATGTTTGGGTAGACAATGGAAGATAGACAGGCAATAGGTTGACAGGGACGGAAAGGTCGACAAATTAAAGGTTGACTAGTAACAAGGTCGACATGTTCATTAGGGCGGCATTGATATGGTCGACACGCAAATGGTCAACACATTTTATTATTATTATTTTGTTAGGGTTAGGCACTTACCAGAGGGTTAGGCACTTACCCCAACGCTTAGGGTTAGGCACTTACCTCGATGGTTAGGGCTAGGCAGCAGGAGGGAGGATTAAGGTTAGGCACCAGGAGGGAAGGTTAGGGACCAGGGGGGAGGATTAGGGTTAGGTACTTACCCCGATGGTTAGGCACTTACCCCAATGGTTAGGGCTAGGCACATACCCTGATGGTTAGGGTTAGGCACTAGGAGGGAGGGTTAGGGTTAGGCACCAAGGGGAGGGTTAGGGTTAAGATTATGGTGAAGATTAGGGCTACAAAAAACATGTTGACCATTTGCATGTTGACCATATCACTGTCGACCTAATGACCATGTTGACCTTCAGTACCTGTTGACCTTGTTACTAGTCGACCGTTAGTGTGTCGACCTTCAGACCCTGTTGACCTATTGTCTGTGTATCTTCTATTGCCTACCCAAACATTGTCTATCTAGACCATGTAGACCTAATGATCCACACCCCATGATGGAATATTCCAGCAGGATAATGCCCCATGTTATCAGTCCCAAATTGTTCATAATTGGTTGGATGAGCATTCTGGAGAGTTCAGGTGATTGGTGTGGCCACGTTTCTGACCCAATCAAGCTTTTATGGGATGTGGTGGAGAGGTCAATTTGCACCCAAGATGCTGCAGCTACAAATATCAGGGAACCGAAGCAGAATAAGTCAACCTCTCTCCAGAGCTCTTCCGTCCACTTGTGGTATTGATGCCACTTTGAGTTGCTGCAATTCATCAGGCTAGAGGGAGTCCTACATGATACTAGGAATCTATCCCATGACTTTTGGCACTTCAGTGTAAGCTCTATTAACCACTTAACTAACAATTTTTTTTGTCAAAACCGCACATAAAATGTCATTTTTTTATTTCATTAAGTTTAAAGAGCATTTTTAAAAATATATTTAAATATTTTATTTAAAAAAAATATATACCTAGGGGTTATGCACCCCCCCACACACCTGTGTCCATAGGCCCACATTGAAATTTACTTTCCCCCCCCATCAAAATAAGCCCCCAGCAATATTAATCCTCACCCCCCTAGTTGTAATATGTCCCTGTGGCAGAGCCCCCTCCCTCACCCCCAGGGACAATGGGTCCACAATTTAGCCACCCCCATGTGTCACAGTATACGTAAGGTTTTATATGTAAAGCTATATATATATATATATATATATATATATATTAGGGGTGTGCACCGGCCACTTTTCGTGTTTTGTGTTTTGGTTTTGGATCTGGATCTTTCTTCGTGTTTTGGATCTGGATTGGTTTTGCCAAAACCACCCTTCCGTGTTTTGGGTTCTGGGTTTTGTGTTTTGGATCTGTATTTTTTTGAAAAAAAGCATAAAAACAGCTAAAATCACAGAACTTGTAGGTTTTTCTGCTCCTATGCTATTATTAACCTCAATAACCTTAATTACCACTCATTTCCAGTCTATTCTGAACACCTCACACCTCACAATAGTGTTTTTATGTCCAAAAGGTTGCACCGAGGTAGCTGGATGACTATGCTAAGCGACACGAGTGGGCGGCACAAACACGTGACCCATCTAGGCGTGATACTGCAGTGGCAGACAGGATGGCAGTTTGAAAAACTAGGCCCCAAACAGTACATAATGCAAAGAAAAAAAAGAGTTGCAAGATGGAATTGTCCTTGGGCCCTCCCACCCACCCTTATTTTGTATAAACAGGACATGCACACTTTAACAAACCAATCATTTCAGCGCCAAGGTCTGCCACACAACTGAAATGGCTGAAATGATTGGTTCGTTTGGGCCCCACAAAACAAGCTGGCAATTAATCTGTCCCTGCACAAACTGGCTCTACGGAGGCAAGATGTCGTCCTCATCCACCGATTCCTCACCCTCTTCAGTGTTGTGTACATCCTCATCCTCACAGAGTATTAATTCGTCCCTGCTGGAATCCACAACCACAGGTCCCTCTGTACGTTCTGGAGGCTGGTCTCCCTGGAAGAGTTGATAATTCATTTTATGAACATCATCTTCTCCACATTTTGTGGAAGCAACCTCCTACGCCTTTCGCTGACAAGGTTCCCGGCTGCACTAAACACTCTTTCGGAGTACACACTGGAGGGGGGGCAACTCAGATAAAATAGAGCCAGTTTGTACAGGGACCTCCAAATTGCTTCTTTTTCCTGCCAGTACAGGTACGGACTGTCTGACATGCCTACTTGGATGCTGTCACCGATGTAATCCTTTAACAGACAGACGCACGCTTGTCGCTGCTGCTTTGAGGATGCAAGGGCGGCTACAGCCCACACAATTCACAAAGACAGAAAAAAAAAGAAGAATATTTTTATTGTTTGTGGAGCACACTTTGAGGGTTATACCACCCTTTAACAGACAGACGCACGCTTGTCGCTGCTGCTTTGAGGACAGTATCATATGCAGTGACGGTAGACTTGTCAGAAATTGTTGGCACGTCCTTCAGTCTGGACCAGATGTCCAAACCAGCCCTTGATTTATGACACAGGCGCACGCTTGGCGCTGCTACTGTTTTGATGCACATGCGGCTACATCGCACACAAGTCACAAACACATAAAAAAATAGTTTTTTATTTTTTGGAGCACTTTAAGGGTTACACCACCCTTTAACAGATAGACGCACGCTTGTCGCTGCTGCTTTAAGGATGCAGGTGCGGCTACAGCCCACACAATTCACAAAGACAGAAAAAAAAATAAGAATTTTTTTATTGTTTGTGGAGCGCACTTTGAGGGTTACACCACCCTTTAACAGACAGACGCACGCTTGTCGCTGCTGCTTTGAGGATGCAGGTGGAATCTAGACGGGATTTGGAACCGGGGACACACTACCTCCATCAATTGTCTAAATCCCACTGCACTAATGGCGGATACCGGACGCACGTCTAACACCAACATAGCAGTCAAGGCCTCAGTTATACGTTTTGCTTCAGGATGACTGCTGTCGTACTTCATCCTCATCGCTAGGGACTGTTGGAGGGTCAATTGTTTAGTAAAAGTAGTGGTGTTCCTACTTCCTCTCTGGGATGATGAACAACTCCCAGCAGCAGCAACAGCACTAGGAGGAAGTGGTTCTTGATCTTTCCCTATTTTAGAGAAAGTTTGGTCCTCCATTTATGTTATATTGATATATAAGTGCGGCTAAAGCGCACACAAACACAGAAAATATTTTTTTAATTTTGCTGGAGAGTAGTGCACTTTGTGGGTAACACCACCCTTTAAGAAATGAGCCAGCCGGCTCTTTACTTATGGGAAACAGGTGCACGCTTGGCGCTGCTCCTTTGTTGATGCACGTGCAGCCACAGTGCACACAATTCACAAACACAGAAAATATTTTTTTATTTGGTTTGGAGTGTACTTTGGGGGTTACAGCACCCTTTAACGGTCAAGCCAGCCGGCCCTTTACTTATGACACAGGCGCACGCTTGGCACTACTTTGTTGATGCACGTGCGGCTACTGCGCACACAATTCACAAACACAGAAAATATTATTTTTTTTGGTTTGGACTGGAGTGTACTTTGGGGGTTACAGCACCCTTTAACGGTGAAGCCAGCCGGCCCTTTACTTATGACACAGGCGCACGCTTGGCACTACTTTGTTGATGCACGTGCGGCTACTGCGCACACAATTCACAAACACAGAAAAAATATAATTTTTTTAGCACTTGGGGGGAGCACCCCTGATGGACAGAGCACCCCCTGGACAACACTACAGCACACCTTTAGGACTGGGACACTGCACAGGACTTTGGAGTGGACACAGCCCCTATGGAGAATTGACTGCACAACACAGTCCAGCCAGCCCCTATGGACTTTGAAGTAGTGGACACAGCCCCTATTAACAACAGCAGCACAGCACAACACAGCCAGCCCCTATGGACTTTGAAGTAGTGGACACAGCCCCTATGGACAACAGCAGCACAGCACAGCACAACACTACACTACACAGCCCAGCCAGCCCTAACTCCCACCCTCCCTCTTCACTGTCCACAGCCGAGTGAGAAAATGGCGCCGACGCGGGTACATTATATAGGATCCAAAACCCGCGAGACCCAGAAGGCGGGATGATGACGTTTTGCCTCGATTTCAGATCCGAGTCAGGCGGGAAAAGTCGAGCCTGACTCGGATCTGCCTCGGATCAGGGGGGCTCGGGGGGGTTCGGATTTCAGAAATCCGAACCCGCTCACCCCTAATATATAAATATATATATATATATATATATATATATACAGTCAGGTGCATAAATATTGGGACATTGACAGAATTTTCATATTTTGGCCTCTATTCACCACCACAATGGTTTTGAAATGAAAGAAACAAGATGTGCTTTAACTGCAGACTTTCAGATTTAATTTGTGGGTAATTACATCCAAATCAGATGAACGGTGTAGGAATTACAACGGTTTCTATATGTGCCTCCCACTTTTTAAGGGGCCAAAAGTAATGGGACTATCAACTCAAAAGCTATTTCATGGACAGGTGTGGGCTATTCCCTCGTTATTTCATTATCAATTAAGCAGGTAAAAGGTCTGGAGCTGATTCTAGGTGTGACATTTGCATTTGGAATCAGTTGCTGTCGACTCTCAATATGAAATCCAAAGAGCTGTCACTATCAGTGAAGCAAGCCATCATTAGGCTGAAAAATCAAAACAAACCCATCAGAGAGATAGCAAAAACATTAGGTGTGGCCAAATCAACTGTTTGGAACATTCTTAAAAAGAAAGAACGCATCGGAGAGCTCAGCAACACCAAAAGACCCAGAAGACCACGGAAAACAACTGTGGTGGATGACAGAAGAATTATTTCCCTGGTGAAGAAAAACCCCTTCACAACAGTTGGCCAAATCAAGAACACTCTCCAGGAGGTAGGTGTATATGTGTCAAAGTCAACAATCAAGAGAAGACTTCACAAGAGTGAATATAGAGGGTTCACCACAAGATGTAAACCATTGGTGAGCCACAAAAACAGGAAGACCAGATTAGAGTTTGCCAAACAACATCTAAAAAAGCCATTACAGTTCTGGAACAACATCTTATGGACAGATGAGACAAATATCAACTTGTACCAGAGTGATGGGAAGAGAAGAGTATGGAGAAGGAAAGGAACTGCTCATGATCCAAAACATACCACCTGATCAGTGATGCATGGTGTTGGTAGTGACATGGCGTGGGCATGTATGGCTGCCAATGGAACTGGTTCCCTTGTATTTATTGATGACGTGACTGCTGACAAAAGCAGCAGAATGAATTCTGAAGTGTTTCGGGCAAATGCTTCAGAACTCATTGGACGGCGCTTCACAGTGCAGATGGACAATGACCCGAAGCATACTGCAAAAGCAACCAAAGAGTTTTTTAAGGCTAAAAAGTAGAATGTTATGCAATGGCCAAGTCAATCCCCTGACCTGAATCCGATTGAGCATGCATTTCACTTGATGAAGACAAAACTGATATGAAAATGCCCCAAGAACAAGCAGGAACTGAAGACATTTGCAGTAGAGGCCTGGCAAAGCATCACCAGGGATGAAACCCATCGTCTGGTGATGTCTATGCGTTCCAGACTTCAGGCTGTAATTGCCTGCAAAGGATTTGCAACAAAGTATTAAAAAGTGAAAGTTAGATTTAGGATTGCTTAGTTTATCCCATTACTTTTGGACCCTTAAAAAGTAGGAGGCACATATAGAAACTGTTGTAATTCCTACACCGTTGACCTGATTTGGATGTAATTACTCTCAAATTCAATCTGAAAGTCTGCAGTTAAAGCACATCTTGTTTGTTTCATTTCAAAGCCATTGTGGTGGTGAATAGAGGCCAAAATATGAAAATTCTGTCAATGTCCCAATATTTATGCACCTGACTATATATATATATATATATATATATTAGGGATGTGCAGACTCGGATAGGTTCGAGTTTGCACGTTGAGTTCGGATTTTTCCCTCCAAAAAAACGGAACTCAGAAAGAGGCAAAACTTCATCTTACATGGACGAACCTCATCATTCCTGGAAAATCCGAACTCAACGTGCAAACTCGAACCTATCCGAGCCTGCACATCCCTAATATATATATATATATATATATATATATATATATATACATATATATATATATATATCTATCACAGGGGCTCTGCACTCACCATAATAACTAATAATAATAATAATAATAAACAAAATTAACAGTGGGGTTTTGGTTCATGAATTGTTCAATGCATTTAAGCTTGCAGCCGCCGTCACGGGACCCCACTTTACTGCAAGTCCCTACTTTATTGCTCAGAATTATAACATGGACATAGCCATCACATTAGTGCTATAGTAGGGACTTGCAGTAAAGTGGGGTCCCGTGATGGGGGCTGCAAGCTTAAATGCATTGATCAATTCATGAACCAAAACCCCACTGTTTATTATGTTTATTATTATTATTGTTAGTTATTATGGTGAGTGCAGAACCCCTGTGATTTCTATTTAAACAATGTGGTCACATACCATGTTGCACCCCAAATCTAGGAATGGTGAGTGCCGTGGATTAGTGCTATATATATATATATATATATATATATATATATATATATATATCCAATTCCAAAAAAGCGGCACTCACAGACTCACAGACTGAGTAATCATGAAAAAAGTCTAATGCTTTATTGCATTAGTATAGCGACGTTTCGGGGTCCATCCCCAGTCATCAGGACATAAACAATGTTTATGTCCTGATGACAGGGGATGGACTCCGAAACGTCGCTATGCTAATGCAATAAAGCATTAGACTTTTTTCATGATTACTCAGTCTGTGAGTGCCTCTTTTTTGGAATTGGTTATGTGAAGGGTATCCTGTGCCCCAGGGTGAGCACCACAGCAAGATATTAATTGCTCAGTAAGGAGGAGTGCCGGCAATATGGATTTTATATATATATATATATATATATATATATATATTATATACATACATACATAAATACCGGCACTTCGGCACAAATTTAGAAGTGGACTGCACAGCAGTCTACAGTATAGTCTCAGCCCGACATACAACACTGACCTTGGACACTGATTCCTCACTCTGACAGCGCCGCTGTTCAGAGCAAAGGAGGCTTGTCACTGCTCCATTTCCCGAAGGCAGAGGCTCTCGCTCAAGAACTCAGAGGAGCCATTGTTTGCTAGAGTGCCTACTGTGTCTCCTCCCTGTAGTCTCTATTCCACAGTGCCACATCCACAGCCCCATGTCTCCCCTCTGCATAGTCCCTGTCTTTTAGTCCCTCACCCCCTATGTCACTCTACTCTGCCGGGAAGCTGCCTCTCCTCCGAGTAGTCAGTGTCCTCTTGTGTTCACCCCTATGTGTAACAGCACTGCCTGGCAGCTGCTTCTCATCACCACAGTCCCTCACCCCCGTGTTTCCCAGCACTGCCCAGCAGCTGCCTCCCCGCCTCTGCACAGTCCCTTCCCCCATGTTTCCCAGCACTGCCTGGTAGCTGCCTCCCCTCCTCCGCACAGTCCCTTCCCCCATGTTTCCCAGTACTTCCCAGCAGCTGCCTCCCCTCCTCCGCACAGTCACTTCCCCTGTGGCTCCCAGCTCTGCCTGGCAGCTGCCTCCCCTCCTCCGACAGTACCTCACCCCCCGTGTTTCCCAGCACTGCCCGGCAGCTGCTTCCCCTCCTCCGCACAGTCCCTTCCCCCGTGTTACCCAGCACTGCCAGGCAGCTGTCCCCCCTCCTCCGCACAGTCCCTTCCCCAGTGTTTCCCAGCACTGCCAGGCAGCTGCCCCCCCTCCTCCGCACAGTCCCTTCCCCTATGTTTCCCAGCAGCTGTCCCCCTCCTCCGCACAGTCCCTCCCCCGTGTCTCCCAGCTCAGCCCGGCAGCTGTCTCTCCTCCTCCGCACAGTCCCTCCCCCATGTCTCCCAGCTCTGCCCGGCAGCTGCCTCCACTCCTCCGCACAGTCCCTCACCCCCCGTCATACTTGCCTACCCTCCCGATTTGGTCGGGAGCCTCCCGAAAATCGGGTGCCACTCCCGACCTCCCGGGATGGCAGGCAAGTCTCCAGGCTGCCGCTGACCCCTCCTGTCCCACCGCCGACCCCTCCTGTCCCACCGCAAGTCTCCCGGCAGTGAAGTGGGGCGGTGACGCGATTTGCGTCATTTTGGCACCGCCCCCCTCTTCACACTGCCTGTAATATTAGCAGTGTGTAGCGGGGGCGGGGCCAAAATTACGTGCTCGCGTGGCTCCGCCACCGCCTTGCCCGCAAAAACTTAGCATCTTGCCGGCCCCGCCCCCGTCTGCTGGCCACGCCCCCCAGTAATGCCGATCTGGCTGCTCCCTCCCGGAAGGGGCAGCCAGATAATCGGCATGTATGCCCCCCGTGTTTCCCAGCTCAGCCCAGCAGCTGTCTCCCCTCCTCCGCATAGCCCTGTCCTCTTCTCACCCCTCTGTGTGTGCCTGCACTGCCTAGCAGCTTGCTCCCCTCCCCGAAGTCCCAGTTTTGAAAGTGCCTCTCACTCCAGAATGTACTCCGAGACGATCTGTGTTAGCCACCTGGAGAACACCTGGACGCCATGCAGTTATTTTAAAGTAATGTTTTTCTTTCATATGAAGCCTTTGTTTTCTTTCCTGTGGGGGCCAGTGAGTTTATTATTTTTATTTTAAGTATTTTGGGGGCCATTATGTATTTTTGTTTTTTGCATGTGAAGCCTTTGGCACTAAATGGAAAAGTGATAAAAACCCAGTTTTCTGGATTTTACCACATTTTCCATATCCCCTATGGAGTGGCTGCCGGGACTTCTATGTTATTTCTTTTCCTGTGGGGGCGTGTGTTTTTTAAATTATTTTTCATACCCCCACTTCAAAATTTCCACTTCGACCACTGTAAATAAATATATATATATATATATATATATATATATATATATATATAGCTATATATATCCCCGGACAAAAAAAAAATCTTTTAATATTTTCAATGCCTTCCCCACCACCCAGTGCCGATTGATGCCACCATAACCCTACACCTTTGCCTAGCCACGGCCCATCCCATCCTTCTTGCACAGCACAGCGGAGCATGGTGCAGGGGAAACTGATCAACAGTCCTTCTGTTGCAGTTGATCTCTGCACATGCAAAGATCAGCTTATCAGTGCTTTCCTCGCCTGTTTACTTTAAGCCATAATTGCAGACTTTTAATCTGCCCTCCCCGGGAGAAGTCTGGGGAGAGGCAGCAGTCGGGCAGTGATGGGGGCGGGGCCGGACGATTTGCGTCATTAGGCTCCGCCCCCTCACTGCAAAACACCCACAAATCGTGCATGTTTTAATAGGGGGTGGAGCCAAATGATGCAATTATACTAGAATCGCATCATTAAGCCCTGACCCCTAACAACTGACCGCGGATTTCAGGTAAGTTTCTCCCCATTCTGCCCACTTTACTAGGAAGTGGGCAAGATGCGGGAGAAATGCCTACAATGCCGGGAGTGCGGGGGGTTACCCAAAAAAACGGGAGCCTCCAGCAATTTTTGGTAGTGTGGGCATGTATGCATTAAGCGCATGTACCCCAGAGTGCCGGTAACATGGCATTCTGATGAGCGATATTGGGAGTGATGTTGGCAGTCACAGACCGCCGCATCACTCCCAGGGGGCCTGAGGAGGAGGACATGGTCAGGTAGCACACAACTAGCTGCAATCATATCTCATGCGTTAGTACCAGGTAAGTGGTTAAGGGCACAGACAGTTAATGTGTAAAATGTCACTTATCAGTATACGTGTCATACTGTAGCAAGGCAATTAGAAAATAAAGACTAGTGAAACACTTAAGCTGCCCATCCACTAGGCGATGCGGGAGATGACGGCACAATTACAACGCCGTCGTCTCCTGCGGGGTAAACTGCATACACTGAACGTTCAGATGTTCAGTGTATGCAGATCAATCATCCCCGAACATGGCAACCTGACGGCGGTCGTCAGGTTGACCGTCATGTTCGGGCGATGATCGATGTTAAAAACGACCAGCGGGCGCGCTCATCGCTGGTCGTTTTTAACCTTTTACTGCCCGATTTGCGGGTGATTACCAAGCGATGGAGCGATAACGACCGTCGTTATCGCTCCATTGCTAGGTTTAATCGCCTAGTGGATGGTCAGCTTTATAAAATACAAGTCACATAATAATAATAATAATAATAATAATAAAATTCTTACTAGAGTTTAAAATCTAAGGTGATAAGTGTATTTTACAGTTAGGGTGATTAAAGCAGCTGACTTACCAATTTGGTGTAATAGGAGGAGAGCGAGAAGGAAGGCTTTTGGTCTCAAGGTGTTCCGCAGACACAGATCTTCGGAAATCTGTGTTCCACACCATTCCACCTATAACTTTTCTGCAGAGCTGACTACTGGCAGACCTAAAGCAACCATCGTAAACAAATGGGTAATTTAAGTTTCATTAACACCATAAGGAGAATATTTAACTTATAATGGCACAATTAGGGCTTATTTAAGTATTCCTAAGTTTTTATTAGTGAGATCTTCTATTAAGAACAAGCAACAAGGAAGCATATAAATATTTTATGGAAACTTGGAAATATTATTGGATGTAAACACAAATTGTCAGATGACAATTGAGCAATTAACACATAATCACCTACATACAAGCAATCTAATTCCTACAGTATATACACTAGATGCTCAAACTGGGTAGTACTGAAAAGCTCAACATCTTTCAAAGTGGCACTGTTATAGGATGACATCTTTCCAAAAGGTTTGTTTGTAAATAACATAATCCAGCTATAGCTCCCTAGTCAACTGAAAATTATGTTATTGTGAAGTGGAGACATCAAACAACAACTAGAATGTAAGCTCCCAGGCAAAGCCCTCTTTCCTCTTGTTTCTTCTCCTGCACTATCCCTACCACTAGTGTTCCTCGTCTTTGCTTCAGCAACTCTGACACTGGGCCTGATTCAGAGCCGCTCGTAAGCGGCCGCTCGCTCGCTCCGAGCGATGTTCGCACATCTGCGCATGCGTATGGGACGTAATGCGCATGCGCCAACCAGTCAGTGCGGTCGGAAATCGTGTGCTCACAAAATAGCGAGTGCCTGCTAATTTGAGTGACAGGATGAGGCGTTTGTGGGTGGTAACAGGGGAAGGTGCTTGAAAACGGGGAGTGGAGATCCGAACGCAGGCGTGCCAAACGGTCAAAACGGGCGTTTTATGGGTGTGCATAATTAACAAAGCAGCGTCATCGACCACGTCACTTGGTTGTCTTTTAGCCTGAACTGCTCGCATGATTGCGGTAGGAAAATGCTACCACAATAATAGCAAGCAGTTCATACGCCTTTCGATGTACTCGATTAATCAAATAAATAGCGGAGATGACGTATGATGCGAGTGGCCAAGGGGCGTCTTTACAAAATAGCGAGCGCATGTTTCGGATGCAACAGACCGCAAAGAACAAGCGCTCAATTTAAATAGTCAGTCCCTTTTTCTGAACGAGCGAGCGGAAATAGCATCCGGCTCTGAATCAGGCCCATTGTCTGCTAACCCAGAAACCCCCTGACTAACCAAATGCCTTATTGGCTGACTGCGGTCTTGCGGCCAGCGATAAAAGCCCAGCACACTTGTGGACCTATGTCGCAATTAGCAAGTCTCTTGGGAGGGGCAGAACCAATATGATGCAATTATATAAGCATTGCTTAATTTTGGTCCTAAGGATGTCCTGCCCTATCAACAACCGTGTACAGTATGTGTGTGTCGATCAGCCCTAACATTAAAACTACTGATTGGTGAAGTTATTAACATTGATTTTCTTGTTACAGTGGCCCTCGTCACGATGGGATACATTAGGCAGCAAGTGAACACTCAGTTCTTGAAGATAATGTGTTGGAAGCAGGAAAAATGGGCAAGCACAAGGATATGAGCGACTTTGAGTTTGAACGACTTTGAGAAGGGCCAAATTGTGATGGCTAGTTGTCTGGGTCAGAGCATCTCTAAAACAGCAAGTCTTGTGGGGTGTTCCAGGTACTATATGCAGTGGTTATATATACTAAAAGTGGTACAAGGAAGGACAACCAGTAAACCTGCGACAGGGTCATGGGTGCCCATGTGCGCTGATACAGCTTCTCCCCGATGTATGATCGGGAGGTTGGGCAGTAAATCACAGAGGTGCTATGCGCCCCTGTCATTATTGGCGCTGCTATCTACAAGATAGCAGTGCCGATAGCCTGGGCCATATATGAACGGTCAGATCGCCTGACTGTTCAGAACACTGTAGCTGTCACTATCAACAGCTACAGCCTGGCGCTGCCCTATCCCCACAGCAGGGACAACGCTGTCCCTGCTGCAGCGGCTACCGGCTCCAGGTTGCACGCGGGGATCTCGTGATACTTGCGAGTTCCCGCGCATGCTCAGTGGAGCCGGCCGGGACTGAGACAGAGCGCATCAGCACTAGGCTGATGCATTGCGGTCTCTACCGGGTAGCGCCGGGGGAGGGGAGTTATTGCTCCCCCGCTCCGGCCAATGAGATGTTTATACATCTCATTGGTAGTTCTTCCTGCTTCACCTCGGTAAAGAGGCTAAGCAGGAAGCGATATAGCGCCACATTAAGTGCTGCTTTAATACATCTATCCCATTGATTCACTGGGTAGCAAAGGATAGCCCTTCTGGCCTGGATGTAGTGTAAATCCCGCCAGACGAAGTGCAGGCCGTCGCTATACCGCTGTTGGCATCCCACCACCGGGCAAATTGCAGATGCCGCTATCCCCTTATGTATCAGGATACCGGCCTCAGAATACCAACAGCCGGCATCCCGATCGTAAGACACTGGAGCCAGGTAAATCTTAGCCGCATGTGGGAGGGGTTAGGTTTAGGCACACGCAGGGGAGACTTAGGGTTAGGCACCCCCCAGGGTGGGATAGGCTGCAGGGAGGGTAGGTTTAGACTTCCTCTAGAGGGACAGGGTCAGGCATCCCTCCCCGGGAGGGTTAGGTTTAGGGTGCGGGAAGGGGGGATAGGGTTAGGCACCACAGGGGGGAGGTTAGGATTAGGCACACCCCCAGGGAGGTTAGGCACCACCAAATGAGGGTTAGGGAGGGAGAGGAGTTCAGCTGCCGACATTTCATACCCAACCCCTTCTGGCCCTATTCCACAGAAGGGATACAACTAGCTGAAAAAGTTAATGCTGGCTATGATAGAAAGTGTCAAAACACACAGTGCATGGCAGCTTGCTGCATATGGAGCTGTATAGCTGCAAACTGGTCAGTATGTTCATGCTGACCCCTATCCACCACCAAAAGCACCTACAATAGGTACGTGAGCATCTGGACCATGAAGGAATTACATTTTACAACATGTGGACAGCCATGTGAACAAGGCAAGTTGATGGAGACTGTGTGATGCTCTGGGCAATGTTCTGCTGGGAAACCTTGGATCCTGGCATTCATGTGTATGTTACTTTGACACGTACCCTTTACCTAAACATTGTTGTAGACCAAGTACACCCCTTCATGGCAAGGGTTTTCCCTGATGGAAGAGCCTCTTTCAGCAAATTGTCAATGAATGGTTTGAGGAACATGACAAAGAGGGCCTAACTCAGACCCGCTTGCGAGCGCTGAGCGCTCGCAAGAGGGTCGATGTTGGGCCAGTGTGCATGCGCACAACGGAGGCGGCTCCGTCGTGCGCATGTGCGAGACCCGGATAGCGACGGGCAAGCCGTCGCTCCGGGTCTCGCTACAAAGGGGGCGTGCTGTCGATGGTGAGTGACAGCATGCACCCTTTGGTGGGCGTGCCGGGGGCGTGGCTGCCCAGACAGGCGTTCCCATGGGAACACCTACCGTCTGGGGCCGGCCCCACTGACATCACAAGTGATGCTAACCCAGAAACCCCCTGACTAACCAAATGCCTTATTGGCTGACTGCGGTCTGATAGAGCCGAAAGCACTCCAGGGCATGCAGCAGACGAGACCCTACCACAAGGGTCTCGTCGCAAGCCCGATGGTCGCGATGGTCACCCACAGCTGTACGAGTGGCCAGGAGGCCGCTTTAAAATTAGGAGGGACGGCCCTGATTCAGAGCGAGCGCTCTGTCAGAGCGTCCGGCTCTGAATCAGGGTCACAGTTCAATGTGTTGACTTGGCCTCCAAATTCCCCATATCTCAATTGAGCATCTGTAGGATGTGCGGAAAAAAAAAACATTTGTCCAGGAAATTACAGGATTTGCTGCTAACATCTTTGTGCCAAATACCACAGAACACCTTCAGAGGTCTTGTGATGTCCATGCTTTGAAGGGTCAGAGCTGTTTTGGCAGTTTGAGGGGGGGATCTACACAATATTAGGCAGGTGATTTTAATGTTATGGCAGATTGGTATAAACAGGGTGGCCCAAAAGTAGATATACAGTCAGTGGCGGCTCCAGAGGTGGGGCTGCAGCACGGTCCAAAATTCAAGTAGGGGAGCAGCCCTTTCTTTTTTTGTGGCAGTTTCTTTGTTCATTGCTCAGATTCATTTGATGGCAGGGAATCTGAGTAATGAACAAAGAATGTGGTTTATAAAGCAGTATTGGAAGACTGAAAATGCAGTTAAAGTGCACATCGCGTGGCAAGATGCATATAAAACTGTTCCACCAACTCGCCTGACAATTATCATATCAGAGATACATTTTTTCAGTGCGTAGTGTACCAAAATCTGGACGTCCTTGGATAGAAGAGAATGAGATGAGAGTCGACCTGACAATCAACAGACTGAAAAAGTCCATATGACGCGCATGTCAGGAGCTATCCATACCGAGAACATCCTTGCAACAGTTAAAATGTAAATTGAAATTAAAATAATAAAAAAGTAAACCAAATTTCTCACCAACTAGACTTTCTTGATAAGATCATCTGGTCAGATGAAGCCTGTTTTTAAGTTGTCAAGCCACGTGAACAGGCATAATTGGGCAGATGCAAATCCCCACGGGACTATCACAACTAAACTGAACCAGCCAGGTGTCACTGTGTGGGGAGGACTGACCAGCAATGGTATCCTGGGATGCCCCAACTCGTGACCAGGGCTGAATCCGCCAAACTGTTTTTGCAGCAGGATGGAACTTCTCATTTTGCTTTGGAAGTACGGGAATACCTTCACAACACCTTCCCGCAGTGTTGGATTGGGCAATGTGGCAGCATTGAATGGCTACCATGTTCACTGATTTTACATCAATGACTTGTAATAAAGGACAAGGTTTATGTGTTGCTGTGTGTCACAGTGCAAATGACAGGTTGCGGGAATTTTGCAATGTTGATGGAGGACATTTTGAGGACCTAAGACACTAAAAAAACAGACAATATTGGGCCACCCTGTATATGCTAGTATATTAGACACAGCATATTCTGGGTCACCTCAGTCTCTCCCCCCCATTCAGCCGCTGCTATGGCTGGACCCACCCCCTTTCTGCTGTACTTGTCACACCTTATAGACGAAACCTATTGATGAAAAAACATGTAGGGCGTTACCTAGAGGATGTGGACGCTTTGTCGTCAGACGCTGATCTATAGCACCCGAGACTCTGGTCCGGCACGCTTAGATTATATACACTGAATCCACTTGTGGTTGAGGCATTACATCTAAACTTGTTGGAGAATGGACACTATATATTTGGGACATCTATGACTGTGGCGCAGACTTACTTTTGTATATATATATGTATATATTAGGGATGTGCAGGCTCGGTTCTACTCGGTTCCGTTCGGTTCTTTTTACCGGATCTTATTAGGTTTCAGCTGTCACGAGTTTTGGATAGCCAATAAGATTTGGTAAAAAGAACCGAACGGAACCGAGTAGAACCGAGCCTGCACATCCCAAGTATATATATATATATCTATATATATATATATATATATATCTCTGTCGGTATTGATACTCTCTGCATCCTGACTATGTCCCTATTATTCAGTTTCTTCCCCCTGTACTTAAAACACACTTCTCAGCATGCCATACGGGTTCTCACATGCATAATCTCATCCACAGGGAATCTGGAAAAGTATATGAAGCTAGTTGGCAAGACTTTACTGGGGACCAATGAAATTATTGTGCATTGGAGAATGCCTACAGATATGATGTAAAAATGAATGGAGTATGGAAGGCTGAGAGACTGGCTGAGTGAGAACCATACTTTATAATAGAAAGGGACCTGCAATATAGGGTAGTGGGGGTACAAGAGAAAATAGGTAATCAGGTTTTCGTGCCACAGGTACACATTCCTTTGGAACTGGCAGCAGCCCATATACACTCTAAGGGAGGGCATTTGGGAGAGGAGAAAACTCTTAATTGGGTAGTCCAGAGGTTTTACTAGCCAGGCATCCACATGACAGTCAAGAGAAACTGTCAAGCTTGCACAGTCTGGAAACAGACTGTCCCTATACCTGATTACTGAGCTCCCCGGATATCTCTTCCTATAATCCCAGGTCCATCTGTAAAACAGCACTTAAGGGAAGCACATCGGTGGCAAAAAAGGGGTTATGACACCTGAGCCTCCATGCAATACTTCTAATCCAGGTGACAAGGTGCTTGTCCTGGGGCCCACCGAAGATGGGCAAATTGTGTGCAAATGGGCAAGGCCCTTGTGAAGTGATAGAGGCCATAGGACTGGTAAATTATTCAGTGCGGCAGCTGGGTATACGGCAAATAGAGAAAGTATATCACATCAAACAGTTAAAACTGTGGGTGGAGGAAGCATTTCCACAGCAGAGTCTTCCGCAATGAAAGTTCCATCCCAGGTTATGTAGACACTTCTGTCCTTGGCCCCCACCTCAAAAAAACTACAGAGGGAGGTGATGGGAAAATCAAAACTATAATTGATATAGGGCCTTGTCCAAAACTTCAGCGGCAATGCAACTGTCCTTATTTCAGCTTTGCAGTGGCACATAGTGCTGGGGCTCTCCATAATAACACCTATGCCCTGTCACTGAATTTTGTGCTTCCCAGGGCAGCTGATTTGCCAAAGTTGGCGAAGCTAAGAGAGCATAAGTTGGGAAAAGGGAAATCTTTTCCAGGTAAAGAGTCCGCTATGCCAAATTTGGCAAAGCTAAGGGGAAGGGTATGTGGGTACTTTGCCACGTTATGATGTCCATAACAGGTCTCACTCCCTAGGATAAGGGGCAGACAGGGTTAAGGATCCTGCGGTCTCCTACAGAAAATGTTTTAAACATACCTGCACTACATGGGTGTGATTGCTCTGGAGTGTGTGAAGAATAAAATAAGAAAGGCTCTGGGCTGAAACGCGTTAGTGTGACTGAGGGGACTGCTGCTGCTGGGTAATCTAACCGGACTGCGAGGTACCATTGGGAGGTGAGCTGAACCCGGGTACTCATTCACTGTATCATGTGTATTTATTCTGCCTTAGTTTGAAAGCCCATTCTGGTACGTGGCCACTTTGTTAAATGTTCATTTCAACTTGGATATTACAAAAAATTGTCAGAGCTACACTATGGGGCATATTCAATTAGCCGCGGGGTTTACCCCGCGGCTAATTGTCGCGTTGGACGGGATACAATTAACGGGGATTCCACGCGCGGGTGTCCCTGAGACCCCGCGTGCAAGTCCCCGCTGTTTGACTTTACCTCGCACCTCTTGTAGGTGCGAGGTAAAATCAGCGTGAGGCCGACTTGTTCGGCCTCATGCGAGAGGGTATTACACACTGTTTCCACGTTGCTCACGGAAACAGTGTGTTCCCGCGCGCGACAGCAGATTTAACGGCGCGGGGAGAAAGCTATTTTATTGAATAGCTTAACCCCGAGCCGCGGGACTTTCAAGCCCCAATTACTCGCGGGAGAGGTCCCGCGGGTACTTGGATATGCCCCTATGGGTTGTTCCCGGTTCTAACTTTTTTTTGAGGAACTGGTGGCTTAAATAGGACTCATTTCCTTCAGGTGGATAAAGAAACATCCACAAAAGGAATTCAAGCAGAGAGGGACTCTATAAACCTAGATGTAAGCAGGAGGACTACTCCTCTATTTTTATTTGCATCTTTCTGACACTAGATTCTCTCTTTTTTTGAGGGACAATTGAAAGATGATCTTCTAAGAAGAGTGACTTCTGGAACTTTATGTTGGAGACTGAATTTGACTTTACACACACACACACACACACACACACACACACACACACACACACATATATATATATTGTAGAAGCCATTTTGGAATAAGAATCCATTTTGTATGCCATGTATGCATGGAGGGTGGGTGCACAGGACAGGATGGAGTTAATTCATTGTACAGACCCTGTCATATGTGCACAGAAAAGCATATGTACATATATGGTAAGGTATGCGATTCCAATGTTTAAACAGAGCCATAGTCTCACTGCAGATAATGCATACCAGATGTGTTAGACAGAATCTATAAATGTGGGCTGTTCTGTTAAAAATAAAGCAGAGAGATGGAGATGCTTGTGGTGCATACAGTGTCCCGTGTCTTCTTCTCTACACACATGAACATATGTAGCCTTTAGCAAACAAGACGCAGAGGGTGACCAATAAGGGACTCATTCACTGGCCATAGCTAGTGAGGAGATTTGACAACATGGAGGTCCCAATGAGATGCCCAGCAGTGTTGACCACAGGACAGAGGATGTGAGATCGTGCCCTGGGGACAGAGTTGTCAGGACAATTTCCCGGGTGAGTAAACAGAACTATTTTGCCTGCCTGGTAGCTGTGTCCCCATTGCAGTTGATGTTCTGTCCTGCTGGAATCAATCCTTGGGTAATTATTGGTCACCCTAAAGGTGTTGTTATTTAAACATGTTATAATCTGATATATGTTCAGTGAATGATAGGTGAATGTTTAAAGTCTTGTTTGTTATGTACCAAACCTGTCCTAATTGTGTTTTTAGAGTAACTTTGATTTAGCCATTGATTTAACTTTAGAAGAGAGCCCCACATAGTGATTTGTTATGAAATAGAAGAATGCCATGAAATTCCATTAGATTTAGAAAGGTACATCAGAGAAGGATTGGACACATTTACAGAAATGTGTTGTCATTTATTAGTGTCAGAAAGAACAGAAAGAGAGACCCTGTCAGACAGTGTTTTCAGAAATAGGAGGAAAGTTACATCCAGTCAATAGTGTTAATAACTGAGGCAGGAAAAGTCAGTGCGTGGATGTGCCTATAGATAAACATTTGATATTCTTGTGCACAAGAATAGTAACCTCTAATAAGAGGGGGGACCATTAGGTCTGATTTTAGTCATAAGGGGCTTTGACTAAGTTAGACAAGGGAATGTTCTAGCAAAGCTTTATGGGAATCATAAAGCAGGATATTTGATGAATGTTTAAAACAGCTGACATCCTTAGACTGACTGGTTTAAACCTCACAAAATGAGAAGCAGAAGCAGAGGTTAATAAATATAACCTAGATGACACACTGAAAGTTCTGATTGAGAAATGTAATAAACTTGAATAAGAATATAGAAATGACGCCCAGATGTCCACTGACTTAATTATTACTGCAGAGGAATGTTGTGTTTTTTATAACTAGTGTTTTGTTTCTTTTGTTTTTCTTTTCTTCTCAAAATGTATATTTAATTTGTATTGTGAAGGCATGCTGTGATAGAGGTGCTTTGATGATGACAATGGAATGCAGGATGTCACAGAAAATGGCTGCCGTGCTGTAACTGAATGTTTGCTTGTGAATTAAATGGGCCCATATGCAAGTGTATGTGATAAAAGAGAGTCGAGTGAACTTGAGAAAGTAGAGTTGGTTGGAACAATTGTGTTGATCAGATGTGACATGTGTGAATGATTGTGCATAGTGAAGGTGTACTAGGGAATTGTGGAGAAGTTGTGCAGGAATTGAAAGGGTTAATGTGCTAGTTTGAGTGAATTGCCATTTTTTCATGGGGACGCCCATAAATAAAAAATGTGCATTGTAAGATTGGAAAAAGGATTGATTTTGAATGCATTAATAACAAAATGCTTTATTTGTTATTTTCTAGGAAAATGGATATTGTTTCTGTAACTTGTGAGATCAAGAGATTGCAGAGACATATTGTAATTCTAAAAGAAACAGTAATTATTTTTGATTGCTGCAGAAGGGATTAATAGTAAAAGTGATGTAAAATTTCCCTAAGAAAATGTTTTATCAGTCCATGATTTCTTTAAACTGTTGAATGATGCATGCTTACAAATTAAGATGTTAATGGTTTTAGACGACCAACAAGAACATAATTTTACAAATCTAAGAATATAGGTAGAATAGGGTCTGTTCTTTATATAAGACTGTACTGAATTAATCAGAAGCAGCCATAGGAATGCATATTGCCAATACAGTTGCGCAGGTCAAGTAAGCTTTAAATGAAAAAAAAAATTAAAAAAAAAAAATCAAATAATCCACTCCAGATGTTCCAAGTTCTGGAGTGTAAGGGAATGTGGTAATATACCAGTTATAGAAGAGAAATTATCCTCAGTTGTATAATATCATGAGAAACTGTTAAAAAAGACACAGATCAAGGGATTGATGGATTGATAGGTTCTTTCACCCTTGGAAATGTCAGGATGTTGAAACTAAGGGCCTGATTCAGAGCCGCTCGTAAGTGGCCTCTCGTTCGTTCTGACCGATGTTCGCACAACTGCGCATGCGTACGGATTTTAATACGCATGCGCGAACCAGTCAGTGCGGCCGAAAATCGTTTGTTCGCTAAATAGCGAATGCCTGCTATTTTGAGTGACAGGAGGAGGCGTATGTGGGTGGTAACAGGGGAAGGTGCTTGAAAACTGGGAGTGGAAATCAGAACGCAGGCGTGCTTAAAGGTCAAAACAGGCGTTTTATGGGTGTGCATAATTAATACAGGAGCTTCATTAACCACGTCACTTGGTTGATTTATAGTCAGAACTGCTCGCAAGATTGTGGTAGGAAAAACCAACCACAAGAATAGCGAGCAGTTCATACGCTGTTCGATGTACTCGATTAATCTATTAAATAGCGGACATGACGTATGGTGCGAGCGGCCAGGGGGCGTCTTTTTCAAAATTACGACCACAAGTTTTGTTCGCTCGTTCAGACATAGAGGCGTGAACAGACCGCAAAGTGCGAACGGTTCATTTGAATAGCCACCCCTTTTTAATGAACGAGCGAGCGCAAATAGCGTCCGGCTCTGAATCAGGCCCTAAGTTTGTTTACAGGTATGTAACTAGAATTACACTGACACTACTTAAAACATGCTGGACGTTTTTTGTATGCTTCTAACTGATTTGGTTAAAATACTCAGATTAATATTAAAGTTTAGGATTAAGTAAGATAAACAGAAACAATTTTTTTGGTTCAAAGCTCCAACCCAACCTAACCAAGAGGGTGTGTCTGGACCCCAAGGGGCGGGGGAAGGAAAAAAGTCATACAAAAAGTGCCTGTACTAAAGATATTTAAACAATTGAGAGAATTTTTAGGTCTTATTGTATATTGTATTGTACTTAAAAGGTGATAGACAGCAGGAATTTAAAAGTACTGTAACTTAGTTCTTGTGTTAACTCTGCTATACTACAGCAATTAGTTAAAGTTGAATCCAGATGTCACTTTGTTTCTCATGTATTCAAGAGGAGGGAGGAAATGTACTGTGGGGGATGATGCTGGCATATGAGAGAAGATCCAGCAGCAGAGCATATGCAAATTGGAAGGGTCCGAGGCTGCACATCCCTAAAGCAAATTCTATATGTAATTCAGCTAGCAACCACAGGGGACTAGTGAGACACAGGAAGATGAAAATTATGATTACTTTTTTTTTATTTTTCATCTTTCTTTAATGATAATGATTGTCTTGAATTAATGAAATCTTTTTTGATAGGTCATTTTATTGTAAATTATAGATAGATTATACATAGTTTGTATTAGATTTTTTGTTTGCTGCTTTTCAAATGCCGACAAATTTAGTTTTAAGTAAGGTCAAAAGCACATTTCAGAGAAAATACCTCAGAAGAGGAACTGCTCCAGCAAGCCAAGCTGGCCAAACAGGCTACAGTAATATACCTACCTGATATTTTGATATTGGCGACCAGAAACAGCAGAAACATTGAACCTGATTTTGTTAAAAGTTGCAGTTACAGGTTCCTCAGAAGTATGACTTGGAAATGACTATGTGCATGACTTCGGGTGATGGATGGATGGTTAAGCACCACCTCTGTCTGCCACATGCACTATTCTCAGTCTGAGCCCAAATACTTCATGGAAGCGCTCATTAGCGTAGAGATGCTATGGTAAAAATAGCCAAGAAGCACTGGATAGCCCCAGACTTCAGTTAGGCTGCATAAGCCTACCCCTAATCATTGCACAGCCCAGGAAAAGTGATCATGATACTAGAAGAAGAAAGAAAGGAGTACCTCACAGATGTTATTCCTTCCAGAAACAAAAGATTGATTTTATATAGTTGGTTAAGTGTTGGGTATGTTCTGTGCTCAGACCTGTTGTCAAATTGACTATGGTCTTGCAGGGTAGCAAACACAATAGAAACAATAGAAACAATATGAACAATAGGAAAAAGGAAAATAAAATGACAGAAGTAATTCATACATGTGAAGTACTTGAGGTCATAGAGAGTGACAAAGGTACACATTTTATTAAAAATGTTTTTAGAATGTATCTTGGAGAATCTGAGAATAAATAGGACCCAAAGCAATGATAGAATATAAAGACTGAACTATACAGTCAAATTGAACTATGAAAAGTTTGTTAGAATGTTTATTTTTAATATGATTGATAGTCAAGAACAGTCCCAGTGTGAAACGTAGGATTATAGCTTATGGAATACTATTTAGTAAAACTGTTAGAACAGGATATGATTTCCTACAAGAGTTACAATATGAGCATAGTAACTTGATTCAATATGTGATGCATATATAATAGAAACTAACCAAAGTCCACCACCAGGTGTTCTCTTATGTTCTAGATCCCAATTCAATTGCAGCACCTACAAACTGCAATCAGGTGATTGGGTCGTGATAAAGAAGCATCTAAGGAAAAGTCCTAGGACCCAGTAACAAGGTCCTTATCAAGTTCTCCTAACTACTCCGATGGCAGTAAAGGCGGCAGAAAAGAAAATTTGGATTCGCCTCACACTGCAAGATCTTTATATAAGGGGAGTTGGAGTAATTTGAAGTTATGAATTGATATATATGTGGCTAGGCCCTAAGCCAAACAAAGGCTAGTGAGAATGCACTGTATACTATGATTCGTTCTTGTTATAGTTTTGTTTCTAGTTTTATCAATATCCAGACCTAGTGTAAAGAATGGTCACATTATAGAAGTTTTACCCAGACTATGTAATACTGTTATAGATGAAATATTTAATGTGTTTGAAATAATTACTAATGAATTGAAATTTCAGGTGAAGGTTTTGGGACAGTTTAGGCTGATCCTTGAGTATCTCACAGTTACACAGGGAAGTATGTGTAAAATAGTGAGACCTGTTTGCTGTAATTATATAGCTGATAATTTATCTGACCCATTATATGTACACTTAGAGAAAGTTAAGAACTTGAATGACCAGTTTAGGAAGATACATAATGATTCAGCGTATAATATTGATAGTAATGGATAGTTTACACGGTTGAATATGTCAAGTTGGTTCAAGGGAACAGAAGAATAGTTTTTTAGGTATTTTCATGTTATGCTAAAGGATTGAAATTACTAGTCATCTACATGATTGTCAGGATGACTAATAAGGAAAATACTTACAATTGATAACTGTTCTAGGTTTAAAGCGTCTAAAGAAATGTCAAAGACAACTATGATCCTGCTACATGGACATACCCAGAACTTTTGTGCAATTTGAAAGACAAGAGAACCATTGCTTTGCAGAGACTTATGTGAACAATGTATGGAAATAATTGAAGGCTTTTACAAGAATACGGATGAAAAGAAGATACAGGACTATAGGAACTGAGGGACTCATCGCCTATGTGGTCTTGAATGGGCACTGCCCCATGCAGCTACCTCATTAGGAGGGATAACTTGTTGTGTGAAGTAGGGACCAGCTACATAGGGGGTGGGCCATGGCTAGGTAAGCTAGAAAGACAATAGTATGTAAAATTTTAATCGAAAGGGGGGAATATGTAGAAGCCATTTTGGAATAAGAATCCATTTAGTATGCCATGTATGCATGGAGGGTGAGTGCACAGGACAGGATGGAGTTAATTCATTGTACAGACCCTGTCATATGTGCACAGAAAAGCATATGTACATATATGGTAAGGTATGCGATTCCAATGTTTAAACAGAGCCATAGTCTCACTGCAGATAATGCATACCAGATGTGTTAGACGGAATCTATAAATGTGGGCTGTTCTGTTAAAAATAAAGCAGAGAGATGGAGATGCTTGTGGTGCATACAGTGTCCCGTGTCTTCTTCTCTACACACATGAACATATGTAGCCTTTAGCAAACAAGACTCAGAGGGTGACCAATAAGGGACTCATTCACTGGCCATAAGCTAGTGAGGAGATTTGACAATATATATATATATATATATATATATATATACATATACACACACAGAGATTGAGTCTCCCCTATCTAAATATTCTGAAATACGGAATATTCCGAAATACTGAATTTTTTGAGCATGACTGAAATAGTAAAAACTTTGTTTTTTGATGGTTCAATGTGCACAAACTTTGTTTAAAGCACAACATTGTTAAAAATATTGTATAAAATTACCTTCAGGCTGTCTGTATAAGGTGTATATGACACATCAATACATTCTGTGTAAAGATTTGGGTCCCATGCCCAAGATATTTCATTATGGTATGCAATTATTCCAAACTATGGAATATTCCGATAACCAAAAAATACCCGTGGTCCCAAGCATTTTGTATACGGGAGACTCAACCTGTATATACAGTCAGGTCCATAATTATTGGGACATTGACAGAATTTTCATATTTTGGCCTCTATTCACCACCACAATGGTTTTGAAATGAAACAAACAAGATGTGATTTAACTGCAGACTTTCAGATTTAATTTGAGGGTAATTACATCCATATCGGGTGAACGGTGTAGGAATTACAACGGTTTCTATATGTGCCTCCCACTTTTTAAGGGGCCAAAAGTAATGGGACTATCAACTCAAAAGCTATTTCATGAACAGGTGTGGGCTATTCCTTCGTTATTTCATTATCAATTAAGCAGGTAAGAGGTCTGGAGTTGATTCTAGGTGTGACATTTGCATTTGGAATCAGTTGCTGTCGACTCTCAATATGAGATCCAAAGAGCTGTCACTATCAGTGAAGCAAGGCATCATTAGGCTGAAAAATCAAAACAAACCCATCAGAGAGATAGCAAAAACATTAGGTGTGGCCAAATCAACTGTTTGGAACATTCTTAAAAAGAAAGAACGCATCGGAGAGCTCAGCAACACCAAAAGACCCAGAAGACCACGGAAAACAACTGTGGTGGATGACAGAAGAATTATTTCCCTGGTGAAGAAAAACCCCTTCACAACAGTTGGCCAAATCAAGAACACTCTCCAGGAGGTAGATGTATATGTGTCAAAGTCAACAATCAAGAGAAGACTTCACAAGAGTGAATATAGAGGGTTCACCACAAGATGCAAACCATTGGTGAGCCACAAAAACAGAAAGACCAGATTAGAGTTTGCCAAACAACATCTAAAAAAGCCATTACAGTTCTGGAACAACATCCTATGGACAGATGAGACAAAGATCAACTTGTACCAGAGTGATGGGAAGAGAAGAGTATGGAGAAGGAAAGGAACTGCTCAAAATCCAAAACATACCACCTCATCAGTGAAGCATGGTGGTGGTAGTGTCATGGCGTGGGCATGTATGGCTGCCAATGGAACTGGTTCCCTTGATTTTATTGATGTGACTGCTGACAAAAGCAGCAGAATGAATTCTGAAGTGTTTCAGGCAATATTATATGCTCATATTCAGTCAAATGCTTCAGAACTCACTGGACGGCGCTTCACAGTGCAGATGGACAATGAACCGAAGCATACTGCAAAAGCAACCAAAGAGTTTTTTTAAGGCTAAAAAGTGGAATGTTATGCAATGGCCAAGTCAATCCCCTGACCTGAATCCGATTGAGCATGCATTTCACTTGATGAAGACAAAACTGAAGGGAAAATGCCCCAAGAACAAGCAGGAACTGAAGACATTTGCAGTAGAGGCCTGGCAGAGCATCACCAGGGATGAAACCCAACGTCTGGTGATGTCTATGCGTTCCACACTTCAGGCTGCAATTGCCTGCAAAGGATTTGCAACAAAGTATTAAAGTGAAAGTTAGATTTAGAATTGTTTAGTTTGTCCCATTACTTTTGGCCCCTTAAAAAGTGGGAGGCACATATAGAAACCATTGTAATTCCTACACCGTTCTCCTGATTTGTATGTAATTACCCTCAAATTAAATCTGAAAGTCTGCAATTAAAGCACATCTTTGTTTCATTTCAAAACCATTGTGGTGGTGAATAGAGGCCAAAATATGAAAATTCTGTCAATGTCCCAATATTTATGGACCTGACTGTATATATATACAGGGCCGAAACTAGTGTTTTTGTCACCCAGGGCAAGACAATAATTTGGCATCCCCCTCCCATGGTAATTCCACCGCAGCAGTGCCCCCATAGTAATGCACCTATAGTAATGCCCACTGAGGTAATGCCCCTGTACTAGTGGCCATATGGTAATGTTCCCATAGTAATGCCCCTGTAGTGCCCATATGGTAATGCCCCATAGTAATGCCCCTATAGTGCCCAAATAGTAATGCCCCCGTAGTCCCCATATAGTAATGCCCTCTAGTAATGCCCCTGTAGTAATACCTCTAGTAATGTATCTGTAGTGCCCATTTAGTAATGCCCCTGTAGTGCCCCCTAGTGATGCCCCTGTAGAGCCTCCTGGTAATGCCCCTGTAGTGCCCATGTAGTAATACCCCTAGTTATGCCCCTGTAGTGTCCATTTAGTAATGTCCCTGTAGTGCCCATGTACAGCCCCCTGCTAATGCATCTGTAGAGCCCCTGGTAATTCCCCTGTAGTGCCCCCTGGTAATGCTCTGTAGAGCCCCCTGGTAATGCCCCTGTAGTGCCCCCAGATAATGCCCCTGTAGAGCCCCCTAATAATGCCCCTGTAGTGCTCCCTGGTAATGCTTCTGTAGTCCCCATGGTAATGCCCCCGTAGTGCCGCTTACACACACAAAAAAAAAGAAATACTTACCTTAAACCCCGCTCCTGTGACCGCCGCCATTGGGTCCGCCCAGCTGCTCCTCGGAACCATGGGAGAGACGTCATTACGTCTCTCCCATAGTGCCTGTGGGGAGAGCCGGAAGCTGGAATTCAGGAGAGAACTCCAGCCTCCGGCTAGCGCGGCGCTGTAGAGAAGAGCCGGGCGCCCGCTGGTAATAAAATCTCAGCGGGTGCCTGCCTTAGAGTCTCCCTGCGGCGCCGGGCTGGAAGTCACTGACGCTGGGTGCAACGGTGCACCCGGTGCACGTGCACCTCCAGCCCCCCCGCCCCCCCCCCAGTTGCGGCCCTGATATATATATATATATATATATATATATATGTATATACACATATATATACCTTCGTGTATTGTATACATATCTCAGAGAAAGTAGTGCTTGAAACATTGTATTTTTCTTTGTCTAACATTTTATGTAGTGCGGACCACATTGGTATAAAGCAGCACTTTCATTGTTGTGAGCGCAGGAGTCATATTATATTTTGTATAGTATCCAGTTACATCTTTGCCGATCATGCTACAAATGTATGCACACATTGCACCATGCAATTACCCGCAGCAGCATATAATATGGTATGATAAGGTGTGCACTGCGATCGCACCATGCAATCCTATGTAGGTGTGGGTGCAAACGTAGTGCACATATCTGCTCACAGGCGCACGCCTCACATACTATGCATTTGTGGTGTCTAACAGACATTTTTGTATTTATTGAATTTTTGGGATCCATTCTCGACAGGGGATCTATATGGAGGTGTGGTCAAGTTGGTAACACTGTATTATTGTCTATGTTATTATTGTTAAACTGCTAGGTTGCCATGTGCAAAAAAGTGCTTTGGAACCATACAGGTTTTAATCGCATTTGAAGGAGAACAAGAGGAAATACATTAAGAATCCCTTCAAGAAACTTTAGTTTGTTCTGTGCTCATTATCAGGACTCTGTATTAACTTGTTCTAAAACTGGCAACAATATAGTGTTGTGTAGTATATTCTGAAATATTCATCTTTAAGCAAGCAGCAGGCACTTGGAATAATTTGACTTACTTGGCATGGTTAATTGTACCCAGAGTCCAGTAATTAGATACCAGTTTCTTTTCATGAGCCAGTGATCTCTTTGTCTGAAAAAAAGTATGATGTTCCACACACGATTTCCAAAGGTTTTTACATGCACGATAGCTCAACATATTGAAGGTGATAATCTGGTCTCTACATTCATTCTGCAACACAGAGTTACATAGCATAAATATATTGATCATGTAATGATGTACCAAGTTATAGCTCAACATATTGAAGGTGATAATCTGGTCTCTACATTCATTCTGCAACACAGAGTTACATAGCATGAATATCAGGGCCGGATTAAGGTCTGTGGGGGCCCTGGACAAGATCAGTTTAAAATTGACGCCATCTTGCAAATGGCAGCTAGACTCCACTTTAGAAACAAGAATCTGCTAGACACCATTTTATGACCAGCGTCATTTCAAGTTACCACTCAGGAGCTAAGAACAGATGGCAATGTTAATCTACCAAGGGCAACTGGAAAAAAAAAACAAGCTTTCTGAGTAAAAGTAAATAGAAATAGACAATGGGTATTTTTACATACAAATTGGGAATCCCTGGATGCAGATAAAGTAAAGTGGTGACAATTGTAATATAATCCATGCATTGGTATACACAATTGGATCTGTTTGAACTCTAGACAGGATGGTCCCAAAAACTTCATAGCTTGAGGAGATAATACATTTGCATTTCACACAAGAGTCTAGGAGGACAAAAGAGGTATCTTTCCTTTGAACACAGGAAAGATGGGGGGGGGGGCTTACTGACAGGACATGTAGAACTACCTAGCTCAGCATGCCACGCTGCTAAAATGTTAGAATCAAATGCACCCATCTCCATACACATATTAATATGTCTTTATATCAAACCCCGAATACCCACACATTTCATATTCATACATAAGGTTCAATAAGCTTTAAAGTGTATGATTCAAGAAGGTTCAGTTAGTTTAAATGCTAAGAAATAAAGATATTTGTTAACTAAGGAATTATACAAGATAAACACGTCATTCTTGGAGTTGTTCTGATGCGTACTCCTTCCAAAGTTTCCCGATGCTATCGGTGAGATCGCATCATGCATTCCCGAGTTATGGACCGCAGAACCTACAAGCAACCAAAATGTATATTTTAGATTCAACTGTTAGGATACTGACGAAGGCGTGAGGAGGAAGACCCCTAGCTGTTAGAGGCAGGGAAAGTCTGTTTGAACCAGCCTGTTAGATGCACTGTAACAGATGCTTCACCTCTGAGAACCAATGACATCAGCAACAGACATACCTTTTGTCTTGTTTATACTGGGGGGGGTATAAGTATGGGTGCACGGACACTATTTGAGAGTCTTCGTGCTGAATGCTGAATGACGAGGGGTCTCTTGCTGAAGCCTATCTCTGGCTCCAGAAGCGCCTGCATACGTATACTGTACTTGTGGTCTGTATGATTTACTTTTGCACCTAAATTGTGTCTTGATCAATTGCGTGTAACTGTCTGAACTTTTACCTGAATATCACTTGTGCTTTGGAAACACAAGTTCTATGTCTAAGTCTTTATTTATGGTGTGACTGCGTACACAAACTAGCGTCAACCTTAGAAGGTATAAGAAGGTGTGTATAGAGGTTCTGTTCCAATATTGTTAGTTGGGGGCTTGTAGGTTTATCACGTTATCTGATACACGGTAACACTCGGTCAGTTCTCTCTCAGCAAAAGGGTGGAGGCGCCTTTTGAGAGACGCATTAGTCTTTCATTACCACAGTGTTGCTGAGAGCGTACTGCCGGTTATTGTGTAGAGGAAGCGCTGATCAGAATCCAGGGACAAGAGAGGGGAAAGAAAGTTTTTTTTCCTCTATTGATAGAACCTTACGTTTAGAGGGGTGCCGCAGTATAGAGTACGCGGCTGAGACGCATTTTTGCGTACGCAGTTAAAAAGTCATTATATGGTTGTGTGGTAGTTGCATTAATGTGTATGCGGATGGTCGCACAATAGCGTATATGCACTTCCGGTTCTGCTGCCACGTGTTTGAACAAAGCCATTAAGGTTTACATTTTTTTTTCTATTACCAATATCTGGGTTAAACGTGTATTTTTCTGCGCAGGAAAAAAGTGTGCAACAGTGAATACTTGTTGAACAAAGTTAAGGGTATCGTATGATCCTTAAGGGCTAGGTGCAAGGGTTAGCCTAGTCGCTCGGTAAGCAGCTTTACCGTTCTATACACAGTAGTAGGTGTACATGTTGTCTTTGTTGTATAGAGGTGCGTGAGAGTGGCCGACATATAAACTCTCATAGGTCTGGAAGTTACCTTACAAAAGCTTATCCGGGTGTGGAAGTGGCCTGTTTCAAATCTTAGCCAGGTGTGGAAGTTGCCTTACTAAATCTTATCCAGGTGTGTGGGCACCGCCGACTTAAATCGTCCACAGGTAAGTGAAAGTATCTTGATTGTCTTTCACCAGTTTAAATTTTTATTTTAAAAGCGTCGGAGTTGTCTCAGAATGGGAGCCACACAAACGGTAGAAATGTTAGGCAATGATGTGCTGCTAATGGAGGCTCCGATTGGATCAGTCCGTCGTATTATGCATACTAAGTACGGTACTTATGCAATAAGGTATTGTGATTTATGGTTTAATATGACGAGAAAGAGTGTTAGGCCGTTTCCCAGAATTGGCAGTTTTGATAAAAGTGTGTTAGACAATGTCCAGGATCACATCAGTATGGTGCGATCCCGAGAGAAAAAGATTAAGTATTTTGAATGTTTAAAACTATGGCAGCATGAAGGGGATGCTTGGCTTAAGAATGTGCAAACGACGCAAACTAGCGTTGCGAGCGCATTGCCAGAAAATACGTCCGCGACGCTGAGTCGCAATACGGGCGAGCCGCAAATTGGCGTGCACGTGCGTCAAGGTAGAGTTGTGGAGAGTATTGTCAGCAGCTCACGCTCACCTCCCCCACCTTATGTGGATGGAGGTGCAAGTACAGTTACCAAAAATACCCATAAAAATGTAACAAGTAATTTGTACCCCCTCTTAAGTAACCATAAAGAAAATTTTTATGATGTAGATGATGAGCCTATTGTAATGTCTGCCATTTCCCATGCTGTGCAAATGATAGATGCTGCATCACCACAATCACGGGTGGTACCGCCATCTCCATTGGTAACAGCAAGGGAAGTGTTAATACACTCTGCACCCATTGAGGAAGTTGTTAATACCATACGTAGCAGCAGCAGATTAAACCCCCAGCCAGGTAACCAGGTCAGAGGTAGCAACGCTGCCGGTCTGCATCCCGTTCGGACAATAACTGTTACGAATGGAAATGCGCATGCAAACGGTGTAGTGCCCACGAGGGAAGAAGTGATGCATTGTCCATGGACAAGGGCAGAACTAAATTCCATCATAAATGATTTCCCTGATCCAAAAAAGGAATTAGCCAAATGTCAAAGATTTTTGAGAAATTTGGGTAGTTCTCATGAGCCCACTAATAAAGATTGGCGTGTAGTGTTAAGGACCTGTCTACCACGCAATACCGATGTGACAAAATTTATCACGGATTGTGTATTGGATGGCGACGTTCCCTTAACAGACCAAGTAAACCAAGGTAATATTTCCTGCATTGTGACTCAATTGGGTGTATATTTTCCAGTAGTAGTTAACTGGAACAAAATCTTCACAATCAAACAAAAGGAGAGTGAAACTGCAGAAGACTATTGCGACAGGGCTCTGCAGGCTATCGCCCAGTACACTGGGATAGAAGATATTAAAGATAGCATTCACCACAGGGGAATGATAGACACGATATTGATGGACGGTTTAAAAGAGAATTTAAAAACTCGGGTTCAGACCTCACAGCCTGACTGGAGGGGACTTACAATAGATAACCTCATAGAGTCTGCCATAGAACATGACAAAAACATCTCAAAAAAGAGGGAGACCCAGAGCAAAAAATTAATGGCTGTCAGTATACAAGCTCCGGAGGGAATGACGGTAACATCACAGCCAACAGACATGCTTGCACTTGCACACACACTCATGTCAGAACAAGTTGCTCTCACTAACCCCACTCAACAACAAACACAACACTATCCCACTAACCCAATGCAACCACAGGTCCCAGGATATCCACCTACCTCTTATCCCCCACAATACCCTTACCCTCCCTATCCTTACCCATATCCACCACCTTTACCCTCTGCTCAAACTTCACAACAACACATGCTTTCACCTGAATCACGGACATGTTTTAATTGCAAACAAACAGGACAAACAAAAGTAGAAACTGCACAGTAAAGAGTATTGACCCCACATCAGGGCAAACCTAGATATCCCCATAAGGGATATGCACAGAGGCCAGCAAATGTTCAGCAAGCACCAGCTCCAATTGTAGCCGTAAATGCTTTATTGGAGAATGGTAGCCAACGCTAGGGGTCAGGTCATACCTGTAGTCTACAGATGGTCAGGTTAACGGGAAGTACTAGGGAAGAACCGGTCTTGATGGTTAATGTAGCTGGTACTGAATATCCTTTTCTTGTAGACACAAGGACGACCAAGTCAGTGATGAAATCTCCCGTTAATTTACAGGTGACCAACAAGACAATACCAACAATGGGTGTGACAGGTAAAGTGGAACGTTATCCTTTAACAAAGTCCGCAGAGGTTACTATTGGGCCGTTGCAAACCAGACATTCTTTTCTCCTGGCTGCCGCGGCTCCTACTAACCTGCTGGGCAGAGACTTGTTATGTAAAATGGGATGTGTCATACATTGCACCCCTGGTGGTGTATATTTAGATATCCCAGAGAGAATGGTATACGAGGTGCGGGATATGTTAGACACTCCTCAAAGGATAATGTATCACTCTACCGTTTTAAGTGAAACTCCATCACAAGTAGATGAAATGTTGTCCCTAATTCCAGATTCCCTTTGGACTAAAGATGGACAAGGACACTGGATTAATGGCAAACGTAAGCCCAGTAATGGTAAATTTAAAAAGCGGAAGGCAAGCTCCAAAAATTCCCCAGTACCCACTAAAACAGGAGGTAGAACTAGGGGTTTTCCCAATAATTTAGCGATTATTTCAGCAGGGAATTTTAGTTCGTACAGCAAGTGTAGCCAACAGTCCCATTTTTCCAGTGAAAAAGGATGGTCCGAGGGGTTATAGGCTGGTACAAGACCTTAGAGGGGTTAATA
This sequence comes from Taudactylus pleione, assembly GCA_031769625.1. Classification (NCBI taxonomy): domain Eukaryota; kingdom Metazoa; phylum Chordata; class Amphibia; order Anura; family Myobatrachidae; genus Taudactylus; species Taudactylus pleione. The sequence goes on from JAUIMM010000136.1 coordinate 1,002,111, forward strand.
AGGTGGTAGAGAGCCAATTTCCCGTAGTGCCAAATCCAGCTGTCATCCTTATGCAAATTCCGCCAAATGCAACCCATTTCACTGTCATTGACCTCTGTTCTGCTTTCTTCTCTGTGCCTCTCCACCCTGACTGTCAGTATCTATTCGCATTCACATACAGAGGTGTGCAATATACATGGACACGATTGCCCCAAGGTTTCATAGACAGCCCCAGTATTTTCTCCCAGGCATTGCATGACTGTTTACAAGCTTTTCAACCTGCCAATGGATCAGTTCTAATTCAATATGTGGACGATTTATTGCTATGTTCTGACTCTTTTATGTCATGTGTGAATGATACTAAACTTTTGTTACTTCATATCTCGCATACAGGACACATAGTGGCTAAGGACAAGTTACAGCCGTGCTAGCCCAGAATAAAATATTTGGGACACTGCCTAACCCAGGGGTTACGACATCTCACAAATGATAGAATCCAGGCCATACAAAACATGACACTGCCGCAGAATCAACAGCAAATTCATACCTTCTTGGGAATTTGTGGATATTGCCGAATGTGGATCCCAGGTTTTTCTATTTTGGCCTTGCCTTTACAGGAACTAGTCTCTTCCTCAAAACCCAATCGCGTCATACACACTGAGGAATCAGAACAGGCTTTTCTTAATCTTAAGGATAGTCTGACAAAAGCTCAGGGCATGTGCAAGTTGGTGAGGGCATACTGGTGTGCACCAGGGTTTTCTTCACAAGCAGAGAAGATAGCAATGTCCTGTCTGACCTACTTGAGAAAGAACATAGGGAAAGCGATCCCTGCCGAACCGTCCCACATTCCACCGACTGATGGACCTTTCCAGGTGATACAAATTGATTTCATCCAATTACCACCCTGCAGGAACCTTAAGTATGTATTAGTGTGCACAGACGTATTCTCTAACTGGGTTGAGGCCTACCCAGCGACCACTAATACTGCTGCATTTACTGCCAAGAAAATAGTTCAGGAATTTGTATGCAGGTACGGTATCCCTAGAATCATCGAGAGTGATAGGGGTAGCCATTTCACAGGTGATGTTTTCCAAAATATGTGTAAGCTGATGGGTATTAATAGCCGACTTCACACCCCCTACCGACCACAAGCCAGTGCCAAGGTAGAGAGGATGAACGGGACTATTAAAAATAAGCTAAGTAAAATCATCTTTGAAGGTGGCCGAGAGAGATACCTGGGTCCATTCCACTCACTGCAAAAAGGTCAATCAACCAGTGGAGAAACAAGTCGGAGACAAAGCTGATAGTGTGGATCTGTCGCTCGCGAGCTTGTTCCGGGAGGATTGAAAAGGTCGTAGTGAGATACCTGAACTGAGAGAAATTTGCAGGTCTTGTTGTGACAATGGACGGGCCTGCTGTGTTCATTTTCATATTCTCTTTCAGAGTGTTCACCATCCTGGTCGGTTCGGGAATATCCAGTTTCTGTGATGGGGGACCGATTGAGGAAACGGGAACTGATGGCAGTGCTGATGGAGTGGAGAAAGGAGGAGTGCAATGCCAATCAGGGGAGTGTCTTTCCAATCTTAGTACTGTTATTGTTAAAAGAGCTGTCATTCCGGATACTCGGGGAAGGTGTGGAGGGTTATCGTCTGAGGATTCCTGTATTTGTGAGCTTTGTGGGTCCCTAGTTGATGAGAACTGTATCCAACGGTGCCAACCTAAATATAATACGTACTGGGGTGGGTATCCTCTAGAGGATTATCATAGCATGGTAGGCAAAGTGTTAAATCAAACTGATTGCTGGGTGTGTTCACATGTGCCACAGGGACAGCATAATGTAGGGTTGGTGCCATTTCCGCTGAATACCACGGAAATTTTAGATTTACAAAAAGGGAAAACATTGGATGGAAAATTCCTCTCATCCAAACCACCTCATTTCAAACTCTATCAATTCCAAGTAGATAGATCACTGTTGTGTTTAAACATGACCAACCCCAATAAACCCGGAGGTTGGGAAGTGACGGGGAATAATCAGATGATGATGACCTTCTCACAAAGAGCTGATAATGAGTCCATAAACTATGATCTGTTACGCTCAATTAAATCCAGTGGGAAACATTTTAGGTACCGGTATACATTGAGTTCCACCAAAGAAATGATTGGTAAAGTACCAGATGGTTATTGTGCTAAAATAATACAACCAGAAATTTGCATATACCAGATGGAAGAGCCTGAGATAGGATTGTTTGCAAGAGAAATGTGTTTAATGATAATGATGCATACCATTCCTTATGTTCTCCCTGATAATGTATATTTTATATGTGGAAGAAAAGCGTACAAATGGCTCTTCCCGAGTTCCGAAGGTTTGTGTCATCTGGGAAGAGTAGTCCCAGAAGTTATGACCCTCACACATTTTGAAATGTTGGGAATACATAAAAACACACCGTCACTATATCTTCAAACACAATATGAACACAGAGGCAAGAGAAATATGATACCTGGTGATATGCATAAAGCCGCTCAGTTAATCAGTGAGACAACTGGCTTCCAAGTTTTAGTCGCCCTGGATCCCACCAGAATTGCTAGGGGTACATTAAATTTTAGATATATCCAGGAACTTGCTAAATTAATAGATAATATTCATCGAGATGTACGATGACACATTCAGGTACACAGGGAGATAATTGCAAGCGTACAAGAAAGAACTAGTGCAACACAGGCTAGTGTTGAATTATTAAACTGCTATTACTGGAGGGTATTGCGTAACGTTAGCCACCCAATTTGGAGTAAAATGTTGCACTTATGTCACCAATGATACCAGCGACCCTAAGGAGGTGATAGACCAAAAGATGGATGAGATTCTGCAGCTAAAGTGGGAATTTCGTAAGAACCATAACGCATCAGTGGCTGAAGCAGGGGAAAAGATAGAAGAATGGGTGTCATGGCTGAACCCAGTGAAATGGTTCTCAGGTCTAGGGGAATGGGTCCAGGAAGTGATCGCCAGCATAGAAAAATTCTTGATCCTTATACTGATTGTCATCATAGTAATTGGCATATGCGTTCGGTGTGTTCCTATTGTGTTGAAGTGTGGAAAATGTAAAAACAGAGTGAAACGAAAGAATGAAACTATGATGGTGGTCAGAAATGATAATGTGTATACCGAGGTAGATACAGAACTGCATTACAACCCTGAGCTACGAAGTACCATCATTTAAATGTATAATATTTAGACATGCATAGAATATATTATTGAAATGTTATTTATAGAACACCTCAGACAATGTAAAGTCTCAAATTCCCCTTCAAGACTGCTGTTATAAGACTAGTGCATTCCCACACCTGTCACATGATCTTCCAAGATCTGCGGTGTGCGTATAATAGTAGTTTTATGTCCCCACCTAGAGACACATTATTGATGGATTAAGAACCACCTTGTGCCATCCCATAATAACACTAAATAATATGTAAATGTAAGCATAAATTAAATTTAAATAGCAGATTGTGATAGCATGTTGTTCGCTATCAAAGGGTGGACTGTCAAAACTGGATTATTAGCTGAGACAAGATCAGTTTAAAATTGAAGCGTGCGCGACGCCATCTTGCAAATGGCAGCTAGACTCCATTTTAGAAACAAGAATCTGCTAAACACCATTTTATGACCAGCGTCATTTCAAGTTACCACTCAGAAGCTAAGAACAGATGGCAATGTTAATCTACCAAGGGCAACTGGGAAAAAAAAACAAGCTTTCTGAGTAAAAGTAAATAGAAATAGACAATGGGTATTTTTACATACAAATTGGGAATCCCTGGATGCAGATAAAGTAAAGTGGTGACAATTGTAATATAATCCATGCATTGGTATACACAATTGGATCTGTTTGAACTCTAGACAGGATGGTCCCAAAAACTTCACAGCTTGAGGTGATAATACATTTGCATTTCACACAAGAGTCTAGGAGGACAAAAGAGGTATCTTTCCTTTGAACACAGGAAAGATGGGGGGGCTTGCTGACATTACATGTAGAACTACATAGCTCAGCATGCCGCTGCTAATAAACATTCTTGGAGTTGTTCTGATGCGTACTCTTTCCACAGTTTCCCGGTGCTATCGGTGAGGAGATCGCATCATGCATTCCCGAGTTATGGACCGCAGAACCTACAAGCAACCAAAATGTATATTTTAGATTCAACTGTTAGGATACTGACGAAGGCGTGAGGAGGAAGACCCATAGCTGTTAGAGGCAGGGAAAGTCTGTTTGAACCAGCCTGTTAGATGCACTGTAACAGATGCTTCACCTCTGAGAACCAATGACATCAGCAACAGACATACCTTTTGTCTTGTTTATACTGGGGGGGGTATAAGTATGGGTGCACAGACACTATTTGAGAGTCTTCGTGCTGAATGCTGAATGACGAGGGGTCTCTTGCTGAAGCCTATCTCTGGGTCCAGAAGCGCCTGCGTACGTATACTGTACTTGTGGTCTGTATGAATTACTTTTGCGCCTAAATTGTGTCTTGATCAATTGCGTGTAACTGTCTGAACTTTTACCTGAATATCACTTGTGCTTTGGAAACACAAGTTCTATGTCTAAGTCTTTATTAATGGTGTGACTGCGTACGCAAACTAGCATCAACCTTAGAAGGTATAAGAAGGTGTGTATAGAGGTTCTGTTCCAATATTGTTACCACCATTCCCTGTAGTAATGCCCCTTATGCAGTACCCCCAGTAGTGGTCCCCCTATGCAGTGCCCCTCATATAGTGCCCCCAGACCCAGTAGTGGTCCCCCTATGCAGTGCCCCTTATATAATGCCCCAGTAGTGGTCCCCCTATACAGTGCCCCCAGTGGTGCCCACAGACCCAATAGTGGTCCCCCCTATGCAGTGCCCCTTATATTACTCCCCAGTAGTGGTCCCCCTATACAGTGCCCTCAGTAGTGCCCCCAGCCCCAGTAGTGGTCCCCCCCATGCAGTGCCCCTTATATAGTGCCCCAAGTAGTCCCCCCTTATGCACTGCCCCATAAGTAGTCCCCCCTATACACTACCCCAGTAGTAGCCCACCCCTATTCAGTGCCGCCAGTAGTTGTCCTATGCATTGTCCCCATGAAGCGGCCCCCCCTATGCAGTGCCCCTTGTAGTACCCCCTGCAGTGCCCCTAGTAGTAGTAGCACCCCCCTAGCAGTGCCCCCAGTAATCCCCCCCAGCAGTGCCCCTTGTAGTAGTAGTAACACCCCAGCAGTGCCCCTTGTAGTAACCCCTGCAGTGCCCCTAGTAGTAGTACCCCCCCAGCAGTGCCCCTAGTAGTACCCCCCCAGCAGTGCCCCAGTAGTAGTACTCCCCAGCAGTGCCCCTAGCAGTACCCCCCCAGCAGTGCCCCTTGTAGTACCCCCTGCAGTACCCCTAGTAGCAGTACCCCCCCAGCAGTGACACTAGTACACCCCCCCAGACAAACACAAAAAAAACAACTTCCACTTACCTTAATCCCCGCGCTGTCGTCTGCTCCTTTGTCCACTCGGGCCGACCTGCTCTGCATGATGGGAGAGACGACATGGCGTCTCTCCCATCATCCACTGCGGGAGCCGGAAGACGGAGGCTCCGGCAGTGGGAGCAGCAGCCAATGAGAGTCTGACTGACTCTAAGTGGCTGCTAAGACAAACACACAGCTGCCGGTGCCGGCGGCTGTGTGTTTGTGCTGTGTAGTGCGGACGGCACTTATGCACTGACTGTGCTGCTGCATGCAGCTGCAGAGCGCCCTCCTCGGCAGGGTCACGCCCCCTCCCCCATAATCCGGCCCTGATAAATATATTGATCATGTAATGATGCCAAATTATGATTTTAAGACCACACTGTGATAAGCACAACAATCAAAAATTCTGCATCAAACCAACAGGCTATCAATACTCAAACATCACTATTTCATTGCTGTCATTTGACAGAAAAGACATCACACAATTTCAGAAATATACTGTTGTTTAACCAATAATGTATAACAATATTCTCAATCTTACACATTCAATACATATGAATCTACGCATTCAATACATATGAAAATAAATACAATTTACTAACTGTATATAAATGAAATGTTCTAAAATCATATTCCCAGATATAACTGCTATAGAACAAAAATGATAATTATTTCAATGTTGAAAAGTAGGATAAAAGCATAACGAACGTATACAGTATGCAACAGACAAAAAATCTCAATAAAACAGGTACAGATGTGTCCTCATATATCTAGCCGCCTTGCACATTAAACAGTACTTCTAGTCGAGCCATGTTGTGGTATGACTCCGTATCTACATCTTATTCACACAGCAGTGCAAATAGAACGCACAAGCAGCTTCTGATTAAAAAGATATGCAGCAGGTCTATGTTCTGTGTGCAACTGCGGGTGCATCTGCATGCTAAACGCTATGTTACAGCCACTGACACTGTAATGTTACATTTCACATGCAGATACACCCGCAGTCACACACAGAATATAGGCATGCTGCATATTATTTTAATCAGCAGAAGCTCCTTGTGCGTTCTATTCACACGCTGTGTGAATAGGATGCATCTGAAGGTAAAAAGTCACCCGAAAAGACAGTCGGCACTACTGAGTCAAACGGCACTCATGCGTTATATGTAACACGACTTGTAGCGCATGGAGGATAGACGTATATGGACACATCTGTAAAGATGTGGTTTTATGTTAAGCCTGATAATATTTTAGTAATTACAGAATTTTAACTATCTTAAATCAGTTATGTTTTAGGAAATATGTTTTAAATGAAAAATGTCAGAACTCATCTTAAAAATCATCCTGCATCCGTATCTAATATCACTTACAGGCCGCTTCCTTCTTAGGGGCATATTCAATTTGAGGTGAAAAGTTCGAGGTCAGACTTTTCGCAATCATCGCTGTTTTCCTGGGGATAAAGTATCTGGCACGTGCCCGTGTATCCCCATATTCAATTAGGATTTGGTGAAAATGGCATCCGGTGCAAAGGTAAGTAGCGAAAAGTCCTGTCACTTTTTGGGGAAATTAGCCTGTCACCCCCAATAGATGGTTTGACATGGGGGATCACTATGGGTACCCCCGTTTTGGCCTGCTGAAGGTATTTGGGGTTTTTAAATGGTGTCAGCAGGTGCATTTATGCATCTTTAAAGAAGTGGTGAAGAATAGATTTTAGAAACTTTTTTTTTTACAAAACAACTAGTCCCATCAAATTTGGGGTACATAAAAATGGGTGCAAGCATATTTTGAAGTCCCTAAAGTGAATTTTCAAAATTCTTAAAAAATTCACCTGTCGCAACCACCTGCATTCTAGAAAACACCTGCCGCACACACGGGGAACCCCCCTGAGTCAATTTCGCTCATTTTGAAGTTTGTTCCCCGACTTTTTTTTTGCCCCCAAAAACAAAACCACTTTTTTTGGGGTGTTCTATTCTAATTTTAAAAAAAATTGACACAGATAACTTTAAGGAGACATTCCAAGGGCTGCAGGGTACTTTTTTTAACTCTGCACCCCAAAACCCTAATTCTGCACTTTTTTATGCCACTTATTCATACCTGCGAAAAGTCTTTGGAATTGAAAATGGGGATAAGTGAAAATAGTGAAAATGACATCATCGGCGATAATTTATCGACGATAACAGTTTTTCGCAGCCTAATTGAATATGGACCTTAACATTAATGCTTGCAAAGCAGTAAATAAGACACTTCAGTAGTGAGTGTACAGTCAGATGAAGGATGACTCTAAAGCCAAGTCACCAGTTTTACATACTGAGCACACTGGTTTTTTTATATGCAAATAACATTCAGTTTACAATTATTATTATTTATTTTTTTTGCAAGCACAGGGCCTGATTCAGAGCCGCTCATAAGCGGCCGTTCGCTCGTTCGGAGCGATGTTTTCACTTCTGCGCATGCGTACGGATTTTAGTACGCATGCGCGAACCAGTCAGTGCGGCCAGAAATCAATTGTTCGCTATATAGCGAGTGCCTGCTATTTTGAGTGACAGGAGGAGGCGTATGTGGGTGGTAACAGGGGATGGTGCTTGAAAAGGGGGAGTGGAATTAAGAACGCAGGCGTGCTTAAAGGTCAAAACGGGCGTTTTATAGGTGTGCATATTTAAAACAGCAGCGTCATTGACCACGTCACCTGGTCAAAACTGCTCGCAATATAGTGGTAGGAAAAACCAGCCACAAGAATAGCGAGCAATTCATACGCTGTTCGATGTACTCTATTAATCTATTAAATAGCGGACATGACGTATGATGCGAGCGGCCAGGGGGCGTTTTTATCAAAATAGCGGCCGCTGGTTTTGTTCGCTCGTTCAGACATGGAGGCGTCAACAGACCGCAAATAGCCAACGGTTCATTTGAATAGCCACCCCCTTTTCCTGCGACCGCAAATTGCGAGCGGCTCTGAATCAGGCCCACAGATCCTAAAACATGAAGACAAAATTAGCAGCATATGCATTAGAAAAAGTAAAGCATTTAAAATAGGTTGGTTGACTAAATATTAGTCTATGCCTGTACACCACTAAAGTGGCTATTACATTTACTGATAAAACCCCAGCTTGCACAAGGGAATTGGTATGATTTACCACCGAACAAATGTCCGGCGGTTCGAATCCTGACACCAGCATCCCGACAGCAGAGGAAATCCCGATCGTCCTCAGGTAAGTATTAGCTAACCTATTGTACCCCCTAACCCTCCCTTAGCCTTAGGGGTGCCTTACCCTAACCTCCCCCCCCAGTACCTAACCATAATCCCCCCTCTAAATGCCTAAACCTAACCCCCCCTTCCCCGCTGCCTAAACCTAACCTCCCGGGGGAGAGCCTATCCCTAAGTCCCCCCCGGGAACCCTAAACCTAACATCCTTTGATTGGGATGCCGGGCGTCGGGCTCCCGGCGTATGTCTTATGACAGGCATCGGCATATTGACGCCTATCTTTAGACCCTTGCTGGTATATGACAGTCAGGAAGCCGGTGGTCGGGATTAGGTCCACCGACTTCCCAAATGCATACTTGCAAAAGGAACAGTAGACTGACAGTGAATCTGAAGTAAAGGTATGAAAATAAAGACTGCAGATTATTCTAAGGAAGATAGAGATGTGAAACACAAAACTATATATATATATATATATATATATATATATATATATATATATATATACTATATATGCAGTAAAATAAATTCCTCTGAGTCCATGTTTGGACACTGAAAACAATGGGGATAAGTGAAAAGGTTGAGGAGTAGGCACTAAATAATTAATTCTATTGAGGCGGAAACTCCCCTTCCTCTTAAACCCTACTATATGTATCTGCAACTCAGTTTATGCACCGTGCACATCATGCACATCATAAAAATATTTGAATGCTTGTATAAGCTTGAGAAGATATAAGCACACTGTTTTTTATTTGGTACAGTACTAGTTAGAGCTGTTTTTTGTTGATAGTTTATAATTGGTAGAGGTCAGTTGCCAATCATTATCTGTTAGCCTACGAGCTGCCCCGTTGAGGCAGGGTTTAGCAGTAGTATGTTAGGGCTGGAGGAGGAGTCAACTTCCTCTTTCCAGTTTGTGATCCCACCCACCCAGCATATTGAGAAATTTGTTTGTACCAATATTTATTCATTGTGAGAAATTATTTTTTACCAATATTTATTCGTTGTGAGAAATTGGTTTGTACCAATATGTATTCATTGGAATATATTATGTTTTTTTCCAGCAAGTGAGGTGCAGCAGGCAGAAAGCAGTGCTCCTCAGTGGCTCAATTTAGCACAGCCGAGCTTGGCTAGCATTCCTCCTTTGAGAGAGGCAAGTCGGTTACTACTTTAGGGGAGAAACAGGTCTTAGGGAGGGACGAGCACTGTGCTAGTTAAGGGGAGGTGGTACTACCCAGGATGGCTTGTGCATAGGGTAATAAAACTCCACCCCATTTTTGATAAAGCGAACAACTATTATGAGCTGTTGACCGAGGTAGCACTGCTTTTTCACCACCAGGGCTAATTAAATTCTAATCCGATCTAAATAAATTTGGCTGTGACCTCTTTATTCCAATTCTATACAGTTGTCTTTGCCTTATTTATTAATTAAGTTAAGCTTAAGAGTGGTGTTTAAAATAATAAAACTGTAGGTGACTTATTAAAAACAGTATCACCTGGTGGACTCAGGAGAATTGATTTTACATTGAGTATAAATTCTTGTTTCCTCTTCATCCTGTGTGCAACAATGCTCTAGTAATGCTGTATATATATATATATATATATATATATATATATATAAACTATAATATATGTATATATATATATATATATATATATATATATATATATATACACATATTATATATGCAGTAAAATAAATTCCTCTGAGTCCATGTTTGGACACTGAAAACAATGGGGATAAGTGAAAAGGCTGAGGAGTAGGCACTAAATAATTAATTCTATTGAGGCGGAAACTCCCCTTCCTCTTAAACCCTACTATATTTACCTGCAACTCAGTTTATGCACCGTGCACATCATAAAAATATTCGAATGCTTGTATAAGATTGAGAAGATATAAGCACACTGTGTTTTTTTTTGGTACAGTACTAGTTAGACCTGTTTTTTGTTGATAGTTTATAATTGGTAGATGTCAGTTGCCAATCATTATCTGTTAGCCTACTAGTTGCCCCGTCAAGGCGGGGTTTAGCAGTAGTATGTTAGGGCTGGAGGAGGAGTCAACTTCCTCTTTTCAGTTTGTGATCCCAGACTGCTAAAAAGTATCAGTATTGTCTTGCTGTTTTTGCCTTAAATCATAAAAACCTTAATTTCTCTTACTTTCCTTTATATTTACTGCCTTTTCAAACAGCCTTTCTCCCTGTCCTTCTATTCTCTTTCAGCCTCTCCCTGCCTCTCTCTTTCTCTCACTTTCCAGTCAGCTCATTCCTCCCCTCTTACGCCCCCTCCCCCCTTTTGATTTAACTATGCCCCCACCATAATGCCCCCCGCCACCTTGTTGAAGCAGCTAGACCGTTAGCGGTTGCCGCTGCCTCTCCTATGGCCCGGGGGGCATGCTTGTCTGCAGCGCACACCGGCCCCCATCACCCGCCTGCTGCTGCAGCTGCAGCAGCAGACAGCCTCTGCATACTTACCCCACCAGTGCCTTCCCATCCGGCCTCCAGGCTTGGTTGGTGAGGGGTTTGGCGAGTGTGTCCGGCACCTCCCACCTGATCAGCTCTCCAGGCCTCAGCGGTTCAGCGCACCAGGTTTTCACGGCCGCTAGCCCCGTCCCCTTGACTCCGGCAGCCATTTTAGACACTGAGGTTTGTCCCAGGAACTGCAGGTTTGGGGATTTCTACAGCGCCTAGTGCGCAGGCCTCTCCTAGGAGCCAGGATGGCAGGCTATTAATCCTCATGCAGCAACCCCCTGTGTTTCACTTCCCCAGGCTGGTTTTGTAGCAGGATAGAGCTACCCCTTATGGGGGCTCTTGGCCCAGGTTGCTGGCACCAGTATTGCCCCCCCCACCTGCTGTAGCTTACAACACATGCAGTGCAGCAGGTTTGGAATTATGGGCCTGGCCCCACCCCCACTCCTGCATTTGGTTTCTTATTTTAATCAAGTGTTGTACCAGCAGCCATTCCCAAACCCATTCCCGGGCCCGAGCCAGCAATTTTATGCCCCTTCATACGCACAGACGTCGGGACATTCTCACCAGCAATTCACGTCCGCTCCGGGCAGTTTTTCCCCTGTGCTCCAACAGGTTAAGTTTATTTCCGGGCAGCACTCAGGCCAACAGCTGGTGTGCCAGCCCCCACTTCACAAGCCCTGCCCCCACCCCTGCCACCAACCCCAGTGCATCCTTCACTGGCACAGCTCCCATTAAACCCGCCGTAGCAGAGTGTCCCACCCGCGCCCTTTACTAAATGTGCACCTTCAGCTCCGGTGCCTAATGCAAGTGTATCAAGCCCACAGGTTTCTTTGGTGCAGCCGTTGGCATCTGCATTGACTGTTGGAGATGTCGTAATGGAGGATCGGTTGTCATCATGTCAAAGCGCGGTGGGTGCACTGTACAATGAGGGACAAGCTTCTACCTCCAAGGTTGCAACTGCGATCCCGTCAACATCTGGATCAGGTGAGATGAGTTTGGCAGTACCTTCCGTTGCTTGGTTATCTCATTCTGATGACTCTTCTGATTCATCTAGTTCAGGGGAGAGGCAGCGCAAGCTTATGAAATGTTTTGTGCAAAAGTTGAAGGATACAGGCAAAAGTCCTAAAAGAGCAGGTATATAGTGGCCAGTTCGGTTCCGGATGCTTCGGGGGGTGGGGTCCACTGCTCCAACATGGCGATATTGAGGGGTGTTAGGTCCAAGATTAGAGAGCGGATATGAAAAGGTCGATGTCGACATATTCGCAATCACACATGATGTTAAGAAGATGTTAGATGCAGCAAAGAACGAGAGCCGAGGAGGCTAGAAGGAGCTATCAGAATTGGCTTACCGGATTGTATGTGTTTGCAGCATGCTACATTGAGACATGCCCGGCTGAATGTATGAACGTGTTAAAGTGCTTACATTTAGTGCAGGGTATGCAGGTTTCAGTTAGGCATAATGTTTGGAGGCAATACGATGAGCTTATTAGGAAAAAGCAAGATGGCCAGAAAGTTTATAGTTTCAGTTTTAAGGATATGGAAGTGTGGCTGGAAGTTACACAGCAGGTCCGGACATCTGTCGAACTTACTGTTGGGCGTAAACACCCCTCTCCGACCAACCCATGAGTTTATATGGGCAGAAATGGAAAGTGCTACACATTTAATAACGCCCAGTGTAACTGAGGGACTAGCTGCCGCTACCGGCATGTCTGCATGCTTTGTGGGGGTAGTCACCCAGCGAAGGACTGCAGTCACGCACCAGGAAATGGGGATCAGCGAATGGGTTCTAAGTAAAGCTGTGTCTCCAATTAAAGTCGAGGTAGTAGAGCGTTGGTTGAGGCGGTATCCTATAAGGGAGGAAGCGGCCTTCCTATTACAAGGTTTTAAAGAGGGTTTCAAGTTACCAATGGTTCATCCGGTTTTAGTTGGGGCTAAAAGAAATTTAAAGTCAGCTAGGGATTTTACAGAGGTTGTCGCAGGAAAGTTGGATGTGGAGCTGAGATTGGGGCGTATGTGTGGCTCTTTTACCTCACCTCTGGTGGAAGATCTTTGCATTTCACCACTGGGCGTTGCACCAAAGATGGAACAAGGAAAATTCAGGTTGATACAACACCTGTGTTACCCAGAAGGAGGGTCAGTAAATTAAGCTTTTGATCCAGTCAATTGTAGTGTCACCTACCAATCATTTGAGGATGCACTTGGTATTGTGCAGTATTTTGGGAAAGGGGCTTTGTTAGCAAAAATTTATATCGAATCTGCTTTTAGGTTGCTCCCGTTACATTCCAGGTCATTTAGGTACATGTGTTTTAAGGTAGGTGATTCATTTTACATAAATAAGTGTCTACCTATGGGCTGTTCTATTTCTTGTTCCTTCTTTGAGTGTTTTAGCTTGTTTTTACAGTGGTGTATTCAAGCGGGTACTGGCAAGTCAGGCGTCACTCATTATCTTGACGACTTTTTGATAGGGCCGACCAATAGCACAATTTGTAGAGAGCTTCTGTTTTCAGTCCAAGCACTTTTTGGGTCAATGGGAGTTCCCATTTCACACAGACAGAGGGGCTGGTTACTAAGTTGTCTTACCTAGGTATTGAAATTGACACTGATTTGGGTTTGTGTAGACTCCCCTGTGAAAAGGTGCGGAAGATTAGCCAGTTATCAATTAATGGGGTTTGCATTTGGCTCGCTTTGTCTGTGGCCAATTGTGAACTTCAGTTGTTCACAGATGCATCAGGGGCATTAGATTTTGGAGCGTTTTTTGAAGGTGAATGGCGCGTGGAGGCTTGGCCCAATTTGTGGCATTCAGAGTGACACGTAACTTACTCCTGTTGGAACTATTTCCAATTGTGGTAGCAGTTGAATTTTGGGATTCGAGGCTTAGCAATCGGAAAATCATATTTTGGTGCGATAACTTGGGGGTGGTTCGAGCGATTAACAATCAGAGGTCGAACTACCCCCAAGTGCTAAGGCTACTTAGACATTCGTTTTTGTCTGTCTGCTGAGGAATATTGATTTTACGGCCAAGCATGTTTCGGTTGTGGAGAATGAGATTGCAGATGCGTTGTCTCATTTCCAATGGAATAGGTTTAAGTTATTGGCCCCGTCAGCCACGATTCATGGATTGCTTTGTCCTGATTCTGTCTGGCAGATCATAAATCCAGCATTGAAGAACTTGCTTTGAAAGCGCTCGCTCCAGGTACGTTGAGGTCCTATTCCGCAGCTTAGAATGAATGCCAGGTTTTTCTGGCGAAGACGGAGGTGGGTAAGGATCTGCATGTCAGTATGTCTGAGTTTGTATGGCAAGGGCATGAGAGTGGGCATTCAAAGGCTTCTATGTCTTGCGCTTTAGCTGGCATTTCCTATTTCTCGCGTCTGAAGGCCAAAAGACATGGGTATGTTGAAGGAGTTGGTTTTGGTAGCCTCAGGCATAGCTAAGGGTGAATTTCAAGTGGTTTTGTTCAGTCTGTCTTTTGTGATGGCATTTTTAAGCATTTTACGGGTTGGGGGGTTAGCAGAGGCAAAAAAAAAAATCAGCCAACACAGGGTTGCTAGTGGATAATGTTGTGGTTAAGTCTAATTTAATCTTATTAAAAATGGATCAGATTGGTAAGGGGCATTGGATTTCTGTCCCCATGCATCCAGAGCCGAGCATCTGCCCAGTAACCCTAGCTAACAGGTATAATCATCAGCTTCCAAAAGGGGGGCTCAATTGCTTATTCACGAAGATCTTTCCCCCCTATCTAAGTTACAGTTTACAAGTGTGTTCAGTAGATGTCTGAAAGCTTTGAATGTGCTGACTGAAGAGTACGGCACCCATTCATTTAGGTTTGGGGCAGCAACTTGCGCAGCAGCATCAGGTTCTTCCACAGAGGCAATCAAGCACTTAGGCAGATGGAAGTCTTTGGCTTACAAGAGGTAAATAAGCGGTAATAAATTGCAGAAGTAGTGGCGCTCCTTGTGAGTTTGTTCTTTGGGAAACCCAGTGCCTTATGCTACTCGCTGCTAGGGGGGATTGGAGTTCTTTTCACTTTTGCCCTCAAATAGACATAAGAGGTTTTGTGTCATTCACCTCCATCTGGGTCACCCAAACAATTCAGTTTCCCCCCATTTTTTCATTCCTGGTTAGAGTTTTTACAATTATATTTTATTAATGCTTATTAATGCATCACAGATTTGAGGAAAGATTGCCAGGTGTGGATTGTTGGGCATTCTTTTGTGCACTGGGCTAGCAGGCATAACTATGCTACCTTAGCCCTTTTAAGGTCCGTTGGATTCGCTTGAGAGGTTTTAGGTGGAACGGCCTTTTGGAACTTCTTTGGCAGTCTGAGAGCAAGTGGGGGACCCCTGACTGTCTAGTCATGCACTTAGGTGGTAATGACCATGGCACGTGTAAGGGAGTTGAACTGATAATCACCTTAAAGTGGGATCTGAGGTTGATAGCAGAGTGCTGGCCACAGGTTAAGCTTAGTAGGTCTGAAATAATGCAGAGGAGGTTCTGGCACAGTACCCAGGATGGGGCAGCTCTAGAAAGAGTTAGGAGGAATCTAAACGCTGCAGTGTCTAGGTTTGTGATTGGTTTAGATGGGAGTGTTATGAAGCACCCATGTCTTTGCTATGAGGAGGCACATTTATATAGGCCTGATGGGGTGCACCTCACCGAATGAGGTTTAGAGTTTTTTGTCTTGGATATCCTGCCATTGTTAGAATAGTTTGGAGGGGCTAGGGTTTCTTTAGTGGCATTACATGGCCATTTTTGTGCACGTCGTTGGCAGAAAGCAGTGCTCCTCAGCGGCTCAATTTAGTACAGCAGTGTTATGTTCTGGGTTGTTTGTGGACCCGGGGTGGTAGCAGGAGCGATCACAGAAGCAGATGTGAAAATAAAACTAGGATTTTTAATAAGTGCTTGAGTAGACATATAATGTGGCAGTAAATAAAAGTCCAGGAATATATAAATGTGCACAAGAGTTCTGTGGTGGGAGCAAAAGGGTTAATGTCCAAGTAGAAACAATTAGAGCTGTCCAGGTGTGCAGGTAGTGAAACTGAAAATAATCAGGCCAGGTTTGCAGGTAGTGAACTGAAAATAATCAAGTCAGGTTTGCAGGTAGTGAACTGAAAATAATCAAGCCAGGTGTGCAGGTAGTGAAACTGAAAATAATCAAGCCAGGTTTGCAGGTAGTGAACTGAAAATAATCAAGCCAGGTTTGCAGGTAGTGAACTGAAGCGCAGGATGTCAGCAGGCTCAGGCACTCAGGTATGGGCAAGGGTGATGGAGGAAGCGGGGTAGTCCAGTGGGAGCTAGGAGCTGACAGGCAGACTGGCAGACAGCGAATTCACAGGAACAGGAAAGCACAGAGAACTCCCTCTCAGCTTGGCTGAGATACACGTTGCACTGGCAAAGAAGGAAGGCACTGACCCTTCCTAAATACCCCATGCCGTGCTGTTACTGGCCGAAGGGAACATGTGACTCACCAGGATTGGCCAGCCGCATCACATGGCCAGAAGGCAAGATGGCGGCGCCCATGCCAAAGCCCCCCGCCAGACACCAGCTCCGCCACCAGACAGCCCGCGCCACAACGACCTCACAGGTAACACCCGCCTAGCGCCATGCTGAAATACCCTGGCCGTGACAGTACCCCCACCTTTTGGGGTGACCTCAAGACACTCACCAGGCTTCTCCGGATGGGCAGAATGGAATCTCCTGATGAGCGTGGGAGCGTGGACATCACGAGCATCGGTCCAGCAACGTTCCTCTGGACCGTAACCTTTCCAGTCCAACAAATACTGAAGATGACCTCTGCGCAGACGAGAGTCCAAGATCTGGGCGACTTCAAACTCAACTCCTCTCTCTGTCTGGACTCGAGGAGAAGCAGGTAGAGCATTATGGAACTTATTCAGGACTAGGGGCTTTAATAAGGAAACATGGAAGGAATTGGGAATTTTTAGGTATGGGGGTAACTGTAAACGGTAGGCCACTGGATTAATGACTTCTGTTATGGTGAAGGGACCGATGAAGCGGGGTGCGAATTTCATAGACGGAACTCTTAGACGAAGGTTCCGAGTAGACAACCAGACCTGGTTTCCTACTTGCATGCGTGGAACTATTCTACGCTTTCTATCAGCCTGGGTCTTATAGCGAGAGGATGCCTTCAACAAATCAGACCGTACCTGAGTCCAGATGGCAGCAAAATTCCACACCGTGTCCTCCACGGCCGGAACATCGAAAACAGGCAGGGTTCGAAATTCGGGAACACGAGGATGAAGGCCATATACCACCTGAAATGGTGTTTGGTTAGTTGACGAGTGGTAGGAAGCATTATGTGCAAACTCAGCCCATAGCAGCAAGGCAGCCCAATTGTCCTGGGAAGATGACATAAAAATTCTTAAGAAAGTCTCTAGATCTTGATTAACTCTCTCGGTGGAGCCGTTGCTTGGCGGATGGTAGGCCGTGGAAAAGTTTAACTTCACTTGAAGAACAGAACACAAAGCCCTCCAGAATTTTGCAGTAAATTGCACACCACGGTCAGAGACAATTTCAGCAGGAAGGCCATGTAGACGAAATATGTGTTGGACAAACAACTGTGCCAGGTCAGGGGCAGAAGGTAACTTCTTCAACGGTATATAGTGGACCATCTTAGAAAATCGGTCTATTACAACCCAGATGGTGTTGAAACCTTGAGAGACTGGCAGGTCTGTGACAAAATCCATGGAGAGATGCGTCCATGAACGTGATGGAGTAGGTAATGGAAGCAATTCCCCAGCTGGAGCTTGTCGTGATGATTTATGCTGGGCACAGGAGGAGCAGGAAGAGCTGAACTCCATTATATCTGCCTTCATAGAAGGCCACCAATAGTGTCTTTTCAGGAACTCCAAGATCTTCCGAGTGCCTGAGTGCCCTGCGAAGCGAGAGGAATGTGCCCAAGTGAGAAGCTGCTTCCTTAATTCCGGGGCCACAAATGATTTTCCCGTAGGAGGCTGAACTTGTAATGCGGCGAAAACTCTTGATTCCAAGACAGCAGTATTGCTTTGATTTTCAGATTGATCATCACAGAGAGATCTCGATAGGGCATCAGCCTTCTGATTAAGTGCTCCAGACCGGAAAGTCAAGGTGAACTGAAATCTGGAAAAGAATATTGCCCAGCGGGCCAAACGAGGACTCACACATTGGAGGTTTTTGAGAAATAGGAGATTTCTATGGTCCATAAATACAGTAAATGGAAACATGGCGCCTTCTAGCAAATATCTCCATTCCTTCAACGCCAACTTTACAGCTAGTAGTTCTTGCTCACCTATGGCGTAGTTCCTTTCGGCAGGTGAGAATTTTTTAGAAAAGAACCCACACGGATGGACTCGGTTGTCCTCATAACGTTGAGACAAGACTGCTCCCACAGCTTCAGATGATGCGTCCACTTCCAACAAAAAAGGCCTGTCCAGATCTGGTTGTCGAACAACTGGTGCTGAGATAAAGGTCTGTTTTAGAAGATGAAAAGCAGACTCTGCCTCAGGTGACCATTGGGCAGGATTAGCACCTTTGCGGGTCAAGGCTGTAATGGGAGCCAGCAGTGTAGAAAATCCCTTAATGTAGCGTCTATAATAATTGGCGAAGCCCAACAATCTCTGGATGGCCTTCAGTGTCTGAGGTCGGGTCCAATCCAGAATTGCTTGTACCTTCTTGGGGTCCATTTCTAAACTGGAGCCAGATATTACATAGCCGAGAAAAGGTACACTGGGCACTCCAAAGACGCACTTCTCCAGTTTGCAGTAAAGGTGGTTTTCTCTCAAACGGGTCAGAACTTCTTTAACATGTTCTTGATGTTTAGCCACAGAGGGTGAAAAAATCAGTATGTCATCCAGATAGACAACAACCGAAACATATAACAGATCCCGGAAAATCTCATTAACAAAATTTTGAAAGGCAGCAGGGGCATTACACAATCCAAAAGGCATTACTAAATACTCGAAATGTCCATCTCTGGTATTAAAAGCGGTCTTCCATTCATCGCCAGCTCGGATATGAATGAGGTTGTAAGCCCCTCTCAGATCTAATTTAGAAAAAATGACAGAGCCCTTGACCCTATCAAACAACTCAGTAACCAGGGGAAGAGGGTATCGATTCTTTACAGTAATGTCATTAAGGCCTCGATAATCGATACATGATCTTAGACCACCGTCCTTCTTGCCAACAAAGAAAAACCAAGCTCCGGCAGGTGAAGTATAGAGGGGCGAATGAACCCCTTTGCCAGGTTGTCCCGGATGTACTCGGTCATGGCTTGAGTCTCAGGCAAGGACAGCGGATAGGTACGACCACGAGGTGGTATCTTATCAGGTATCAATTCAATTGGACAGTCCCATTCCCTATGAGGGGGTAAGATATTTGCTTGTTGCTCAGAGAACACGTCGGCGAACATCTGATATTCCTTGGGAATGGCAGAAGAAACTAATGGAACTGTCTTTCTCACAGGTCGAATTTTTGGAAGACAGGATTTCTGACAGTACATACCCCATGACAGAATCTGCATAGAACTCCAATCAATCCTGGGATTATGTTTACGTAACCAGGGTAGACCAAGAACCACTTCTTGAGAGGCCTCTGATATCACCAGGAATTTCAAGGACTCAGAATGAAGTGCTCCAATTCGGACCAATACTGGTTGAGTCTCTTTGATGACTATCCCGTTAGTTAGAGGGCGTCCGTCTATAGAGGTCAGAGAGATGGCATGGTTGAGAGACAAACAAGGAAACTGAAATTTATCTATGAAACTAGACGTTATGAAATTTCCGGCTGCTCCCGAGTCAAGTAGAGCAGTAGCAAACACAGGTTTTGGTTTAAGATCAAAGGCTAGGGTAATCGTGAAATCTTTAATTTCTGGAGACGGGTTCATAACTCCTAACTTGATGTCTCCAGGGTCAGTTAGGATTTGGCATTTCCCGGTTTACGGGGGCAGGAGATCAGCAGGTGACCGGACTCTCCGCAGTACAGACAGAGGTTCTTTTGCATTCTTCTCTGACTTTCTTCTTTGGAGAGGTGTGTATGATTCACCTGCATAGGATCCTCTTTAGTAGGAGAAGGAATGGGTCGGGTAGAAATGGAGGGGGTAAATGACCTTTGCCGGTCAGTTCTGTTTTTTTCAGCCTGACGTTCCCTGAAGCGTAGGTCAACTTTGATACACAACAAAATCATGTCGTTCAGATTAGTAGGAAGCTCTCGAGTGACTAGATCATCCTTTAGTCGGTCTGACAACCCATGCCAGAAGGCCGAGGTGAGGGCTTCCTCATTCCATTTGAGCTTTGATGCTAAAATTTGAAATTGCACGGCATATTGACTGACAGGATGGACCCCTTGTCTCAGTGTCATGATGCTGATACAGTACGCCCAGGTTCATCGAAAATCCTCCTGAAGGATGACACAAAGCCTGGGTAATTATCCAGCAGCGGAACTGAGCGCTCCCAGAGTGGGGAAGCCCATTCCAAGGCCTGGTCGGATAACAGAGAGACTATATAAGCCACTTTAGTTCTTGCAGTTAGAAAGTTGTCAGGCTGCAGAGTAAAATGTATGTCACACTGATTTAGGAATCCTCGGCAGAGTTTAGGATTGCCATCAAATTTGATGTAAGCGGGGAGATGATCTGCCTCCTGTATTCCCAGACGCTGATGCGGATGTAGATGCTGGTACTTCAGGGGTAGAAAAGGAAGTTTGCAAACTATCCTGTCGCTTGGACATCTCTTGCAGAAATTGAGCCATCTGATGCTGCATGTTTTCCAGATTTTCTAACCGACCAGAAATGCACAGGAACAAATCCACGCCTGACTCCTGGTCCATGGCCGGCTCCATGGGGCCAGTGCAAACTGTTATGTTCTGGGTTGTTTGTGGACCCGGGGTGGTAGCAGGAGCGATCACAGAAGCAGATTTGAAAATAAAACTAGGATTTTTAATAAGTGCTTGAGTAGACATATAATGTGGCAGTAAATAAAAGTCCAGGAATATATAAATGTGCACAAGAGTTCTGTGGTGGGAGCAAAAGGGTTAATGTCCAAGTAGAAACAATTAGAGCTGTCCCGGTGTGCAGGTAGTGAAACAAACTAATCAAGCCAGGTTTGCAGGTAGTGAACTGAAAATAATCAAGCCAGGTTTGCAGGTAGTGAACTGAAGCGCAGGATGTCAGCAGGCTCAGGCACTCAGGTATGGGCAAGGGTGATGGAGGAAGCGGGGTAGTCCAGTGGGAGCTAGGAGCTGACAGGCAGACTGGCAGACAGCGAATTCACAGGAACAGGAAAGCACAGAGAACTCCCTCTCAGCTAGGCTGAGATACACGTTGCACTGGCAAAGAAGGAAGGCACTGACCCTTCCTAAATACCCCATGCCGTGCTGTTACTGGCCGGAGGGAACATGTGACTCACCAGGATTGGCCAGCCGCATCACATGGCCAGAAGGCAAGATGGCGGCGCCCATGCCAAACGGAACGGAGACGCCACCAGGCCTCACCAGCGCAGAGTGACAACAGGGCCGCACAACAACGCACGCAGCCAAAGCCCCCCGCCAGACACCAGCTCCGCCACCAGACAGCCCGCGCCACAACGACCTCACAGGTAACAACCGCCTAGCGCCATGCTGAAATACCCTGGCCGTGACAAGCAGAGCTTGGCTAGCATTCCCCCTTTGAGAGAGACAAGTTGGTTACTACTTTAGGGGAGAACCAGGTCTTCATCCTAGGGAGGGAACAGCACTGTGCTAGTTAAGGGGAGGTGGTACTACCCAGGATGATTTGCGCATGGGGCAGAAAACTCCTCCCCATTTTTGGTAAAGTGAACAATTATTATGAGCTGTAGAGCGAGGTAGCACTGCTTTTTCACCACCAGGGCTAATTAATTCAATTCTAATCTGATCTAAATAAATTTGGCTGTGAGCTCTTTTTTCCAATTCTATTCTGCTGTCTGTGTCTTATTTATTAGTTAAGTTAAGCTTAAGAGTGGTGTTTAAAATAATAAAACTATGGGTGACTTAAAATATTCGAATGCTTGTATAAGCTTGAGAAGATATAAGCAAACTGTTTTTTATTTGGTACAGTACTAGTTAGAGCTGGTTTTTGTTGATAGTTTTTAATTGGTATAGGTCAGTTGCCAATCATTAACTGTTAGCCTACTAGCTGCCCTGTTGAGGAAGGGTTTAGCAGTAGTATGTTAGGGCTGGAGGAGGAGTCAACTTCCTCTTTCCAGTTTGTGATCCCACCCACCCAGCATATTGAGAAATTGGTTTGTACCAATATGTATTCTTTGGAATATATTATGTTCTTTTTTTCCAGCAAGTGAGGTGCAGCAGGCGGAAAGCAGTGCTCCTCAGTGGCTCAATTTAGCGCAGCCGAGCTTGGCTAGCATTCCTCCTTTGAGAGAGCCAAGTTGGTTACTACTTTAGAGGAGAAACAGGTCTTCATCCTAGGGAGGGACGAGCACTGTGCTAGTTAAGGGGAGGTGGTACTACCCAGGATACTTCACAGGGTGATAAAACTCCACCCCATTTTTGGTAAAGCGAACAACTATTATGAGCTGTTGACTGAGGTAGCACTGCTTTTTCACCACAAGGGCTAATTAAATTCTAATCCGATCTAAATAAATTTGGCTGTGACCTCTTTATTCCAATTCTATACAGTTGTCTGTGTCTTATTTATTAGTTAAGTTAAGCTTAAGAGTGGTGTTTAAAATAATAAAACTGTGGGTGACTTATTAAAAACAGTATCCCCAGGTGGACTCAGGAGAATTGATTTTACATTGAGTATAAATTATTGTTTCCTCTTCATCCTGTGTGCAACAATGCTCTGGTAATGCTGTGCACAAAACTTTGGACCCATAGTTGACATCTTTAAAATTAAGCATTGAAACAGTAACAGTTTTTAAAGGTGTTACAGAGTTTCAGTTAGCCACCCTGCACAGCTGCTCAACCGAGGCACCCTGTTGAACTGCCCAAGAGCTGCTCACAGCCCTTGTAGGATGTACAGTACCCTGAGTGGGATTTGAAATCAGCTATTCCAAAGACAAATAAGCCTGTCTAATAGTCTACTAATTATGGGTGCAAAATATTGTGCACATAATTGACAGAGTTTCCATTACTTTTGGAAACTTACATTGTTTCCAGGGTCTAGTCAGCAGTTAATGGACTGCTTAGAAACTGGCCAGTCCTGCGTGTGAGCTTCAAACAAAACTAAGAGATTATCTTTTTAATCCACATAAATGCACAATGCCCTGACTAAATTCAAGAGATGGAGATAATTTCCCTCTGAAGAATTAGGCTTTTGAAATTTTAGCAAAACAACTTCCTGATTGATATGAAAACACCTTCAGCTGAAACAATGGGTTTGTACATAAAACCACCCTATCAGTTTAGAGACTTTTCTTCCAAACAACGAAAAAAACAATTCCACGTAAGGCACCTTACATTTAACACCTGAAGAGGTTTGCAAGGAACTCACTGAAACACCTCCAAAAACAGATTTGGATCGCGTGGTGAAACTGGCGGAACATAGGGAGGCTGAATCCTAACAACCCTCTGCATAATAGTTTGCACCTTGGCAGCAATGCTTATCGCCTCTGAAAAAGAATAGATAAGGCCAAAATCTGACCCTTTACTGTGTAAACCCTGGTCTAGCCCTACCTGTAAGAAAGAAATAATACTTGGAAACCTGAACCAAGAGGTCTGCAACCTCTGGTACTATATATGTCTTTCAGACGCCATGATAGATGGCTGCTGTCACAGTCTTCTTAGTCTTAATCATATTCTGTATCACCACCTTTGAGAACCCTCTAGATCTCAAGATCTGGGTTTAAAGTTCCACACCGTAAAAGCCAGACTCTGCAAACTTGAGTGCTGAAATGGTCCAAGTGAGCAGATCTTGCCTGATAGGACAGAGCCAAAGGAAATCCACCAGCATGGACAATAAGTCAGCATAACATGCCCATCATGGCTAATCTGGGGTCATAAGTACCATGTGCATCCACTCTCTCTTGATCCACTGGAGGACCTTCGGCAATAAAGGAATTGGTGAAGATCGATAGGCCAGCTGAAAGGACTAAGATCCCATCAGGTCATCCACCAAGATCATCTGATGATCCCTGGATCTTACTTCATAACAAGGAATCTTTTTTGTTTACCCTGGAAGCCTCCATGGTTCCAAAATCAAATTGAACAGCCCCTGATGGAGTTCCCACTCTCCTGAGTGAATCTTGTGATGACTTTGAATGCCGGCCTCCCAATTTTCCTCTCCTGGAATAAATACCGCCAAGATGATTGGAACAAACTTCAGTATTCAGAATGTCTCTACCATTGCTAGACATCTTTTGTGTCACTCTGGTGGTTGATGTACACTACCCATAAAATTGTCTAATTGTATCTTGAGAGGATGCCCTTGTAAGAAATTCTGAGCTTGAATCAAAAATCTGAACTCTGCCCTTAGTTCCAGAATATTGATTGAAAAAGCAGCCTACTTCCTGGACTAGCTGCAATGAAACTGCATCCCCAAGGTAAGCACCCCACAACAGGATAAACTGGCATCTGTTGAGACCAGGGTCCAATCCCCGACTAAAAACTGACACTCCCTTATCAGATTTGGTTTGTGAAGCCACTAGAGGACTGACTGGCATGTATGAAGAGAAAACATGAAAAACTGTGTGTCCCGTCTCAGCTCTAACAAAGTAGAATTTGTTGTTGAAAACCACTGGGAGAGGAAACTTGCCAATGGGAGGGCCTCAAAAGAGACCACCATATTCCCCAAAATGTTCACACATGCCAGGATTGACACCCATAATGCAAGTAGTAAATATCTCATTAGAGATTGCAAAACTGCCACTTTTCCCTTGGAATAAAAAAAAAAAACTTTCTGGCTAGTTAGCATCCCTTCAAATGACCATACACTGGGATGGCAAAAGCTTGAACTGTGGAAAATGTATGATCCACTCATGCTCCTTGAAAGTTTCCATTACAACCTGCAAATGAACGTTGCCCTTCGCTCTGGTCCGTGCCTTGATCAGTAAGTTTATTAAGTTGTCTAAGTAAGGGAGAATGGCTGACATGTATTTGGTAAATATGGTAGGAGCCGTAGCAATCCCAAAGGGTAAGGCTTGAAACTGGTAATGCAGAGACTTGGCATGGAACAGATAAGGATAGGCATTAGGGGAGGAAATGTCAAGAAATTATTAAAAATAGAGTCATTGGACTTTTCTTTTAGGGGGGGTGGCTTCAACATAGTGGCCTAAATGACAAATTAACTATAGAGTATATGTGTAGATAACAATTGTATCAATATAAATAGATACATATAGCAGAGTATCTTGTTCATTTTTTTCACTTTTGTTTGTTTTTGGAGTGCTTTTTTATATTCAAAGTTTTTGTGCTCATATATATATATATCTATATATATATATATATATATATATATATAAATCACATTAGTAAGGCAATGATTTATAAGTGACAACTTAATATTTACTTACCTATTTATTTTATGATATATTTACTTTATTCACATGATTATTAAAAATAATATATGGTTTATCCACTTTGATATATATTACTTATTGTAATAATAAGTAATAATAGTAATACACAGTACACGTTTTCACATAATTGTAATTAACAGGATTTACTGTTTGGTACACAGTATACATAATCTTCACTATATATAGAAACACACGTAACAAAAAATAAAATGGATAATATACATAGAAACTCCAAAAGTGTGCATTATTAAGGAACCTTTTAACCCCTTCCTCCCTCGCAGTCACCTATGAACATTATATGAAACCATGAACAAGAAATAAGAAATTATGAAAATGTCATCTACTCTGTTTTGTATTAAAACTAATAGGAAGTGAATAAGTATGAAGAATCTTATATTTGGACTATTAATTAAAGAGAGCTTTTAATATTGTTAACACTAACTGAGAATTAAAAATAAAATAATTCTATATATACAGATGGGCACAGCTAGTTTGTTGCCCTATACGCCATGTAGCGGACCCTGCATCTCGCACTACACAGTACACCTGGCATCGCACCTTTCAATAAGGATAGCAATGGAGTAATTTTCTGTATCACCGCCCAGGGGTGTATCTAGGGGTCTGAGAGCCCCTGGCAACCTAAGGGACAACGCGCCCCCCTCCCTCTCTCTTGCATTTTCCCCTACCACACAGTAGGACGGGGGCGGCTTAAGAATTAACCCTGACTTCTCCCATCTCTACTTATGACTCCTCCTACTTCCAATCCTGACCCCTCCCATTGTATTGTTATCTGTATAGTTTATATTTTATGAATTTTTTTGTCCCAACGCAACTCTTCACTTATATGTATAGTTAATTATTTTTTGTTGTTGCCCTCACCCCTTCCCTTATTTATAATTAATGTTCCCCTATTACCCTTCATGTTCACTTACTGTATATGTTTGTGTGTGTTTGTTTCGTTTAATACTGCTTTGTCCCACTACTCCCTTTTACTTAAATTATACATATTCTCAAAGAATTTTGGCCCCTCTCCACTTCTATACTTTTCTTGTGTGTGTCCTAACCTCCCCTTCACCACATATACACATATTATATTAGGGGTGAGCAGGTTCGGATTTATGAAATCCGAACCCCCCCGAGCCCCCCCGATCCAAGGCAGATCCGACTCAGGCTCGACTTTTCCCGCCTGACTCGGATCTGAAATCGAGGCAAAACGTCATCATCCCGCCTTCCGGGTCTCGCGGGTTTTGGATCCTATATAAGGTACCCGCGTCGGCGCCATTTTCTCACTCGGCTGTGGACAGTGAAGAGGGAGGGTGGGAATTAGGGCTGGCTAGGCTATGTAGTGTAGTGCAGTGTAGTGTTGTGCTGCGCTGTGCTGCTGTTGTCCATAAGGGCTGTGTCCACTCCTCCAAAGTCCATAGGGGCTGGCTGTGTTGTGCTGTGCTGCTGTTGTCCATAGGGGCTGTGTCCACTCCTCCAAAGTCCATAGGGGCTGGCTGTGTTGTGCTGTGCTGCTGTTGTCCATAGGGGCTGTGTCCACTCCTCCAAAGTCCATAGGGGCTGGCTGGACTGTGTTGTGCAGTCAGTTGTCCATAGGGGCTGTGTCCACTCCAAAGTCCTGTGCAGAGTCCCAGTCCTAAAGGGGTGCTGTAGTGTTGTCCAGGGGGTGCTCTGTCCATCAGTGGTGCTCCACCCAAGTGCAAAAAAAAATTAAATATTTTCTGTGTTTGTGAATTGTGTGCGCAGTAGCCGCACGTGCATCAAAAAAGTAGTGCCAAGCGTGCGCCTGTGTCCCATAAATAAAGGGCCGGCTGGATTGACCGCT
Source organism: Taudactylus pleione (assembly GCA_031769625.1). Lineage (NCBI taxonomy): Eukaryota > Metazoa > Chordata > Amphibia > Anura > Myobatrachidae > Taudactylus > Taudactylus pleione. The sequence goes on from JAUIMM010000136.1 coordinate 1,029,522, forward strand.
AAAGGGTGCTGTAACCCCCAAAGGGCACTCCAAAAAAAATAAAAAATTTCTTTCTGTGTTTGTGAATTGTGTGCACTGTGGCTGCACGTGCATCAACGAAGGAGCAGCGCCAAGCGTGCGCCTGTGTCCCATAGGTAAAAGGCCAGCTGGCTTGTCCATTAAAGGGTACTGTAACCCCCAAAGGGCACTCCAAACAAAATAAAAAAATATATTTTTTTGTGTTTGTGAATTGTGTGCGCAGTAGCCGCACGTGCATCAACAAAGTAGTGCCAAGAATGCGCCTGTGTCCCATAAATAAAGGGCCGGCTGGATTGACCGCTAAAGGGTGCTGTAACCCCCAAAGGGCACTCCAAACAAAATAAAAAATTTCTTTCTGTGTTTGTGAATTGTGTGCACTGTGGCTGCACGTGCATCAACGAAGGAGCAGCGCCAAGCGTGGTCCCTGTGTCCCATAAGTAAAAGGCTGGCTGGCTGGCTTATCCGTTAAAGGGTTCTGTAACCCCCAAAGGGCACTCCAAACAAAATAAAAATATATATTTTTTTGTGTTTGTGAATTGTGTGCGCAGTAGCCGCACGTGCATCAACAAAGTAGTGCCAAGTGTGCGCCTGTGTCCCATAAATAAAGGGCCGGCTGGATTGACCGCTAAAGGGTGCTGTAACCCCCAAAGGGCACTCCAAAGAAAATTAAAAAAATGTTTCTGTGTTTGTGAATTGTGTGCACTGTGGCTGCACGTGCATCAACAAAGGAGCAGCGCCAAGCGTGCGCCTGTGTCCCATAAGTAAAGGGCCGGCTGGCTCATTTCTTAATGGGTGGTGTAACCCACAAAGTGCACTAGTCTCCAACAAAAATAAAAAATTATTTTCTGTGTTTGTGTGCGCCTTAGCCACACGTATATATCAATATAACATAAATGGAGGACCAAACTTTCTCCGATAAAAATAAAATAGGGAAAGATCAAGAACCACTTACTCCTAGTGCTGAAGCTGCTGCCACTAGTCATGACATAGACGATAACATGCCATCAACGTCGTCTGCCAAGGCTGATGCCCAATGTCATAGTAGAGGGCACATACAATCCCAAATGACAAAGTTCAGGAAAATGACCTTGAAAAAAAACATTTATATCATCTGAAGAGAAACGTAAACTTGCCAATATGCCATTTACGACACGGAGTGGCAAGGAATGGCTAAGGTCCTAAATCCCGTTGTCCTGTTGTATCCAAGCACCTGCAAGCCACACCGTCAACTCCCTCCTCGTCAATTTCCTCCTTAGTCAGGATCGGAAGTAGTCCTGCAGGCCATGTCACTGGCATGACTGACTCTCCTATCCTGGATTCCTCTGGAGGATCCTGCATTGCTACGCATCCTGCTGCCGCTGCTGCTGTTGCTGCTGCTGGGAGTCGTTCATCATCCCAGAGAGGAAGTAGGAACACCACTACTTTTACTAAACAATTGACCCTCCAACAGTCCTTAGCGAGGAGGATGTAGTACGACAGCAGTCATCCTGAAGAAAAACGTATAACTGAGGCCTTGACTGCTATGTTGGTGTTAGACGTGCGTCCGGTATCCGCCATTAGTGCAGTGGGATTTAGACAATTGATAGAGGTAGTGTGTCCCCGGTTCCAAATCCCATCTAGATTCCACTTCACTAGGCAGGCGATACCGAGACTGTACAGAAACGTCAGAAAAAGTGTCCTCAGTGTCCTGAAAAATGCCGTTGTACCCAATGTCCACTTAACCATGGACATGTGGACAAGTGGAACAGGGCAGACTAAGGACTATATGACTGTGACAGCCCACTGGGTAGATGTATCACCTTACGCAGCAACAGAAGCAGCGTCACCAGTAGCAGCATCTCAGAAACGCCAGCTCGTTCCAAGGCAAGCTACGCTGTGTATCACCGGTTTCAGTAAGAGGCACACCGCCGACAACCTCTTAGAGAAACTGAGGGAAATCATCGCCCAGTGGCTTACCCCACTTAGACTCTCCTGGGGATTTGTGATATCTGACAACGCCACCAATATTGTGCGTGCATTACATCTTGGCAAATTCCAGCACGTCCCATGTTTTGCTCACACAATAAACTTGGTGGTGCAGAATTTTCTGAAAAGCGACAGGGGCGTGCAGGAGACGCTTTGGGTGGCCCAAAAAATTTCTGGCCATTTTCGCCATTCAGCGACTGCGTGCCGAAGACTGGAGCGCCAGCAAACACTCTTGAACCTGCCCCGCCATCACCTGAAGCAAGAGGTTGTGACGCGGAGGAACTCAACCCTCTATATGCTTCAGAGGATGGAGGAGCAGCAAAAGGCCATACAAGCCTATACATCCACCTATGACATAGGCAAAGGAGGGGGTATGCACCTGACTCAAGCACAGTGGAGAATGATTTCCGTGTTGTGCAAGGTTCTCCAGCCCTTCGAACTTGCCACACGTGAAGTCAGTTCAGACACTGCCAGCTTGAGTCAGGTCATTCCCCTCATCAGGCTTTTGCAGAAGCAGCTGGAGAAAGTGAAGGAGGAGCTAAGACGGAGCGATTCCACTCGGCATGTGGGACTTGTGGATGAAGCCCTTCATTCGCTTTGCCAGGATTCCAGGGTGGTCAATCTGTTGAAATCAGATCACTACATTTTGGCCACCGTGCTCGATCCTAGGTTTAAAGCCTATGTGGTGTCTCTCTTTCCGGCCGACACAAGTCTGCAGAGGTGCAAAGACCTGCTGGTGAACACACTGTCAGCTGAAGCGGAACGTGACACGTCAACAGCTCCTTCTTCATTTTCTCCAGCAACTGGGGCTGCCAGGAAAAAACGTAGCTATCCTAAGCAACCCGCTGGCGGTGATGCAGGACAGGCAGGACCAAGTTTGGACATCTGGTCCGGACTGAAGGACCTGGCAACAATTTCTGACATGTCTACTGTCACTACATACGATACTGTCACCATTGACAGAATGGTGGAGGATTACATCGGTGACAGCATCCAAGTAGGCATGTCAGACAGCCCATACCTGTACTGGCAGGAAAAGGAGGCAATTTGGAGGCCCCTGTACAAACTGGCTCAATTTTACCTGAGTTACCCCCCCTCCAGTGTGTACTCCGAAAGAGTGTTTAGTGCAGCCGGGAACCTTGTCAGCGAAAGGCGTAGGAGGTTGCTTCCACAAAATGTGGAGATGATGTTCATCAAAATGAATTATCAACTCTTCCAGGGAGACCAGCCTCCAGAACGTACAGAGGGACCTGTGGTGGTGGATTCCAGTGGGGACGAGTTAATACTCTGTGAGGATGAGGATGTACACAACACTGAAGAGGGTGAGGAATCGGTGGATGAGGAGGATGAGGACGACATCTTGCCTCCGTAGAGCCAGTTTGTGCAGGGACAGATTAATTGCCAGCTTGTTTTGTGGGGGCCCAAACGAACCAATCATTTCAGCCACAGTTGTGTGGCAGACCCTGGCGCTGAAAGGATTGCTTTGCTAAAGTGTGCATGTCCTGTTTATACAAATATGGGTGGGTGGGAGGGCCCAAGGACAATTCCATCTTGCACCTCTTTTTTTTCTTTGCATTATGTACAGTTTGGGGCCTAGTTTTTCAAACTGCCATCCTGTCTGCCACTGCAGTGTCACTCCTAAATGGGTCACGTGTTTGTGCCGCCCACTCGTGTCGCTTAGCATAGTCATCCAGCTACCTCGGTGCAATCTTTTGGACATAAAAACACTATTGTGAGGTGTTCAGAATAGACTGGAAATTAGTGGAAATTAAGGTTATTGAGGTTAATAATAGCATAGGAGCAGAAAAACCCACACATTCTGTGATTTTAGCTGTTTTTATGCTTTTTTTTAAAAAAAATACAGATCCAAAACACAAAACCCAGAACCTAAAACACGGAAGGGTGGTTTTGGCAAAACCAATCCAGATCCAAAACACGAAGAAAGATCCAGATCCAAAACCAAAACACAAAAAGGGGCCGGTGCACACCCCTATAATATATATATATATAATTTTTTTCTTTTACTTCCTTCTTTCTATCCTCTCTGCTGTCTTTTTCTGTAGCTGTAGGTGGGGCTTGGTTCTATTCTCACAGGGCAGCCAGGAGCAGGCGCAAAATATTCAGGAGGGGGGGGGGGGGAGGGTGTTCCATAATTATATATAGACATACACACATAACATACACACAACATGCTTACAAACACACACAGCATACACACATAACGTACACATATAACATGCTTGCAAACACACACACAGCATACATACACACATGACATACTTCCAAGCATACATACACACATTACATACACACATGACATGCTGACAAACACACACAGAATACATACACACATAACATACACACATGGCATACAAACTCACACACAGTATACATACACACACACACACACATTACATACACACTACATACTTACAAACACACACACAGCATACATGCGCACACACATAACATACACAGTACATATTTACAAACACACACACAGCATACATACACACATAACATACACCCTACATACTTACAAACACACACACAGCGTACATACACACACAAGAGACTGACCTGTTAACACAAACACACACCCCCCACCCAACCAACACTAACAAGAGACTGTCACTGACCTGTTAATAACACACACACCACCAAAACCCCCTCCCCTGCCAAAACTAACAAGAAGAGACTGACCTGTAACCTCTCAGTGCTGTGCCCCACCGAACAGCTCCTCGATGCCTTACACTGGGAGATGAGTCACTGCACCATGTGGGAGCCGAGGGAGGCAGAGCAGAGCTCACAGCAGGATTGTGGATAGATCCCCTTCCGTAGATGTACCTACTGAAGGGGATCTATATACACAACCCTCACAGCAGCCAGTCAGGACAGCCGAGCGCCGCTGATATACACCGCAGCGGGCACCCGGCAAACAAAACTTGCAGCAGCGGCCGGGTCAGCATTCTCCGCTCAGTGTGGCTGTGGCCACCCGCACCCTACCTACATATCCTTTCTAGCAGGTGCCCAGCACACCATAACCTGTCTGTCCACAGCACTGCAGAGCGCATGTATTGCTATGGTGGCACTGCCAGGTGGCGCCCCCTGGCGGCCGGCGCCCCTGGCAAGTGCCATCCTGGCCAAAGTATAGATACGCCCCTGTCACCGCCCGATGACTGGCTGACAGAACCTCTGATTCACTTCATTCACTATAGTACAGCACTTTCGTCACGGAATCAAAGCTGTAGAAGAATGTGTAATAAAGTTTTAAATCATTACAGTACTGTGTTTGTGTCCTGTGTTTAAGAAAAATATTTATTTTCTTTATACAGTATTTATAGTTCAGCCGCCAATTACTGTTCGGGCAACTACAGTACAAACTTTCAATGATACAGGATGAATTGATATTCGGGTAACAGCTCGGTTACTGTGTTTACATGTACTAGTATAATATTTAGAAAAGAAGACACATTTTTATTATTATTACAGTAGTATGCTTCCTTCACTGCACCCTCCCTAACAGTAGCGGGTGGGTGGAGTGCAGAAGGATTCAGTAGATGGATGTAAAAGCCTTCTTGGCCTACTGGTAGAGTGGTGGTTTTACATTGCCATGATCCAGGGTTCAAATCCCACTACAGCAAATATTATTTTGTAATCATGATCACTTTAGACTTATTCTCTATTATTTTTTTTATACCATCCGCACTAATCATGTTTCAGAGGCACCTACAGGTGTTGGGGGTTCAGGGACTCAAACCTCAGTTTTAAATAAGACCACATAATTTCCTGTTCTATAAAGTTGCAGTAGTGTATTGAAGGCACTACATTGCTCCACAACCCCATGACACACCCATACAGCTATGGAGTGCTGGGGCTCCAGTGTTGGGTTTCATATGCACCTTCAGTGCCAGGGGCTGAGGCAGGTCAGACACACACACAGGTGTTGGGGGTTCAGGGACTTGAATGTGACTTCAGTTTTAAGTAAGACCACATGATTTCCTGTTCAATAATGTTGCAGTAGTGTATTGAGGGTACTGCATTGCTCCACAACCCCATGACACACCCATACAGCTATAGAGTGCAGGGGCTCCAGAGTTGGTTTTCAGATGCACCTTCAGCATTAGGGGCTGAGGCAGGTCAGACGCACCTACAGCTACTGTAACTTTCTATGCCATGAACTCCGCTCATAGCTCCATATCGGCTTGTATGTACTGCTATGTCCCTTGCTAGCCCCGAATCTTGGCTTTACGTGCTGATACAGTGTCCATATCCCTAGATGAATGTGTGGTTTTAAAGGAGAGGGAGGAGTCAAAGATAACTCTAAGACAGCACATTTGGGGGCTACAGTAGATCACTAAATTGGGGGAGGTTATGTGGGAAGATGATCAGCTCAGTCTGAGACATGTTAAGTGTAAGAATACATGTATATGTATTTAACTCTTTCCTTACATCCACAATACCAACATGGACATAATACCAATAACCAAAATTTAAATTGCCACGTTAACAATTGGCTGAAGAAGCTATCAATCATTGACATACCATAGTAACCAATGTGATCACGCGCTTTGACCGCAAAATAATAAGGGAGACACTGGAAAACTCATTAATCTCCCTCACGCTGGATTTCTGTATTGTGTGAAACACAACCAATAGGAAAGCTGACTGGCAGTCCCGATTGACTGGAATACATGATATTTAGAGAAGGAACTGATGATTGGTCAATAGAGATGACAATTATCAGGGGAGTCATGTAATTGGTGGTCAATCAGTATATATGAAATGTCAACTCGGATGACTAGTTGTTCCAAGCACCAAAGCGAAACGTGTGTCGGGATGACACGCTGCTGAGATAGCTAGCGTGTTCTGTTGTTTTTAATAACTCTCATACAAATGTAAAGTAAGTTAATGTGAAGTTAATGTGTCTATCGGACCCATTTAAGATGCAAAGTACTATGGCTGGGAGTAATGGTAACATGGCTGAGTGTTGAATGTAGTGTTTAAAAAATATAAAGGACACAGGCCCTGATTCAGAGCCGGACGCTCTGACAGAGCGCTCGCTCTGAATCAGGGCCATCCTTCTCTTTTTTTATAGCGGCCTCCTGGTTGCTCGCATAGCTGTGGGTGACCACCCACAGCTATAGCGAGTGGCCAAAAAGATGGTCACGATGGTCAAGACCATCGTGACCATCGGGCTTGCGACGAGACCCTTGTGGTAGGGTCTCGTTGCCGCAAGCCCTGGAGTGCTTTTGGCTCTCTCAGAGCCGAGAGCACTCCCACTGACATCACTTGTGATGTCAGTGGGGCCGGCCCCAGACGGTAGGCGTTCCCATGGGAACGCCTCCGTCTGGGCAGCCACGCCCCCGGCACGCCCACCAAAGGGGGCATGCTGTCACTCACCATCGACAGCACGTCCCTTTTGTAGCGAGACCCGGAGTGACAGCTTGGCCGTTGCTATCCGGGTCTCGCGCATGCGCACGACGGAGCCGGCTCCCTCGTGCGCATGCGCACTGGGCCAACATCAGCGCTCGCGAGCAAGTCTGAATCAGGCCCTCAGTTTGGGCAAAAAAAATAGTTAGCCCTAAGTGATATTTAGGTTGTATGTACCATACTTAGGAAGGACTGCACAACAATCACAAGACTAACCAGAGTGTCACGAGGACACGAGGTTTGCGGTCCTTACCAGTGAGGGCACTGTGACGCGGTCCTTCTGGCAAGGGAGCTGGCGCATGGAGATGGGCAGGGCTGCCATCAGAGATTGTGGGGCCCGGGACTGTCAAAAATAGGCAGGGCCCCTCTCCTTAGGTTGGGGGGAGGGGGGCAGTTTGTCAGAGGTGGGTTTTAACATGATAATCTACAGTATAATAGAGAGAGTATAATACAGTGAGAGCGACAGAGTGGGGTGAGGGTATCAGAGCAAGGTGTGGATGTGAGAATGCAGGGTGAGGGTGGAAATGCAGGGTGAGGGTGGAAATGCAGGGTGAGGGTGGGAATGCGCAGGGTGAGGGTGGGAATGTAGGGTGAGGGTGGGAATGCAGGGTGAGGGTCGGAATGCGCAGGGTGAGGGTGGGAATGCGCAGGGTGAGGGTAGGAATGCGCAGGGTGATGGTGGAAATGCACAGGGTGAGGGTAGGAATGCGCAGGGTGAGGGTGGAAATGCAGGGTGAGGGTGGGAATGCGCAGGGTGAGGGTTGAAAAGAAGGGTGAGGGTTGAAAAGAAGGGTGAGGGTGGGAATGCGCAGGGTGAGGGTGGAAAAGCAGGGTGAGGGTGGGAATGCGCAGGGTGAGGGTGGGAATGTAGGGTGAGGGTGGGAATGCAGGGTGAGGGTGGGAATGCGCAGGGTGAGGGTAGGAATGCGCAGGGTGAGGGTAGGAATGCGCAGGGTGAGGGTGGAAATGCGCAGGGTGAGGGTGGAAATGCGCTGGGTGAGGGTGGAAATGCGCAGGGTGAGGGTGGAAATGCGCTGGGTGAGGGTAGGAATGCGCAAGGTGAGGGTGGAAATGCGCAGGGTGAGGGTAGGAATGCGCAGGGTGAGGTTAGGAATGCGCAGGGTGAGGGTGGAAATGCGCAGGGTGAGGGTAGGATAGCCGCCGCTGTGGCCTCTCCTGATTGGCTGCCGGTCCGCGAGCTACGATTGGCTCGCGGCCAGCGCCACTTTCAAAACTCCTCCAGTGCTTATCCAGTAAGCATCTCACGGGGGTGTTCCACTGCCAGGCTGGTGGGCCCCCTTTCTGTCAGGGCCCGGGACTCTAGTCCCGGCAATCCCCCCCTGATGGCGGCCCTGAAGATGGGCAGTGGGTATGCACAGGGGTCTGCCAGCATTGGGCCATCCTGGCAAGGGTAAGTCTAGCAGTGTCTCAGCACCACAGGTACATGGGCATGTCCATCTTGCCTCAGGTCATGTGACATAGTGGGCTATCCTGATGCGTCAGGTGATCTCTCCAGCCACTCACGCTCTGCTGCTGGGTACTTAAGGGGGTTTAGAGCTCCCTGTAGTTGCCAGTGCAACGTGTTTCAGCATCAGCTATGAGAGTTCTATGCACTCCTGAACCAGACCTTAGCTCTGGTGTTGCCCCAGCTCCTTGCCGGTCCCTGGCTCCCTGCAAACCTGCACCACTCTACCCTGTCTTGCTCCTTGCTGTGGATCAAGTCTGGCTCCTTCTACCTATCCACTTTTCCCTGAAACTGAAGTTCCCAAACCTACCCAATCCTTCCTGAACCTGTAGTTCCCAATTACCTACTCCAGCCTGCACCCGAGTTTTCAGCTAAAACTCTCATCAGCCATCATCACAACGTTACCTGCTTTCCCTTTCAGCAATTATTACAGCAATTTTGGATTACCCTATTTAGCCATCATCTCAGCATTACCTGCTTCCCTTTCAGCAACTATTACAACATTTCTGGATAACCCTGTTCAGCCATCGTCTCAGCATTACCTGATTTCCCTTTCAGCTATTATCACAGTATTCCCGGATTCCCTACCCTGCTATTACCACTGACTTACTGGACTTTTCCTTCAGCTCCACAGTTACCTCAGTTAATCAAGACTTTATTTTAGTTCAGTCACTGATCTGGACATTCATTCATTGCATCACTATTGTTCCTTCAGTCGTGGATGTTAATCAGTATTATTCTTGTACATGTCTACTAGTACTTACAATACATTAAACAACCTACTTTTCACTTTAAATCTGTTCCGGTGTCTGCTCCTGTTAACACCCCGGGTCCACAACAAACACAGATCCTAACATAGAGTATGTGAACTATGGATTTAATGGACACACTGGGAAGATACAAAGGTATCTCTGTACACAGCTTCACTGGTGCCAGCGTCTTAGGGCCTGATTCAGAGCCGGACGATATTTGCGGACGGTCGTTTCAAAAAAGGGGCCGGCTATTTAAATTGAGCGCTCGCTCTTTGCGGTTTGTTGACGCCTCTATGTATGAGCGAGCGAACGAAAAATGCGCTCGCTATTTTGTAAAGACGCCCCTTTGCCGTTCGCATCACACGTCATCTCCGGTATTTATTAGATTAATTGGGTACATCGAAAGGCATGTGTACTGCTCGCAGTGCTTGTGGTAGGTTTTTTCTACCGCTATCACTGCGAGCAGTTCAGGCTGAAAGACAACCAAGTGACGTGGTCGATGACGCTCCTTTACTAATTATGCACACCCATTAAACGCCCTTTTGACCGTTTGGCACGCTTGCGTTCGGATCTCCACTCCCCCGTTTTCAAGCACCTTCCCCTGTTACCACCCACAAACGGTACATTCTGTCAATCAAATTAGCAGCCCCTCGCTGTTTTGCGAGCGCACGATTTCCGACTGCAATGACTGGTTTGTGCATGCGCATTACGACCCATACGCATGCGCAGTTGTGCGAACATCGCTCAAAGCAAACGAGCGGACGCTTACGAGTGGCTCTGAATCAGGCACTTTGTTCCATCGTCCATTATGACTCCCCAAAGGTTACTCAGAAGGCCATGATCAACTGATCTGTGACCGATGTTGAAATATTTTACGCAGATGCCTGGATTTATAAAGCCAGGCATCTGCGTAAAATATTTCAACATCGGTCACAGATCAGTTGATCATGGCCTTCTGAGTAACCTTTGGGGAGTCATAATGGACGATGGAACAAAGTGCCTGATTCAGAGCCACTCGTAAGCGTCCGCTCGTTTGCTTTGAGCGATGTTCGCACAACTGCGCATGCGTATGGGTCGTAATGCGCATGCACAAACCAGTCATTGCAGTCGGAAATCGTGCGCTCGCAAAACAGCGAGGGGCTGCTAATTTGATTGACAGAATGTACCGTTTGTGGGTGGTAACAGGGGAAGGTGCTTGAAAACGGGGGAGTGGAGATCCGAACGCAAGCGTGCCAAACGGTCAAAAGGGCGTTTAATGGGTGTGCATAATTAGTAAAGGAGCGTCATCGACCACGTCACTTGGTTGTCTTTCAGCCTGAACTGCTCGCAGTGATAGCGGTAGAAAAAACCTACCACAAGCACTGCGAGCAGTACACATGCCTTTCGATGTACCCAATTAATCTAATAAATACCGGAGATGACGTGTGATGCGAACGGCAAAGGGGCGTCTTTACAAAATAGCGAGCGCATTTTTCGTTCGCTCGCTCATACATAGAGGCGTCAACAAACCGCAAAGAGCGAGCGCTCAATTTAAATAGCCGGCCCCTTTTTTGAAACGACCGTCCGCAAATATCGTCCGGCTCTGAATCAGGCCCTAAGACGCTGGCACCAGTGAAGCTGTGTACAGAGATACCTTTGTATCTTCCCAGTGTGTCCATTAAATCCATAGTTCACATACTCTATGTTAGGATCTGTGTTTGTTGTGGACCCGGGGTGTTAACAGGAGCAGACACCGGAACAGATTTAAAGTGAAAAGTAGGTTGTTTAATGTATTGTAAGTACTAGTAGACATGTACAAGAATAATACTGATTAACATCCACGACTGAAGGAACAATAGTGATGCAATGAATGAATGTCCAGATCAGTGACTGAACTAAAATAAAGTCTTGATTAACTGAGGTAACTGTGGAGCTGAAGGAAAAGTCCAGTAAGTCAGTGGTAATAGCAGGGTAGGGAATCCGGGAATACTGTGATAATAGCTGAAAGGGAAATCAGGTAATGCTGAGACGATGGCTGAACAGGGTTATCCAGAAATGTTGTAATAGTTGCTGAAAGGGAAGCAGGTAATGCTGAGATGATGGCTAAATAGGGTAATCCAAAATTGCTGTAATAATTGCTGAAAGGGAAAGCAGGTAACGTTGTGATGATGGCTGATGAGAGTTTTAGCTGAAAACTCGGGTGCAGGCTGGAGTAGGTAATTGGGAACTACAGGTTCAGGAAGGATTGGGTAGGTTTGGGAACTTCAGTTTCAGGGAAAAGTGGATAGGTAGAAGGAGCCAGACTTGATCCACAGCAAGGAGCAAGACAGGGTAGAGTGGTGCAGGTTTGCAGGGAGCCAGGGACCGGCAAGGAGCTGGGGCAACACCAGAGCTAAGGTCTGGTTCAGGAGTGCATAGAACTCTCATAGCTGATGCTGAAACACGTTGCACTGGCAACTACAGGGAGCTCTAAACCCCCTTAAGTACCCAGCAGCAGAGCGTGAGTGGCTGGAGAGATCACCTGACGCATCAGGATAGCCCACTATGTCACATGACCTGAGGCAAGATGGACATGCCCATGTACCTGTGGTGCTGAGACACTGCTAGACTTACCCTTGCCAGGATGGCCCAATGCTGGCAGACCCCTGTGCATACCCACTGCCCATCTTCAGGGCCGCCATCAGGGGGGGATTGCCGGGACTAGAGTCCCGGGCCCTGACAGAAAGGGGGCCCACCAGCCTGGCAGTGGAACACCCCCGTGAGATGCTTACTGGATAAGCACTGGAGGAGTTTTGAAAGTGGCGCTGGGCGCGAGCCAATCGTAGCTCGCGGACCGGCAGCCAATCAGGAGAGGCCACAGCGGCGGCTATCCTACCCTCACCCTGCGCATTTCCACCCTCACCCTGCGCATTCCTAACCTCACCCTGCGCATTCCTACCCTCACCCTGCGCATTTCCACCCTCACCTTGCGCATTCCTACCCTCACCCAGCGCATTTCCACCCTCACCCTGCGCATTCCTACCCTCACCCTGCGCATTCCTACCCTCACCCAGCGCATTTCCACCCTCACCCAGCGCATTTCCACCCTCACCCAGCGCATTTCCACCCTCACCTTGTGCATTCCTACCCTCACCCTGCGCATTCCCACCCTCACCCTGCATTCCCACCCTCACCCTACATTCCCACCCTCACCCTGCGCATTCCCACCCTCACCCTGCGCATTCCCACCCTCACCCTGCGCATTCCCACCCTCACCCTTCTTTTCAACCCTCACCCTTCTTTTCAACCCTCACCCTGCGCATTCCCACCCTCACCCTGCATTTCCACCCTCACCCTGCGCATTCCTAACCTCACCCTGTGCATTTCCACCATCACCCTGCGCATTCCTACCCTCACCCTGCGCATTCCCACCCTCACCCTGCGCATTCCGACCCTCACCCTGCATTCCCACCCTCACCCTACATTCCCACCCTCACCCTGCGCATTCCCACCCTCACCCTGCATTTCCACCCTCACCCTGCATTCTCACATCCACACCTTGCTCTGATACCCTCACCCCACTCTGTCGCTCTCACTGTATTATACTCTCTCTATTATACTGTAGATTATCATGTTAAAACCCACCTCTGACAAACTGCCCCCCTCCCCCCAACCTAAGGAGAGGGGCCCTGCCTATTTTTGACAGTCCCGGGCCCCACAATCTCTGATGGCAGCCCTGCCCATCTCCATGCGCCAGCTCCCTTGCCAGAAGGACCGCGTCACAGTGCCCTCACTGGTAAGGACCGCAAACCTCGTGTCCTCGTGACACTCTGGTTAGTCTTGTGATTGTTGTGCAGTCCTTCCTAAGTATGGTACATACAACCTAAATATCACTTAGGGCTAACTATTTTTTTTGCCCAAACTGAGGGCCTGATTCAGACTTGCTCGCGAGCGCTAATGTTGGCCCAGTGCGCATGCGCACGAGGGAGCCGGCTCCGTCGTGCGCATGCGCGAGACCCGGATAGCAACGGCCAAGCTGTCACTCCGGGTCTCGCTACAAAAGGGACGTGCTGTCGATGGTGAGTGACAGCATGCCCCCTTTGGTGGGCGTGCCGGGGGCGTGGCTTCCCAGACAGAGGCGTTCCCATGGGAACGCCTACCGTCTGGGGCCGGCCCCACTGACATCACAAGTGATGTCAGTGGGAGTGCTCTCGGCTCTGAGAGAGCCAAAAGCACTCCAGGGCTTGCGGCAACGAGACCCTACCACAAGGGTCTCGTCGCAAGCCCGATGGTCACGATGGTCTTGACCATCGTGACCATCTTTTTGGCCACTCGCTATAGCTGTGGGTGGTCACCCACAGCTATGCGAGCGACCAGGAGGCCGCTATAAAAAAAGAGAAGGATGGCCCTGATTCAGAGCGAGCGCTCTGTCAGAGCGTCCGGCTCTGAATCAGGGCCTGTGTCTCAATACATCTCTCGGCGGCTGCTACATTCACATATTTTTGCATAGCAGCTGCATAAAATGCTGCAGTCACGATGGGATTAGAGCACAACTCTGAATCAGGCCCAATATTAACCTTACATTTTCTCACAGCTCAAAAGTAAAGTATTACTTCCCCACCCCATTGTAGACTTATGAAATATAGTGGATTTAATTGTTGTTTTATAGGAAGCAATTCTTTTTTAACTCTAAATATCTCAGAACAAACCGGCATTACAAGGTTTGAACTTAATGTAACTGTAATTGCTATTGTGCAGTGAATATTTTATTTAAAATGCTTGGACAGGACTATATTTTAAGTTTGTACTGCTCTAGGCTAGGTCACGTTGAAAAATGTTGTCTAGCTGTGGCTCTACTTATAGTTAACATTGAAATGTTCACACCAATATACAAGATATTTGACAGCATAAACTACCAAAATATTAAACCAAAAATCAAAGAGATGGTAAAAAAAAATTAAAAAATACCTACCGTAACCAGGGTGTATATTTAGAGCAAGGCTGTCTGGACATTAAGGGGTTTATGTAATAGGTTCATGGAGTACGGAAACATCGGGATTTAATTGAGTTCACTAATAAATTTAAAGCAGCAATCAGTTATAAAGCGAAACTAGCCTTCTAAATCGCTTTAAATTAACGGCGAACTTGCTGAAATCCCTCCAGTTGTAATCTCTGAACGTATTACTTAACCCACTGATTGTGAAGATGCCTCCAATTAGTCAACCAACAACCATATTTCACTTTATTTAGTCCCCTTCATTCATTATTTTTCTGGAAAAACGGTACTTGGCAAGGACCAAAAAAAAAATAAAAAATTTATTAAAATAGACATAACCAAAGCTCTGCCCTGTACAGTCCACTTATACAGTGAATAAAGCCTTGTCACATCATCGCTATACCTGGATGTTGTGAGGATTAGAGTAAAATTTACTTACATGTTTCTGATGTTGCTGAATAAAAAACTTTTTTCTTTTGAAAGATATTTTCAGAATGTTTACCCTAGATGGAAAAGATAACAGCTGTACAAAAAGGTATAAAACAACAATCACCTACTGACAATATATAGAACAGCAATATTTATATGGGAAATCATGTAAATAAATCAAATCTTCTAAACAGATTTCCTGTGTATGCTGAACAATTTTATACAGGTTGAGTCTCCGATATCCAAAATGCTTGGGACCAGGGGTATTTTGGATAACGGAATATTCCGTATTTTGGAATATTTGCATATCATAATGAAATATCTTGGGAATGGGACCCAAATATACACACACAATACATGTATGTGTTATATACACCTTATACACACAGCCTGCAGGTAATTGTATACAATATTTTCAATAATTTTGTGGCTCAAACAAAGTTTGTGTACATACATAAATTCAGGCATGTTTCATATACACCCTATACACATAGCCTGAAGGTAATTTTATACAATATTTGTAATAATTTGTGCCTTAGACAAAGTTTGTGTACATTGAACCATCAAAAATCAATGGTTTCATTTTCTCAGTCAAGCCAAAAAAATTCCGTATTTCGGAATATTCCATATTTCGGAATATTTGAATATGGGAGACTCAACCTGTATATGGCCTCAGAAATCCCAGAATCTGGCATGAGTCCACTTCTACTGTAAGTATGTGTATGGTTATATGTGATAAAACCATATGGATATGGTTTTATGTGATGAGTCCGTTTCTACTGTAAGTATGGATATGGTTTTATATGTTGTGTAGGTGCAGGTATGTAATTTAAATACATTTTGTTACAAAGGAAATGCACTTTTGGGAGTTTCTTCTATTGATATAATACCGTACCTAGGTTCATAGGTATTCACCTGTATTAGATTAACATTAAGGAAGAGTTGTTATATGAGGAATGATTTTGACATATTAGGAATCTAATTTGGCAGGTCAGAGGCGTGCCAAACATATTTTGCACCCCATGTGAGTCTCCCCACCCTGTGTGCTGTCGCCCCCAGAACATACCAAAGGGGGCATGTCTTGTGGGGGATGGGCATGCATGCACTCGGCATCTATTCCCATCCCCCCACCCCATTGGTAGGAGAGTGTGACTGTCCTGCCCAAAGAGGACAGTGCTCATTCCCACTATGCCCCACAGTGCCCCCATGTATGCTACATACTGCCTTCCCTCCAGTGCCCCCGAGTACTTACGTCCTGTGGCCTGCTCCTCCTGAACCCTCCCAACTCTGTGTTCTGCATGCACAATGAGCTCCTACAGTGCTCAGTCACTACCACAGTCCTGAGCGGCATCAATGTCATACAGTAAGTCTCTGAGTGTCTGCGAGTGACACAGACAGTCAGACTAGATTCATACTGACACCTCCTTAGAAAAAGACCGAATCTGCCACCTGTATCATCAAACTATGTTGATCCAGTGTATTTTAATGAAGAGATTTAGGTTTGGAAGTACTTGAGAACGATCCTTAAAAACATTTACATCAGCTGTATTAAAGTGTGTCAGGGTGTCTGGGTAAAAGTAAATATATACCCATAATGGGACTGTTTCTGTGATGGACACAAGTGGAAATGTGGCTGGATATCTGCATATTGTGCACCTGCCAAAGAAATAAATCAGCACCTGCGCATGCACCAGATCAGGTATATGCACACAGGTATATGCAAATGGAATGAGTCATCCGCCAGCGAAGGACACTACGCGTAAAATGATGGTAACTGGATACCGACCATGTGAACAAACCTAACTGTTCGTGGGAGTGTAATGAGCGTGCATGCTGACTTCCTCGCTCGAACATAGCATGCAAATGAAAATTGAATACTTGTTTCAGATGGATCTTTCGACCCAGCATGAGGTGGGTGCAAGTAAAGATACTAATGATAATGGTTGTGGCTGCAAACATAAAACCAATTGCAGAATAGACTTCAACATGCATATGTACAGATTTTTAGTATACAGTACATGGACGGATTCTCTCATTAGCACAAGTAGGTAGCCTAACGTGGCTGAACGGATAAGTAGCATCGGATTGGAAAGATTGTTATAAATACATTTATTCACCTCACTATATAAAATTGTTATCCTATCCATTACAATCTTTCCAAATATACACACAATATTTGGAAAAATTGTAATTTTTACAAAATTATACAGTCAACACATGTATTACATAAAGGTTTTATATATCCATATAAGAAAAACATTTTTTATACTACTTGCAAAAATAAATGTATTCACCTCACTATATCAAATTTTTATCCTATCCATTATGGACTTGACAAGTACCATATGTGTAGAATTAATTCAAAATTATAACTATACCGTTCTGGAATAATTATTATAGCTATACTCATAACAAAGGTAAAAGCAACTTCTATAATTGAGAACACACAATAATTGCAATAATCAACTATTGAGTAAAAGTGACTATCCAAGTATCAGCTAATTGAGAATCATTAAGCTATAAGGAGAATTAACATTCAACAATAGAGAATTAAAAATGCATTATATGAAAATTAATGAATTGTTACTAAAAATGCTCATATTCAAAATAAGCTAAACGGGAACAGTATTAATTAATAAGCAAAGTGTGCTAATGGTTACAATCAGAATACCAAAATCATCAAATGGAACTTATGATCACTACTATACATCTATAGAGTCAGCATTATTGTAATAACCATGCTACTTATATAGTCTGTATGTTTCTCCCCCCAATTAATTTATTTTAAATAATCACACTCTCAGTCACAATGGATATTGAATGGCTTATAGTTACATGTTACCTATGTACATATATGTTTGTACGTCTGTCTCCCCCACTGTATCAATCACTACTTTTGGAGCCAGGGTAAAACACATTTATCCGTATATTTACAACTTGGGATACTCGTTCCTTGATTGACAAGAACAAGCACCTATCAGAGATTCCAATCAATTGAAAAACACGGACTGGGATATGTATGGCTATTTAAACCACAACACCAGAACCAATAGAGATCCTTGAAGAAGGCCACAATAGCTGTCTGAAATGCGTTGGACCCTTCACCCGTTACTACACATCAGGGAACAACCAGAGTTACCTGGTCGCGTGGAGGGATGAAGTAGCGGCAAACACCCATTGCGGACAGAGCCGCGAGTGAAGCTAAGAGTTGGTTCATGTCAAAGGGAAAGACTGTATTAGCCGGGAGACATTGGGAGGACGGCGCTTGCCAGCGCTACACCCGCCGCGTATGCTGTCCACCCGAACACCCCCCACATTACCAGTGATTCCACCTCTGAACCACTAAGGAGACGCTACATGAGCACTGCCATTTAGCAGTACATGGGAGCGCCATCCGACAATACTTACCTCACCACCCCTTCACTGCTGGGCGAGACTGTCAGTTACTGCAGAATTGACAGTCGGCACTATCCGCTACTGCATTCTGGATCCCTGAAAATAAATTTACATACACCAGAATCTATTTGGAACAATGACACTGTTCTGCATTCATTTCTGAACTCATTATTTAACCATTGGAACTCCATTCATTTAATTCACCTGGATGTATAAGATTATTTTCCTTTAAATCAATTTATTTATTTATTTAACTTTTTTACTCCAATATTTTTATTTGAATTTCATTCACCTTTTTTGTTTAAAGATTTTATACTTTTCTACAAATAACTCCCCCTTTTTTTATACACCCCCCCTCACTGTCATCCCCTCCCTTTCCTTCATGTTTCCCTGTAAGTATTTTTCACGTCTGTCTGTCTCCATTGTGAGCCTATGATTACAATAAAATTCCATCATTTAAACTAATAACAGAATCTCATTATAGTTATTTTTATTTTATTTTCCCATAAGACCATAGATTAGGACCTATTACTTAATTATTTAAGTCACACATTTCTTTTAAATAGACTAAAAATCCTAAGGTGAGCGCTAGCTGCCCCAAATTAAATTCGTATGTAAATCTAGGAGAGTGGTGACCTCACCAGCAAAACCGCTCCCAAACCCACTCCAGTTCCATGTAGAGGACCGCATGATAGATAACCTGATTAAGCATAATAGAGCTATTGATAAAAAAAAATTACATATATATATATATATATACACACACACACACACAAACTCTTTCTTAATATTTAACTCTGCATTTTAAAAAAAAGTTAAAGAAGATTGTAGCTTGAAAATGATACATCTAGTACAATGATTATAGCTTGAGAATGATACATCTAGTACAAATGAATGAAACATGTTTGCAGACAATTAGTAAACTTGCATGAAGCGTGAAGCAAATATGTTAGGTACTTACCACGGATAGAAACTGGTGCATATTTGTTTTCTATACGCTGCTATGCCTGCTGAAGCAATTCCAATTATTAGGTCTAAGTTATGAAGGTCCTGGAAAGAAATACATTTCATTTTTTTAACATAAATGTAATGATGACAGCAAATGTTGGTTTATGTTATTTCTTACTAGTAGGACTGGTGTTAGGTGACTCGACACCCAGCGCCGCCCCGTGAACCGCCTCCACCCCTTCCCCTCACTGTGCCCTCCCCCATAAAATAATCAGAGCCGCAGACTGTGACTGTTGGATATGGGACAGACCACCACTAATTATTATACAGAAAATACAAAATGCTTGTAATAGACAGTTAAGTGACAACACCATCAACTATGACTTCTACATGGCATGGTTTATAAACCTACTATTTACAGCAGCTCCCTGTCCGTGTCTCCTCTCCCACCAGCAGCTTACACCCCATGTCCCTCTAGCAGCAGCTCCATGCCCATGTCTCCTCTCCTGCCAGCAACTTGAGTGACAGGAGGGGCGGGCCGTAGGCAGAGAAAGTACATAGAGCTGGAAACTAAGGAGGGGGAGGAGGCCGTGGCCATACATAGTGGCTCTCTGTCTGTGGGACTTCTGTGCAGGGCCGTGTTGGAACTAGTTGCACCTTAGAGGTGACGAAACCCAGCTCCACCCTGTCCCTGCCCATTTTAACCCGAGTCTACCATATTCCCACATATACTGACACTCTTCCCCATAGTACAGCATAAATCACACACCCAACAGTTCTGCCTGTTTCCAATTACATTGTAAACTATCTCACAAGCAAAGCCCTCCCTACCCTTTTCTCTCAAATCTGCATTTATAGTATTTTGTCGAACTTTTATGTACCTTTTTTACGCATACTCAATTGTATTGGAACAGTGCTACTGTAGCTGTGAAATAATTTTCAAGAAAATAAACATTCAACCATATTTTAGAAATGTGTATGCTCTTTTTTATTATTCCAATGCTTTATTTTGGTTTATGCATTTCAAATATTTGTTTTCACATGCCACTGCAGGACACCCCACTTAGTGGGAACAGATACCCCATTAAATGAAGCTTGACACACACCCTCAATGGCGCTCCATGCTGCACATTTTACTACAATCTATAATCTCCCTGAAACTAATTTTCAAAAGTAGGCAAGTATGATGTAGTCTCAGTTTCCTCTACTTAGCAGACAGGAGTCAGGAGTGACTAGGACCTAATTTTGAGATGAAAGTAAAGCAAAAGAGAGCAAATAACTGGGTCAAACCATGTTGAAATGCAAGTGGTGCAAGAACATTTTTTTTTGCATGCAGTGTAAATCATAATTGCCAACTCTACCTGATTGTCATGTAGACTCACTGGAATAGTAGCAATCTCAAAGGTTATCCCCCAGCACTCGGAATGTTATTAGCAATAAGACTTGAAAAACTACAAGGTGGTAGATAATTCAGAGATCTCAGTTGCATATGTTCTCAAAAATATGTTTAAGCCTCCAGGTCATGTCACTGCATCTCTGATATTGGAGGTTCCTACTTCTAAGTCAAAGTCCGGAGCGCGGAACCCCAAAAAGCCAGCAAAGGCCAGCCACCCCAGGGCAGCACACCAGTGAAAGACTAAGTTGTTAGTACGTGTTAATAATAATATCAAAAGCTATGTGTTATAGGGTGATACACAGGTGAAGAGTGTAATTAAAGTGCTAAATAAAGTAGTATTAGTGTTAATAAAGTGCTAAATAGAGTGTTCTAGTGTGCCACCCCAAACCAGTCCAGCCATACCAATACAGGGAGCATCGTGCCACAAACTCATTCCTAAAAATAATTAGTGTGTTTACTGAGCAATAACTGCTGTTTTGGGGCTCATTTACATTTGGATGCAAGTCAACTTTATGACACACCTCTGAGATGTAACAGTACAAGTCCATTTTAACACTGCACTCATAGGTATAGCTTTCACAATCTCCCTGCAACGCTTTTTCAAAAGTAGGTAAATATGGTGTAAACAGGCTGTTTTTGCATGCAGCTCACAAATACTGGGCAACTACATTTTTACACATCAGTTTAGATATCAGTTTAGACACGCCCTTCTTAAATCTAAAGCTGGGTACACTACACACTAAACGATATGTCGCCAGATCCTGCGGATCGTGCCGACATATCAACCACAGAGGCTAGTGCGTACAAACTATGCGTGACCATGCGCACTCCTGTGAGTCGTCCATCGAGGTTGTTTCATCATCCTGCATGTAGAGCCAATAGAAAGACCCAGATGCTGATTGGTCACTGCATCATTCATTGTGTACCGCCCGATAAATCGTGCAGTTGGGGGTCGCATCACTGGGTACACACAACGGCAAGTGTGCACCTAGTTTTAATCCTTCTGCACATTTTAAATCTGCCCCACTTGCAGTGCAACATGATTTTGCCATGGTGAACAGTTACTTGCTCTTGGTTTACTTAAACATAAAATAAGGCCCATAGTGTGGTCTTCTGCTGCTGTAGCCCATTCACTTCAAGATTTAACATTATGTGCTTTCAGAGATTATCTTCTGCATACAACTTGTAACACTCGGCTTTTTGAGTTACTGTCAGGTTGAAGTAGTCTGGTAATTTTCCACTGACTCTTGACATTAACAAGGCATTTTATTCTTTGAGCTGAAACTTATTGAACTTTTTTGTTTGTGCACCATTCTCTATATTATTTATAAAGTGTTGCACATCCCAAAAGAACAGCAATTTCTGAAATAATCACACTACAACGGGTGGCACCAACAGTCATTCCATGTTCACATTTCTTGCCTATTCTGGGGTTTGTTCTAAACAACTACTGAACCTGTTGCTCATATCTGCACATGCTTTTATGTATTCAGTTGCTACCATATTAAAGGGGCTGTAGCCGTATTTAAATAGGTGAGCCACACTAACTGTCACCCCAACTGCTGCCAAACATCACTGGCATTGTAAAAAATGTACACAAAATATCAAGATCTGCAGTCTTAACAAAACCTAGGGAGTTTCCTCCAACCTCTACAACGGGATACAATTAAAACAAAGTAGGAATTGAGAAAAAGCCACTCTCTGACCTTACGAAACATTCACATGCAAAAAAAGGCCAGGGTCCCACACCAGGGGCGTTTCAAGAGAGGGGGCCTGTGTGTAGTCTCTGTCATGGGCCTCCTCTTCTCAGTCCGGCAACCGGCAGCGCACTGACCGCAGCACGGCCAGCGCCACGCTGATAGACTCTGGGCAGTAGAGTGCCCACAGTCTGTAGCACATGAGCAGGTCATTTTCCCTGTACTGAGCATATGCAAAATGACAGGAAAATGGCTGCGATGGACATGGGACTCCAGAGAGGTAAGTATAATATGGGTGCAAAATGTGCGCTGTGGGCCACTCCTGGACCCAGGGGCCCATGTGCACCAGACACCTTGCATCCATTATAAATATGCCCCTGTTCCACACCTATGATGACAGAACAGGAACAAATCAAAATATAATTATGACTGTCTATTTTTATTCTGAGCTTAAGTAAATGTAAAAGTTTTAAATAATATCTATGTATAATCGTCTATCTGAAATATACCTTGCAAAAGAAAACAAACATCTAAAAGTTCTTAACAGGAATTACAAGAGATTGACTGATCTTATAATTAGCCAAGTAAGAAACTGACTATACACTGGTGTTTTAAGTGTATTGGTGCATACCATTTATCGTTTGATCATTTAAATCTACCTGTTTTTGCCCCTTCAAATGACCAAACGTTGCGCGGACATGAACGGTTTATATCAACCATCGCCCGTGTATGCAGGCCAGCCTGGTCGATATCGACAAGGTTAGCCTGGTTACTATAGGGACCCTCGATCGTTGATCGAGGGTCGTTATAGTAGTTAGGGGAATGGAGCAAGCGTGAGGTATGAAGTACACCGAAGGGACGAGGAATCACGACTTCCGTCGCTTCCCCCATGAGTGACGTCAAGTCGCAGTCTGTACTGTGTTGCCATAGCAACCCAGATGCTATATGAATGCCTTGATGGAAAATATATTGTGCAAAGTAAATAACCCACCACTGTTAAGTGAATAGAATACCAGAATGTGGAACAAAGCTACCCATATACTTCAAGTTACAATGAGACAAGAGCTATCCGCCACAAGGAATAATCATAGTGGATCAGGCATGATGCAGAAATAGTGGATACGGAGGCATGAAAGCAGCAGAACATGATGAGATATTATAATAACTTAGTAATAAAAAACATATACATAAGAACAGTATGAACTATTAATGTTACTTGAATCACAACGTACTGGACAAAATCTATAACACAAAGAATGAATCTGCTGTAAGAAGTTATCTAAAAACAGTGAAACCGATCATGTCGAATAGTGTACCATAATACACGTGTATACTCTTGTGTAAACCCTGTCAAAAAACCCTCTAAGTATGAATGTGTTGTATGTGGTGTATGTTGAAACCATGTTAGTAAAAAAGTGTATTTTAAAAGTGAAAATATAATTACTAGGGATGTGCAGGCTCGGATTAGTTCAGATTTTCCAGCCAAATTCTGATTTTTCCTGCCAAAAATTGGGTCTCAGAAAGAGGCAAATCATCATCTTTCATGGACAAACATCATCATTCCTGGACAAAAGTCCATGAAAGATGATGTTTGTCCATGAAAGATGACGTTCTGCCTCTTTCTGAGACCCGATTTTTGCAGGGAAAAATCCAAATTTGGTGGGAAAATCCAAACTAATACGAGCCTGCACATCCCTACTAATAACCCATATCCTTAAAACGCGTGTATCTGATCTCATTACCCTAAACCTATAATGTAGATAATGTGTGTAAACTGAACATTTGATCATACGTGTTGGAACTACAGTGTGAAGAACATCTGTGAGTGGACAATTAAATGTGTGTAATAAATCATGATGTGTACACATCCCAGTCAACATGTGTTAAAATATCTTGTCGCATCAATGTGAAAAAAAGTGAGAAATTTTAACATCTTAAATAAGCAGAATCCCATACTTCTGACTGCTCATTTAAAAACAGTCCACTGAATCATTTCATTAAGTCCTTGTGGACTCATACTGTTCAAAATGAAGATCCACCATGCCTCCATTTGTAGTAATTTTCCAGCACGATCTCCCCCTCTAAGACTCTTGGGCACATGATCAAATAACTGATTTCTGAATTCGCTAAGTTTATGTCCTTGTTTGGTAAAATGTCTTCCAACTGGCTGATCTGATGTTTTTTCTTGTAATACAAATTTTATGGCAAATCTACGAAGGGCCATTCTCTCTCTAGCCGTCCATATTGATTTGTCCACGTATGCCAAGCCGCATGTCAATATATGTTTAATCCTGTAGAGTTTACTTGAAATTGGATGTTGGAAAGTCTGACCTGTTGTCATTTTGTTACAAGTGGTACATTTCAAACACTTATAGCATCTTGGAGCCTTACTCAAGAATCTTGACTGATCCTGAGAAGTATCATCCTGTTCAAAGTCTGTAATGTCTGTATGGACCACAATATCATTAATGTTTTTCCTCTTGTATAACAGGATAAGGGTCTGTTCTTTTTAAAACACATAAGACTTTTATCTGTGGAGATGATTGGCCACAAAGCTCTCATTGCTCTGGGAACCACAGGACTATGTGTTGTGTTCATTAACAAACGGAATTAATTAATCTTGTTTCTTATTAGTAGGTGTCAATAAACTACTCCTGGTAATTTTCAAAACTTCATTTTTATGTTTGGCAAGTAGTTTGGGTTCATCTTCCCTTTCCAAAAATGTAAGTACCACTTCATCCAATGCGGTATCCAACTCCAAATGGTTACTAGTTATTCTGGCTACTCTGATAATTTGTGACCTGGGTAAGCCTTCTTGAGTGCCAAGTGGTGGTGACTATTGTCCCTCAATAATGTGTTTTTATCTGTGGGCTTGGTATAAACCCCCATATATAATTTGTTGTTTCGTATAGTCACCAGGACATCCAGGTAGTTTAAACAAGTTTCACTTATTTGATGTGTGATTTTAATGGGGGAATTTCTGGTGTTGATATAATTTACCAGTGTTTGTAATTTCTCCATACATCTTGTCCAAAGAATGAACACATCGTCTATGTATCTTGAATACCTAAAGATATACCTGGCAAAATCGGGATCAAAGAAAAACATTTGTTGTTCCTCATGAAACATAAAGACATTAGCAAACGAAGGCAATACATTACTTCCCATGGCACATCCACTAATGTGGCGATAAAACTTACCATTGAATAAGAAAAAAATCCTGGTTAAAGTTAGCTCTAGTAATGTAAGAAATAGATCCAGGTCTAGCACATTCATGTTTTCCTTAATCAAAAAAGCTTTCATGGCTTCTAAACCAT
This sequence comes from Taudactylus pleione, assembly GCA_031769625.1. Taxonomy (NCBI): domain Eukaryota; kingdom Metazoa; phylum Chordata; class Amphibia; order Anura; family Myobatrachidae; genus Taudactylus; species Taudactylus pleione. The sequence goes on from JAUIMM010000136.1 coordinate 1,055,292, forward strand.
GTACATGAGAGATACTTGTGTATAGGCTGTGTCTATTACACATATAATAGTACCATCCAGAACTGTGTTAATGGAATTGATACTATCTAAAAAATCAGTTGTATCCTTAATATAGCCACTCTGCTTTGTGATTAGTGGTTGTATAATGTTATCCAAAAACATGGAAATTAGCTGAAATATAGAGTTCTGAGATTAAATAATGGGCCTCCCCGATGGTTTGGCCTCATCCTTGTGTATTTTGGGGACCGTAAAAAGTACCGGGAAATCTTGTTTCAGGGCTTGGCATATTTTTTTGGTAATAAGGCCGTCCAGTTCAGCTTTATCCAGTATGATGTCCACTTCTTTTTTATCTCTCCAAAGGAACCGCTGATAACATTTCATAAGAATTAATGTTAGCTAACTGTAAATTTCATCCTTATAATCAGACAGGTTGAATATAACCCCCCCCCCCCCCCCCTTGACTGATTATAAGGAGAGAGAGAGATTCAAAAAGAGAAGTGGACATCATACTGGATAAAGCTGACAGCCTTATTACCAAAAATGAGATCAGATACACGTGTTTATGGATATGGGTTATTAGATTTTCACTTTTAAAGTACACTTTTTACACACATGGTTTCCACATACACCACATACAACACATTCATACTTAGAGGGTTTTTTTTAACAGGGTTTCCACAAGGCTATACACATACACTATGCTACACTATTTGACATGATCGGTTTCACTGTTTTTAGATGACTTCTTACAGCAGATCAATTCTTTGTGTTATAGATTTTGTCCAGTATGTTGTACTTCAAGTAACATTAATATTTCATACTGTTCTTATGTATATTTTTTATTACTAAGTTATTATAATGTCTGATCATGTTCTGCTGCTTTCATGCCTTCGTATCCACTATTTCTGCATCATGCCTGATCCACTATGATTATTCCTTGTGGCGGATAGCTCTTGTCTCATTGTAACTTGAAGTATATGGGTAGCTTTGTTCCACATTCTGGTATTCTATTCACTTAACGGTGGTGGGTTATTTACTTTACACAATATATTTTCCATCAAGGCATTCATATAGCATCTGGGTTGCTATGGCAACACAGTACAGACTGCGACTTGACGTCACTCATGGGGGAAGCGACGGAAGTCGTGATTCCTCGTCCCTTCGGTGTACTTCATACCTCACGCTTGGCGGGCTCTATTTTCTATTTAAAGGTTAGTGGTTTTGCTTTATCTAACACATACCAAACCAATGATCCCGGCGCTAATCTGGAAGTCCAAATTTTACCAAATAGATGTGCAACAACCAGTTACTAAAAAGCAGCAAGTCTAAAATGATGGGATATGTGAACACCCATAAAAAACCAAGAATACAATTTGCATCAGACTGCGCTAATATAAAGGAATCCACTGCACGATAGCAGACTTCACATGCATACATAAATCAGTCATGGCTCCAAAATCTAACACATGCCTTGTTTCACATATGTATTTCATTTAATACAATTTTGATTATTTATATGAGTCTCCGAGTGCCGCCGCTTATTTGTGTTGTTTGATCGATTCGGAAGGCACCGGAGCAGCTGATATTGTACAAGTTAGTGCCGGTCAGATTGGAGACTAAAATAAATAAATATATCTATATATATATATATATATATATATACATACATAGTAGTTCAAATTGCCCGCACTCAATACAAGTCATCAGTAAGGTGGGGTGCTCAATTTAAAGACAAAGTCCATAGGTAGAAAAAATATATATAATCGGCACTCACCAGGTTTTGTAGAAAAAATACAAACTTTTAATCACCATTCATGGCTAGAGGGTAAAAATACAAACTCATGGCTGGACTATCATCAGGACAAAGCAGCAAGGGTGAATCAATAAGCAACCAAATGGAAAGTGAACACCACCACCAAAGAAGCTGACATATATACCCCTATCAATTACTGAGAAGACACGCCCATCGATCCACCTCTCTCCGGATCACACATCAAAATGCTAATCAATGAGGTACACCATCATATAAGCGCCCCAAATTATGAGTAGAAAACATCAAGCATAGATGTCATATGAACATATACAGAAATAGTAAGAGACTGCTGCAGTTACCTGATAAACAAAAGTTGGAAACTCCGGAGAACCGGAAGTGGCTTGCGTGTCACTCTGTGAACCGCACGCTGGCGCAGGACTTCACTGCTGCCGTGAGGTACTCCACCAATAACAGAAGTGCTGGTGGCCTCTCCAGCATAACACTAACCGGAAGTACAACAAACAGTAACCATAGAAACAACAGGCATTAACCGAAATGTCAAAAATTGTAAAACACTTATGCTCCTTTATTTTATTATTTATTTATTAACTGTTTCTTATATAGTGCAGCATATTCCGTTACGCTTTACAATTGTACAATCCTTTGGCGAAGCACACTTGAAATTATATAATCATGTCAACTATAGGGTAATATGGCAGCTTCAAAGACAAACACCAACATATACATAATATAACACCATAGTAATAAAAGAAAATAAATTAATGAACCTAAGTATAAATATAAGAATACAAATTCAGGTCACTCAAAAAAAATTTTTTTATATATTCTTAATTTAAAGAAATATAGATATATTGTAGTCACTAAAAAATGTTAAGTAACTAATTCAGAAAGATATATAACGGATTAGACTCATTGAGCACTCTTGGAATCAAAGTGTCTAGTTCAAAAATCCAACGAGCTTCACATATCCACAACGCGGTTTCACAGTCACCTTGGGGGCCAGTATATGATCAATTAGCATACATTTCATGCTGGCCACCATGTGTCCATGGTCCAAAATATGTTGAACTACCGGTTTATTTGTTTTGCGTGTATCTAGTGCCAGTCTTATCGTCGACTGATGGTTCGCCATCCGTTCTCTGAAACATCTTGTTGTCATCCCCACATAATACAATCTGCATGGGCAGATTAGAATATAAACAACAAAGTTCATAAGGCAATGTAACTTGTGTTTTATTAAAAATTTTCTGCCACTATGGGGATGAACAAAGGAGAGACCAATGAGCAAGGACTAACATGTTGTGCAATTGGCACATCTAAAGCACCCTGTTTTCACTAAAGGGAGCCATGAACTCTGTTGGTCTATAGGCCTCATAGTAGGGCACATCAGGAGATCTCTGAGGTTTGGGCCCCATCTGTATGCACAAAGAGGAGGTGTCTGACCAAGACTTTTCAGCGAAGAATCAGATGAAATAATCGGCCAGTGTTTATTCAGAGTTTGGCGTGATCGATTAGAGGTAACATCAAAAGTACTTGAGAATAACATCCTTGATGGATTGATCTTACATCCTCGTCTCAAACCTGTTTGTGAGTGCTGAGCCCTCACCTTTGAAGACATCTTTGTACAGTTGAAGCCTGGTATCCTCTAATAATAAATCTATTAGCCATTTCAGCAATTTGTACTTCAGCCATGGCCATTGAAGAATTAATTCTTAGGATACGTAAAAATTGCAAAATCGGTAAATTTACTTTAAGATGACTCGGGTGCTGACTTCGAGAATGCAGAAAAGTATTACTGTCAGTATCCTTGCGGAAAAGTGTGGTTCCAAGTATGGCCCCATCTAAATAAACTGTGACATCCAGGAAGTTTATATCCTTATCATTAATCTGACTTTGAATAATTTGGATTGTCTAACACAGTCAGTTCAAGTAAAAATTCAGTAGGTAACACATTGTCTGCATCATCATCAGCAAAGGAGATGATGTTATTCTCAATAGCATTAAACATGGCTTCATCTAATTCACATGTTTGACCATCCACCATGGTTAAATCTAAACACAAATCACAAATCTAACAGTAGAAGTAAACTAGGATAAAAAGGCAGTGAACTCAATTTGCTGATGGGTACAAAAACAAAAAAATAATAATAATAATAATAATAATAGTAAATGATGAGTGACCTGCATTACAAAAAATATAATTTTTGAAAAAATCTTATATTCATTAAAAGAATATATAAAAAACAATCATATTTATGAATATCCAATCTCTGCGATTGCAAGCGTTAAATCCACGTAGCTGTTTATATAAACAATTTCATGAAAACAATAAAAAATAAAAAATTAGACAAATCTTCAAGGGTGCTAAAAATAAAAATGCTATTGCTGTTGTCAAACAGGATCAAAATGCAGTAATTCAAATTGTCCGCACTCCATGCAAGTCATCAGTAAGTTGATACCAAAACGTACACTAAGATGGATTGTAATCCTATGAGTACTGTGAAGCGGAAGGTTGACACGTGCATTGATGTAGCATGCCAACAAGGATGGCTTGAGGAGAGGGGGTTGCCAATTGTTTGAAAATTGAACATACGGTGTGTCCAATTTTATACACACTACCAAAAATCCACAAACAATTGACTAACCCACCTGGGAGAACAATAATCTCAGCCAGTAACTCTACACTCCAACCTTTTGCTCAATTTGTGGATTCTTTCCTACAGCCAGTGGTTACAAGGCTACCTAGTTATTTGAAAGATATTAATGATTTTCTTGAATGTCTTAAAACACTGGTTTTACCTTCTGACCCTGTATGGTTAGCCACACTCGATGTCTCTTCACTCTACACGGTGATCACAAATGAGGGTAGGTTGCAGGCCATGAGAGTAGCGCTTACTAACAGCAATCAGGGGCCACCTACTGAATTTTTACTTGAACTGACTGAGTTAATTCTTACAAATAATTATTTCTTATATGGTGGGAATTATTATATACAAAATAACAGCACTGCCATGGGGTCGAATTTGGCTCCGGCATACGCCAACTTTTATATGGCACAATTTGAGCAGACTCATATTTTACCAATCTTTGGTCCTAACATTGGGCCTGATTCAGACCCACTCGCGAGCGGCTGTCCGCTCGCAAGTGGGTCGATGGTGTGCACTGCGCATGACGGAGGGAGCTCCGTCGTGCGCATGCGCGAGACGCGACGAGCGAAGGACTTTCCTTCACTCGTTGTGCCTGATCAAAGGGGGCGTGCTGTCGATGTTGATTGACAGCACGCACCCTTTGGTGGGCGTGCCTGCCAGACGGAGGCGTTCCCAAGGGAACGCCTACCGTCAGAAGCCGGCCCCACTGACATCACTAGTGATGTCAGTGGGAGTGATTTTGGCTCTGATAGAGCCAAAATCACTCCTGGCCTTGTGGTTGAGAAACTCAACCGCAGGCTTCTGCTCTCACTGGCGATGGTCGCGATGGTCAGGACGCTCCATATTTATGGAGGTGGGCCCTGATTCAGAGCGAGCGCTCTGGTCAGAGCGTCCGGCTCTGAATCAGGGCCATTGTTTTTTACAAATGCTTCATCGATGATTTATTCCTAATTTGGTCAGGCACGGAAACTCAGTTTGCTGATATAGTACTAAGGCCCTCATTCAGAGCCGGACGCTCTGAGCAGAGCGCACGCTCTGAATGAGGGCCGTCCTCCATAATTATGGAGCGTCCTCCTGGACGCTCGTATAGCTGTGGGTCACCACCCACAGCCTATACGAGCGTGCAGGTTGATGGCCGCGATGGTCTTGACCATCGCCACTGCGAGCCGGAGCCTGCGGTTGAGTTTCTCAACCGCAAGGCCCGGAGTGATTTTGGCTCTATCAGAGCCAAAGTCACTCCCACTGACATCACTAGTGATGTCAGTGGGCCGGCTTCTGACGGTAGGCGTTCCCTTGGGAACACCCCCGTCTGGGAGGCACGCCCCCGGCATACCCACCAAAGGGGGCGTGCTATCAACATCGACAGCACGCCCCCTTTGATCAGACACAATGAGCGAAGGAAAGTCCTTCGCTCGTCGCGTCTGGCGCATGCGCACGACGGAGCTCCCGCCGTCGTGCGCATGCGCAGTGCACACCATCGACCCACTTGCGAGCGGACAGCCGCTTGCGAGTGGGTCTGAATCAGGCCCTAAGTTTGAATAATTTGGATTCTCCAATTAAATTCACGAGTCAGATTAATGATAAGGAAATAAACTTCCTGGATGTCACAGTTTATTTAGATGAGGCCATACTTGGAACCACACTTTTCCGCAAGGATACTAACCATAAAACTTTTCTGTATTCTCGAAGTCAGCACCCGAGTCACCTTAAAGAAAATTTACAGATTTCGCAATTTTTACGTATCCTAAGAATTAATTCTTCAATGGCCATGGCTGAAGTACAAATTGCTGAAATGGCTAATAGATTTACTATTAGACGATACCAGGCTTCAACTGTACTAAGATGTCTTTCCAAGGCGAGGGCTCAGCACTCACAAACAGGTTTGAGACGAGGATGTAAGATCGATCCATCAAGGATGTTATTATCAAGTACTTTTGATGTTACCTCTAATCGATCACGCCAGACTCTGAATAAACACTGGGCAATTATATCATCTTATTTTTTGCTGAAAAGTCTTGGTCAGACACCTCCTCTTTGTGCATACAGACGGGCCCAAACCTCAGAGATCGCCTGATCTGCCCTACTATAAGGTCTATAGATCAATAGAGTTCATGGCTCCTTGTAGTGAAAACAGGGTGCTTTGCACAACATGTCGGTCCTTACTCACTGGTCCCTCCTTCGTTCATTCCCACAGTCGCAGAAAAATTTGAATAAAACACAAGTTACATTGCCTTATGAACTTTGTTGTTTATATTCTAATCTGCCCATGCAGATTGTATTATGTGGGGATGACAGCAAGATGTTTCAGAGAACAGATGGCGAACCATTGGTCGACAATAAGACTGGCACTAGATACACACAAAACCGATAAACCGTTAGCTCAACATTTTTTGGAGCATGGACACACGGTGGCCTGAAATGTATGCTAATTGATCATATACTGCTCCCCAAGAGAGGGGGTGACAGTGAAACCGCGTTGTGAAAATGTGAAGCCCATTGGATTTTTTAACTAGACACTTTGATTCCAAGAGGGATCAATGAGTCTAATCCGTTAAATATCTTTCTGAATTAGTTACTTTACATTTTTTAGTGAGTACAATATATCTATATTTCTTTAAATTAAGAATATATATATATATATATATTAGGGATGTGCAGGCTCGGTTTTACTCGGATTTACTCGGTTCTTATCGCCACTTTACCGCAAATTCGGATTTATTATATTGGCTATCCAAAACACATGATAGGCAGTAGCCAATAAAATGCCGTTTAAAGATCCGAGTAAATCCGAGTAAAACCGAACCCGCTCACCCCTAATATATATATATATATAAATATATTGTGACACAGTTAGGTTAGGGGGTCCCTCTCCTGGGTAGAGGACTCCTTCCTTACACACACACACAGCAGCAGGGAAGCAGCACACCAGTCTGGATGCAAGTACAAGCTGGTCGGCGCCAGTCTTTATTGTACAATGTCAGAAACATAAAGAAAACATAAATATAAATCCTAGCCCTGTCGGGGCACTAACTTCACAGGTAGTACCCTCACTACCAGAACCTGGCAGGGCCTAATGCCCTCGCCAGCAACAAAAGCACAGCACAACACTCACAGTTAGGTATCCAAGTGTCTCTGAGCAAACTCCCTGTCTGCTCTCCCAGGTGAGACAATCAGCCCTCAACACACTAGGCTTATATTGGCCACTCTCAGGTGGGAACCCAATCAAGCCTGTATCCAGGCTAAGAGAACCAAAACCTGGAGTGGCCGTGGGTAGAGCCCTCCCTCTCCTCTCACCCACAACCCCCAGGTCCCAAACCGGCTTTTCAAAAAGCCGAAACTCAAGCCTGCTTCACTGCAGACTTTCTCCTGGGGGTTTAAAACACAAAAGACAGGAATCTGGGAGAAATGTACCTGCCACAGACCACTTTACCAGTGATCCTATCACATATACCCCCCCTTTGTTTCGACCTGTGGGGCGGAACAACTGAAGCCCCCAAACAATGAACGTGTGACAACGCGTCAGCATTGGCCAGCTGGCTTCCTGGCCTGTGTTCCACTGAAAATTTAAAAGTTTGTAACGCCAAGAACCATCTTGTAATTCTCGCATTACTGTCCTTATTTTCAGACATCCACTTCAGAGGGGAATGGTCAGTGATCAATTTGAACTTTCTTCTGACCAAGTAGTACCTGAGAGCCTCTAACGCCCACTTTATGGCCAACGCCTCCTTCTCCACTGTGGCATAGCTTCTCTCATGTACATTCAACTTTCTGCTAAGATAGAAAATAGGGTGTTCCTCACCCTCCTTGTTCTGGGACAGGACCGCTCCTATACCTACTTCTGATGCATCGGTTTGTACTATGAATTCCCTTTCAAAATTAGGAGTCATCAGGACTGGTTGGGAACACAACGCTACTTTCAACTCCTGAAAAGCTTTCTCTGCCTCAGGACTCCATTCTACCATGACTTTTTGTTTGCCTTTGGTCAGGTCAGTCAGTGGGACTGCCATGGTGGCAAAGTTGGGTATAAACCTCCTGTAGTACCCCGTAATTCCCAAGAAGGCTCTCACCTGCTTCTTATTCAGAGGCCGTGGCCAGTTTTGTATGGCACCAACTTTATTGAGCTGAGGCTTTATCAGGCCTCTGCCAATGGTGTATCCCAGATATTTTACTTCCTCCATGCCTAGACAACACTTTTTTGGGTTGGCTGTCAAACCTGCCTTATAGATGGAGTCCAACACTGCTTGTACCCTGGGTAAGTGAGACTGCCAATCAGGACTATGAACGACCACGTCATCCAGATAAGCAGCCGCATACCGTCTATGGGGCCTTAGAATCCTGTCCATCATTCTTTGGAAGGTAGCAGGTGCCCCATGTAGCCCGAAGGGCAACATCTTGTACTGAAACAAGCCCTCTGGCGCTGAAAAAGCTGTCTTTTGTTTGGCGCTCTCGGTTAACGGTACTTGCCAATACCCTTTGGTTAGGTCAAGAGTGGTTAAATACCTTGCCGTCCCTAGTCTCTCAATCAGTTCATCCACTCTTGGCATCGGGTAGGCATCGAATTTTGAAACACTGTTCAACTTTCGGAAGTCATTGCAGAAACGCACACTCCCGTCGGGCTTTGGAATCAACACAATGGGACTTGACCATTCACTATGTGATTCTTCAATAACCCCTAACTCTAGCATATTTTTAATTTCTTTCTACACCGATTCTCTTTGTGCTTCTGGTAACCTATAGGGCTTTAAATTAACTTTAACCCCTGGGTCAGTGATGATGTCATGTTTAATGACCGAGGTTTTCCCAGGTATGTCAGAGAACAGCACCCTATTTCTAATCAGAAACTCCTTGACCTCTTGTTGTTGAATTGCCGACAGGGTTTTTGCCACTGTCACTTCGGGAACTAAGGGCCCTGGACTTACTGGAGGGTCTCGGACGGCCGACAGTACCGTTCTATCTTTCCAGGGCTTTAACAGATTTATATGGTACATCTGTTCCGGCTTTCTTTTCCCTGGCTGGTAAACTTTGTAATTGACCTGCCCCACTCTTTCTAAGATTTCAAAGGGCCCTTGCCATTTAGCCAAAAGTTTATTTTCCACAGTGGGAACCAATACTAACACTCTGTCCCCAGGAGCAAAGCTGCGTAACCGAGCATTGCGGTTGTATACCCTCTGCTGTGCCTGTTGAGCCTGTTCCAGGTGCTCTCTCACTATCGGCACTACCGCAGCAATTCTCTCCTGCATTTGAGAAACATACTCAATCACCATTTTGTAAGGACTAGACTGCCCCTCCCATGTCTCTTTGGCAATGTCTAGTAACCCCCTTGGGTGTCTCCCATACAACAAGTCGAAGGGTGAAAACCCGGTGGAGGACTGGGGAACTTCTCTTATGGCCAACAATAAATACGGCAATAAGTAGTCCCAATCCCTACCATCCCTGTCGACCACTTTCCTAAGCATGTGTTTTAACGTCTTGTTAAACCTCTCGACCAGCCCATCGGTTTGGGGGTGATAAACCGAAGTTCTTAACTGTTCGATTTTGAACAGGCGGCAAAACTCTTTCATGACTTTGGACATAAACGGTGTACCCTGGTCAGTTAGTATCTCCTTAGGTATACCCAGCCTGCTAAAGACATGAACTAGCTCTCTGGCAATGGTCTTGGTTGACGTATTTCGCAACGGGATCGCTTCCGGGTACCTGGTAGCGTAATCCATTATGAACAGAATATACTGGTGTCCCCTGGCAGACTTCATTAAGGGTCCAACCAAATCCATCGCTATTCTTTCAAACGGCACCTCTATGATAGGCCATGGAACTAGTGGACCCTTAAAATGTGGCCTGGGAGCATGATACTGGCACTCAGGGCAGGATGCGCAAAAGTCAGATACCTCTTTATGAAGCCCGGGCCAGAAAAACCTCTGCATTATTCGCTCAGTGGTTTTCTCTACCCCTAGATGGCCTGCCGTTATATGACCATGGGCCAGATCCAACACTGTTCTTCTGTAGGCTTTGGGAACTATTAGTTGTTCCACAACATCTTCCCCCTTCTTAGTCACCTGATATAACAAATCCTGCCACATTGCCATGTGGGGTTAGGACAAAGAACTATCAGGGTCTACGGGTTTACCATCAACTACTTTTACATTCTCCCTGGCTTTTACCAAAGTAGGGTCATTCAACTGCTCCACGGCAAAGACCTCTCTTCTGACCTCTAAATCAGGCAGACGATCACCTGGTCCAACAACACTTCCCACCTCAATGGGAGGCACAACAGTTGGCGGGCCACCGTCACGCTCCGCATTCTCTAGTTCGCCAATCATAGTAGAAAAAGGGAAAAAACCCCTCCTCCACTACATCGACAACCTTCTCAAATGGATCAGGGTTGTTCACCTCTGGAACAAAACGGCTTTCCCACAACTTCCAGAAGTGAGCAAAGTCTCTCCCCCATATTGCATCGTACATCAGACCATGTACCAAACCTACAGAAACTATAGCAGAACCACATGGTGTCTCGATGTTCACCTCGGCCGTAAAATAATATCGAGTATCCCCATGTATGCAGGTCACACCAACAGTTTTCCCCTCACGCCGCAAGGGGTTCACCAGCTCAGCTTTTATAAGTGTCACCAAGCTACCAGAGTCTAACAGTGCCTCTACTTGGTTGCCATCTACAGTGAGTACAAACATGTGCTTATCAGTCACAGCCTGCCGGTCAGCCGTACAGGCTATCTGTGCAAAGAAAGACCCCCTGCGGTAGACATGAGCAGTATCACATTGCATAGGTTCAGTTGTAAGTGCACAATTAGCGGCAATATGGCCGAAGCCACCACATGGGAAACACTGAGTCATATTAATGTCTAGTCGTTTACGGGGCAAGAACCTTCCCGGCCTGGCAGGCCTGTCTCCAGGTTCTACACCCTCAGTCTTTGGTACATTCCACCGCCCAGCACCCTTCTCCCCTGGAACAGTCTTACCAGTGTCTGTGGGAGTTCGCCGGTGCGCCATTGGGGCTCGGTGGGGCATACTCATCAGCTCCTCAGCCGCCACGTACCTCTCCACCAGCTCGACCAACTGGTCCGCGGACTTAGGGTCTGCATGGCTCACCCACTTGCGCAGAGTCACAGGTAATGATCGCAGGTACCGGTCCATCACGACCCTTTCCACGATCTGTGGTCCCGTCAGCGTCTCGGGCTGTAGCCATTTTGAGGACAGATGGACGAGGTCATGCATCTGTGAACGTGGAGGCTTGTCCCTATGGAACTCCCAGCGGTGGACCCGTTGGGCACGAACAAAAGTGGTGACTCCCAAGCGAGTTAGGATCTCCTGTGTTAGTTTTTTATAGTCCTTGGCATCAGCCAGGCATAAGTCGAAATAGGCCTTTTGTGGCTCCCCAGACAAAAAAGGTGCCACCAGACTTGCCCACTGCTCCTTGGGCCAACTCTCCCTTTCGGCTGTTCTTTCAAACGCAGTGAGATAGGCCTCCACATCATCGCCCGAAGTCATCTTTTGGAGGAAGTGACTGGCTCGTACGGAGTGAGTGGGGGTGGGAGGACCAGTAGCAACATCTCTGGGCCGGGCGAGCAGGTGCTGTACCACCTCTTTTATGGCCTGGCTGTTTTCCGCTAAGGCCCGGCGGGTTTCCTCGATGGCAACCTGTTGTTGCCCCTGGGCTGTCTCCAAGGCCGACAGTTGCACCGTGGTGGATTCCTGCAGAGCCCTGTTAGATTCCTGCTGAGCTCTGGTAGATTCCTGCTGAGCTGCTGTAGCTTGGAGCAGGGCTTTAATAATGTCCTCCATTTTGTCCTGGGGTGTAGGTTGGAAGCTGAACCTTGCCTCTCTGAGCATGGGCTGACGCCTCCTCTATGGGACTCCAAGGACACAGCGTTATTTCCACACTCACAAATTGGGTGTCTGTCCCTTTAATTTTTAAACGGAAAGTTTTCCTCTTGCTGCAACTTCAGTGTGTGTGGGTGCCCGCATTCTCCACCATACTGTGACACAGTTAGGTTAGAGGGTCCCTCTCCTGGGTAGAGGACTCCTTCCTTACACACACACACAGCAGAAGGGAAGCAGCACACCAGTCTGGATGCAAGTACAAGCTGGTCGGCGCCAGTCTTTATTGTACAATGTCAGAAACATAAAGAAAACATAAATATAAATCCTAGCCCTGTCGGGGCACTAACTTCACAGGTAGTTCCCTCACTACCAGAACCTGGCAGGGCCTAATGCCCTCGCCAGCAACAAAAGCACAGCACAACACTCACAGTTAGGTATCCAAGTGTCTCTGAGCAAACTCCCTGTCTGCTCTCCCAGGTGAGACAATCAGCCCTCAACACACTAGGCTTATATTGGCCACTCTCAGGTGGGAACCCAATCAAGCCTGTATCCAGGCTAATAGAACCAAAACCTGGAGTGGCCGTGGGTGGAGCCCTCCCTCTCCTCTCACCCACAACCCCCAGGTCCCAAACCGGCTTTTCAAAAAGCCGAAACTCAAGCCTGCTTCACTGCAGACTTTCTCCTGGGGGTTTAAAACACAAAAGACAGGAATCTGGGACAAATGTACCTGCCGCAGACCACTTTACCAGTGATCCTATCACAATATATAAATGTTTTTGAGTGACCTGCATTTGTGTTCTTAGTTATAGTTATACTTAGGTTTATTCATTTATTTTCTTTTTTTAATATGGTGTTATATTATTTTTATGTTGGTGTTTGTCTTTGAAGCTGCCATATTACCCTATAGTTGACATGATTATATTGTTTCAAGTGTGCCCCGCCAAAGGGGCATATGTGTTTTTACAATTCTTTACATTTCGGTTAATGCCTGCTGTTTCTATGGTTACCGTTTGTTGCACTTCCGCTTATTGTTATACGTTCCACTTGCTGGAATGCATACACTGCTGGTTTTCGGAGACCACTACGTGTGGAAGATGACGGTTGTCAGTGCTTCTGGTCAGCATCATGTGGTCTACTGGAGAGGCCACCAGCGCTTCTGTTATTGGTGGAGTACCTTACAGCAGCGGTGAAGTCCCGCGCCAGCATGTGGTTCACAGAGAGACACGCAAGCCACTTCCGGTTCACCGGAGTTTCCAACTTTTGTTTATCAGTTAACTGCAGCAGTCTCTTACTATTTCTGTATATGTTCATATGACATCTATGCTTGATGTTTTATACTCCTAATTTGGGGGGCTTATATGATGGTATACCTCATTGATTAGCATTTTGGTGTGTGATCCGGAGAGAGGTGGATTGATGGGCGTGTCTTGTCAGTAACTGATAGGGGTATATATGTCAGCTTCCTTGGTGGTGGTGTTCACTGTCCATTTGGTTGCTTATTGTTTCACCCTTGCTGCTTTGTCCTGATGATGGTCCAGTTAGGACCAAAACGTAGACCATGAGTTTGTATTTTTATTCTCTACCCATGAATGGTGATTAAAAGTTTGCATTTTGTCTACAAAACCTGGTGAGTGCCGATTATATATATTTTTTCTATATATACATACACACACATATATATATATATATATATACACAAAGATTTAATTTGCAGCTTTTAAATACATATAGCTCAAACATACCCTACCACTGTGCATTTCAACTCCGTAGAACTCAAGTGTTCTTGCAATGTTAATGTAGCATGACTCTGCTTCCATTTGTCCAAGACCACTAAAAAGAGATATGTGAAACTTCTTATGTGCAGGATAAATGTACAATTCGTAATTTTATACAATGAAAATATACCATCAATCATGTTTATTAAAATTTGCCTACAAAGATCAAAAAGGAAGATAACTCTTGGCCAAGGCAGAATCTCACTATCAAACTGGTACTACAGTAACAATAAGAAAATATTGTAAAAGCAGCAGGAAGTTTGCATGCAGCCATCCATATTCAAAGTATGCAAATCCCGCAATCGAAAGCAAGACATTAGTATGCCAGAATGTTTTACTGTTCGATTGTGGTGTGTTTTAAGATGCCCACCAGCCTGACATAAGACCCCACTTGCTCTTAGTAACATACGTCGTCTCCAGGAAGTGAATTAAACAATCAGTAACATCAGCCCCATACGCACCACTGTGGTGGCCCTTACCCTACCGCAAGGACTGCGAGTGCTGCTGTGTTTATTTCAGCCATGTGACATGTATGTCCGCTCCCTATATTTACGGTATTCAATAACAAAAAAATGTTTGCAAATTTTTTTGCAGGCAAAAAAAAAAGCTGCTATGACAGAACACTGGTTCTCATCATTGGAGCTCTAGCCACTCCTGAGCCCGGCTGCCACATGCACCACACTGCTGACTGACTGGGATACATACACACACCTGACAAGTTTTCCTACAAATAACAATATTAGGAAAAATTTTACTTGCTCTGAAGGTGCTAAATAAAAAAAATTGAGCATGTAAAAAAATAAAAAAAATATATATTACCTGTGGGAAAAACTCAGCAGTATGAGATCTTTGGTACATTTGCACTTAATTGAATATGGTCCTTTGTGTGAGATATTTCTTAAATGTTGTTTTTATGCTTGTGCAGAAACTTGTGAGTAGAGGTGAAAAGTAATAAGGGAGTGCGTCAAAATTACTTTTGGGTACATACCTTGGTTAAAACTATTGCTAATGCCATATGAAAAATTAAAAAAGACAAAAGATTCAGAAGGTTTATCTGCAACAACTGAATAGATGGTGATATTTACATAGCAGCCCTTTGTACTAGATTTGGGGAGCATGATATAGACTTGTATTGATGCAGAATATAGTGGCAGCCTAGTGTAACTAAAACAATGTGAGGGAGATTTTCAAGGTCAATCAAAAACTATGCCATAACAAATGGCACACTATTTTGGTCATGTGTAGAGAAATTGTGGTAACTTTAGGTCATATAAAACACACAATCATGATAAGCAGTTAGAGCACAAACCCCAAAGGTCAAAGATAATGATCACCTGTGTTGTTTGTGGAGACATTCAACTTTGCTTAAAAATTCATTATCTTGACCAGGAATAAAATGTTTATTTGATAGGTGTCCTGGTAGATGCACTGAAGAATTGTAATCTCCAAACTCAGCTGTGCAATAAAAAAGAAACTGTGTATAAGAAAACAATTCAATTATGAAAAATAATTTAGTACAGTATTGGATATAGCTGTAATATTGATCGTAAAACACATAATTTTCTTTAAAGGCAGACAACAGTTTATCAATAAACAAAGAGTCTCTAAACCCTACCACAATGTGGCAAATTTGATCAATTGATCGGCCAATATATCAGGTGCCCGTCGGTGATATGTCTGTAAATGACATCATTCGCAGACATATTGCGTCGGCTCTGCTTCACATCCAATGGCAGATATAGGCACCGGGGAGGGGGGGGGACAATCTCCCGTCCAGCAGGACCCGCAGCCAGAGACAGATGATGGTCATTCAGAGTGTATGAACGACCATCATCTGCATATATATTTGCAGATCACTCGTTCTGCAGATATAATTGTTCGGTATGTACCCAGCTTAACACTACTGAATCAAGTCAGACCTTAAAAAAACAACAACTGGATGTTCCAGTTAAGAGAGTTTACCGCTGCAGTTTTCATTGTACACTAATGGAGATTTGTCATACTTTAGCTGCATCTCTCAAGTAATATAAGCACATTAATAAATACCCCTCTCCTTTGGTAGTAGACATTGTAATTAATATTAACCTTTAGTTATCTAGTGCCAACATAATATGCAGCACTGTGCAACCAGTTAAATCCCTGCCCAAATGAAGCTTACAATCTAATTTCCCTACAACAGTCACATAACTGCATACACAATAGAGCAAATTTAATCAGAAGTTCTGAAGTCAATGAACCTATGTTTTTAAACCATGGAAGGAAACCTACATAAATACTGGAAGGACAAACAAACTCCATGCAGATAGCAACCTTAAACCAAAGGCCCCAAAGGATCTGGCAAAAATGTAAACAGGGCTCCCATATGATTCCCACATCTGCTAACTGAAAACTCAAAAATCATACACCAAACAGACTCGAAGTGAGGAAAATGCAACAGGATGTGGGCAAATCATGAAATGATCAGTTATCTAGTCAGTTATTTAAATAAATACTGTAAATAGTGGGTTTGTAAAAATCAATCATTAACATTATTATTATTATTATTATCATCATTTATTTATATGGCACCACAAATGTCCCGCAGCGCCTTACAAAGCACATAAGCAAGTTGTAGACAAGCGACTTACAGAACAATACAATACAGGACCAGGACATGGATAATATAAATTGCTACATTAGTGACCATAACACCCAAATAAGCAACAGAGCATAAGCAGCCAAGTGTTAGGTGCCCTAGTGGTGAGTAAGAAGTAAATGAAACTAAAGTAGGGAGAAGTACAAGAGGTTAGAGGGCCCTGCTCATAAGAGCTTACATTTTAAAAGGGGAGGTGAAGACAAACAGGGGTGACACAGAATTTGAATTTATGAATTTGCATATAACAAGCTAGCAAAATTTATCTAAATGACAATAAATATTGGCACTGTACCCTATTTGTTACAGAACACACATATCTGACCTAAAAACCTGAAGCAGAAAGCCGCAATCTTCTGCTCCATGTGGTTCTAAGTAGAAATGAGCAGTTTGGATTCCATGGGATCCAAACCCACCCGAACATCAGGGAATCCGAGTCAAACCGAGCGTCGGCTTGGGTTTTCCCGTCTGACTCAGATTCCACTTTGAGGCAAAATTTCATCCTTCGTCATCGGATTCTCATGGATTTTGGATTCTTTATAAGGCGATGCAGACTTGATTTGGTGCCATTTCTTTGTTAGGCATGCTGCTGTATGTTGTGCTTTACTCTGCTGTATAGGCTGTGGTGTGTCCAGACTCACCAGTGGCTGTGCTTCTTAGTCAATGTGTATAGAGGGTGCACACTTGTATGCTGTGCTGTACTCTGATGCATAGGCTGTGTCCAGACTCACAAGAGGCTGTGCTGCTTAGTCAATGTGTATAGGGGATGCACGCTGCTGTATACTGTGCTGTACTTTGCTGCATACAGGCTGTGTTGTGTCCATCAGTAAAGACATTTACATGCATATATATGCCCTATTCCTACAGTCCATGCAGGAATAGACCTGTGACATCCAAAAAATAAATTAAATAATCATACTGTTTGGTGGACTTTGTTAATATGCATATATAAGCCATGCAGTGATCTGCAATTTGAAAAATGGATAATGTTCAGTTTAGAGAAGAGCAATCAAATACTGTCGCTGCAGCTGCTGCCACCAGTCATGATGTTGACTCTAGTCCTTCAACTTCATCTACTAAAGTCGATGCTCAAGGGCATATAAAGTCTAAGTCAGGGCATCTAAAATAAGAAAAAACAATATACAGTGCTAAAGGAAAAAAAACATTTAATAAAGGGAAAGTGTGGTGCAGAAAAACATAAAATTGCCACATACAGTGGCAAGGAAAGACTGAGGACTTGGCCTTTATTTATGAGTGATGGTTCTGCAAATGTCAGTGAGGCTTCTTCATGATGATGTAAGACCTTCTTTATTCAGAGTATAGAAGAGATGTAAAAAAACAGAAATGTCACAAATCTCTGAAGAGAGAGTGTCCATGAGGGTAATGTGTGAGCCTGACTTTTCTGATACTGTTGTTCTTCCAGAAAAGTCACCTTCCACCATTTCTGTTCCCTCTGCAAATGTGGGGATGAGTAGCACAAATATAGAGTTTGAAAAACCATGATAAGTAGTGGTATGGACGTTATCAATTTAGAAGCCTCCTCCCTGTTACATCATTTTCAACGAACTCATGAAAATGTTTTGACATCACTATAAACTGGTGCTAAAAAAATAACTGTCACAGTGCGCCGGACCCCGGCTTCCACTTACCGGATCCGGCAGCACTGGAATCTGTGGTAGGCAGTGGGCGGGGAGTCCCCGATGCCCTCTTCCATGATGTCTCCCCCGGGTCCCCCGCATGTTAGCTGGAAGTGCAGGCGGCCACGGCTCTCCTAGGAGCATGTGTGCCGTCCTGCAAAGTAATTTAAAGGCACAGGCGCGCCAAACGTGAAGTCACGTTTGATGCGAGATTTGAACTTCCTCTATAAGAGGAAGTCTCTGGTACCAGACAGGTGCCAGAGTATAGGCTCCATTCCATACTCCAGCGTTCATAGTACTCACCTGTTATCCTGATCTTGACCTTGGCTCGTTTGTGACTCTGATTTTGTCTGACCCCTTGTACTGCTTCTGATATCTGGTTCTGACCTCGGCTGCTTCCTGTGACCCGTTTACGTCTGCTCCCTGGTACAGTCTCGTCTGTTTGGTTCTGACCTGGCCTGTTGACTACGTTTATTCTTCTGCACCTGATCCTGTGTCCACCAGTACCTGTATAGGGGAACCTAACCTGAGGGCCGCAACCTGTGTGTCGGACACAGCCAAGCCCATACCTTCTTGCTAGGGTCCCTGGTGAATACCGCCGGCACATTAGACTCCGTGCCTCAGGTATAGGTCTAGCCAATTCCCTAAATACGGGCCGCATCTACATTCTATCGAGAGTTGTGACAGAATACTCTGGCCGACAACATGGATGCTACTGGTAATCCGTCACCACACGACCTGCTCAAGAACTTACTTGCTAGAGTCGAGAAGCAAGAACAAGACCAGGCTCAGATTATGCAGTGTTTCCAGACACTCATGCAGCAAGTTGGTGGTGCTCAAGCACCCCCGATACAACCAGGTCCATCTACTATGGCACCAGCCGCAGGGGCTTCCGCACCAATACGAATTCCGAATCCAACAAAGTATGATGGGGAACTGATAGGCTGTCGTGAATTCCTGAACCAGTGCTCGATCCAGTTCGAAGTCCAGGCAGCAAGTTTCTCTTCAGACAAAACTAAAGTGGCTTATATAATCTCGCTATTGTCAGGTCAAGCATTGGCTTGGGCCTCACCATTGTGGGAAAGGAATGATCCGCATGTCAACAACAGTGCCGAGTTTCTGAGAGTCTTTCGGAAGGTCTTTGATGAACCTGGGAGAGTATCCTACGCAGGGTCAGCCATCTTGCAACTGAAACAGGGGAACCAATCTGCAGAACAGTATGCTGTACAGTTCCGAACCCTTGCATCAGAATTGGGTTGGAACAATGAAGCCTTGGTTGCCGCATTAATGCAGGGACTGTTGGATCAAATTAAAGATGTCCTTGCATCCATTGAATTGCCAACGTCCTTGGACGACTTGATCTCCTTGTGTATCTGAGTAGACCTTCACTACATAGAGAGAGCACAAGAAAAGGAACAGTCTCGTCGCTTCACTTTTAAGCTGGCTCCACAATTCACGGCACCTATTGAGTTACCAGAGGAACCCATGCAGATTGGAAAACCTCGTCTTCCTGCCACAGAAAGAGAAAGGAGATTAAGGATAAACTTTGTTTGTACTGTGGTGAATCACCTCTTCTATGGCTGTCCAAAGCGTCCGGGAAACGAGAAGGTCTAAATAAATCGAGGGGTGTTCAGTTTAGGTGCGTTGAAATGCACCAGAAAAAATCAAGTTACTTCCCAGTTTTTCATCGATGTAACCCTGGTCATGGGAGCTTCCTGTGAAGAAGTCAAAGCCTTCTTAGATGCAGGTGCCGATGGCAATCTCATCATGGCTAAAAAGTTCCAAGAGTTAGGTATTGCTAGCATGCCGCTGCAAAAACCCCTTGGCATCATTGGCGTGGATGGAAATAAACTTCCCATGGCTACCATTCAGTCACAGACAACAGAAATCAGCATGCAAATAGGGGCTCTTCATCGGGAATCAATAACATTCTATATGCTCCCGTCAGCCAAAAGTCGTGTTATCCTGGGTTTTCCTTGGCTGGAGAGAGCCTCAAATCCTGTCATGGGGTTCTCATTGCCGAGGGTCTTGTTTGTTGTCTGTCAAAACCACCTCACCGCAACATTCGGACCTCCATTGTCTCGTCTGAAGATCAGCTTCTGGCTCCATACCAGTCCTTCAGAGATGTGTTCAGCAAAAAGGCTGCAGAGATGCTTCCTGCCCATCGGGAGTGGGATTGCACTATAGATTTATTGCCTGGAAAGGTCCCACCTCATGGAAGAATTTTTCCCCTCTCACTTCGCGAATCCCAGGCAGTTACTGAATACATTACAGAGAACCTGGAACGTGGATTTATCAGAGTCTAAATCTCCTGCTGGAGCGTGTCTTTTTTTTTTTAAAAAAGGATGGGGGTTCGAGACCATGCATCAATTACCGGGGCCTGAATGCAATTACCATCAAGGATCAGTTCCCGCTACCCCTGATTTCAGAACTCTGTGATCTAATTAAGAGGGCAAAGATTTTCACTAAGCTAGATCTTCGCGGGGCCTACAATTTAGGAGATGAGTGGAAAACGGCCTTTAACACTCGAGATGGCCACTACGAATACTTAGTTAAGCCTTTCGGATTAAGCAGTGCCCCAGCTGTATTTAAAAAAATATATGAATCATATTTTCCAGGATCTGTTGTATGAATTCGTAGTGGTGTATTTGGACGATATCCTAAAATTCTCTGAAGATATAGAACGTCATCGTCAAAATGTTTGTGAGGTGCTGTCTCGTCTCTAAGCTAATCAGCCTTTCTGCAAACTTGAGAAATGCTCTTTTGAACAAAATGAACTGACATTTCTGGGGTACATAATCTCGGGTTCCTGCCTTCGAATGGACCCAGCTTGCAGCTATTGTCAACTGGTTCCACCCAGTTGGATTGAAAGCAATACAACGCTTCCTGGGTTTTTGCAACTTCTACCGCCAATTCATCAGGAATTACTCTTCCATCGCTGCTCCCATCACTGCTCTTACCAGGAAAGGTCAGGACACTCGTGAGTGGTCAACTGAGGCAGAGGAAGCCTTTGTCCATTTAAAACAGCAGTTCCTTTCAGCACCCATCCTGAGACAACCTGATTGTGACAAACCAATTTTTCAGGAGGTGGACGCTTCCACGGTTTGGGTTGGGGGCAGTCCTGTCACAGAGAGACAAAGGAAATAAGTGGTAGGAATTATGCTGTTGGTGACAAGGAACTACTTGCCATCAAACTGTCTCTACAAGAATGGTGTTACTTGTTAGAAGGAGCTAAATTCCCCATAACAGACTACACTGATCATAAGAATTTGACGTACCACAAGACAGCACACTGTTTAAATTATCATCAGTTCAGATGGTCATTGTTCTTTGATCGATTTAAATCTAGAGATTGCTTACCAGCCGGGTAATAAGAACATCAAGGCCGATGCCCTGTCTCGAGCATTTAGTTCTGCTGAAATGGAAGAAGAAAAGGAGGATAAGGCCACCCTAAACCCTGCCTGTTTCTTAGCAGCCACGAAGAGGGTCAAGATTCTACTGGGGAAAACATTCATAGCCTCAGAACTTCGGGCTAAACTACTTCAGTGGGCGCATTCATCACATTTCAGCGGGCATGCAGGCATCAAAAAAACCTTGGAACTGATCCTCAGGAGGTACTGGTGGCCGACAATCCATCAGGATGTAAAGGACTTTGTGGCAGCTTATCATATTTGTACTCAGCATAAGATTCCACCACACTCTCCATCCGATTCTCTGTTGCCACTACCAGTGCCTGATTGCCCTTGGACTCATATTTCCATGGACTTTTTGACTTGTCTGCCTTCATGCCAAGGGTTCAACACAAATCTGGTGGTGGTGGATAGGTTATCCAAGGCTGCTCACATTATTCCTTTGAAAGGTCTACCCTCAGCACTGAAGTTGGCAGAGATTTTTGTAAAAGGTTACATGGGTTCCTAAGGACATTGTTTCCGACAGAGGGGTACAGTTCACCTCTAAGTTCTGGAGAGCATTATGCAGGTGATTTGGGATCAATCTGAGATTTTCTTCGGCCTATCATCCCCAGAGTAATGGCCAGACTGAACAAGTAAACCAAGAATTGGAAAAATTCATTAGGATGTATGTTTCAGCCAATCAAGATGACTGAGTCTCTCTGCTACCTTGGGCTGAATATGCCCAAAATAACCTATACCATGAGGCATCAGGACATTATCCATTCTTTGTTCAGTATGGTATGCATCCAGTGTTACCCGAGTTACCAGCACTTCAGCGAGTATCACTACCAGCCGTACGTGGTACAGTGAATCGATTCTTTAGGGTCTGGAAGATGGTAAAGAGGATTTGTGTAGAACTTCTTCAAGGTACAAGCTGTTTGCAGATAGGAGAAGGAGGAGGGGTCCAGTGCTGGCTCCTGGTGATAAAGTCTGGCTGTCTGAAAAAAAAAAATTCCTGTGGTCTGTGAAAATGGTGAAAGAGAACTTAGTGCCCTCTAGGAGGTACCGTCATTCATTTAAAGCCAACTTGACAGCTAAAAGCTCCTGCTCGCCTATGCATAGTTTCTTTCAGGAAGAGAGAATTTCTTTGAAAAGAAACCACACGTATGAATCCGGTTATCCTCGAAGCGCTAAGACAGGACAGCTCCCGCTGTTTCAGACGAAGCATCCACTTCCAATAAAAATGGCCTATTGACATCCGGTTGTCTCAAAACGGGA
Organism: Taudactylus pleione; assembly: GCA_031769625.1. Classification (NCBI taxonomy): domain Eukaryota; kingdom Metazoa; phylum Chordata; class Amphibia; order Anura; family Myobatrachidae; genus Taudactylus; species Taudactylus pleione. The sequence goes on from JAUIMM010000136.1 coordinate 1,078,261, forward strand.
GCTGTGATAAAGGCTTGCTTGAGAAGTTGAAAGGGTGTCTCCGCATCAGGGGGCCATATGGCAAGATTGGCACCTTTTCAACTTAAGGCTGTGATGGGAGCCACAAAGAGAATCCCTTAATAAAATGACGATAATAATTGGAGAAACTGAGAAATCTCTGGATGGCTTTCAAAGACGTGGGACGGTACCAATCCAAGACTGCTTGAACTTTCTTGGGGTCCATTTCCAACCCTGATCCGGAAATGATATATCCAAGATTGAATACTTAGTACACCGAACACACATTTCTCCAACTCACAATACAGATGGTTCTTCCTCAGACGAGACAAGACTTCTTTGATATGATTGTGGTGTTCCTTAGGAAAGGAAGAAAATATCAAAATGTAATCTAAATAGACAACAACTTAGACATAAAAGAGATCCCTAAAGATCTCTTTAACAAAACCTTGAAAAAAAGCAGGTACGTTACACAGCCCAAACGGCATGACCAAATATTCAAAATGACTGTCCCTTGTGTTGAATGCTGTTTTCCACTCATCACCAGCTCAGATATGGATGAGATTATATGCACCTCAGAGATTTAAGTTAGAGAATATAGTGGATCCCTTAACCATGTCAAATAATTTGGTGATTAATGGTAGTGGGCATCTGTTCTTCACCATGATATCATTCAGACCTCTATAATCTATACATGGTCTCAAGCCTCCATCCTTTTCAGAAACAAAGAAGAATCCTGCTCCAGCAGGTGAAGTAGATGGTCGGATAAATCCCTTTTTTAAATTCTCTTGGGTGTATACTGACATGGCATCAGTTTCTGGTAAGGACAACGGAGTTCTGATGACGGTGAGGCATCTTCCCAAGTAACAAGTCGATGGAACAATCCCATTCCCTATGGGGAGGTAAGATGTTAGCTTGTTTCTTGGAGAAACCATCAGTGAACGATTGATATTCCTTAGGTATAGATGGAACCATTAACGCCTGAAATTCTCTCAGAGGTCGGATCTTCGGGAGGCAAGACCCCTGGCATTTCTCACTCCATGACTGAACCTGCATATTACTAAACTCAATTCGGGGATTGTGCTTATGCAGCCAGGGGTGTCCGAGTATAATCTCATGGGAAGCCTTGTGAATGTTTAAGAATCTGATATGTTCAACATGAAGGGCTCCAATCCGAACTAAAACAGTTCTTTTAGACACAGTCCCACTTGAAATAGGTCTACCATCGATAGAGGTCAAGGAGATAGCATGATCCAAGGTGACGCAAGGAATTTGTAATTTATCTGCCAAACTAAGGGACATGAAATTTTCTACTGTCCCAGAATCCAGGAGGGCACATACGAATACAGGACTAGACTTAATGTCCAGAGCTATGGACAAGACAGAATCATTCTGCTTTAGGTACGGAAGTAATACTCCTGAGTGTCCCCGAGACTAGTTAGGAACATGTGTTTCCCGGCTTGCAGGTACAGGAAGCCACCAGGTGACTCGTGCCTCCACAGTATAGACAAAGGTTCTTTTGAATGAGTCTCTGTTGTTCTTCTTTAGAAAGATGGGTATGATTAACCTGCATGGGTTCTTCATCAGTAAAGGAGGGACAACAATGGGTAGGAGCAGGTAGAGGATGAGGCCTAATACGACCAGCTCTGTGCTTTTAAGCTTGGCGCTCTCTAAACCATACATCAACTTTGCTGCATGGAGAAATTAATCATTATGGCTTGAGGGTAAATCTCGAGTGGCTAGGTCATCCTTTATATGATCCGATAGTCCGTGCCAGAAGGCCGATGTTAGGGTTTCTTCGTTCCATCTGAGCTCTGATGTGAACATCTGGAACTGAAAGATGTACTGACTGACAGGACGGATACCTTGTTTCAGATTCATAATACTGGAAGAAGCAAAAGTGGTTCTTCCAGGCTCATCAAAATGATCTTGAATGATGTTTAAAATTCTGGGTAATTATCCAGTAACAGATCTGATCACTCCCAGAGCGGAGAAACCCAAACTAAGGCTGAGCCAGGCAATAAAGACACAATATAGGCCACTTTGGTTTTAGGAGAAGGGAAATTGGAGGGTTGTAAAGTAAAATGTACATCACAATGGTTAAGGAATCCATGACACAGTTGAGGTTTGCCATCAAGCTTGCCAGGTGTAGGCAAATACAAACAAGGGAGGAACTCCAGAGGCAGATACCACAGAAGTGGAGACAGGAGTAACTGCAGGCATACTTGGAATAGTTAGTGTAGCTTGTAAGATATAGTGATGGAGTGCCATTTCTTGAACATACTGTGCTAATTGCTGTTGCATGGTTTCCAATCATTCCAGGTGAGAAGCCATGCCGAGAATTAAAACTGTTCTGGACTCCTGTTCAGTGGCCGAATCCATTTGGCCAGTGCAAACTGTTAGAGTCTGTGTTTGTTGAGGACCCAGGGTGGTAACAGGAGTAAACACCGGAACAAGTTTAAATTGAAAAGTAGGTTGTTCAATGTGAATGTTGGTAGACATGAACAAGAAGATAAACTGAAGTCCAGAAATATCAAACTAATAAATGTAGCAGGAGGAAACTGTAGTGAGTGGGAATAAACAAATGTCCAGCACGGTGGCAGAGATGAATAAGGTGAATTCAGATACACTGTAAAGGTGAAATGGATATTCTGGTATGCAGAGTAATGGCATAGAGGGATATCTGGAAATGCTGTGATGATGGCTGAAAGGAGAATCTGGTAAAACTGTGATGATGACTGAAAGGAGAATCCGGTAATGCTGTGATGATGACTGAAAGGAGAATCCAGTAATGCTGTGATGATGCCTATACGGGAATGTGTTAACTGTGGAGACAGGTTCAGACAGGAGTGGGTCTGGTGGAAGGTGCAGGGCGATCTCCAGCTGAGTGCAAGGCAAGGCAGAGCAGTGCAGACTGAAGGGAGCCAAAAGCAGACAAGGAGCTAGGGGACAAGGAGCTAGGGCAAGCACCGGAGCACAGGTCTCAGGTTCAGGAGCGCAAGAACTCTCTCTCACAGCTGATGCTGTGAAACATGTTGCACTGGCAACTACAGGGCACTCCAAACACCCTTAAGTACCCAGGAACAGAACGTGATAGACCAGAGAGAGCAGGTGACCCACAGACCACTGGCCTGCTATGTCACATGGCCAAAGACAACATGGTGACGCCCAGACAGCTGTGACGCGGAGATGCCACTAGTCTTATCCCTGCCAGGATGGCCCAATGCTGGCAGACCTCTGTGCACACACAATGCCAATGTCCATATGCCAGCTCCCCCACCAGAAAGACCACGCCATAGCACCCTCACCAGAAAGGACCATAACTCTAATTTTCTTCTTCAGGGTCCATAGGCTCCACAGAGGGAACTTGGGGATGCCCCAAAGCAGTCATTTTTAAGGGTGGGGACGTTCCTGCGCTAAGAGGAGAATCCGGCACCCAAAAGAAGCATCCTGAGAGGCAAAGGTATCAAAGGCATAGAACCTTAGAAAGGCCTGGACAGAAGACCACGTGGCTGCCTTACACAGCTGACCAGCCAAGGCAACACTGCGAGCTGCCCACGAGTGACCCACATACTGAGTAGAATGAGCATAAACAGAAGCTGGAACATGCAGGTCCGCCTGTGAGTAAGCTTCTGAAATAGTCATACGAAGCCATCTAGTCAATGTTTGCTTGTTGGCTGTCCATCCTTTCTTGTGATATCCATACAGCACAAACAAGGAGTCTGATTTCCGAAGAGAACTGATATGGTCCATATAATCCTGAGGACGCGGACCACATCCAAGGAGGCCTCACCTGCCGTGAGTTTTGGTAATTCAAAGGCAGTTACTATAATCTCCCGATTAATATGGAAACTAGAAACAACTTTAGGAAGGAACTCAGGGTAAGTGCGAAGCACAGCCCTCTCCTGGTGAAATATCGCAAAGGGAGAACGACAGCAGAGTACCTCCAATCCTGACACCCTCCTGGCAGATGCAATAGCCAGAAGAAAAAGAATCTTAGATGTTCCACTTAAGTTCCACCGAATCTAATGATTCATCTGGAGGACCCTGGAGGGCCTGAAGAACTACTGCCAAATCCCAAGCAGCAACTGAGGGGACACAGGGAGGTTGGTACCAGAGGACACCCTGGAGGAAGGTGTGGATATCTGGGAGCAGAGCAATTCTACATTGGGACCACACTGATAGTGCAGAGACAAGCACTTTTAACGAGGCCAGGCATAGGCCGAAGTCCCATCCAGCTTGAAGGAATGCCAGGACACTGGAAATCCAAAACAACTGAGGGTAGTAATTTCTATTACGACACTACCGGAAATATGAATGCCACACTCTGTGGTAGATCCTGGCAGAAGCAGGCTTACCTCGATCTAAGCATTGTTTTGATGACACAGCTAGACAAATCCTTTGGACCTTAGGAGGAATATCTCAAGAGTCACGCTGTAAAAGACAGATGATCCAGGTCCGGGTACAGACAAGGACCCTGAAACAACAGGTCTGGATGCTGAGGTAGCAGGAACAGATTGTCAGTGGAGAGACTCCGAAGATCTGAGTACCAATGATGTCTGGGCCAAGCTGGAGCCACCATCAAGACAGTGCCTCCATCTTGATTGAACTTCCGAAGAACTCGAGGAAGAAGGGAGACTGGAGGGAAGAGGTATGCAAACTGGAAGGTTCACTACACTGACAATATGAAGGCTGCCTTGGCATCTCTAGTTCTGGACCCGTACACAGGCAGTCTGTGATTGTGTCGGTAGGCCATGAGGTCCACCTCTGGGAGGCCCCATCTGTACACTAGGAGTTGAAACACCTCTTTGTGAAGCAACCATTCCCCAGTATGCATGTTGTGACGGCTGTGGGAGTCTGCTACCCAATTGAGAACTCCCAGAATGAATACTGCCGAGATGGCCAGGATGTGACCCTCGGCCCATGTCAGAATGCGGGACACTTCTGCCATTGCTGTCTGACTTTGAGTAGCCCCTTGATGATAGATGTAAGCCACTGTTGTGGCATATTTGGATTGACCCTGTACAGGTTTTCCATGAAGTATGTGCTGGGCCAATTTGAGGGCCCTGTAGGTAGCTCGAAGTTCCAATATGTTGATTGGCAGGGTTGATTCGACCGAAGTCTAATGGCTCTGAAAGAAGTGCGGCCCATTCACTATGCCTCAGCCCCGGAGACTGGCTTCCGTTGTTAGGATTACCAGGTGCAGGATCCAAAAGGGGGTCCCTTGTTAGATGAGATGTCTGTAGCCACCAAGATAGAGACAGACGCACCTCTGGAGAGAGCACCATTGACTGAGCTTTGATCCAATGGGGTAACCAGTTCCACCTGGAGAGGATCTGCCTTTGCAAAGTCCTGGAATGGAACTGAGCAGATTCCACCATGTCGAAGGTGGACACCATGGATCCCAGAACCTGCATTGCTGAGTGATCGACACTCGGCGACTGTGGAGACATCTGCACACTCGTAGTTGAAGTGTGGAGATCTTGTCTGATTTCAGAAATATTCTCTGATCCTGAGAATCCAGCAGGGCTCCCAGATGAATCATTCTCTGTGAGGAATTCAGGGAGGACCTTTTTCCAGTTGATTAACCATCCGTGCTTGTGCAGGAAAGCAATGGTTAACTGCAGATAGTGGTGAAGCACATCTGGGCATCCTGATAGGAGCAGGACGTCATCCAGATATTGTAAAAGTCGGATACCCTGACCACCAAGGTGGGCCGCCATGATAACCATGATTTTTGTAAACACCCATGGAGCTGTGGATAGTACAAAGGGCAGAGCCTGAAAATGGAAGTGTTGCAGTAGTATAGCAAACCAGAGATATCACTGATGTGAGGGCGCAATAGGTACATGTAGGGCGCAGAGATACCATAAAGTCCCCAGGCTCCATAGCTAGGATGAAGGAGCGTAGGGTTTCCATCCAGAACCTGGGTGCCCTGAGGAATTTGTTCAGGGATTTGAGGTTGAGGATAGGCCGATGAGACCCATTCGGCTTCTGCACCAGAAAGAGAGTAGAATAATAACCAGTCTTTCGCTGAGATAGTGAGACTGGCACAATTATCCCTGCTTGTAGCAATGACTATATGGCTTTCTGGATTTATAAGGCCTTATTCAGGTCTGAAGTACGGCCTGTGTAGAAAGACTGATGGGGAGGCCATCTGAGAAATGAGAGGGCATACCCGTGAAAGACCACTTCTCATACCCAAGCATATGTGGTGGTTTGACACCAGCACTGGGTGAACTGAAGAAGTTGGCCTCCCACTCTGGGATATCCCAGAGGGAGGCCCATCCTGTCAGGCTGAGGGTTTAGCCTTGGGTTTTGAAGCAGGACATCTGGTGTTCCAAGTCTACATGGACCTGGGTTTGGCGGCCCTAGTGGAAACAGACTGCCTAGGAAAGTACTGGCCTTTAGGTTTTCCCTGAGGATGAAAGGACTTAAGCAATGTAGTATGAGGACTCGTAGAAGTAGTTGCTGAAGGCAGAAATGCAGTTTTTGATGCTGCCAACATGGTTATAATCTTGTCAAGGTCTGGGCCAAACAAGATCTCCCCATTGAAGGCTAACCCTTCTAGGCCTTTCTTGGAATCCGCATCTGCTTTCCATGAGGATAGCCACAGCATATGGCGGGCAGACCCAGCCGCGGCCGAAACTCTGGAGGTTAGGAGACTGGCATCCAATGTAGCTTTTCTAATATAGGAAACTGCATCTCGAATGTGAGCAACAAACGACATCTTATCCCTAGAAGCATCTGAGGGAAAAAAAAATCTTCAAGTGCATCAGATTTAGAAAGAGCCATGATTGGACAGGCAACAGCCCGTGAAAGAGAGGCAACGTAGCACTTAACATGTGAATCCACCACAGAGGGTAATACCCATTTTGCACAATGAGCCACAGAAAAAGGGTAACATGAGGTCAGACGTTTTGGTGGTTGAAACCTCTTACCAGGTGTTTGCCAGGCTCCAGCCTTGTGTTCAGCTAGTGGATTCAATAGAGGGATTTTGCTGAAGCCACTTTATGTCGTTTAAACAGAGGGTGCTTATATATAGGGGCTGGTTCATCGTCTTCTATTAATAAAATGGATCTGACAGCACATACCAAGGCAGCTGTATTTTTGACCGACTCTCAAAACCCTCCAGAAGGGAGTTAGGGTTAGAGAGATCAGTATCTACTGCCTCCTCAAATGATAATTCTAAATCTGAGAGTTGCATGGACTGTGACGATAACACAGAACGCTTAGGAGGGCTTCCTGGAAATGGGTTTCTCACCTTGCAACATGGTTTGACAGGCATTAGATGTAGCCATTACCTCTGCACAGAGTTAGAGAGTACATCTACCCATGTTGGGGGCAAAGGAGGTACCTGTATCACCTAAACCCCAAAGGGGAAGTTACTGCCTGGTGTGATAACCCCATAGGAGGAATGACAGCCAGAACCGCAAGGCGGTCCGCAATTGTACAGGCACTGGGTTGTCTCATGGGCCTGAAGAAGTATAACACTTGCTACATAACCCATCTTGTATCAAAACCTCCTCACATAAGCCTGCAGCACATAGTTTGCATGATAGCATTATGGGTGCAGGTGCTTGTTTGTTACTCTTGCCTTTGCTAGACCTAACTGCAAACTAATATGGCACACAATATGGCACTGGTTATAATGCAACCACCGTGTATGTAGGATACTAGTAGGAATGCAATATAAAGGTCCTGTCTTATGCTTGGGAGCTTCAGGAGCACACAGCCCAAATATGGCACAGGAAAGTGTTCACTACCCTTGTCAGACAGGTTTGCAGGGTAAAATGAAGCACAATATGGCACTGGGTACAGCAATATACTGGTCCTGTCTTATGCTTAGGTAAGCTGCAGGAGCCTAAATATGGCACAGTGCGGCACACAACCGTATGTGACAGACCTCATAAATATTATATATATATATATATACACACACACACTGTATATATAAATATATACTGTATATATATATATATATATATGTATATATAAACCCTTAGATAAATTTATATCCATCACCCTCATATTGTATTGTAAGAGGCTGGATATTTCCACTCCCCATTGGTAGAATGCAGGGAGAAGGCCTAATTTCATGCGTTCCAGCGGCACAATGTTATCTGGGATAATTGAGGGGCATACTATTACTTAAACTAATTTCTGTATCACCAACACATTGCTAACACTTTAATTCTAATAGGCTAATTGTTCTAAATTCTGCATATCTTCCAATTATATATAATCCTATGTCCACTTTTTGCACACTACCTCACCTCTGAACATTGCTAATAATTTAATTCCCTCATTATGGGCTAATTGTTTTGAATTCTACATGTTTTCCAATTATATAGAATCGTATGGCCACTTTTTGCACACTTCCTTATGGCTAATGAAGGAGGAAGTGATGTCAGGATAAGGGAGTATAATTACACAGCCCGGAGATCTCCCAGCACACCCGCGCACTCTCCTGGACTCAAGCTGCACTGCAGGTCTGTGTATAACATGTGGGCTGCACTGATGCCAGAGCTGTATTTATTTGTGTTTTTAAGTGAGAGGTGTGTTTGTGTCAGTGTGTGTGTGGTGTCATACTTGCCAACTCTCCCTGATTGTCAGGGAGACTCCCTGAAACAGTTGCCATCTCCCTGACTCCCTGAAGAGCCTACTAAACTCCCTGATTCTACCTTACCCCCATTATGAATATGTTATACATAAAAATAAACAGAGATATTTACATTCAAATGGGATCATTAGTATCATTTCCCTGCTTTGGGTATAAGGCACAATGATCCCCAGGGTTACATGCATTTTCTGTAATGTATTAGTGTGTTTTCATCAAAAAGTAGATCTTACTAACTGCTTTTGAGCTCATTTACATTTAGATATGTCAGTTATATGACATGCCTCTCAGATGTATCAGTACACGCCCACTTTACCGCCACGCTCATAGGTGCTGCTTTCACAATTCCGTGAAATGCTTTTACAAAGTAGGCAAGTATGGTGTGTGTCAGTGTGTGTGTCTGTGTAGTCTTTGTCAGTGTGTGTGTCTATGTCAGTGTGTGTGTGTGTCAATGTGTGTCTGTGTAGCATACTTGCTGACAATCAGCTCCCTCCTTCCAGGAGGGAGCTGATTGTCGGCTAACAGTGGGGGGCGTGCCTGGTCATTCACGGCACATTGGGGGTGGAGCCAGGGGCAGGGCCGCACGATTGCGTCATCGTGGCCCCGCTCTCTCTTCACAATGCCATTAATCGGTGTGAAATGCGTCACAGCCCCCCCCCCGCTGCGGGGTTTTTTAGTTTATTATGGGGGGAGGTAGGGAGGGTTGCTGGCTGCCTTTCCGGGGGGCCGGGAGCGGCACCCAAAAATCGGAAGGCTACCGGACAAATCGGGAGGGTAGGCAAGCCTGCTGTGTAGTCTTTGTCAGTGTGTGTGTGTGTCTGTGTCAGTGTGTGTCAGTGTAGTTTTGTCAGTGTGTGTGTGTCTGTGTCTGTTTCCAATGGAGGACTCAATGCTGCCATTTTATTTCTTGGAGGGGCTGAAAAGCTCCACATTGTATTTTCCCTAGAATTTAACTAATAGAGGGCACCCCTGAAGCGTATTCAATTCATCCTGAGTACCCAACTATGCAATTTATATATTTATTATTATTTTCTTTCATTAAGGCATTGATGAAAGATGTAATAAATGGATTGACAATCTTGGATTATTGAGTACCCGAGAAGTGCTGCCTTTATGTGCTTAGATTTTTTTGGCATTGGTTGTGTAATATAGTATTTGGAAACCCCCCTTTGCAAATCCTGCATTTGCCACTGCAGCATTTACTGCTAACAGTGGGAGACATACACTTCATTTGACTGAATAGAGTGAGTAAAAACCTTTTTGATTGCCCTTGTAAAAGCTTATTTTTTTGGAGACTCTAATTGTAAACCATGGCTATATGGACTACACTAGCATCTGTTAAATACTATCTTTAATAAACTCTGTTATATAATATTGTAATTATGGATATATAAACTATGCAGTATTATGTATGGACTCTCCTGTATAAGTAACAAAGATACTGGGTATATGCTTGGAAATGTGAGGTACACATTCTAATCATGTGTATAACATTTGAGTACATACAAATCAACATGCATTATAATTATATGGTTTCTAAAGAGCTATTATGGGCTATACACACCCCTACAGTATAGCCACTATATATATATATATATATATATATATATATATATATATATATATATATAAATATATATATATATATATATAAATTGATAATGGATAAATACTTTTGAGTTATTTTCACCGCCCCTTACAGAAAACCAATTAACCCACTAAGGGAGGAATTTCATCCATTTTATACTATTGTCCTTCACATTAGGTTTTACCACTTGCTTGGCACTGGGTCTCATCGTTTTTTACACATTGGGAGTATATGATACGTCTTCATATTTAAATTGCTATTAAGGAATCTGGTATGTAGCCTTCTCATTAAGTAAATAGGGATGTTTATGTTGTCATTGGAATAAATGTATTGTACTGTATGTATAATAACAAAGGTACAATACTGTCCATTATATACTAGGTTACATTTACTGGTTGAAAAGCATCCATCTAATTGTTCCAGTAAAATTGTTATAAGATTTTATATAGAACTAATTGGTATGTACTAATCCTTTTTCCTAATGAATATATTTAAAATTAACAGTAGCCCCTATAAAGTAGAATTAATATTCTCTACTTTTTTTCTATAAACTTTTGAGAGCCATTTTTTTGGGCCATTCCCAACTAAGGGATAGAAAATAAACTTATATTATTGAGGGGTATTTAGACCCAATCACTACAATATAAGGGTTATAAGAACCACCTGGTATATACTTAATTTATCACGTATTTATTTATTTTTTTTTTATTTTTTTTTTATTGAGACATGTGACTATATAGAAAATAAATACCAAATTTATTGCAAGTAGCCATTGTTAAACCTCTGACTGGATAAACTTCTTTTATTTGAACCTTCTCTTCTGTCTTCATGTTGTATAAATATTAATCAAGATTGATGTCAAGTACATGACTATGGATATATTTGTTATACACTGTAAATATGAAATTGTATTTATCATCATATGTTTTGTCTTTTTAAAGTGTGTACCCCTGATGAAGTCCCGTATGTGGATGAAACACGTAGGGTCATCGCATTGAAAAACCTGCACCTACCACATAAGAGGTCCACCTAAGAGCTCACACCTGCAAGGGTGTAGGTGGCAGATAACATCTATCCTTCTGTACTGGGGCAGGTTTACTAAAAGTTGTTTTATGCTATTTATGTATTGATTTGTATTGTAAATTGTTTTATATATTTTTACCTCTGTTGATATACTAAGAATAAAATATTCGCGTATAAGAATTATGGGTTACCATAGGGCTTTTATTTTATGAATAATATCCAAAACATAAACAAATGGTGATTTGAAGAGTAACCAGAAGGTTGTGTTTGACCAACAGCTAATATTGCAATAAATATTGCAGCATAAGTCTGTTTATATTTGTATTTGTTTTTTTCACAGATTATGTTGTGTGTATTAGCATATGTCTACTTTTACCTCGCTGCTGAATATTAATGTCCTGAGGAAGGTCCTTTTAGGACTGAAACATTGACAAATCAATGGATAACATATTTTGAAGTTGATCATTGACATTGATTGTGGCAACATGCAGCCCAAATAAATCATTTCTTTTCTAAATGTGACTTTGGCGAGTGCCCTTGTCGGAGGATACGGGACAACAGTTTCATGTTTTTGATCTGAGAGATCTTAGTGGCACCCCCTTTATGACGTATTGAAGTGGTGTGCGTGCAAGACTTGTGGAATATATATATCTATCCTGAAGTACAAATGTGTCCTCATACACCTAGCCTTAGTACACCACACGGCGCGAGACACCTGGTGGGAGTGAGCAGTGGAGTGTCTTTATCATATGATTTTCACAATCAGATGTGTCAAAACCGCTTCAAAAGACAGCATTTATTAATTTGATACGTGACACTTGTATATCTTTCTACGGCTTTGTCGCATCCGATTGTGACTAAGATACACAATCAAGCAAAAAAGACGCTCAGCACAAGTTGCACAAGACATGGTGCCACGAGAAGGGATGTTTGGTGCAGCTGCAGTGCAATAGTGTACAAGGACACATCTGTACATAAACTTTTAATTTCAATGTAAAATATCATTGCTGAAATTGCATAAATTTATATGCAATGTGCTGTTTAAAAAGATAGTTTGAAACCACAAACCTGAAAAAATAAATAGTGCATTCTAGCAATATGCAGAAAAATGTGCATAGTGAATTTCAAATATTTAAAAATATATAATGAACATGGATCTCACATTACTCGCCATGTATATGATTACTCTACAATGTGTTCTGCCATTGATATAAAAATAAAAAAAATCATAAGCTTCAGGGAAACTGTGAGCAAAGTGGTCTGATGATAGTAATAATGGAGAAGTGAAAAACAAAAAATCAGCACTGACATGGTCACATGCCATAGTGACTGGATAGTTACTTACATTGTACAGCATATGATGCAAGAACAACAACTGAATTCATTGGGCTGGATATCCTAGAACAGAATACAGAAGATTAATTATAATAAGTGTAATGCGGACATACGCATAAAATAAATGTGGAGATACTCCAGATAAATCAGAAAAGTGGGCAAATTACCTCTATAGAAAAAAGGGAATTGTGGGCACCAGAGTATACAACACTAACTGAAATTTATTTAACTGTATAAAGAGTGAAAAATGCCAAAGATAAAATCCTTATATGATATGCATGCAAATAACTACAATGACATGACCATTATCAACAGTTTATTTCAAGAAAATATATGTAAAATTCGAAATGTCATGCAGCGCAACTTGCCTGGCGTGAGTGAACCGCCAGGTCTCGTGCTACTCTGCTAGCATTGGGTCTTTTTTTTGCCAAAAATGTGTTTAAAGTCGCACTTTGATGTGACTAGAACGCGCCAGCAGACTGTGCTGATTAATTTGATATGTGACACTTTTGTTCCCCTGGGCAGAGAGAGAGGGGACCCCATGGAAGCAGTGTGGAATGCACCGGGGAGCTGCCAAGGAAAAAGAACATTGGCAGCATTTGATATATGGAGCCGGCAGCAAATTAGGAGCGAACACTCCAAATTTCAAAAGCCGCCGATGCTCTTTCTCCCTGGTTTCCGCCTGGTGCATTCCGCAAAGCTGCCACCCAGACCCACTCTCTCCGAGATGCCGTCGGTAGAAGAAACTAGGTATTCTGACCCTGTGCCTGACTCTGCCCTGCGCTCCCCCCACCCCAGTCCACCTAGTCAGTCTGCCTTCCCTGCCGTCACCCCAGTCCAGTCCATCCAACCTTCCTTGCGCCGACCCCTAGTCCAGCCAGCCAGCCTTTCCTGCCCTGTCACACCCCCCAGTCCAGCGGCCTTCCCTACCCTTTGCTCACCTTAGTCCAACCTTCCCAGTACAGTGCCCCCCCGTTGTCCAGCCTTTCCTGCCCTGTGGCCCCCCAATAAGGTCTAGCATTCACTGCCCTGTGCCAACCCCCCTCCACCATGTCTTGCCATCCCTGTGCCCCCATTAGGTCCAGCTCTGCCAGGGCCGGTGCAAGTAATCTCGGCACCCTAGGCAAATCTTCATCACACTGCCCCCCCCCATTAACCACTGTATATATACTATATATATATATATATATATATATATATGTATAAAAAAAAAAAAAATATATATATATATATATATATGCCTTACATGTGCAACATATGTGGATAGCGTTTTACCCATAACACCATTATTGTATTGAACAACATAAGAGAATTGGCATGGTATGTGTATATATATATATATATATATATATATATACTATATATACACACATATACATATATTATATAAGTATATATAATATATGTATATGTTAGTGTATATATATATATATCTATATATATTTTACACAGCGTGAGGTTTTGATGCTACCTGGCAGCCTGCTCCTTGGCTTCCTCTCCAACGGAAAGTAGGGCAGTGGTGTCAAACTGGACGGAGGATAGAGTCTGGCTGGCACCTTGTATAAAGCACATATCACCGGCGCTGACAGGCTGGGTGCGGGAAAGCTGCATGCTGGCAGGGAGCTGGGGACCTCGCACTGGCAGTGAGTGAGAAGGAGAAGGCGCCCGCGCTGTTTTCTCAGTGATCGTCAGAACTGTTACAGCCCTGCAGTGGGGTAGGGCAGAGCGGCGTGTGCGGCTGAAGACCCGCGGCCACTGTGAACATTAAAATGTAAGATAAACTTTTTTATGTTGCTGAGGGGACTCTGAGGCGCCCCCTGGTGGCCGGCGCTCTAGGCATATGCCTAAAGCTGCCTAGTGGTAACGCCGCCTGTGAGCCCTGCCTCTCCTGCACTTCCCCTTCTTTAAATGTGGGTATTTTAAGTGGATCATTGCTTTCGTTTTAGTATAGATTCTGGCTTTGTGTGTGTGTGTGAATTTACAGCAGTTTTATCTCCTACATTTCTGTATTTGTATAGTTTCATATATAATAAATAGATTGACATACTATGATAACAACCACCCCCACAGCCACAATATGTAAACATTTTTAATCTGTTTTACGCACCAATTGATGCCCTGCCCCCAAAGTAGCTCCACTCACATTATCCACCTGCCAATTTTGTCAGTACCGGACCCAACAATTTCTGATAGCAGCCCTGTGCACCTGAGTCTGTATAAGAACCACAACAGAACGTGGAATGAACAAAGCTGCAGCCGCTTTATTGTAGCACTTTGTATGCAGATTCAGAGACCCATTACAAACAGATATAAAAATGTCACATATCAAATTAATCAGTGAAGTCTGCTAGTGCGTTCTAGCACGTCACATTGTAACTTAGATGCATTTTTGCCAAAAAAAGACTCAAAAAGGCCACCCAATGCTAGCAGAGTCTCATGGAACATGGCGGGTCGAGAGGGGCTTTTTAGCATGATTGCAGCAAAGCTGTGTAAGGACACATCTGTATCTTATTTACTTTCAAAGAAATTCATCAGCCTGGTATGATTAGTAAGCAGTGGGTTTCTACTGTATTTTGCGGAACTACTTCAACAGTTTTGCAGTCTAAGGGGTCTATGTACTAAGACTTGGAGATAAGGAATAAAGTGGATGGAGTACCAACCAATCAGCTCCTAACTCATTATTGAAACACAGCCTGTAAAGTGACAGTTAGGAGCTGATTGGTTGGTTGGTATGTTACTTCCATCCACTTTATCGCTCTCCAAGGGCCAATTGTAATAGAGTGAGAGTTTAGAAAATATGAGCGTTTTCTCCACATTTTTTAAACTCGTCCAATGCAATAGAGTCTGAGAACATGCAAACTCACGTTTTTCTGACTCAAAAACTATCACAATTTAAACTTTCATCCAGGTGGTTTCCCGTTTTGAAGATACAACTCGATCAATGTGAGAGTTTACTGATAAACTGTCTCCCTCTTGCATTTGGACCCCAAGGCTTAGTAGATAGGGCCTGATTCAGAGATGTACCTTCATCTGAGGATGAACGCACATCTCTGATGGTTAGGGGTATGTGTCTGCACATACCCATTCTGCCATGTGGAGAATGGGTCCTGTGCTCTCACTCGCGGACCACCCAAGATTGATGTGCTGTGGTGTTGGGGGTGGGTCTGAGCGGGGGCATGCCTAGTCATTGTTCCCATGTTACCTCCGTTTTCCGGCAGGGTCGAGGCCAGAGTCTACGTTGATGGATGTAGATTTTTGGCCTCTAGGGTAACCCGGGACCGGACCAAAGGAGAAACCTGTGATGGTTGCGATGCTGATCCCAGCCTGTGGATTGCAAGTGCAGCAAGGAGGTGTCTGACACCTCCTCCTGCATTTGCATATGAGATGGATGGATTTGCACAGAAGCTTGTGTGCAGTCCATCCATCTCTGAGCAGGCCCATAGACCCCTATGTATTTATTAAAGCCCAAGCTGTCAGGAAACCGCAGAGAAGCCAAAGTTTATAATACAACTGAAGATCAGGTCACCATCGATGATCTTAGCATTAGAAGTATAGAAACCCTGGGTTAACTAATACCTCTTTTCCACCAAAATCCCGGGTCCAGCCTGTGACACTAAACACGGGTTTCAAGCAGTGTTACAGCTGCTTGAATCCCGATTACACAAAGCAGGCTGGGCTCAAGATATTGGCGGGGCTTACCTCTGCAGGCACTTGGAGTTTATATTATCTCCAAGTGCCAGTAAATGATGTGAACGAAACCCCCCCCCCCGGTCAGATGACCTGGGATACCCATTTCCACCTGGGTCTTACCTGCATAAAACCCTGCTTGAAACCCAGGAAGGAATGTGACCCAGGATTTTTTTCTAGGAACCGGGTTGCCCAAATGAATGTCCTGCCTAGGCCAGGTGGCTTTGTCGAAAGCACTGCACAGATCCCTTTGATCTGTACAGGTTAAAAATCACACACAAAAAACCCCTGTAAGGCTTTCCCTCTAAATTAATAACACTTTATCTAGGCCTTTTAGCCAAGCTGTCAGTAAAGAAAGTGTCTCTCACTGATTTGTCACCAACTAACTTCACTTCCATAAGTCTGCTGTTGGTTTCAAACACAGCAGAGTGAATAAATGTGAAAAAATGCAAAATTTGAAGGAGTAAAAAAAGCAGTGTTGCTCAATTCTCACAGACCCCAGACACACAAATGTATAACCAGCAAATAAAGTGTTCCCAGCCTGCCCAGAGCATGGAGGGAGACCCCTTTTTCTTTCTTTGATGTCCATACTTCACTAGAGATTCCAACCCTGGACTAGGTATTGTTGATATTATCATGAAAGGGACAGGGAGATAAAGGAGTACCTGCACACTCAATTGTCTAAACATTAAACCCCAAATAATATCATATAAATCTTATATCTGGATATGGGCGTGCAGCCCTAGTCAACCAAAATTGATCATGGAATTTAAAGAGGAAGGAAAAGAGTTGTATTGTAAGGCGCACAGAAGGAATAAATTCAATAACATATAACTTTTATTAAGTATTATATAAAATTATTCCAAAACAAGAGGGATAAAACAGTGAAATATATCTGGGTGAGACTTAAATGACAAAACACGTGTTAGTGCAAACATAAAAAAAGAAAAAAAATTATAATAATGTGAACTACACATAATTAAAAACCACGGTCCACTAATACTGATCAATCCTTTTGAAATAATATATTTTAGTAGGATATAATGAGAGTTGAATTTTGTTGCTTCAACCGGACCAGGATGTTAATTAATTTATATATAATAATATGACACTAGCCTATAAATTGACTTAACCTTCCTGTTTATGCCCCAAAAAATTAAGCAAATTGACTTCCTAAATTCTCAAACTTAATCAGTGCATAACTGTGTAAGAAGACCAAAATTATATGATTAATCTTACACCTCGGATCTCACAAAGACAATCAATCCAAATTATTCTAGGGGGGGGGAAAGTATCCCTCAATTGGTTTAAATAGAAAGTGTTTCTAGTTCAGATCTTCTGAACCACAGCATATATGACATAATGTCAAGATTTATTGCTTGCAAAAGTATATATGCATTTTAGCACTCATATGTGTGCTTATTGCGATACTATGTCTATTAATATAGAGACAAACAATCATAAGCCTGGGTATTGCAAGTAATGTTGCAATATGTCAAAATGGTAATTGACTAAATAGCAGTATCTTCTGGTTGTTAGCTGCTGATAAAATTTGCTTCCATAGCTAATATTGATGTAGTTCAAGGATTCATTTGATCCTGATTATGTTGCTACCGCATGTAAAGTGCAAACTGGCAGGAATATTCACAATTAAATTGACAATAATAGTATCTCACTCAATATGAATATTGTTAAAGTTTAATAGTGCCTCTGTCAGTATGATAAATTTTATAAGCTTGCGAGCTTCTGGATGTGTCATAAATCTATAAACACTGTTTAATGCTGTAATTGGTGCTGTAGTTAGTGCTGTGATTCAGACGGTTCTGACTGCTAGATGATAAACCAGTAGCTATTCAGGAATTGGTTATTTATATTATCCCAGCTCTATGATATCCTTAGTCAGTCAGAGCCATTACGTATTATGCACACACAGTATTTCACTACAGATTGCAATTGATCTCATTGCAGGGCATCGTGGACCCGCTACCACGCCAACGCGCATTTCACTGTCAACAACAGCTCTGTCAAGGCCTTGACAAAGCTGTTGTTGACAGTGAAACAAGACCCCACATAATTTTGTCTTGGATTTTTTCACTACCTGTCAAGGCTTGAAGGCATATGGCTGGTTATCAATTTGAGGGGGAGGGGGCAACACTGTTTTTATTTTTCACATTATTTAGCACAATATTCTGTACAGATATGAGTGATATATGCAGTTCTTGAAACCTGCAGCGGATTTACAACAGATTCTTGACAGTTTGTCATTGGGTTTGTGGCTAGATAGCATCTTATATTCTGATTGGCATTGATGGCGATTTAAAAATTACAGTAAAACCAATGTTTAGTAAACAATGTATTTTAAGACTATAAACCACCAACTTTCCCACTCGGATTACAATTGAAACATTTCTACAAAATACCCACCATTTAGGAGAGATTCAGGACTGAGGGAGGCATCATCCAAAAATATGCAACAAATTTCTTATCTTTATGGTTACAGCTTACATTAGATGTACACAAATCTAGTCAATGGCCAGGAAGACTGCAAATTAAAGCTAAAGTAATATTATAGATTAACAAAACAATACGGTAAAAAAATTCATTAACTATTTTCTAGTGAAATTGCTGAATTAAAGTTTATCATCTTAAAAAGGAATTGTACCTCATTGGAAATGTCTACCATCTTAAAAGGCTTTTATTTTCCTTTTTTTTAATAAAATTATGTAGAAGCTGCATTTTCTGCATAATTTTAAGAATGGCTGCTACTGTATTTACCAGGATTGTGAAGTCAGGGGAGGCATCCTGTCATAATGATCAAAATAATACAAAAATATATATTAATAACACAAATTCTGTGCCATAAATATCATCTGCTTTGCATTATTCTATAGTAAAAATCAGTCGGAAGCCAGTAAGAGTGCTGCCTCCCATTGACAATTAAAAAATTTCTGGGGTGGGGCGGGGTGATGCCAAGGGTTATAAAAGCCCATTGAAAATATAGGGGAAGGCGTCACCTATAGAGACGCCTCTGTCAGTCAGGCAGATGTGATTGGACAGCGGATCCAGTGATGGATCCGCTGTTATCACTGGGAGGGTATGCGGTGGGGACAAGGCAGAGGTGCGGACGTTAGCTGCAGCGGGACCCGGCAGAGGTGTGGTTATTAGCGGCAGTGGGACCCGATGGAGATAGCTGGCATGGCGGCAGGACTGGATCGGATCTGAAGATCCAGTCCCTGCCAGCCATTCTGCAGCCATTCGACACCTCAGCGTCATTTTTAAAATTCAAGATGGCCGCTGTGAGCCAAATAACGGCTCATGACGTCATCACCCCGTCCCCTCATCTGGATTATATAAACCAGGGCGAGGCAGCGGCTGGGAAGGAGCGTTCAAGACCTCCCGAAGACAGAAGACTTCGGAAGCCCTGGGGAGGTGGTGGGTGGCCATGCAAAAGAGCTGCAAGGCCGCCACCCCCCAGGTGAAAATGTCGGAAGCCCTGGGGAGGCGGCGGCCATGCAAAAGAGCTGAAAGACTGCCGCCCCCCAGGTGAAGATGCTGTGAAATAAACTTTTATTAAAACCTTCATGTGTCTTGTATGTATTTAATTTTTTACTTTACAGGCTGACTACAGGTACCAGCGGGCCCTTAATGTCCAGGCATATAGGCCCTTGTGGTTCTTCAAGTTCCAGCATGCTGGAGCAGGCTTGCTGAGACCTGTAGGCTGCCTGTAAGGAACAACGTTATCATACCATGGCATAGCTTTCAGCCCAGTGCTGTTTTATGCTCAGGGGGGAGACCCAGTTTTATTTTTTTGGGATCCCCACTTTCCGAGAAATTCCAGCCCTGGCCTGACCAGTTTAAAGAAGGGGGGCTTGTTAATGTGATGGCAGAAGGACCCCACACTGGGTGTAACTCTTTCTAAAGCCTTATTCTCCTGGCTGGTTCAGCATGATGCTGGCTACTATTATATAGGGGGAACCCTACACTGTTTTTTTTTAGAAGGTGGGGGGGTGTTAATTAACCAGTGCCTCCCCAGCCATTGATCTTACCGCATGTCACTGGTATGTACTAATACTGTAGCACAATGAAGGAGATTTCTCAGAAATCTACGGCAGAGTGCTAATTAGCACTGCAGATCACAGTCCCCATTATTATCAATGGGAACTACGATCTCGGCCCTTTGTACCAAACTAATGGGGCCAAGCTTTTTGAAGCTTGGCCCCATTAATTTATACCATCTTCAGCCTAGGAGCAGGAGAGAGATCTTTCGATCTTTCTCCTGCAACCCCCAGCAGAAACTGACACTATGCACATGCGCAATGTCAACTTCCCCCAGAGAAATCTTTCACAAAAGTGAAATACTAACAAAAAATGCCAGGTATGTAACTTGCAGGAACAGCGGCACTTCCGCAATTATTAATACATAGGCCCTTAAAGGTCTTTTCCTTACCTTATGTTCATTTTGTAACCTTAAAATATTCAATACATAAGCCACAGACTACACAATATCTACATAGATGATTAATAATAATAATAATAATAATAATAATAATTATAATGTTTTAATTTTTCATAAAGTATCCATGGAAAATTAATATGAGTTTTCGAAAAAGGAAAGGTAAGAATACTTCTAAAGTAAGGAACATTCAAATAAGGTATTGCATTAAGGAACATGTCTTACCTTCCCTCTAAAATGTCATTTTTCAATTGCAAGTAATAGAAGTGTCTGAAACACACAAAACAATTAAATTGTACTAAAAGATAATTGAATAAAGAATACTAGCCTTAACCAAGAGGAGAGCTTGTGTTTAAACTAAAGCAACTTACAAAATAAATAAAATTGCACTATAAACCTAGGCATTCATAATAAACAAATTCATTATATTTTTACCTCCAGAAATTGATACCATTACTAAACCAAATTTAAATAACCTAACATTATACAAAAAATATATCTAATGTTTAGATGATTTAAAGAAATGTAATTATTTGTACCAAAAGTGTAACTAAATTGCCTTTCTAGCTACTGTTAAATCTCTCAGTGGTTCTACTTACATTTTAATAGCAACACTGTATTAAATTGATAGAGAGAGACATTAGCATTATTAGAAACAGAGGAGAAACAAAATAAGGAAATACTTTTTTTCATTAAAAGTGTTGGCTTTCCATGTAATAAACACTTTTTTTGTATTTTAATATATGCAAACTAGATGGTTTTTCTTATCACCGGTACTGAAAGCCTCTTTCAGTAGAATGGTAGATCTAGCTAACATCACTCATCCATAGAAGGAGTACACCACACTTGGTTCTCCCTCTCTTGTTAGCCAGGGTCCAGGTCTCGTGACAATAACAGAGACCACCTGCACCATCTTCTTCTCACGTCAGGTACCTCAGTTAACTGCCTTCAATCCCAACTGTCACTGTCCACAGTGTCCATGGCAACCTTCTAACTCTGCTCCTTGCACTGCTAGCTTAGCTTTAACCACATCACTGTATGACACTCACACAGAGCAGCCAAACTTATTCTACAGCAAGTTTGGAGCCAGCCTGGCACAGCAGGAGGTTGTCCTGCCATTGTCAGAATCAGTGCACCAAACACAAACATGTTTCCATGGCATGACATTGTCACCAAACACCTTCACAAGTTGGTGATGAATTTCAGCTTCTGAGGTGCCCTTTAGATGCCAAAATATGATCACACTATGCACCCCAATGTTTGACCATATTTCTGTGAGCCCAGCCACCTTACAACTGATGTTGGAACAGTATGACTGATATGAGACAAAGTCTAATGGCCATGAGGGGAAGCAGTGGTCTATCTGCTCTGGCCTTGCAGGAAATTAGAATGATATAGATAACATTACACATGTGAGGGGTTTTGTTACTGTATTTATTGAACCACCCTTACATATGTGTGTGTTTCATAATAGAACCTATACCCAACTGTTAGACTCTGGTGTCAAACAAACAGTTAAAGTACATCAATTGACCAAACAAAAACCAAATGGCAAACTTTGCGGTCATTAGGCACTGACTCAGCGATTACCATAAGACCCACTGATAAGGCAGCGCAATTGTAATACATAACACCAGTGACTATATCCATGATATTGACATGCATTCGAGTGATACCAATATCTACGTACGACTGCAATGAGATCCCACTTCTGAATATAAGAGGGAGTTGGATCACATGTTGAGCAGTGCAGCTGAAGATCAATTGATTACTTTATGTCTCAAAGAAGCTCTGAGCACTGATTTCCTGGTTACCCTGATGCTTTACACACTCCCCAAGATTCATAAGGACAGTCAGCACCCACCCAGAAGAACGATTATATCGGCAAAGGGATCCATCTACCAACCCGTTATTACAGCTATGCATTCAATCCAGTTTCAGTTATCTCAAAGATATCTACAATCTACTTCTCAAATTTCTTTGCTTGCCTACAATCCCTTCAAATTGTCTATTATGCAATATTGATGTCAAAAGCCTCTACACCTGCATCCCCCATGATCTATGGTTGGAAGCAGTTAGAAAGGGGATCCCCAACAATACCTTATACTCTGAATGTGACAAAGAACTGTTCCTGCAATTGTTTTGAGTTGAAGCTCAAAAATTATTATTTCCTATTCAATGATTCATTCTTTTTTCAGTTGAAAGGATGCACCATGTAGCCCTTCTTTAGCAAACTGCTTCATGGTGGCGATTGAGCGGCGAGAGCGAGCAGCAGGACATCAGAGGTCCGGGGCGGACCTAACACAGTCAGCCGCCACAAAGTGTTATAATAACACAGGATTGCTCATTCAGTCCTTGGCATTGGAAGGAATATATTAAGCAGCGGAGCTTTGTGACATGATTTTAAAAGGAAGTTAACTCTGGTATGTTACATACAGACACTAACTAGTCCATTGACATTCTATATGATCCTCCAGTTTTCCTTATCCGGGCTACGCTTATAGATTATATCTGCCTCATTGTTTATATATCCAGGTGGACTTTTATTCATCACCATATTTATGGTTTATGTTTCATGTTGTATGTATATTTTATGTACTAATACCTTTGCATGCTAGTTCATTGAATGATCAATAGCACCATTTCCATGTATAAAGTATACAGAACTAGATACTTTGTTGCATAAAGTAGCTAGATAATCTTCTACTGTGTGGTAAAATCACTGTTATTGTTTAAATAAATAATTACATTTGTCAATTGGTGGCTGCATTCATCCAGTGCAGTTTTTTTTTCCTTTTGACGAGTAATATTTTTGCAGTTTGTAACATTTAGGTTTATTTAAAAAAAAATTTCAGCCATATGTTATCAGTTTCCACCATTATATATATATATATATATATATATATATATATATATATATATATATATACTGTACATAGTGGGCCTGATTCAGAGCCGGACGCTCTAAAAGAGCGCTCGCTCTGAATCAGGGTGTTTGATTTTTTTTTGTGCGGCCTCCTGGCCGCTCGCATAGCTGAAAGGATAATAGTGCAGTATGTCTGAATTTAAAAAAACTTTTAATGACAAATTTGCACTTACAATCACAAAATAAATATAAGGCATGTAACAAATATAAGACCACATCCAGCCCCCATCCACGTGTCGACATCCACACCCAGATGTACAAAGGAAATAGTGGTACCACTACTCCGGATATAGGGATCCACTAGGATGAACTCCACAAGAGGAGGCTGCAGATATTGCGGTTAGTTCACAGGGTGAGGCCCGCTTAACGCGTTTCGGACATCAATTCGTCCTTCGTCACCCACGAAATGGATAAGATGACTCCGAGTAAGCAAATCCATTTCAAAAGGATAATATATCACACTATTATCCATGCTCACCAAGAAAAATTGGATGAGCATATGGATGTAGGGTCATACATTAGACATCCGCCCACCCCATCGGCCTCTGGCAATCTCCCCATCCCACCTTATAGACCGGCATATCCAACACATCCAATGCCTCCTCCGTCACATCCCCTCCCATATGCTGCGTCGCATAGCCCAGCGCCACAATCTCCCTATCCCAGTACATCGATGAGTAGTGTGCACACATCATGAATGAGTGCACAAGCTACCCTCCAGGCTGACGAGGAATTTTTTAATTAGTATTTTTTTTTCATATTTGGTTTTTAAAGTGTTTTTTGAATTGGTCAGTCCTTTTGTCTTTGTTTTTTTTTTTCAAGAACGACCGTGAGTTTGGTCATGTTGCCATGACTTGGGCAAATGGACTTCATCAAAATTGCTGCCCGAACATTGTGTCATCTAGTTACTTATTGTGCTCAAAGAACACTGTTTTGGAGTTTTGTTTATTCCCCTTTACCCTATTGATGTCAGTATTTTTTTCTAAGGCCTCGACTGTATTTCACAAGATTGTTATGTGCCTGATTCTTTTTCTGTTTGAGTAGTCCGGCACTCATTGGCCTGGTAACAAGGGATGAATCCCATCCATACTTTATACTTCATCAGAAGTAAAAAAAAATTAAATGAAATAAACAGTTGTTGCGTTTTTATTTTTTTTTTTAAATATTGGTAAATTTTGTTTCTTAACATGTTTAGTATTGGTAAATTGTGTTGTGCTAATCAAGTTGTTTTTTCTAGGCAATTCTACAAGATTTATCTATATGGCTCACAACTGGAGAAGGGCCTCGTTGAATTAACATAGGTGTCTTCACTTGGACACCTATGTTAACTACATCGGCAGAACTACGATGGACATTATTAGCAACAAGGTAAGAACTTATAACCCTTTTACACCGTGTCAAAAATCCAGGGTTGATGCGCATCAAACCAAGATTTGTGGCGGTGTAATGGATCCAGTCAGGTCCATGGACCCGGTGATCCACTCCGGGTAAACTGCAGGGTTGGCCAGGGGTTGTTCACATGCCACCCTGCAGTGTAAACAGCGCAATGCAGGTCTAGAAGACCTGCATTGCACCGCAAGCTGGATAATTGGCTGTCTCAAGTAGCGCTTGGAGATGACATCATCTCCAAGCATCCACTTTCATGACGGAAGAGCCGGGTCTGTAAAAACCCGGCTCTGGTGTAAACGGTGCCAACTCAGAAATATGCTGGATCCTCGCAGAGTCTGATCCAGCATGAACACTGTTAGACCTCCCAGATCAGACCCGGCATTTAGGTCTGATCTGGGAGGGTATTTTCTGAAGAAGTGGCATGTGTGAGAGGGAATCCCTCTGCAACAGCCACTCCCTCGTCCAGCAGGAATGTACACTTCTTCTCATGGACCTCTCACGATCAGAGAACAGCACAGCGGCCAAATATGCTGTCCTGACATGGTAATGGTAGTGATCCATGATTACAAGAGAGTACAGTATGCTGTTTAATTAATGGCACGCCAAAAATCAAAGCCGCAATTTATCTTTGAAACGATGCTCAGAAAGGTATATACCCGACCTAACCAGCAACAAAGAATAAATGATGAGTTTTAAATAGGTAATCAGGAATTTAGAGGGCTGCAGAGGATCCATCCCTTAAAAAAAAAGAAATCCTTTAGGACAAGTGGCTACATATAGATTTGCTATGGAGAATTATTATTTTTGCTGCATCTGCCATGGAGAAATTACTACCCTTTGTAGCCCTAATCTGCCTGCACTAGAAGCATGATTCAATTACACAAATGTTAAATAAAACACTGTTAGCATTATTAGGATATATCTCTATAACCCTTGTGTGCCTGTAATAAATATATGACCAAGGATTTCGGAATTAATTTAACCCTTTCTGTCTGGGTTAAATGGATGTGAACAACTAATAATACAAACAGCCGAATACAACCCACACGTGAAATTACCACTCCTGACTGTATTAATTATATCCATGGAGAAACACTTTCTTTATAACCCTTGTGTACCTGTATTAAATATATGTCCAAGGATTTCAGAATTGGTTTAACCCTTTCTGTCCTGGTTAAATACTTGTGAATTCACAATACAAACAGCTAATACAGCCTAAGGATAAGCTGTCACTCCTGACTATGTATTATACATATAAAGGAATATAGAATAATATAAGTATTCCAACAACATAATTATACTATACAGTGAAATATTAATTATTATCACATAAAAATCTTTGAAAATATGTATTATGTGACCTCTGATGAAACGGCCCTTCTAATTGGCTGAGAAACGCGTCAGTTGACAGGTCTAGGATCCTGACCAATAGAGCTTCCGATTGGTCACACTATCTGACACAGCGAGTCCCGCTCCATCCCACCATAGATGGAGACACTGCTCTGTTTGCCCAGCCGCCGGGATCTGCACGTGGAGTATGGCCTGTCCCTTCAGCGATTCAGGCTTACACTGCTGGGAACATTCCACTACGTGACTCACTTTTACAGGTTACAGAGAGCCGCATCATTGCTGAAAATTCGGGAATACAGGTACCTGTTATAGCACTGATCTGACCGGGATGCCGGCAATCAGTGCAACAACACATTGGTGTTGTGTGGATCTTAATATAGAGACACCATTGGCTGATATTCTTATCAGACCCAATTCCCTACATTCAGTTCCCTGACTGACCATATGAATCATTGTTAACCATCTCTCTGCTGGGTTGGATTGCATGTGCAGGACCCTTGCTTATTGTGCTTATGCAGCTATATACATACGCTTTTTTGCAGAATGTGGACCTTGTAACACATGAGATGCCTTTTCATTCATATCTCTGCTTGCACTAACAACTGCTGCTTTCATGCTTATTGCACTAACAGACTATTTTTTGACCTCATGAGAAGCTCTATACCAATTTTAAACCATTCAATATATTTTTAGATTCAGTGGATCCTAGGTTTGATTATTTAATGTTTTATATTTATTTTTGTTTATTATTGTGATGTAATTTCATTATGTCACTGTACTCATTTATTGTATTATGCTTTTTTAAGCGACTTTAAATATAACATTATTGTCCAGCGCTCTCCCTATTTTTTTTCTTATATGTATTATAAACAGTATAATGTGCGAGCACACAGCCTTGACTGAATGATAAACAGCCAGGCTTTGAATTAGCTACATCTTTGGCTGATAATAATTTATTGTTGGATACTTTTGTATCTTTAAAACCCAACAGCAAATATATACATTTTTGAAAAAGGGATACATATTTTGAAACACACACAGTGACTATACTAAAACAGACTAATAAATAAAGACAGCACACAGCTTTGGTTTTAAACAATTCTTTATTCACTTAAGAAACTTCTTTTTTTTATCACTCTATACTTCTATCATTTTAACAAATTATATTTCACTTGATGACCTTATTTAAGGGTAGATAACTCTTGACCTCTTGTCACTTATAATAATAGAGTAGGACCCTGATAATCTTATTATATATAGACCAAAAAATATTGGTCTTTTTAAGGCAAACTTAATAAAAACTGTCTTTTTAAATATGTAAATGTTACCTGAGGATCTGAGTGCACCTGATAAAACTGATTATCTTTCTTTTTTGAAAATTCTGGTCTATATGTTTCAATCAGTAGGTGGCACCATTAAACAAATAGAATTGAAAACTTAAATTATTGTAAATATATGTGGCATCCTCACCCCAATATTACTTTCTACCTAATAGTCTTGGTGAGGGGATACTGTTTCCTCCATATGCTGCTTGTGCTATCTAGTCGCATCACTGTGCGAATAAGACGCATTTGAAGGTAAAAATATACAAGAAAAATGCTCAGTGCTACTGAGTCACACTGAGCTTCCGCGTTGTGTGGCGGGACTTGTAGTGCATGGAGGATAGATGTATGTGGCACATCTGTACCTTACACACATCCGTAATGTTTAGCAAGACTGTATAACCATCAGATCAATCGAGTACCATCGCAACCTCATGCACACTAGCATAAGCTCTGACAATACTCATAAATTGCTTACTTCATTGCATGCCATCAGTGCTCAGGCTGCATAAGGCATCGCAGTGGCTAATTTATGCATGCCCCTGCAACAGTGATAAAATGGTCTGGCATGCCTGCGTTTCGGCAACCACCCCCATCACTTCCCACAAGCTGCTCTTTCTGTCAATTACTCTGCAATGGGTCTGCGTAGTCACTGTGATCGCAGTCCCGATCACAGTGGCCACTTAGTGCATGTGCAGTACGCAACAATCGGCCGATTGCGTGCGTAATCTCAGCAGCGATCAATGGTGATGCAGCCTATAGTCAGTGATTTTTTGTGTGATGCCCTGGGGATGGTCCTTGGCTGGATTCTTTTGGGGTGCCCTGCGCCTCAGACTTGAACCCCTGAATGTTAGGGATGCCGGTATAGAGGAGCCTTGAAGCTGGCCCAGCGCTTAATCATATATTTGCAAATGTATGCAACTAATACCTCTGAATTTCTATTATCATGTAGGATTCAAGTATTTTTGCTGATATTATTGCAGTGTGCTGGAGGGAATATCCTTTTTTTTCTGTGGTTTAGAGTAAACCCCGCCCTTTACAAGCACATGTGCAATATAATTAAGCTGATGTGAGTGACCGCTATACATTTATTTGCAGCAATAGTGATGCAGGCCCATAGTCAGAGATTGCGGTTCTGGTATGCAGCCTATAGTCAGTGATTCTCTCCCAGCATGTTTTCAGTACTCATACATTCAACCAGTGACTGCGGCTCTGATGAATACTTCACAGCAGCCAATTTTCCCAATACAATATTAGTACTGATAAGCTGTGGGCATACACTTAGCCCTAGTAAATGCAAACAGCAATAAAAAACATGTGTTATTTTTCCATAGACTGGCGAGCTGTATAGGGGCAGTGTTTAAGCTGAGTGAAACAAGTCCCCGGCACGCACCCAATATATGTTTCACCTAAGGCTTAATTGTGGAGTTAACCCATGGTTGGGTCCACTAAGGCTTTGTATGTTAAGCTCCTCCCATGAATGTGTAGTGGCCAATGTTGTGAAATTTAGAGAAAAAAGAATGCTATGTGATTTACAGGTATCCTTACAGTTACATTTTAATTCATCCATATTGAAAGTCCACCCTAAACCAGCCAAGGTTCTTTCTCTCCCGGACATTTTGTGCCTCTTACCAAATTACCATCAGCTAAGGAATTGTCTGCATTTCAGACTTTTTTCAGCATTTTTTCAGACTTCATGGGCTTCCATCACAGATCATATCGGATTGTGGGTCCCAGTTTGTTGTCCGTTTTTGGAGATGGTTTTGTACCGGCCTAGGTATCAACGTGAGTCCCTCTTCAGGTTATCATCCACAGTTCAACGGACAGACGGAGCGGGCCAACCAATCCTTGGAACAACTCCTGCCATTCTGCTTCTTCAGTGTCTCAGTTTTTCTGTAATCTTAGGACTCATCCTAGAAGTAACTCTTTTGAGATCACATCGATTGGAGCTCCACCATCTTCATCTGTCTCAAGGTTTCAATCAGTCTTGAGGAAGGTACAACCCGCCCTTCTCCAAGCGACCGGCCGTTCCAAGCGTTGGGCTGACAAGCATCGTAGACCATGCAAATTCAAAGTGGGAGACTTGGTGTGGTTGTCCTCCAGGAACATTAATCATCAGAGACCACAAAAGCTTGGTCCCAAATTCATTGGCCCATTCAGGATTATTTCACAAATCAATCCAGTTGCATTTCAATTATAGCTACCCAGGACACTCAGAACTAATAATAGATTTCACTCTTCACTTCTTAAGCCGATGTTCTTCTCCTCCAGGTATTCTTATGGACATTCAGCCAGACCTCCACTAGTCCTCGTCCAAGGGGGCCAGGAATTTGTGGTAGAAAAGATCCTGGATTCCAGACTATCATGGGACAGCCTTCAATTCTTAGTCCACTGGAAGGGCTATGGACTAGAGGAGCGCTCCTGGGTTCCTGAAAGAGTCTTACATGCTCCTATTCTGAAGAAAAAGATTTTTGAGAACTTTCTTGGGAAACCAGGGTTTTGGGGTTCCTAACGCCTTGTCAAGGAGGGGTACTGTCATAAGCTGCTCTTGAAAACACTGGGGGACTGTTCGCTGAACTCCTCCCATCAACTGTCCATCATCCCTGCTCTGTTCTGGATTGGTTCCTGCAGCTATTTCCTTCTGGTGTGTATGCTGCTCCGATGCCGGTGACAGCATTTCACGTCTTTCCGGTTGTGGTGTTGTCTCCTGTTATCCAGTCGAGTACCCAGTCCTCCTGTCTGCTTTTGTTACCTGCCGTTTATGTCATCTAGGCGAATGGTTCACATATCTACTACTTGCCGTTTGTGTCATCAAGGTGGCATGGTCTGCATATCCACGCTCTGCAGTTTGTGTCATCCAGGCGGCACAGACTGTACTCAGTGTCCAGAGTGCGCAGTGCTGCATCTAGCTGCTTGTGTCAGCCCGGCGGTACAGGCCGCACTTCAACGTCCACCTGCTTACATATAATTCACCCTGATCAGACGGGCTTCATCTGAGGCCATCATTCGGAAGTCAACGTAATAGAGGTTATTTCGCCCATTTATTCTTCTACCTCTTCCACTTTTTCCCCCCAGATGAATTTGATTCTTTCAGGGCCTTCGATTTAGTTGATTGTGGCCAATTATTATTTTGGATTCCCTGAGTCATTTGTAAATATTAAAAAATTACTATATTATCATCCTCATCCTCAAGTATCCTGTAATGGATTTATTTCTTCCCCAATAATTATACATAAAGAGACAAAATAGGGTTGCCCTCTTTCCCCATCACTACTTGCAGTTGCCTGGGAACATATGGCAATTGCCTTACGAGCCTCTTCATCTTTTAACGGCATTAGAATTAATGATGTTGAACTAAAAATAGCTTTGTCCACTGATGACATGCTACTATTCGTCTCTGACCTGAATTCCTCTGTACCTGACAATATTTAGCTAATTTCCGCTTTTGGTGTGAAAGCAGGTTATCGAATCAACATTACAGAGTCTGAACTCTTGCATCTCTCCAAATCTTGGAAAATTATTCCAACAATTCCTCCTTCTTTTTCTTTTAGAGTTGCTCCCTCTAAGATAACGTATCTAGGTGTCCAGATTATGGCCGATCTTACTAAATTATAAGAGGAAACATTTTTACCGATAATCGTCAAGAAGAAAACTATGCTGGGTAATTGGAAACTTCTTCCTCTTTCTATCCTGGGATGGGTAGCAGTTTTTAAAAGTATTATTCTTCCGGAAATATATTATTTGATGCAAATGTTGCCCAAACAGTTTGACTAAGTGAGGAATTGTACTTTTGAGAAGAATTATAACACAATTCATATGGCAAGCAAAAAATCTAAAATTGCCTTCGATAAGCTCATGGAAACTATAAAATCAGGTGGCATAGGGGCCCTGATTATGCTTCTTACTCTCTATCAGTATTTTTCAGATATGCTGTTGACTGGCTGCTTGACAGGGATGTTTTTACAGATTCTGGACTAGATAAAGGTTTCATTTACTCCGTTCTCCCCAAGTGTCCCTTTTAGATAGTAAACTGTAAGATATTACTCCCCATATTCTCCATAATCCGTTATTCTGTGATACTTATTTTTTATGGATCTCCCTTAATAAACAGTTTCAGAGAAGTCCTTCGTCGACTCCCTTTGTACCCTTCTTTTCCCCCATCCCTCTTCAACACTAATTTCCTTTACTGGCAAGATAAAGGTCTAGCGGATACCTCCAAAGTATTCCACCCTGGGGGCAAGTTAATTCAATTTTCTGACCTTCTGGAAAAATTTCAACTCTCGCACTCACATTTTTATATGTTTTTCTAAGCAATACATTACATTTCTTCTCTATCATCAACACATCCTTTATCCCAAGGTTTAGACCCTTTGCTAAATGTATTAAAACTCTCTGAGTGTGCCCCATATCGAATTAGGTTTATTTACTCTGAACTTGCTAATATGTTTTGTATATCTAGCTGGGACAAAAGGCTCTCATAATGGCAAAAAGAAATACAGTACTTTGTCTTTCCTCGCCGACTCAATTGTACAATCACTATGACTACACTGAGGATCCTAAATTCTGCATATCTTCAAGAGCACATACATACATTACAAAGGGCATATATCTCTCTAGCTCAACATGTACCCTTAAACCCCCACTAAATCTGGGGAACGCCCTAAATGCCATTATAGTTCCGCAATTGTGTATGGGCGTGCAGCAAAATTAAATACTTTTGGAACAAATTTGTATATTTTATTAATGAGCTTTAAACATTAACGTTGCAAAATAAACCTCTAATAAACTTAATAATTCAACAATCCCTATTCTGACTATGCTGGTCACTCTACCTAAAAAAGTAATTTTGATACAGTGGATATCTAGCTAAGTTAAAAGGAATATGCTTCAGCTACTGTACTTTGACAGAAAATCAGCACAACCAAATGTTGATAAAGGTATTATAGGATTCTATAGAAAGTGGGGTCTATATATTGACAAACTAGACCAAAACACTCAAGACCAGATTTTTAAAATATTCAAAACCACTGAATATTTTTTGCACAGACGGTTACTAGCAGAGGAATTACCTCTACTGTTCTAATGCACCCTCTACCTGATTCGTGTATTTCAAACTTTTAAATGTGACTAGAAACCATTTTCTCAGTAGGTAATGTCATCTTATTTCAGCTGTTAGTTTCCCTTTTCCTCTCCCTACTCCTTGCCTAATTCGTCATGTGTGCTCCTTTCCCCTACACCCTCTCTCTGTTTGCCTTTTTTATTTTTTACTAAGTGATGGTTT
This sequence comes from Taudactylus pleione, assembly GCA_031769625.1. Classification (NCBI taxonomy): domain Eukaryota; kingdom Metazoa; phylum Chordata; class Amphibia; order Anura; family Myobatrachidae; genus Taudactylus; species Taudactylus pleione. Next base: position 1,111,232 of record JAUIMM010000136.1, read on the forward strand.
TCAATGTAATGCATGCAATGTAACTCTTTTTGGGTACCATGTGATCATATATACAATATTATTCATGTTATGTTTTTGAATTCTATTCAGCGGGCTCCCAGGAGATATTTACATCTGTCTATATGATGCCATTTCTTTGTCACTTAAATAAATGGATATATTGCATTGCTCTGTATTATAACAAACATATTTACTTGTTTGTAGGATGTGTGTCATTTTTGACTATTCTGAAAAATCGATAAAATAGATTTGAAAAAAAAAAAGTAATGCAAACCATCAATCATAACCCAGTCATGTTTTCTCTCAGGAAATGAAGGTCAGCTAAATAGAATTTCAATAATAATACAATAACAACAACAATAACACTAATGTAACAATAATAATAATAATAATAATAATAATAATAATAATAATAATAATAATAATAATAATAAATGAAATAGTATTACCTAGTCTGATCCTGCTGTAATGTGTTGGGGTCTGGTATGAAAAATCTCACTCTGAATAGAAGGCAGCATGGAAGTCCTATATTGAGAATTCAGAACAATGTTGAACATGTTATAGACCAGTGGTTCTCAAACTTGGTCCTCAGGACCCGACACAGTTCACATTTTCCAGGTCACCCAGCAGGAGCACAGGTGTAGTCATTACTCACTGACACATTTTAATAGATCCACAGGTGGATCTAATTATTTCACTTGCTATTGTGTGAGGAGACCTGGAAAACATGCAATGTTTGGGGTCCTGAGGACAGAGTTTGAGAACCTGTGTTATAGACACTATGGCCCGTATTCAATTAGTTTCGCACCCACGATACTTTTCCGCCTGCTAAAGTTTTCACCTACATTGCGTGTTTTAGGTGCGGAAACTTAACGCGTGCGTCCCCGCGATTCACCGTTTTCAATTCCAAAGGACGCGAAAACGCAACCCGGCGATACTTAAACATGCAGGAAGTCCTGTCAAAAATGGGGAAATCAGCCAGATGCCCCCCAAAAGTAGCACCAACATTGGGGATCAATATAGATGTCCCTGATTAGCCCTACTGAAGCTATATGGGGTACTTAATTTTGCGGTCAATTGCTTCAAATTAGCGTCTTTGCATAAGTGGTGAAGAATAGTATTTAGCATTTTTTTATGGGTAAAATAAGTAGTCCTGTCAAATTTGGGGTACTTGAAAATGGGTGCAAGCATAGTTAAAAGTTGCAAAATTGTTGTTTTAAAACACGTAAGTAAACACTTGTGTGGCGTTTATCTCAAGAATAATCGCCAGGAATGATGTCATGTAAATGTATATATATATATATAAATGTGTGTATCAACATGGTTTCTAGGCAGTGTCCTGTATTTGACCTGTAGGAATACAAAGCTTGGAGGAGATTTGTCTTCCTGGAACCAGGCATCTAGATAACCATCTCTTCTCTCTACAGGCCATAAAGTTTGGGGAGAGATACATCCTTAATGCAGATGGTCAGACCTGGTCAAGCCAGGTCATGGGATATAAAATCCTTTAGAAGGGAGATGACAGGAATGTAGGGTATGTTACCTGCTTATTGGTTTCTAAAGACCCCTTCACACTGTTTCAAGACCCCCTACTTCCTATAGACAATATGGAAGGGTGTGGCCGATTTCTTAATGCCCAGTGTACAGCAATGAAAGAGTGAAAAACCCAAAGGTGGGGGCTAGTGCAGCTGTGAGGGTATAACTATGCATCTCCCTCAGTGATAAGTGTTCTTGTGCCCAAGGAGAGTCCTGACGACTGGCCAGAATCTAATGCTCCTGTGTCTCCTTCACGACTGAGTCTAGATGTAAAGACTCTGGGTTCTTTTCATTTTTAATTCCTTTTACTTTCTGAAACCTATTTGTGATATATTTGTATTGTCCATATTTGTACTACCTTTTTCTGTAATCAATAACCTTGGAAATATTTTTTGGATTAAACATTCTTAATCCAGTGTATTCTCCGTGTTCTTGTCGAATTCATGAGCCTGTGAGGTCAAAGCTACGTACCTATATGTAAGTGAGTGTGCAAATTGAGATTTGAGCGGAGAACCTAACGACTCCCGTTAACTTCGTTGGTGGTGGCAGAACCATGTTATAGTAACCGCACGTGCTGAGGTAACCATAAGTCACAGTTGGCGATTCTCAGATTGAGGTATCTGGAGAATCGGCCGGCTGGTCGTGACAAATTGGTGGCAAGCGGTGGGATGATGATAATTTTTGCTTTTATCACAAGAACTTAAGTGAATTAATGGTGTGTGATTCTTGAGAGAAACTACATCATAAATTCACCGGAGAATTACGCTCAAGGTTTAGATTTTAAACGGACATACATAGCAAATAGTTTCTGTTCCCCCTATCTCTTTTTTTTCTTTTCTATTTTATTTGGCAATTAGTTTGAGGTCCAGAATGACCACAGAGTATCTGCAACAGAAAAGAGATGACCTTGTGGCCATGTGTATGGAGAGAAACATTGCCTGGAAGGGCCAGAACAAGGATCAACTGGCCCAATTACTCCAAGTGGCGGATCAGAATCTTGTTGCTGAAGGTGGCCAGACAATGGACAACCCTGCTGCAGAGGTGCAGTCTGTACTGGACCTTACAACAGATGCACAGCGGGGGTCGGACACCTCTGCTGGGTCAAGTGAGTCTGCACTGGAGAGTTTCCTTCAAACTGCTGACAGGCATATGAAGGACAGGGACACTGCCACAACTCTGCAGCTGATGCAGCAGTTCCAAACGTCTGCAGACAGGGAAGCTGCTGGACGCTGAGCTGACCAGGAAGCTGCAGCACGCCGAGCTGACCAGGAAGCTGCAGCACGCCGAGCTGACCAGGAAGCTGCAGCACGCCGAGCTGACCAGGAAGCTGCAGCACGCCGAGCTGACCAGGAAGCTGCTGAGCGGAAGGCAGTCCGAGAGGCTGAGGCTGCGGAGCGCCAGGCTGCGGCTGAGGAGCGCCAAGCTGAGCGCGTGTTCCAGCTGGAGATGGCCAGACTCGGCGGACAGAATGCCACCTGTGAACCGGGTAGGAAAAAGCCCCGGCATGATCAATTTCCTGTATTGGAGAAGGATGGCGACCTCGATACGTTCCTGAGGGGGTTTGAAAAGACTTGCCGACAGTTTGCACTGGACCCCAGTGAATGGGCAAGTTATTTTACCCCTGGGCAGAGAGGAAAAGCTTTGGAGGCGTTTGCAGATCTTCCCCAGGAAATGGATGGTGATTATGCTGTGATTAAAAAAGCCTTGTTACAGCGTTTCAACATCACCCCTGAGGCTTATCGACAAAAGTTCAGAGACTCAAAGCGCAGTCCCTCTGATACCTATGCGGGACTGTTAGCGCAATTGTCAACCCTGTTGCATCAGTGGGTTGATGGATTGCAGGTGACGGACTTCGACAAACTAAAGGACCTTATTCTCCAGGAACAGTTCCTCGCACTGTGTCCAGCGGAGGTCAAAGAGTGGGTCCTGGATCGGGAATCCAAAACGTCTCAGGAGGCTGCCAGCCTGGCAGACAGGTACACCAGCACTCGGGCTTCTGTGGTGAAGAAGAGCTGGGGGATGCCAGGACAAGCGGCATGGGGAGAGAGATAACCCGGAGGATCACCCCCGCGGTACCCTGCAAAGCCAGCTGTTGCTGCACCTTTTGGGGGGGGGCGGGGGGAAAACCTGTTTTGGCAACTGGCCGCAGGTGTTTTACATGCAATGAGCTGGGGCACATCAGTGTCGATTGCCCCAAGAAGAAAAGATCAACACCCGCTCCTGTTAGTGGCCCAGCAGGGAAACCTGTGCCAGCCACCTGTGTGTGGAAGGGCCCCAAGGACAATCTACAAGCGGTCCAGGTAGGACACCAAGTTGCACTTGGGCTATTAGACTCTGGCTCAGACCTGACTCTCATCCACCCAGCCTTAGTGGGTCCCGAGGATATTATTCCAGGGAAGACTATTACAGTGCGGGGAGTGGGTGGGGTGCACCCAGAGGTGCCTATGGCTCGTGTGTATCTTGACTGGGGAGTTGGGAGAGGTATCCGGGATGTTGGGGTGCTGGACAATTTACCTGCTACAGTGCTGTTGGGGTGTGATTTGGGGAAAATGCATACTAAATATGTATTGGAGAGTGATGTTGTAAATGATGCAAAGGAACAATCTAACCCAGTTTTCCCCCAGGTGACCCCTGCTGACCGACCCAGCAACAGTACAAATGAATGTGATTGTATCAGTGATATACAAAGTGCTGTTCTAGCAGATAACCCTTTGCAGTTCCACAGGCCAGAGTCTGGTCAGTCAGAAATGGGTCTAACGGTGTACCCTAATGAAAAACTGTGTAATGTACTGTTAGCAGATGATATTGCAAATGTACCATCATCAGGGTTTGGAGTGAATACTGTAGGTAACGATGCCATCCCTGTATTACCAGTAATGACCAGGAGAGCCACAGCCCAGAGTAACTGTGAGTTAACCCCTGCACCTGGGGAGAGTGTGTCACTAGAGATTCCTCCCCCTCAGCCCCCCTCCTCCTCTCCTGCTGAAGCTGTCAGCACAGAGTATGGGATAGGGGAGGACAGAAATCACATTTTGTCTCCTCACCCTGATCAACTAATGAGAAGTGCTGCTTTCAAAGCAGAACAGCAGACAGACCCCAGTTTGGAAGCTGTGAGGGGGAGAATCAGCCAGGCAGGTCTGGAGGGTAAATCAGAGAGAATTTTTATGGAAAATGGACTCTTATATAGAGAATGGGTCACAGCTGAGGGTGCTGAAAGGCAGCTTGTAATCCCTCAGATCTACAGAACTGAGCTCCTGAAAATAGCACACGAGATTCCCTTAGCAGGACATTTGGGGGTGAATCGAACCATAGCTTGGTTGAAGCATAAGTTCTACTGGCCCAACATGGGGAGGGAGGCAGCCGAATACTGTCGCTCATGCCATGCGTGTCAGATAGTTGGGAAGTCTGGTGATGTGGGGAGGGCTCCTCTCATTTCCCTTCCCATCATATCTGAGCCCTTTGAGAGGGTTGCTGTTGATATTGTGGGGCCCCTAGCCATCCCCAGCAGCTCAGGAAAACAGTACATTCTGACTGTAGTGGATTATGCTACAAGGTACCCAGAAGCTGTAGCGCTTTCATCCATTCGCACAGACAAGGTAGCAGATGCGCTTATCACCATTTTTTCTCGGGTGGGGTTTCCCAAGGAGATGTTAACTGATCAGGGTACCCAGTTCATGTCCCGCCTCATGCAGAGTCTCTGTTAGAGGATGCAGGTGAATCATCTGATTACATCCCCGTATCATCCGGCTACCAATGGGTTGGTCGAACGTTTTAATAGCACCCTGAAACAAATGTTGAGGACTTTTGTGGAGTCCCAGGGAAGAGACTGGGAGAGGTTCCTGCCGCACCTCCTCTTTGCATACCGCGAGGTGCCGCAGGAATCAACTGGATTCTCACCCTTTGAACTCCTATATGGGCGTCACGTGCGAGGCCATCTAGATTTGATCAAGGAAGAGTGGGAAGGTAAGCTGGTCACTCCTGAATAGTCTGTGGTACACTATGTAGTACAGTTCAGGGAGAAGATGCAGTCTTTAATGGGAATGGCACAGAGCAACCTGAAGGCTGCACAAGCAAAACAAAAACTCTGGTATGACCGCAGCGCTAGGGAACGCATATTTGAGGTGGGGGATAAGGTTCTGATCCCTATGAGGCAGAACAAGCTACAGGCTGCCTGGGAAGGCCCCTACACCGTAGTGCAGCGCCTCCAGGATGTTAATTATGTAGTAGAAAAGGGGGATGGACGTAAGAGACAGAAGATGTACCACATCAATATGCTCAAAAAGTACCATGACAGAGGGACATGTGTGTTAGCTGTGTGTAGCTTGTCTGAGAGTGATCAGGAACCCGACCCCTTACTAGATCTGGCAGCTGATGCAAAAGAGGGGGGGTCACTTGCAGATGCCCACTACAGCACTGAGCTGTCTGAGATGCAGCTAGAACAGCTAGCTAATACCGTACAGCCCTTTCAGTCCCATTTCACAGGAAAGCCAGGAAAGACACACTTGGTTACACATCACGTAAACACAGGTAATCAGACCCCCCTCAGACAGCCAGCATCTCTTACTTCCCAAGAAGTGCTGGAGGCAATGAAAAGGGAAATTGATGAGATGCTGCAGCTAGGGGTGATACAAAGGTCTCACAGTTCATGGGCTGCCCCAGTGGTACTGGTCCCAAAAAATGTGGAGGTACAAGATTTTGTGTGGATTACCGGAGGTTAAATGATGCCACTGTATTTGATACCTATCCCATGCCCAGGATAGATGAACTACTAGATAAGCTTGCCCCGGCACGTTACATCACTATCATGGATCTCAGTAGGGTGTACTGGCAGATCCCGCTGTCACCTGAGGCCCGTGAGCGGTCCGCATTCATCACCCCATTTGGGCTGTTCGAATTTCTGGTCATGCCCTTTGGGATGAAGAATGCCCCTGCGTCCTTTCAGCGCCTGGTTAATGACCTGCTGGAAGGCCAGGAGGGATATGCAGTTGCCTACCTGGATGACATCGCAGTGTTCAGGCAGACCTGGGAGGAACACCTGATCCATCTGAATAGTGTGTTAGGCCGAATCACTGGGGCAGGTTTGACGATCAAACCCGAGAAGTGCCAGTTTGGCATGGGAGAGGTACAATATTTAGGGCACCGTGTAGGGGGAGGTACTCTCCGCCCAGAACTAGACAAAGTGGAGGCTATTGCTGCATGGCCTACCCCTAAGACTAAAAAACAAGTGATGTCCTTTCTAGGAACTGCAGGGTACTACCGAAAATTTGTACCCCACTACAGCACCCTAGCCAAGCCCTTAACAGACTTGACAAAAAAGAAGTTGCCACAGGTGGTCAATTGGACTGAGGACTGTGAGAGGGCCTTCCTAGCCCTAAAGTCTGCTTTAGCTCAGTCCCGTGTGCTGCAGGCCCCAGATTTCAAAAAGAGGTTAATTGTACAGACTGATGCCTCTAATTATGGTTTAGGTGCTGTGCTCAGTCAGGTCAATGAGCAGGGGGAAGAGCATCCTGTCATTTTCCTAAGTAAAAAACTGCTGCCCCGTGAAGTGGCCTATGCCACCATTGAAAAAGAGTGTTTGGCGATTGTATGGTCTCTCCAAAAACTGCAGCCATATCTGTATGGGAGAGACTTTACCATAATAACAGACCACAACCCACTCGTATGGCTTAATAGAGTCTCTGGGGATAATGGTAAACTTCTCCGATGGAGCCTTACCCTGCAACAATACACCTTCACCATCCAGCACAGAAAGGGTGCAGAGCACAGCAATGCTGATGGACTCTCCCGGCAGTGAAGAGGCAGACAGTGGTACACAGGTAAGGCTGTGACGTGTGTCTCAGTCCCTCCTGTGCCCATCTTCAGGGGGAGGTGTGGCGTTTATCTCAAGAATAATCGCCAGGAATGATGTCATGTAAATGTATATATATATATATATAAATGTGTGTATCAACATGGTTTCTAGGCAGTGTCCTGTATTTGACCTGTAGGAATACAAAGCTTGGAGGAGATTTGTCTTCCTGGAACCAGGCATCTAGATAACCATCTCTTCTCTCTACAGGCCATAAAGTTTGGGGAGAGATACATCCTTAATGCAGATGGTCAGACCTGGTCAAGCCAGGTCATGGGATATAAAATCCTTTAGAAGGGAGATGACAGGGATGTAGGGTATGTTACCTGCTTATTGGTTTCTAAAGACCCCTTCACACTGTTTCAAGACCCCCTACTTCCTATAGACAATATGGAAGGGTGTGGCCGATTTCTTAATGCCCAGTGTACAGCAATGAAAGAGTGAAAAACCCAAAGGTGGGGACTAGTGCAGCTGTGAGGGTATAACTATGCATCTCCCTCAGTGATAAGTGTTCTTGTGCCCAAGGAGAGTCCTGACGACTGGCCAGAATCCAATGCTCCTGTGTCTCCTTCACGACTGAGTCTAGATGTAAAGACTCTGGGTTCTTTTCATTTTTAATTCCTTTTACTTTCTGAAACCTATTTGTGATATATTTGTATTGTCCATATTTGTACTACCTTTTTCTGTAATCAATAACCTTGGAAATATTTTTTGGATTAAACATTCTTAATCCAGTGTATTCTCCGTGTTCTTGTTGAATTCATGAGCCTGTGAGGTCAAAGCTACGTACCTATATGTAAGTGAGTGTGCAAATTGAGATTTGAGCGGAGAACCTAACGACTCCCGTTAACTTCGTTGGTGGTGGCAGAACCGTGTTATAGTAACCGCACGTGCTGAGGTAACCATAAGTCACAGTTGGTGATTCTCAGATTGAGGTATCTGGAGAATCGGCCAACTGGTCGTGACAAATTGGTGGCAGCGGTGACTTGCAAACAGAAAAACACCTCCCCCATACTTGCAGACCCCCCAAAAGCCTATTTTGCTACTTTTTATGTTTGTACCCCATATTTGAACTTTTTGCCCCCATTTTCAAAGTCATTTTTTTGGGTGCTTCACACTTTTTTTTTTTTTTTTACGCAGTTATAGATTGGGGGAATGTCCCAAGGGTGCACAGTGGTTTCCGCACCCCAAAACCGCGATTCTGCACTTTTTTCTGCCTGCTATTCTTAGGCGAAACTTTTCCGCCTATTACAATGGATTGACTTTACGCGTACGCGATAAGTCTTTGCAATTCAATACGGTGATAAGTTTCCGCCTGGCGAAATGACGTCATCCGCTATACTTTTTCGCAAATTCTGACTTTTCGCGTCTAATTGAATATGGCCCTATATGTATGTAGCATCAAATGCCTTATAGATGGGTATAGTCTACAACCTATATTTCAAGTTGTTGCTTGTGCTAGATTGATATTAAAGTTGATAAATCCTTTTAAACCTGGAAATATGGACAATGGTGCACAGCAAATTATACTTCAATTTGTCAGACATACCTTTCAGTTGTTTTCGAATTGGTTTGCTGGGTTCCAGCCATCTCTGAAGCATAAGACACAGGCAAATAATTGAAGGTTAATATTAGTAATGGACACACACACAAAAAGTTTATTGACTAGCTATAGACACTGCACATTAACGCGTATGCAGAAGTATGATGGTACTTATAAGTTTCACCACACAGATAGATCTTTTCACAAAATTGACTATCCAGTGAACAGTGTATTTAAGCATTGCAACAGATCAAAATCCAAACCATTTGGCGGTGAAAGTTAATATGATGGGCTTCATCCAATTAGGTGCAAATTACTCGCACCCATGAGTAAGTGCGGCTGTATGCACCTACAGTAAATCTGGATTTACACATTTTTGTCCGCAGCTCCAGAAAATATGCAAGTCTGCGGTGAGATCAGCCCATGAGGGCGATGAATTGTCGTAACATTACCAGCGATTCTATGCCGTTGCAATGATAATTCACCCCTTCGCAGCTAATTGGTTCAGGCCCATAATCCAATTGCCACCATAAGGGGTATATTTACATAAATGTGGATTTTTAGAAGTAGAGATGTTGCCCATAGCTACCAATCAGATTCTAGCTATTATCTCCTAGGTGCTAGATACTGTAAATGTTAAGTAGAATCTAATTAGTTGCTATGGACAACATCTCCACTTCTAAAAACCAGCACTTTAGTAAATATACCCCTAAGTATCTAGGAGTTAACTGTACAAAAAATGAAGGAAGTGCAAAGTACTGAGAGTCATAAAATACCATGTTATATGATTTTAGCACACTTTTACCCCTCAAAAACATAATTGGCATTGGAATACTAATTGAACATGCATAGGTTTACCATATAATGCCTTTAATTCAAGACACATGTAAATAACACAGGTTCTGTTGCTGCTTAAACCAGGTAAAATGGAGACTTGAAATCAGCGAGTCATAGAATCTGTGCAAGTCATATACAGTATGTCCTGATTAAATGAAATGGCATACCTATACATGCACATTTGCGGGTATGAAGTGTCTTTAATATGTAACTATTTATGTACCCTGATCATTCCACTTGCTACCTCTTTGTAACTTCCCAATTGCTCTTGTGTTCTCTTTCTCACTGACCAGATTTATATTTTAATTAGTAAGTGTGGCCAGGTTTCCTACAAGGGTCCATTTCATAACTCATGGACATCATGGATAAATACATTTCTAATGCAGGGGGAGATGTATCAAGCCTTGGAGAAACAAAGAGGAGTAGTTTCCCAAATCACCAATTAGCTCTAACTTTCATTCATCTAGCACAGTCTTTGAAATTACAGTTAGGGGTAAATTTACTAAAGTGAGAGTTTTTAGAAGTGAGTTTAAAAGTGATGCTGCCCATAGTAACCAATTTTATAAAAATTTTATGTTGTATCCATGTTGTTTTTTATTGTATTTTTATGTCCATATTGGATGCACTGTTTAATCATATATTTATCACCATGCATTTGCACTTTAAATCGCCGTCAGGCGTCATAATGGAGCTGCACTATAATCATTCTTATGTTTTGCTTGTTCTGCATGGTCCCGTGGCTGTGTCCGATGTTACTTCCGGCGCGACGGAGACGCCACAGCCGAGGGACACAGAAGGCAGCTGTCAGCCGACGGGAAGGGACTTCAGCTGTATGCATTGGGAGATGGGGGTAATTGACACTTAATCTGTGTATATAACACTGTTTATACACTTGTTTAGTTATTGATGTTGTTCTGAGGAAGGGGATTCGGTCCCCGAAATGTTGACACAATAAAACACCCTATAATGGGGTTCACTTTTTAATTAAGAAGACTCTGAGTGCCGCCTCTTGTTTTATATATATATATATATATATATATATATATATATATATATACACACACACATACAGGTTGAGTCTCCCATATCTAAATGTTCCGAAATACGGAATGTTTTTAGCATGACTGAAGTAGTGAAAACTTTGCTTTCTGATGGATCAATGTAGACAAACTTTGCTTAAGGCACAAAATTATTAAAATATAGTATAAAATAACCTTCAGGCTGTGTGTATAAAGTATATATGAAACATAAATGAATTTCATATATGTTCAAACTTTTTTTGATGCACAAACTTATTAAAAATAGTGTATAAAATTACCTTCAGGCTGTGTGTATAAGGTGTATAAAAACATAAATGCATTCTGTGTTTAGATTTGGGTCCCATTCACAAGATATTTCATTATGGTATGCAAATATTCGAAAATACGGAATATTACGATATCCAAGCAAGACTCAACCTGTATATAACACTATGAAAATCTGGAAACAGTCAGTGGCTGTAACACTGTAACGTAGTGTTTAGCATGCAGATACACCCGCAGTTACACAAAGAATATAGGCGTGCTGCATAACATTTTAATCAGCAGTAGCAGTTTGTGCTATGTGTTTGCATCACTGTGCAAATACGCATTTGAATGTCATAAGACGTATGAAAAACGCTTGGCGCTACAGAGTCACATTGAGCTCCAGCGCTATGTGTGGCGCGACTTGTAGCGCATGGAGGATACATACTGTTTATTTGGGCACATCTGTATATATATATATATATATATATATAATTTGTGTGTATGATCAACATTACTTTGCCTAATATTTTCTGTTTTTGTGCGTGAATTTACAACACTTTTCTCTCCTACATTTCTGTATTTGTATAGTTTCATATATTATATGATAGATTGACAAACTGGTTTATGCACCAATAGATGCCCTGCCTATTTTGTCAGTACAACTCCTGATGGCAACTCTGGTAATGGATGATGTGCACCACACTGTGCTGCGAGATGCTGGGGGCTTCCCAGCAGCTCTCGGAGTATAGGGGAAAAACCTCAGTGTGACGAGGAAAGAGCGTGACATGCCCCCTAAGCAATACAAATCAGGAGGTGTGGCCTTGTTGACACAAGGCCATGCCTCCTTCCATGCGTACATAAGTGCCGTACCGAGTGTAAAGCACCCAGTGACGCCTCTGATTATCTTCTTCCTTAAAGTTAACCAATTTAAATCTTTTACTTAATTCCACTCACATGCAAATCTAATGAGTCTTCATTATGTTGTAATCCAAAATATTCTCTCTCTTTTACACTCAAGTGATGGAACACCAAGTCCAGCAATGTTTGGCCAATGTCTTGTTTCTAGGATCAAAATAAAGTTGGTTATTTAAAAAAAAAAATCTAAATAGTAATTTGTGCAAGTAAAACAAACACGAATCAATCTGTTTAAATGAAGATAATTCTATGGTCTACTTATAAAGGGTATACCCATTCAGAAATGGCTGTTTCCACATCGTTTGAGTGCCACTGCACTTTAACAAGTCTATTAAAAATGTTGCCTTTGTTAGCATAACTAATTTTGCAGACTGCTATCCCCATTAATATCTGAGCAGATTTATCAAACTCAAAAAGCTTAGCTTTTGAGAGCTTGACCCCATTAGTTATCTTAAAATGGTGTTAGCTCTAACTCTATAAAATAATTATTGCAGGAGAGGGATCTCCCTTCCCTAGCAGCTTCCATGCTCCCCTGTAGTCAGTTACTTCACTGTACACATACCCGTGGTCTCATGGGTATGCATGCAGTGCCAAAGCTTGCAGAGGATGTAGTCAGCATTGTGGCGCACAATGTCGGCGATCAGAATCTCGGCGCCAGAACCCCAATGGCTGCAATCTAGATGGTGAGTATCGGGGTTTAGGGGCGGCTTAGGGTAGTGAAATGGTTCGAATGCTTGCCTGCCTGCATCAAGATTACCACCTCCAGGATTCTGACTGCTGGCATCATCAGCGCAAGGATCATATATCCAACCCGCTTGCAGAGCTATACAGTAGCTAACACTTTGCTGCAAAAAAACTTTATCATGTCATGCTACTAGTAGAGCTGCAGTAAAGGCAAAGATTCTTGTAAACTAGTCCTGAAAAATCATTCTTTATCGCCACAATATGGAATGATATTTCATGGGGCCCCACTGCCACCAATGATTAATATACTCCTCTGCCTGATCAAAATTTATGAAACTACCAGCCTACTTCAGTGTTTATGTCTGATATTGCAGTACTTTCTATTTTCAAAATTATTGTTGAAAGTCTTCTATATGCTGTTTTATTATATTATTATTATTATTATTATTATTATTATTATTATTATTATTATTACTACTATTATTCTCATCATCCTTTAATTACATAGCACAACAAAAGGTCTGCAGCACCTTACCAAGTACAAACACAGAAACAATAAGTGAGGGAAGGAAGATCACATGAGAGAAGAGGACACTGCTCATGAGAGCTTATAGTCTAAAGGGGAGGAGCAGACAGACAGGGGTGACACAGAGGGGAGAGACAGAGAGCAAGGAGCATGGAGAAGTTTAATTCCATTATCATTCCAGACACCATAATGCATTGTAAGGTGTCCAGTATTGTAAACATAGATTCAAAGACGTCACTCCAATTAGGGCCCATATTCAATTTGAGGCGAAAAGCCGAGATCCGCAAAAAAGTATTGCCGATTGCGACTTTTTGACAGGCGGAAACTTATCTCCGTTATCAATTACAAACACGCGAAAACGCAATGCAATGTAATAGGCAAAAAAGATTCGCCTATGAATAGGTGGAGAGAAAAAGTGCCAAATCGCTATTTTGGGGTTCAAAGGTGGGAAAACCACTCAGCACTCTTGGGACAGGCCCCCAAAGGATAACTGCATAAAAAAAACTAAAAAAAATAGTGGAACACCCCAAAAATTACCTAGAAAAAGGGCCGAAAAAGTGTAAAGTGAAGGTACAAACTTAAGTCCAAGTGAAGAAATGCGTAGGGACGTGGCCTAGCGTGACCCATTCTGTGGTATAAGTCTACCGGAGCTACATGCTGCATCACCAGGAGACAATGTTTTAAAGCCATCTACACTCGCGGTGGTCTGACCGCCACCGTCGGTACGTCGCATATCACCTGTGATATTTGGAATAAATGTTTTTGATGTGGCGCACCCTTTGTTTGTATTCTAGATTTATCAACCTGTTGTGTGGATACGGAGAGCTTTGAAGAAAGGTGAGGACGCCAGCCCAATACATAAGGCAGTGCACACAGACCGGCATTGAGGGATTTGGAATTAACCGGGACTGTTTGTTTATACATTTTGATTTGCGCACCAATTGATTATCCATATATATATATATATATATATATATATAATATATGGACGGCACTCGTTATTCCAACTCATAGAAAAAAAGGCAGACTCTCACTCCAAAGTCACGGTCAACGTTTCAGAGATTTTAATCTCTTTTATCAAGACATAACAAATACAAACAACAAGAAACATTTCTAAAACACTCACCCAATGTGCATGTCTCCATCAGCGCGGCACCCCGTAGGTTTAATGACATCATCAAGCTGCATCACGGCCTCAGACATCCCAGCAACCACCGGGGATGCAACCCGATCATGTGACCCATCACCACGGTAACCAAGAAACAACCTACAGTGTGTGAATGTAATTACACACTATAAATTGGCAAAACCTTATTAATCAGCAGAGCAGCCACATAGAATCCTGGCCACACATAAAACCACATAAATATTATCAACAACATTACTCTCTGCAAATGAACAAAAATCGTATATAAATGAAGTATGTATTTAAAACATTTTTAACCCATAAGGAGAGCGTCCTAAGGTACAACAATAACCTGCGTAGAAACATGATGGTCACAGAATCAATTATAAACTGTACTATCAATCTTCTTAAGAGAAAATAGTGATCTTAATAATTTGCATATTCACAATAGCAGCTCAAGTGTATAAAAAGCACACAAATCGATAATCACTAAACTATCAATATAACCTAAAATCACAAGAAACAGGCTAATGGAAGTGTTTCCTTGAGGCCAGAGGGTTGAACTGTGTATATTTTGGATTCACCTTAGGAAGGGCACCGTTTAAATTTAAAGCTGCATTTGTGTGTTTTCTTGGGAGTGCCGAGTAATTGGTCAATCAACATTTTGGGATCCCTGTAACAAGTCTTACTGGAGGATTACAGTCTGTCAGCTAAGGCACCCAGATATCATCTTCTCACTTAAATATCTCATGACCATTCATCTATAACACATTTTTTGTGATACATTTTTGTGTGAATTATTTTATCCTCTGAAATGACAAATCTGACTGAAGACACTGCAACAGGAGGCTTCCATAACACTATTTTACCTTTGGGTGAAACACTGACTTTCTCATAGAGGCAGAATCCATTGTTTAAATCTAAACTTCAAGATACAGCAGGAGAGGAAGTTCCAGAGCAGTTATATGCACAACTTCTGAGGTTAAAGAAACGTGAAATTGACTTTTACCTGCATGGGGTAACTCTGTCGGACTATTACAGGGACAAAAAAATCCCTAGGGGATTTAGGATTAAAAACATCCCCACCATAGGAAGATGCAATCCTGATTTTTGCCACAAGTGGACTGCGGTTTTAAACAAATGTTCTTTCGATCTAATACTTTTAGTTGTCGCTGAGTCTGCAAGAGAATTTCAACAGTTAAAGAAAAAATGTAATCTTGTGAACAAACCCATCTCAATAAGTTACAGACTGACACCAGCTCTGAATGGATGAATAAACTTTTGGATCAAGTAAATAAGTATCGAGCTGACTTAATTAAATTCAAACAAGCAAAACTTGCTACAGTCAACAGGGATTATAATGAGTTCAAAGTATACAGCTAGGTCAATAATAGAGGCCCTAACATCAATAGACGTCCGCGACTCAGGGCTAATAAAAGATTCCCCTTAGAAACGGACTCATCTAGTGGAGGTGTTACATCTATTGATATAGAATGTGCAGGGAAAATGGCAGCTTCCACTTTGCGAAAAACCCCTTTAGGGGTAACAACCAGAAGCAGAGCAGATGGAACAAAAGGGGACGTACCCGTAGAGGGGGTCAATGGACGAGATCGTGGAAAACGAATATACAAAAAGAAGACCTAGTGTTCAACTTATCTAAAAGGTCGCTCACCCAGATGGAAGTGAATGTGTTAAACAAAGGATTATCTTTTGTACCTACAAGACATCCTAATAAATTGAATAACAAAATTGACCTTCATAGATTTAATAGAAGAGTCAAACTTAAGGAACATTTTGGAGTACAGAACACTCTTACAGATGTCATTCCGTCTTTCTATAAACCCTCCAATTTTGACCCTCCGTCTAACAACATGGTTTTGAAATATTTTACAAATTATATTAGTGAGATAATTGAGCAATCTGATTACTCTGCGACATCCACTATACCAAACTTATTGTTAGAAGAAAAACAGGCCCTCCAAAATCGGAGTCAGTATACTGACATAATTATAGGCCCCCGGATAAAGGCGGGGGTATAGTTGTTCAAGATTTGGAAGCTTATCGCACAGAAATGATGCGACAACTACCTGACCCAGAGGTATATGAACCATTACAACGTGATCCTACAGCTACATTGAAGAAGGAATTAGATGATATCCTCTTAAAGGCTGTCACTGAATCTTTGATCTCCATCAAATTAGCAAATATGCTTCGCTGTGATTTTCCTAAAATCCCGGTACTTTATACCATACCGAAATTACATACGGATGCAACAAGCCCACCGGGTCATCCAATTATAGCGGCCAGGGATTCACTTTATTATGCAGTTTCACAATTCCTGGACCATCTACTCCAGCCTGTAGTACAAAACCAGCCAACGATATTAAAGGACACAATGGGCCTGATTCAGACCCACTCGCGAGCGGCTGTCCGCTCGCAAGTGGGTCGATGTTATGGACTGAGCATGCGCACGATGGAGGGAGCTCCGTCGTGCACATGCGCCAGACGCGACGAGCGAAGGAAAGTCCTTCGCTCGTTGTGTCCGATCAAAGGGGGCGTGCTGTCAATGTTGATTGACAGCACGCCCCCTTTGGTGGGCGTGCCGGGGGCGTGCCTCCCTGACGGGGGCGTTCCCACGGGAACACCTCCCGTCAAAAGCCGGCCCACTGACATCACTAGTGATGTCAGTGGGAGTGATTTTGGCTCTGATAGAGCCAAAATCACTCTGGAGCTTGCGGTTGAAAACCTCAACCGCAGGCTCCGGCTCGCAAATTCGATGGTCGCGATGGTCTCGACCATCGCGACCATCACAATGCACGCTCGTATAGCCTGTGGGTGGTGACCCACAGCTATACGAGCGTCCAGGAGGACGCTCCATGAAAATGGAGCCCGGCCCTCATTCAGAGCGTGCGCTCTGCTCAGAGCGTACGGCTCTGAATGAGGGCCAATGTCCTTTACTTTGAAACTCCAAAGTTTGATGCCACTGATGGATCACAATTATGTGTTATGTACAGTTGACGTTGAAAGCCTGTACACAAGCATTCCCACAATAGGGGCTTAAATGCAATTCGCAGGATCCTCGCCAATAATCAGTTTTACACTGGCCCGGATATCAATTTAATTTTAACATTGCTTGAATTAACCTTAACAAGGAATTATTTTCTGTTTGACAATAACTTCTTCATTCAGAAATCGGGATGTGCCGTGGGGTCCTGCGTGGCACCGTGCTTCGCCAATCTATTTATGGTGGAAATTGAGGTTTTATTTTTTTCAAAATAATGACATCGCTAAGCACATTATTGGTTATGGTTGCTATATCGATGACATTTTTTTCCTGTGGTCTGGTAGCAAACAGAGCATCCAAGAAACGATGGAGTCCATTAATTTGAAAGATCCATCAATTAAATTCACCTACCAATGTAGCCGCAAGATGATTCACTTTTTAGATGTAGCAGTGTCACTGTCTGATACCAACTCACTACAAACTTCCATTCATACCAAAAAAACAGGCAGAAATACACTACTGTTGGCCAATAGCCAACATCCACCATCCTTGAAACGGGGCTTGCCATTTTCACAATTCCTTAGCATATTCCGCATTTGTAGTGATTCTCAGGATGCCAGTGATCAAATGGATTTAATATCCTTAAAATTCCTTGCAAGAGGATATCATCCTCGGTTACTAAAATCAGCCAAAGAAAGAGTTCTGGCATTGTCAAGAGCAAATTGCCTAAAATCCAGTATTAAGAAAAAACAAGATGATCGTATTATCTGGGTTTAAGATTTTTCTAAAATGAATGTCAGCAATACCATGAAAGCCAGACAACTGTGGCCAATGGTCACGAATGACCCTCAAGTACCAGCATTAAGAAATCTCACAATCATGCCAGCATACAGAAGGGGTAAAAATATCAAGGACCTAGTGGTACGTAACGATATTGCACCACTAAAAAGTACGAGTTCATCCCATTTCCTAACTCACAAACCGGGGAACTACAAATGTTTGGGGTGCATTACTTGCAGTTCCCTGGAAATTGGGGACTCCTTTGCCCACCCATATTCAGGCAAAAGATTTTCAATCAAATATCCTTTAACTTGTTCAAGCAAATTTGTTGTTTATATTATCAGATGCGCCTGTTATACGTCAGGAAGACGACCCGTCAATTCATGGAACGGATGGCACTTCACAAATCGGCCATCCGTGCAGCTATAGATGGAAAGGACTGCGACCAACCAGTCGCCAGACATTTCCGGGATTTCAAACATGGATTATCAACAATCAAGTACAAAATGATTGATCATGTGCCCATATAATGTAGGGGTGGAAATCGTGGCCAGTTACTCATACAGCGAGAGTCAAAGTGGATTCACATGGTTAAATACAGTTCAACCCTCTGGCCTCAATGAAACACTTCCATTAGCCTGTTTCTTGTGATTTGGGGTTATATTGATAGTTTAGTGATTATAGATTTGTGTGCTTTTTATACACTTGAGCTGCTATTGTGAATATGCTAATTATTAAGATCACTATTTTCCTCTTAAGAAGATTGATAGTACAGTTTATAATTGATTCTGTGACCATCATGTTTCTACGCAGATTATTGTTGTACCTTAGGACGCTCTCCTTATGGATTAAAAATGTTTTAAATAAATACTTCATTTATATACGATTTTTGTTCATTTGCAGAGAGTTATGTTGTTGATAATATTTATGTGGTTTTATGTGTGGCCAGGATTCTATGTGGCTGCTCTGCTGATTAATAAGGTTTTGCCAATTTATAGTGTGTCATTATATTCACACACTGTAGGTTGTTTCTTGGTTACCATGGTGATGGATCACATGATCGGGTCGCGTCCCCGGTGGTTGCTGGGATGTCTGAGGCCGTGATGTGGCTTGATGACGTCATTGAACATACGGGGTGCCGCGCTGATGGAGACATGCACATTGGGTGAGTGTTTTATAAATGTTTCTTGTTGTTTGTATTTGTTATGTCTTGATAAAAGAGATTAAAATCTCTGAAACATTGACTGTGACATTGGAGTGGGAGTCTTCGTTTCTTCTACGAGTTGGAATAACAAGTGCCGTCCATATATTATATTTTGGATTCACCTTAGAAAAGGCACCGTTTAAAGCTGCATTTGTGTGTTTTCTTGGGAGTGCCGAATAATTTTAACATATATCTTTTATACAGTTAACCAATTTAAATAGGTGCCATTAATACAAGTAACGAGTGGAAAATAGATGAGCTTCCTAAAAAAGAAGTAACAGGTCTGTGAAAGCCAGAATTCTTGCTGGTTGGTAGGTGTCCAAATATTTATTTTCTGCAAGAATATACAAATAAATTGGTTAAAAATCATACAATGTGATTTCCGGAATTTTTGTTCTGATTCTGCCTCTCACAGTTGAAGTGTACCTATGATGGAAATTACAGACATCTCTCTCCTTTTAAAGTGCAACAACTTGCACAATCGGTGGCTGTCCAAATACTTTTTTGCCCCACTAAATATATATATATTCCAGTCAGTCCTGCACTCACATCTCCATCCTATTCACCAGTGGGTGCTCACCAAGAACCTTATGCAGATTCCAATATTATACAATGGGTATCCAATTTCTTGGCAGGTGGCACTCTCCAGTCAAATTCAATTTTTATAATAATAAATTTATTGTACATCCATTGACGTGTTAAATCCAGCCTTTCATTAGGTCGACGTTTCGGTTCTTAATCAGAACCATTCTCAAGACAAATTGTAATGGCTAATAGAGAACAACAGTCATTAATTTAATATCGGCAGAGCGGAGCGCATTCAACGCTCCACTGATGGCCGACATCAGACGCACTGACATTAGTGCACATATAGCATTGGGGAATGATTTCCCGGAGATACATAGACGCCTGTTTAGGTAGATCACCTGTATGAATGGAACGCAATCAGCATTCCACGCAGTATTCACACCAGACATATGTGGTTGCATTTCCGCTGTTGGTGGGTATTTAATCTAGGCTAGCGGCACTGCAGTTGCTAGCTGTACACGCTGCTTTGAAGACATTTTTTTCCCCTATCTCAGGTATGTGAGATTTGGTTATATTTTCTCTCTATGACAGGATTAAGCAACTTCTTGTAGAAGTTTACATGGGCATTGTTATCGCTGGACCAGTCTCTTGTATTTTATGGCAGCTGGAGTGCCATTTATTTTCAGTCTTTCCGTGCATGTATATATCATTGTGACGATTATATGTCAGTTGTACACATTTATTAACCCATCGCTATGCATATTTGTGGATTGTAGCAGGTGTTTTTCATTTGATAATTAATATGTTATTGTGTTAAGTTTTTTTATATCATTATTAGGGTATTTTATCCTCTAGATAATTAATATGTAATTCTGTTAGATTGTAATGATATTAAAATTGAACCTCTATATACCCCTGCCTGTACCTTCTAAAATCCTACCTATAAACCTCTAAGGATGACGCTTAATTTGCGTACGCAGTCATACAGTAAATAGAGACTCCAGACTTAGAACATGTGGTTCCAAAGCACAAAGTATTATTCAAGTAAAAAGTACAGTCAGTTACACGCTATTGATCCAGACACAATTTAGACACAAAGGAATTATACAGACCCCAAGTACAGTATACATACGCATGCACTCTGGACCTGATCCCGGCATTCAGAAAGAAAACCTCCGTCAATCAGCATTCAGCAAGAAGACTAAAGACCCAGTGTTTGAGCACACATGTTTATACCCCCAGAGAATAGACAGGACAATAGAGAAGTTTCTTGCTTATGCCATTGGTTCCCATGGGGGAAGCATCTGTTACAGAGCGTTTAACAGGCTGGTTCAAATAGACTCAACCCAGCCTCCAACAACTGGGGGTCTCTGCCCTCCCGCCCCCTAACAGTTGTTCATATAATATACACTTTGTTGCCTGAAGTCTCTGCGGTCCACAAGTCGAGAATGCATGATGCGATCTCCACACAGATAATACCGGAATTCTGTTGAAAGAGTACGCATCAATACGAAACCAAACACGGCTTTCTTAGCATGTATAAAACCTTAGTTATCAAATATCTTTATTTCACAACATTTATACTAACTGAAAAAACTTAAATCTTATACTTTAAAGCTTATTAAACCTTTTATGTGGATATGTAATGTGTGAGTATGCGGGGTGTGATGTAAAGACGCTAGTTAACTTGGGGCAGATGCGTGCGCATTAAGCTAACAACCAGCGTTTTCATACAGGATTTTATGCATTCGCTAATATGCGATTAGTTACCAGCGTAACTGTGCGTATTAATGTGTGTATGAGAAATGGTGAAAGATGCAATCGCATGTTGCTAATAGTAATATCGCCACATGTACTAAAGTGTAAGTTTATCTAAAATGGGGCTTAGGCGGCCATTCGCAAAATGGCGTCTTGCGTTCTCATTTCCAAAATGGCGTCTTGCGGCCAGTCGCAAGATGGCGTCGCTGCAATTTAATTTTAAACTGATCTTGTCTCAGCCAATTATCCAGCTTTGACAGTAGGAATTTTAACTTAGGCTTACATTTACATATTATTTAGGGTTATTATGGGATGGCACAAGGTGGTTCTTAATCCATCAATAATGTGTCTCTGAGTGGGGACATAAAACTACTATTATACACACACCGCGGATCTTTGAAGATCATGTGAAAGGTGTGGGGATGCACCAGTCTTATAAAAGCAGTCTTGAAGGGGAATTAAGACTTTACATTAACCGAGGTGTTTTAAAAATAACATTTCAATAATACATTCTATGCATGTCTAAATATAATACATTAAATGATGGTATTTCCTAGCTCAGGGTTGTAACGGAGTTCTGTATTTACCTCGGCATTCATACTGGCCACCATCATGATTTCATTCTTTCATTTTACTCTATTTTTACATTTTCCACACTTCAGCACAATAGGAACACGTCAGACACATATGCCAATTATTATGATGACAATCAGTATAAGTATTAAGAATTTGCCTATGCTGGCGATCACTTCCTGGACCCATTCTCCTAGACCTGAGAACCATTTCACTGGGTTCAGCCATGAAACCCATCCTTCTATCTTTTCCCCTACTTCAGCCACTGAAGCGTTATGGTTCTTGCGAAATTCCCACTTTAGCTGCAGAATTTCATCCATCTTCCGGTCTATCACCTCCTTAGGGTTGCTGGTATCATTGGTGACATAGGTGCAACATTTTACTCCAAATTGGGTGGCTAATGTTACGCAATACCCTCCAGTAACAGCAGTTAAATAATTCAACACTAGCCTGTGTTGCACCAGCTCTTTCTTGTACGCTTGCAATTCTCTCCCTGTATACCTGAATGTGTCATCGTACATCTCGGTGATATTATCTATCAATTTAGCAAGTTCCTGAATATATCTAAAATTTAGTGTTCCCCGAGCGATCCTGGTGGGATCCAGTGCCACTAAAACTTGAAAGCCAGTTGTCTCACTGATTAACTGAGTGGCTTTATGCACATCACCAGGTATCATGTTTCTTTTGCCTCTGTGTTCATATTGCGTGTGAAGATATGGTGATGGTGTGTTTTTATGTATACCAAGCATTTCAACATGTGTGAGGGTCATAACTTCTGGAAGTATTCTTCTCAAATAACATAACAATTACAATACTAAGATTGGTCAGACACTCCCCTGATTGGTATAGCACTCCTCCTCCTGACTCCACTCCATCAGCTCTGCC
This sequence comes from Taudactylus pleione, assembly GCA_031769625.1. Lineage (NCBI taxonomy): Eukaryota > Metazoa > Chordata > Amphibia > Anura > Myobatrachidae > Taudactylus > Taudactylus pleione. The sequence goes on from JAUIMM010000136.1 coordinate 1,134,265, forward strand.
ATCAGCTCACATTTCCTTTATCGGTCCCCCATCACAGAAACTGGGTGTCCCCAAACAGATCATCACGACAGAAACTTCTGGAAGAAAGAACTAGGATGACCACGGCAGACCACTCTATTGCTGGAAGCACTGCTCTACACATTTCTTTAGCTCAGATATCTCACCGTCACCTCTTAAATCCTTCCGGCACAAGCTCGCAATCGACAGGTCCACGTTATCGGCCTTGTCTCTGCCTTGTATCTCCACCGGTTGGTTAACCTCCCTATAGTGAGTGGAATGGACCCACGTATCTTCCTCGGCCACCCTTTGAGGATGTTGTATCATCAGATACGGACCTTTCCACCGATCAGTCAAACAACCTGAGCTAAAAAAAATTTTGGATCATAACAAATTCTCCAGATTTGACATCATGACAGGTTGCATTAGACATGTTAGTTAATAACACTTTCAATTTCGGTTATTCTCATTCATCTTCGTGAGACCCTGCACAGTAACCTCATTATCATATTTTCACATGAGGCTACCTGTTTGAACAGTATCTCAAAGGGGGGCAAATAAAGGAAAAGACAGTCTGGGATAATCTTAGTGTTGTTACCCATCACCTTACACATGTTCTTGGAAACGTCACCTGTAAAATAAGTCCCCTTATAATTTTTAATAATTTTAGGGATATAGTATCTGCATACAGGTTCCTGCAATTGAATCTTGTTTTTAATAGCTACTGCTCTAAATAATGCCTGGGCCACTGGGTTGGATAGTATTCCGAGTAGTCGACCTTAGCCTGGCATGGCTGCCGTTTATCCTTAGCAACCTTGTGTCCTATGAGTGGGAGATAAAGCACAACAGTTTAATATCATTTAAACATGACCTAAAATACAACAATAAATCGGCCACATTTTACATTAGAACAGATCCACTGATAGGTTGAAAAGATTGCAAACAGTCATATAAGGCCTGGGAGAAGATATTGGGGTTACCTATGAACCCATGGGAAACCCGTGTTCATGTGTGGTGTTCTTTACATTGCAGTACTTACTTATGTGTCCCACTTGGTGACAGTTAAAACATAATTTTGAACGGGGTGGATGAAAAGATTGTTGTGGGAGTTGAGCAAGAGGAAAAGATGGTGGGTATGTGAAGGATAAGGGTATTGTGGGAGGTATGAAGTTTGTGGGTAGTATGAGGCCTGTGGTTGTGTATGATATGTGGGGTAAGGATGTGTTTGCTGTGGTGTGGGATTGGTGAGGACGTGTAATTGTTCAGGTGCAGGTGTGTGTGTGGGTGCAGGTGTGTGTGTGGGTGCAGGTGTGTCGGTTGGCTGCGATGTTATTGTCATTCCTTCCAGAGCTTGGATACTGACAGCCAGTAGTTTTTCGCTCTGGGTCTCTCTCTTCTTTGTGATATTTTTATCATGTTCTATGCCAGACTCTATGAGGTTATCTATTGTGATTCCCCTCCAGCCAGGTTGTGAGGTCTGAACCCGAGTTTTTAAGTCGTCTATCAGACCGTCCATGAGTACCGTGACTATCATTCCCCTGTGGTGAGTGCCATCTTTAATATCTGCTATCCCAGTGTACTGGGTGGCCTGCAGAGCCCGATTGCAATAATCCTCTGCAGATTCACTCTACTTTTGCTTAATTGTGAAAATTTTGTTCCAGTTAACTACTACTGGAAAATATACACCCAATTGAGTTACAATGCGGGAAATGTTACCTTGGTTTACTTGTTCTGTTAAGGGAACATCACCATCCAATACACAATCCATGATAAATTTTGTCACGTTGGTATTGCGTGGCAGACAGGCCCTTAACACCACATGCCAATCTTTATTAGTTGGCTCATGAGAACTACCCAAATTTCTCAAAAATCTTTGACATTTGGCTAGTTCCTTTTTGGGATCGGGGAAATCATTTATGATGGAATTTAGTTCTGCTCTTGTCCAAGGACAATGCATTACCACTTCCCTCGTGGGCACTACACCGTTCGCATCTGCATTTCCATTCGGAATAGTTATCGTCCGAATGGGATGCAGACCGGTAGCGTTGCTACCTCTGACCTGGTTACTTGGCTGGGGGTTTGATCTGCTGCTGCTACGTATGGTATGAACAACTTCCTCTACGGGTGCAGAGGGTGTTAACACTTCCTTTGCTGTTACCGATGGAGATGGCGGCACCACCCGTGATTGTGGTGATGCAGCATCTATCATTTGCACAGCATGGGAAATGGCAGACATTACAATAGGTTCATCATCCACATCATAAACATTTTCTTTATGGTTACTTAAGAGAGGGTACAAATTGCTTGTTACATTTTTATGGGTATTTTTGGTAACTGTACTTGCACCTCCGTCCACATAAGGTGGGGGAGGTGAGCGTGAACTGCTGGCAATACTCTCCACAACGCTACCTTGCCGAACGTACGAGCCATTTTGCGGCTCACCCGTATTGCAATTCAGCTTCGCGGATGTATTTTCTGGCAATGCGCTCGCGACGCTAGTTTGCGTCGCTTGCACATTTTTAAGCCACGCATCCCCTTCATGCTGCCACAATTTTAAACATTCACCATATTTGACCTTTTTCTCTCGGGAGCGCATCAAACTGGTGTGATCCCGGACATTATCTAATACATCCTTATCAAAACTACCAATTCTGGGAAACGGTCTAACACTCTTCATCGTCATTTTAAACCATACATCACAATACCTTATTGCATAAGTACCATACTTAGTATGCATAATACGACGGGCCGATCCAATCGGAGCTTTCATTAGCAGCACATCATTGTCTAACATCTCTACTGTTTGCATGGCTCCCATTCTGAGACAAAATCCTACGCTTTTCAATAAAGATTTAAACTGGTGAAAGACAATCAAGAAACTTTCACTTACCTGTGGACGATATTAACAGGATGCGCCCAGACACCTGGATAAGATTTGAAAAAGGCAACTTCCACACCCGGATAAGATTTAGTAAGGCAACTTCCACACCTATGGAAGTTTATATGTCGACCACTTCCACGCACCTCTCTACAACAAAGACAACATGTACACCTGCTACTGTGTATAGAACGGTAAAGCTACTTACCGAGCGGCTAGACTAACCCTTGCACCTAGCCCTTAAGGATCATACGATACACTTAACTTTGTTCAACAAATATTCACTGTTACACACTTTTTTCCTGCGCAGAAAAATACACGTTAACCCAGATATTGATATCAATTGAAAAAGGTAAACCTCAACGGCTTTGTTTAAACACGTGGCAGCAAAACCGGAAGTACGTATACACTATTGTGCGACCAGCCTCATACACAATAATGCGACTACCACACAACCGTATAATGACTGTTTAGCTGCGTACGCAAAAGTGCGTCTTTTAGTGTGCGCAAAACTGCGACTCAGCCGCATACCCAATACTGCAGCACCCTTTTAAACGTTAGGTTCTATCAACAAAGGAAAACAAACTTTTTCCTCTCTTGTCCCTGGATTCTAGTCAGCTTCCTTTGCTCACAAGAAAACGGATAGCGATTTTTCAGCACAAAGCGGTTGCAGGAAAACCCTGCATGTGGCCACTCCACCCTTTGCTGAAATATCGATAGCCATATGTGCCGTGTGAGTAGGTTAGTGACTTCACTTGATGAGCCCCCATCTGATGATATTAAAATTGAACCTCTATATACCCCTGCCTGTACCTTCTAAAATCCTACCTATAAACCTCTAAGGATGACGCTTAATTTGCGCATGCAGTCATACAGTAAATAGAGACTCCAGACTTAGAACATGTGGTTCCAAAGCACAAAGTATTATTCAAGTAAAAAGTAGTCAGTTACAAGCTATTGATCCAGACACAATTTAGACGCAAAGGAATTATACAGACCCCAAGTACAGTATACATACGCATGCACTCTGGACCTGATCCCGGCATTCAGAAAGAAAACCTCCGTCAATCAGCATTCAGCAAGAAGACTAAAGACCCAGTGTTTGAGCACACGTTTGTACCCCCCTCAGAATAGACAGGACAATAGAGAAGTTTCTTGCTTATGCCATTGGTTCCCATGGGGGAAGCATCTATTACAGAGCGTTTAACAGGCTGGTTCAAATAGACTCAACCCAGCCTCCAACAACTGGGGGTCTCTGCCCTCCCGCCCCCTAACAGTTGTTCATATAATATACACTTTGTTGCCTGAAGTCTCTGTGGTCCACAAGTCGAGAATGCATGATGCGATCTCCACACCGATAGTACCGGAATTCTGTTGAAAGAGTACGCATCAGTATGAACCCAAACACGGCTTTCTTAGCATGTATAAAACCTTAGTTATCAAATATCTTTATTTCACAACATTTATACTAACTGAACCAACTTAAATCTTATACTTTAAAGCTTATTAAACCTGTTATGTGGATATGTAATGTATGAGTATGCGGGGTGTGATGTAAAGACGCTAGTTAACTTGGGGCAGATGCATGCGCATGAAGCTAACAACCAGCGTTTTCATACAGGATCTTATGCATTCGCTAATATGCGATTAGTTACCAGCGTAATTGTGTGTATTAATGTGTGTATGAGAAATGGTGAAAGATGCAATCGCATGTTGCTAATAGTAATATCGCCACATGTACTAAAGTGTAAGTTTATCTAAAATGGCGCTTAGGCGGCCATTTGCAAAATGGCGTCTTGCGATCTCATTTACAAAATGGCATCTTGCGGCCAGTCGCAAGATGGCATTGCTGCGATTTAATTTTAAACTGATCTTGTCTCAGCCAATTATCCAGCTTCAACAATTGTTACATTATTCACTGGGTCGTTTCTGCCATGTGACTATTGTTAATAATTCTCTAGTTGATCACCTTTGATTATTGCACCACTAAGGTTGTCTGCTGTTTTGATATTTAAATGAATACTTTTTCAAAACTTGTTTCACTGGTAGAATGTTATTATGTTTGTTATTAAACAGTGTATCCATATTCTTGTATACATTCAGTGCTGTTATCTTTGAATAGCGGCTTTATGAGGAGTATATGTTTACTCCAGTCTGTAGTTATATTTTATGTAATTTTTGTGTGCATTTGGAGCCTTTCAGACATTCTTATCTTTTCTTCTTTTCCTAGAAACAATGTGAATATGACTGTTGTTCTCGATTAGCCATTACAATTGGTCTTGAGAATGGTTCTGATTAAGAACCGAAACGTCAACCTAATCAAAGGCTGGATTTAACATATGTCAGACCTGATTAAAGTGATTAAAGGCTGGATTTAACACGTCAATGGATGTACAATAAATTCATTATGATAAAAATTAAATTTGACTGGAGACTGCCTCCTTCCAAGAAATTGGATACCCTTTGGAAAGATTTATATATATATATATATATATATATATATAAAGACTTCCTTTTAGTATATATATATTTACATTGACTTATTTATTTTATTTTATTCTTTTATTTATTTATATATATATATATTTGCTATAATTTTAGGCATACATAGTTTTTTAATTGGTGCACTTATAGGATCTGTAATGAATTGTCTCGTCAAAAATACTGTATATAAAAATGTATCAATCTTTATTGTTGCCATCTTAAAATAATTTGTTCAAAACAACACAGGCGAAATATAGGTTAAATTGATAGATAATGCTTAAAGATTAGAATGTGAGGAGAAAAAATAATATAGAAGCTATTAAAAAAATTCCCTTTTGGCCGCTGGTAGGTTTAGATCATTAGTCTGCCGACTGATTTTTATCCTGTTTATTCAAGAATATGTTTCTATTTACAGGATCAAATGAATCACTACAAAGCATTAATTATCACTATCGGTTTTAGTGTGTTCATATATTAATAATTGATTAATGGCTGGGTGATTGTGCTCATACGGGTTGAAGGGTTACAGTATGATGATAGTTGTTTATTGATATTGTCAGTTGTAACCATTACTTCAAGTCCTGAACTGACAAAAAGTCACATTTTTCCATGTGCCCATCTGTGTGAGTATTTCAATTCTGCCGTTCTGATAATTCTGGCTTTCACTCACACACAGTATTACATGCACTAAAGGTCTCACAAATCCTAAAAGTGCACCAATGAAAACTCTGCTTTTTTCTTCTCTCTATGAATAATTCTATGTATATAACTCAGAGTTAAAGGTGGCACCTCATAATAAATAACTATAAATGACTAGAAACAAAATAATTTATATAATACATGATTAGGACTGAAGCAAGGATTAAATCCTTGTCTTGTCATAAGAGATAATCACCAACATTAATAGAACCTGGTGCGGGATGATATTTTTGTGTACGATAATTTTAGGCATATTTATTGTATTGATTACACTTAATTTATAGCACTTTCTGGAACCACACACCTTATGTACCCCAAATAGCTTTACTAGGGCTATTTTGGGGCATGTACATTGATCCCCAATGTTAGTGCATTTTTAGTGGGTGTCAAGCTGATTTCCCCAATTCTGACAGCACTTTTTGCCTGGCTTGCATTTGTCAGGTTGCGTTTTCGCGTCTTTTGGAATTAAATAGGGCGAATCGCAGAGACGCGCGTGATCATTTTCTGCGGCTAAAATAAGCGATGTAGGTGAAAAGTGCGGCAGGCGAAAGAGTATCGCGGGTGTGAAACTAATTGAATACGGGCCTAGGTGTGTGTTTGCAAAAGTGAGTTTGTTTCATGAAACTCATACATACATACATACATCGAAGGAATGTGCACACCAGAGAAATGCGAGATCTAATTAGAAATGTCAATTTGCAAGGGTGCGCAACTTTTCTACAAAATGCAACCTGTCAGAAGTGCATAAAAGAGTGGAGAAACCATCCTGGACCCCAAATAATTGACAACTGAGATAGCAGGGCCATATAGAAGGCTGTCAATGGCCATTTAGAAAATATTAGAGGTTTGCAAAAGGTATGAAAAGTGTAATTTTGAAAAATTATAGCAAGTAAGTGTTTTAAAGCAAATTAAAGTCTTTCCAGCAATCATATGTACAGAACACCATCTGTATAGTCACTTTTCAGTGTTTTTTCATACAAGTTTGTAAAAAACTGAAATAAACACTTAGGGCGGCATTTAATAGAGATCGAGTTTGCTGGAGGTGCGGGATGCCGGCTGATATTGATCGTTTTTTTAAAGTTGCAGTCATTTACTAGGCAAACTCGAACTGGTTTTGCCTTATAAATTATTGCAACTTTAAAAAAACGATCAAGATCAGCCGGCATCTCGCACCTCCAGCAACTCGATCTCTATTACATGCCGCCCTTATTCGTGAAAGCCCTCTCCTGCCAATACAATACCTTCACATACCTATCCTACATCATTTAACTAGTTATTGAGCTGTTTAGAGAAATTCACCTGAAAACTTACATGCTTTTACTAGCCAAATTATGCTATTTAAACCCCTCCAAGGGTCAAATGTGTCTGATTATACATTGGGTGGGAAATACCAGTGGTCCTGCACTGTGAATCGACATTTTTACCTTAAAATAAATATTTTCCCTATCTTTCACCTGCTCAGGAGGGTGAGCACCAAAAATCATAAGTTTCCTCTGAACAGTTAATGCGAGTTTGGAAATGGATTGCAATGCGAGTTCGCAGTGAGAATGGCTCACATGACCAAACTCACATCTAATTGGATTGACCCCTAAATGCTGATTTAATGTTTTATTTTCTATGTGATATGATACTTTTATCTGTAAATACAAAATATGTAGGATAAATATAACTGTTTTATCAGTGAGGACCAGCAGCGGCTCCAGTCCTCTTACCTGAGGGGGGCTGCTGCTCATACTTGCCGACATTCAACTCCCTCCTTCCGGGAGGGAGCTGAATGCCAGCATTGTGTGGGGGGCGTGGCCGGGCTATGATGGCGTTTTGGGGGTGGGGCCGGGGGCGTGACCGCACGATCGTGACATCGTGGCCCCGCCCCCTCTTCACAATGCCGGAAAAAAGGCATTGTGAAGCAGGGGGCGGAGCCACGATGACGCAATTCAGCACGAATCGCGTCATCGGGCCCCCCGGCAGCAGGGGTTTTTGCTAGTAGTCTGGACGGGTAGGCAGCAGCCGGGAGGCTTGCCTGCCTTTCCGGGGGGTCGGGAGCGGCACCCGATATTCGGGAGGCTCCCGACCAAACCGGGAGGGTAGGCAAGCCTGCTGCTGCTGCTGGTCCGGCCGTGGCCGGTCAGGTCCCAGCACCTGCGCAATAGATCTGTCAGGCACCTGGACCAGTGCATGTGCATGAGTGGCGGTGGTACCGCGCAAGACACAAAATTCTGGGGGCAGCATTCACTGCAGCCCAGAGAAGCCGTGTAGGGCTGCCTGAAAGGCAGAGCAGCGGCTGCCACTGGAAGCCGCTCTCTGCTAATCACAGCCCAGACTGGCAGTCCAAGGGGGAGGAGACACCTTCCCCTGGGGCTGTCTGTCCTGTGCGTGACTGGCATGAAGCGCTTCCAATGGGAAGCCACCTCCAGTCACAGTGTAGCCAGTGCAGTCACGGACTGCACTGGCCCACTGAAGTGCAGAATTTCCCGGGGGGGGTCTGCAGCCTCACAGCCCCTAGGTAAAATTCGCCACTGTTAGGATACATATCTTTATTACAGCTGGGAGGAGGAGACAAAGGGCCTGATTCAGCAAGTAAATGCAGTTGCTAATATGCGCTCAGTTCAACTGCGATAGTATGCTAATCCAATCGCAATGCCGCTGCTGCACTACATAAGGATGCCCACCTTACCTTACGCATGTCTGTAATGTTTAGCAAGACTGTGAAAACATCGGTACAATTGAATACCATCGCAGCCTCACGCACACTTACACAAGCTCTAACCTTACTCAGGAATTGCTAACTTCAATGCACACTATGAGGCGTCGGGCTGCACAGAGCAGTGCAGTGGATAATTTATGCACGCCCCTGCAATGGCGTTCAAACGCACTGGTATGCCTGCGTTCGGCCGACCCCCCCCCATTACCACCCACAAATGACACTTCCTGTCAATCACTCTGCAATGGGTCTGCGTAGTGACTGCGATAATGGTCCCGATCACAGTAGCTGGTTTGCTCACGCGCACTGTGATGTATACGACTGTGCAGTACGCAACAATCGACCGATTGCATACGTATTAACAACTGTGGGCCTGATTCAGACCCACTCGCGAGCGGCTGTCCGCTCGCAAGTGGGTCGATGGTGTGCACTGAGCATGCGCACGACGGAGGGAGCTCGGTCGTACGCATGCGCGAGATGCGACGAGCGAAGGACTTTCCTTCGCTCGTTGTGTCTGATCAAAGGGGGCGTGCTGTCGATGTTGATTGACAGCACGCCCCCTTTGGTGGGCGTGCCGGGGGCGTGCCTCCCAGACGGGGGCGTTCCCAAGGGAACGCCTACCGTCAGAAGCCGGCCCACTGACATCACTAGTGATGTCAGTGGGAGTGATTTTGGCTCTGATAGAGCCAAAATCACTCCGAGCCTTGCAGTTGAGAAACTCAACCGCAGGCTCCGGCTCGCAGTGGCGATGGTCGCGATGGTCAAGACCATCGCGACCATCATCCTGCACGCTCGTATAGGCTGTGGGTGGTGACCCACAGCTATACGAGCGTCCAGGAGGACGCTCCATAATTATGGAGGCCGGCCCTCATTCAGAGCGTGCGCTCTGCTCAGAGCGTCCGGCTCTGAATGAGGGCCTGTGTTCCTTGCTGAATCAGGCCCAAAGACAATTTAGGTGCTGTTATTTAGGCCAACAAAATTATTTAAACTACAATGATTGAAATAAATACATTACACATTTTTATATTTGAGAGAGGCTTTCCTGTGCAATTAGCAAAACTGCTCGGGTCTCGCGCCCAGGACCCCAGTGGTTCAGAAGAAGTTACCCCTGTCACTGCTAGCATTCCCATAATGTTCCAAGACACTCATGCTGGTGTTTCAAAGTAAACTTGGTAGATCTCTATTAAAAATGGGCATCCTCTTTAAAGAATAGCATAAAGTCTGTTTTAGAAACTATTGTTTCACCCAAGCAAGAGTACATTTACTATTCCACTTATTAATTCAACAAGAATAATGTTACATACTGTATATTTATTGACAGACTATTTATATTCAAAGCTTGAATTAAGTTAAATCTATTATTTAAAAAAAAATAATTATTCAGGTTTATTATGTTGTTGACCAACTGACAGATTACTTACATAAAATCAAAAACTAGAACATTTTCAAAACATATGAAAGCAGATGTAAATAAGAGAAAAAAAATAAAGTAATAGTGTCAATTTAGTTGACATTTATTTTGAATGTCAATGCATCATTTAACAATTTGGAAAAAATAACTTCAATGCTTGTAGAAAGAATAATTCATTCACATTACTCAATTATAAACAAAATAAATTAACATTAATGTGCACCCCATTGTAGGTCTATGCGAGACACTTTTTGATTATTATTTATGTATTATTTGTTGTTTATATTTATTTTTTATGAAGTACTAATTTTTAAAAACTCCAGGAATTAACCACTGTTTAAAACTTCTTTGAAGTATTAAATACATTTATTGTTTTTGAACCTAAATCATGAATGCATTCTTTCATTTTATATACAGCTCATTTATTGAGTTTGAATATTTGACAATTTGACTATTAAAATGGTTTGGGATAAAACTTCCTTAACAAGGGTTTACAGTATTCATCCCAAGTCAGCACCGAAAATATTATGCAAATATATTAAACCAATATTAGCGAGCCCTGCGTAGGCAGCCTCAAATATCCGTGTGTCCTATTACCAGAGAGGACCAACATATATAACAATAATAATGAAAGGTAGAGATATTGTGATGGTGCCCACACTTGGTAAAATAAAGATAAAACAGTAAAGCGTGGATGACATAATAGGGGAATAATATCTTAAATCCAATAGGTATAAAAACACATTTATTATAAACAGCAAAACATATGTATAGTTACCCTATCATAGGCAATGATAGAAAGCACATACGATGAAAAACAGACAATAATCAACAATAATGATCGCAATTCACCCTAATATTATAGGGACAATATGGAACAGAAAATAATAATTGAGAGCAAATCATACCAAATAGACATGCACTGGGACCCCTTGAATGAAGATCTCCGGAAATCTTATCAAGGGGATGGATGGATAGGGTCCCAATGCATGGAAGTCCCTCTCCGGACACCGGAAATATGTTCTGATTGTTTATATTCTGTATGCATTAAAACATTGTATAACCTTGACATTTAGGGACATATTTATCAATTATCAGGTTTTAGACCCGATAATTACAATTTCTTATCATTGCTATTCACAGCAATAAGAAAGGATGTACAACCCAAATGTATTAAAATACACATGCAAGGACAGAGGCTCAGAAAGGATCCTTATACTAAAAACAAAACGTAGTCCACAAGCGCTGCTAGAACTCAATGCAGATGTCTTGATAAAGGTGTCCTATCTCTTTAAAAGATAAACAACATCAAGGGGATTGTATTATCCAATAGTAGATCTTGTTTTTTTCACTGTGTTTTACAGTAGAAACCTCTAGACTCACCCTATTTTGGTGAGATACATTCACTTAAAGGTTTCTTTAAATGCCCCTTGTTCTTCCTTCCAGAGAGGAAAAGTTTTCACACTCTTACAGAATCACACTCAGATGGGATATAAATCCCTATATGCACAAAAAGGTTTCTTTTATCCCCAGATATTTCAAGGTATGGAATCCAAACCACCAATAATCTGTACGTTTCCAACAAATTTCCATACAGGTTTCATTCGCATACAAACGATAAAAAACACCAAATGATAAAAAATGTAAAAATATACAAGTAAAAAACAATAAAATCCCCCTGTCTGCAAGGATCCTGTCTGCAATGCATACAATGCATAGAGAGTAAAGTGATCGCTAATGCATGCCACACTTGGCAACCCTTCCTGAATGTCAGGGAGACTCCCTGAAATAGTAGCAATCTCCCTGATTCCCTGAAGAGTCTAGCAATCTCCCTGACTGCACCTTACCCATGGGCGTAACGGGTTTGGTATGAAATACAGGTGGCTGAATGTTTCAAATCCCGACCCAGAAGCCTGACTAGTGAAGATCCCGATGGAGGCTGGACGTTCAGGATTCTGACGGTTCAGGATGCCGTCACCGGTATCCTGATAACCTTCGAGATATCGGCATCAGCATTATGCCAGGCAGCGATATATTGATGGCTGGCATCACATCCACCAGGAAAATAACGACATCTCGGCGTAACTACCATAGGTGCAGGGGGCGCAGCTGCTATGGGGCCCAGAGCTGAGGGGGGCCTGTCTTCCTTGTCAAAGTTACATATGTTATATAATTTTTTCACCATTGGGTTGATACAAACTTTTGCTATGGGGCCTTAAAATACCTAGTTACACCCCTGAAAAATAAAGAAATCAGAGATATATACATATAAATGGGATTATTAGTGCCATGTACTTGCATTGGTTTTAAAGCACAATGATCCCTATGGCTACATGCATTTCATATAAGGTTTCTCGCGGCCAATTATATGGAACCACTTGTAAGATACAAGTGCACCAATTAGGAATTACCTTCAGCGTAAAGTTACGCCTACAGCAGATTTGTTGGCCTGCAAAATCATTACCATCTCGTAAAGAATATTTTCCAAGTACTGGAACTTTAACTATACAAAAGAGGCTTGGAATACAAAAAACTTTTGGAAAATTTATGAGCGGATCACATTCCTTATAACCATTTTGTCATTTATATAGACAGGTAAGTTTGTAAATGGGAGTGATTCGCCATAAGTGTATCACCCATACAAACATTAAACCGCCGACCCTCCCTAACATGAGAAGGACTATCTATCAACTAATCTCTTTTTTCATTTGTGTCTATTATATGTTTGACCGCGGAGATACCGGCGCTCAAAATGCCAACGATGGAATCCTGACACTTGTCAGAATTCCTACGACGGCATCCAGACCGCTGGAATCATGAAGGTAAATAGCGGGGTTGGGAGGAGGGTTAATGTTAGGGTTAGGTACTAAGGGGGTATCACGGCCAGAGTTGTTGTACCTGGTGAGTTGCGGTCTCTGCCTGTACAGGTGCTTTGGCGCGGTCCTACCGGTGGGGGTGCTGGTGCCTGGAGGTTGGCGCGAGGAGTGCGTGGATGTCTGAGGGGTACGAGCCATGTGGTGACATATAAGACTGGCAGCGCTGCCACACTGGGGATTGCTGGGCGCCGCCATATTTGTTTTGGGAATGTGACCTGAATGGGCCAATCAGGTTGGAGCATCTTGTGTTTACTCTATCTATCTTACTATCATGCACTTTCCCATGGTACTTGTTTTTTCTGCCCGACACCTGTTTCCAGCCTCATTAATTGGACTTTGTTTCCCTGCCAGACATTGGTTTTCAGCCTCACTTCTCTTGGACTTGTTTATTTTCTGCCAGTTTATATATTTACTACCACTTCATGAATAATAATACTCCTATTAAACCTGCTGCATTCCAATACTACAAACCCATTCCTGTTTCTTCTCCTACATCCACCTCAGGTTCAAAAAATAATCCAGACCTGACAGTTTGCACTGGCCAAATGGATTCGGCCACTGGACAGGAGCCTAGAACGGATTTGCTACAGAGTATTGCCAATCGACTAGAAGGCCTGGAGGCCTAGCAGCAGCAACTGGCACATTTTCTCCAGGAGATGTCTCTTAGGCAAGACACCTTGCAGGCTTCCCTCGTCACTGTTAGTATTCCAGCGATCACCAATCAGCCCGCACCGACGCTTCTGGTTCCCAGTGCTTCACCTCTTCTGCACTTACCTACGCCAAGTAAATTTGATGGCAACCCCAAGATGTGTAAGGTTTTTCGGAACCAGTGTGATGTACGCTTTACTCTTCAACCGTACCAAATTCCCTACTTCTAAGACCAAAGTGGCTTATATTGTGTCCCTGCTGTCCGGACCCACATTGGACTGGGTTTCCCCATTATGGGAGTGATCAGATCCTCTACTGGATAATTATACACACTTTCTAGCATCATTCAGGAGAATCTTTGACGAACCCGGAAGGACGTCTTCTGCATCCTCCGACAAGGGATTCGTCTTGTCAGTCAGTATATTATCCAGTTTCTAACGCTAGCATCAGAATTAAAGTGGAATGAGGAGGCATTAACATCGGCCTTCTGGAACAGTCTTTCGGATCAGCTAAAAGATGACCTAGTGACCCGGGACCTTCCCACTAAACTCGATGACCTCATCTCCTTATGCAACAAGGTGGATTTACGCTTTCGGGAACAACTGGCAGAGAAAAGTAGAAGTGATCTTTCCATGGCTTGCCCTGTTATCCCTCCCGTCACTCCAACCCTTGGATCCACAGATGAAGAATCTATGCAGGTTAACCGGGCTCACCTCACTAATGAAGAATGGCAGAAATGACGCCAAGAAAACCGCTGCATGTATTGTGGGGAGTCCGGCCATCTTGTAGCTTCCCGCTCCCGCCATCCGGGAAACTTCTGCTCCTAACCAGCCCTGGGGACACAGTAGTGACTCTGTCCTCAAAATATGCTGAGTCAGTTCTGCCCATAACCATGGACTTGGAACAAGGTCCTGTGTTCATTTTTGCCCTCCAAGATTCTGGGGCAGCTGAAAACTTTACTACCCTCGGATTTGTCAAAAAACTTCAAGTATCCTGTATTACCCTCGATCACGTTATCACCCTATCTGCAGTCGATGGCAGCCCTATTCTCAGTGGCATAGTCTCCAAGCGGACTATGTTAGTTCATGTAGGAGCCCTTCATTCAGAGCTCATCAGTTTTCTGATAATACCCAAGGCTTCTCACAATGTTATTCTAGGATATCCCTGGCTATGCAAACACAATCCCAAAATCGATTGGAATCAATGCAAATTCACTCCTGGGGCGATGCTTGTTGAAAGTCTTGTCTTCCACACATCAAACCTGTAAGATAAACTCAGATATCAGAAAATCTACAACTCTCTATTCCATAAAGGTCTTTTTGTGATGTTTTTTCTGAAAGCAAGGCTAATATCCTACCTCCACACCGAGGACCTCATTCAGAGGTGGTTGCTAGAAGCGATTGCTCTCTCTGAATGAGGGCGGGTGCTTCTTGTTTTTTGGTGCCGCCTCCTGGTCGCAAACTAAGCTGTGGGTTACCACCCACATCTGAGCTTGTGACCAGGGTGATGGTCGCGATGGTGGTCTCCATTGCGACCATCGGGGCTTGCGACCAGACCCTAAGGTTGGGTCAGGGCACTCGCAAGCTCCATGGAGCTTCCTGCTCTGATCGAGCAGGAAGCTCCCCACTGACATCACTGATGATGTCAGTGCGGCCGCCCACAAAACGTTAGGTGTTCCTAAACGCCTCCGTTTTGGAAACCACCCCCTGCCCGCCTAAAAAAGGAGCGAGCTGTCGATCAACATCGACAGCCGCCCCTTTTGTAGCGAGCTCCGGAGCGCGAGAGTTTTTCTCGCTGCGGGGCTTGCGCACGCGCAGTGCGGCCGCTGCACTGCGCAGGGCCACCCATCGACCCGGTTACGGGCACATCAGTACTTGCGACTGGGTCCGAATGACCCCCCGAGACTGGGACTTTCAAATCGATTTGATACCAGATAGGACTCCTCTATGAGGTTGTGCATACCCCTTGTCCTTGCACGAAACCAAGGCCATGTCAGAATATATCTGGGAGAACCTGGAAAAGAGCTTCATTAGACTGTCCACCTTTCCTGCTGGAGCTGGGTTCTTTTTTGTGTCCAAGAAGGATGGGGTCTCCGACCCTGTACTGATTATCGGGGCCTCAACGATATCACTATAAAAAACTGATGTTCATTGCCTCTTATCACAGAGTTGTTCGTTTGTGTCAAAGGAGCCAGTCTTCTCTAAACTGGATTTATGAGGGGCTTACAATGTCATCAGAATTCGCACTGATGATGAATGGAAGACCGCCTTCAACACTCGAGATGGGTACTTTGAATATTTAATGATGCCCATTTAGACTCTGTAATGCCTCTGCAGTCTTCCAGAGTTTTGTGAACGAGATATTCAGAGACTTACTCTATGTTTACGTAGTTGTGTATTTGGACGATATCTTAATTTTTTCTTCTGACCTCAAAGAACACCAACGTCATGTTAAAGAAGTCCTGCCTCACCTGAGAAGAAATAATCTGTACTGCAAATTTGAGAAATGAGTCTTTGAAGTACCTTCCATTCCATTCATAGGGTACATTATCTCTGGCTCTGGATTGGAGATGGATGCTAAAAAGGTTCAGGCAATTCTGGACTGGTCTCGTCCCACTTCTCTAAAGACTTCTCGGATTTTTTAATTATTACAGGAAATTTGTCAAGGGATTTTCAACCAGACACCAACAGGCATTTTTCCTTAGCGGTTGCTTCATCTAAGGTGGTGGGAGCCTATCTCTCGCAGAACTTCGAGGACAACAAGATCCATCCATGTTGGTTCTTTTCTAAAAAAAAAATTCCCAGCAGATAGAAATTATGCCATCATAGAGCAGGAATTGCTGGCAGTCAAGTTAGCCTTGGAGGAGTGGCATTATCTACTTGAAAGTGCCAAGTTTCCTTTTACGGAATATACCGACCATCGAAACCTGCTGTTTCTAAAGAACATTCAGTGCATCAGTTCTAGGTTGGCCCACTGGGCCATATTCTTTTCACATTTCAGTTTTACTCTGACCTATTGTCCTGGATCCCTCAATCAAAAAGCTGATGCTCTGTCATGCTCCTTCTCTTCAGACAGCAATGTGGAAGTTCACAGAGGGACTCCGGTCCTCGACTCTAAGATCTTCACTACCATTCAAATACAACCTCCTCCTGGGAAAACCTTCATGGCTCCGGAGTTACTGAAACAACTTCTGTCTTGGGCTCACTTGTCTTGCTTCGCTGGTCACACAGGCATCCGTAAGACGTTAGAGTTTCTACAATGCTTCTGTTGGTGGCCTGCCATGAAATCAGAGGTGGCTGAGTTTATTGCCTCTTGCACCTAATGTGCCCAACACAAAACATCTAGACAAGCTCCAGCCAGAGACCTTGTGCCTCTTCCTATTCCAACCCGTCTATGGATTTTGTGACGGACTTGCTGGTTTCCAATGGTTACACCACCATTTGGGTGGTGGTCGATCGTTTCTCAAAGATGGTCCATTATGTTCCACTCAAAAAACTACCCTCGAATTCTGAACAGGCTCAGTTGTTTCTACACCATATATTTTGTTTGCACGCACTTCCAATTGAAATTGTATTGGACCATGGGGTACAGTTCATAGCCAAATTTTGGAGAGCTCTCTGTTCTACTCTGCAAGACAAATTAAATGTATCTAAAGCCTATCATCCTCAAAGTAACAGATCCACAGAAAGGGTGAACCAGAACCTGGAGAACTTTTTAAGGATTTACATGTCATTCTCCCAAGATATCTGGTCTGACTCTCTTCCTTGGGCAGAATTTGCGCACAACTCCTCTTACTCATCCGGTCAGTCACCAATCTATGTGGTTTATGGTCTCCATCCTAGAGTTCCTGTATTTAAAGACCTGCCAGTCTATGATGTTCCTGCAGTTGATTCTACTCTATGGAAATTTGCTCAGATTTGGGCTACTCTCCTCAAGACCTCTCAGCGTTACGGTATATAAAAGGGGCAGACAGGAAATGTAGAACTGTTCCCAAAATGCAAGCAGGGGATCAGGTCTGGCTTTCCACCCACAACCTGCGCCTCAGGGTTCCATCCATGAAATTTGCACCCCGGTTCATTGGTCCTTTCTCCATCATTGAGGTCATTAATCCTGTAGCCTACCGTCTAAAACTCCCTTCGTACCCTCAAGATACCTAATTTGTTTCACATTTTCCTACTAAAACTCCTTGTTCTCAATAAGTTCCTCAAAGTCCTACCTTCGAGGTGAAGTCCTCACTGAGAAGGGGACAGAATTCGAAGTGAAACAAGTCATAGACTTCCACTTTTGTTATGGACATTTACAGTACCTGTTGGACTGGAAGGGTTATGGCCTAGAACAACATTGCTGGATTAAAGCAGACGATGTTCACACTCCTGGCCTCATTAGTAAGTTCAATGCCTCTAACCCAGAGAAGCCTGGGAAGTGTCTGGAAGTCACTCGTAAAGGAGGGAGTACTGTCACGACCAGACTTCTTGTACCTGGTATGTCGTGGTCTCTGCCTGTGCGGGTGCTTTGGTGCGGTCCTACCAGTGGGGGTGCTGGTGCCTGGAGGTTGGTGCGAGGTGCACGTGGATGTGCATGTGGCAGGTAAGACTGGCCATGCTGGGGATTGCTGGGCGCCATCTTGGTTTTGAGCATGTGACCTGAATGGGCCAATCATGTTGGAGCATCTTGTGTTTACTCTCATCAGCCAATCATGCACTTTCCCATGGTATTGAAGGGTGTTCAGCATGCCCTCTAGTTGCCAGTGCAATGTATACACAGCACAAGCTGTGTGAGAGTTCTCTGTGTTCCTTAGTTCGGTGTGATTATTGCAATCCCAGCAGTACTCCATTTCCTGCTCTGTCTCCATCACAGGCTGTTCCTGGATACCCGCATCTACCCTGCTATACCCCGTTACTCACCCCATGGTTTGTGAACCCTCCAAGCTCTCCGGACTCAGAGCCCACTCCAGTACTTCAGACCTCTGTTCCTCAGTCACACCTCCATTGGATGGTTAGGTTTCAGGTGTGGGGAGGTTAGGTTTAGGCACTAGGGGGGGAGGTTATGGTCAGGCACCAGGGAGGGAGGATTAGGGTAGGTAGAGGGGGAGGGTTAGAATACTGACTGGCAAGTGTCGGTATTCTAACCCTGTCAGGATGCCGGCATTAGGAGTCTGACCGCCGGTATCCCGAGCGCCAGCATCCCGGCATATTGTATTTTTCTGTCACTGTTTAATATCGGTATTAGTTTATAAAATATTCTCTTATGCTGGAAGCTATTTATAAGAAATATAATTTATATTCCTTTATGATAAATAAACACATTTTATTACATTAAAGTGTGATTTAAATGTTTGAATTAATGGTCAGTGAGCAAGTGCTGGGAGACACTATCAAAAGCTCCAAAACTTCAACAGGGAAGATGGACCCTTGCCTCCATAGCAGCTACTTATAGACCAGTGATAAGCGCAGCCTTTCCTTTAAACATCACCATCATATCTATGCGGTAGGCCCCAACGGCAGACCAGTAGCTGGAAGACATTTGGATGTAGTGCCAACTTGCCAGGGGGCTTTGGAAGTACGCTTCTCAATTCTGGACTCTGGATGAAGGGCCTGATTCAGACCCACTCGCTGGGTGCGATTTTTGGCCATGTCTGCATGCGTATATTTCGCAGTGCGCATGCGCAAGTCATTCATTGCGATCTGATTTTTGTAGCTCGTAAGCCACTATCAGGTCGCTGCTTTGAGTGACAGATAGTGCCGTTGTGGGTGGTAACAGGGGAAGGCGCTTGTGAATGGGGGAGTGGATGTGCGAACGCAGGCGTGTCAGGCAGCCCAAACGCCGTTTAAAGGGCGTGCATAATTAACAAAGAAGCATCATGAGACATGTCACCTGAATGTATTTCAGCCAGCACTGATCGCAGTGCTTGTGGCAGGCTAAGGCAACCCCAAAGGCTGCGAGCAGCTCCGATGGCTATCGAAGGTCCCGATTAATCCTTCATTTCCCGGAGATGATGTCTGTTGCGAGAGGCAAGGGGGCGTCTTTAGACACTTGCAAACGCACTTTGCATTAGCTTGTTAAAACATAGTGGGCATCCTTACACGACGCAGTGCGAGCAAATCATTTAAAAATATTTTTTGTTTGTTAATTGGATATTAAATAAGATACCAAACACAAAGAAATTTAAATTCCCAAACAATAGTCCCTATATTTTTAAAGTTCACAAATACATGTTTTTTTTCTTTTGGTGGTTTTTAAAGTGAAAGTGCTTTTTTGGTTGTGGAACTGCACATCCCAGCATGCCATTCCAGAGTAAATACATGCCTTTTTTGCAATACTGTTGCAGGCCAAGGCCGGATTTGTTCTACCATACTATTTTATAATAAATATTTTATGTTGGAAGAAGGTACAAAAAACATTCTGTCATTGAAGATGAAATTTTTATATATTTTTTTTTTTTAAATTATTTTTGCAAAATCCAAAACCATAATATTTAGCAATTTAAAAAAAAAAAATGCATCATTGAAAATATAGTTTTTAAATATAAAAAATACAAACAATTTAATTCATTAAAAATACATGAATTTCTGGACGAATTTGAATTTGGTTTTGGATTACCAACGGAAAATGAAGATGTGGACACACTTGCAGATGTGCGTGAGGAAAGTGTGCCTGTGCCGCCATCAGATGAGCTTCCTCCACCTCCTACAAACACATCACCTCAAAATGTGGCAGGCCCATCACATGGAACAATACAAAATCAAGATATTCCTTGTGGGCCTAACCAGATTTCATTTTTGGACATACATTTGGAAAGTTCTGGGTGAAATAAATTAAAGATCATCAATCGGATTTCTTCTTCTTTGCAGCCGACTTCGGTAAACTAAATTTACGGATCCGGATGGACCGTCATGGACCCTGCTGGTTGCTCGGTCCAGCTACAGCAGGGCACTGGTTCACCTCACCAGAGCTGGCCATAGTCAATTTGGTGCCCTAGGCAAATTTTGGACTGGTGCCCCCTAGCAGATAATCCCACCAGCAAACTTATGTCGGGGACACACTAGACTATGTCTAGTGTACCCAACCTCGTCAGCGACTGGACCCGGTGGGGGAGCCGGCATCGCCAAGTGCAATACACACTTGCAGATGCCGGCAGCGATGGCAGCATGGCCCTCGCTAACAATATCCCCCGTCGGTCCCGCATACAGGGTCGATGGAGGATGTCTCTAATGACATATGGCTATTACATACAGTACATATAAAAAAATCTATTATCGATGGTGTTGTGGCTCTGTGTCAGGCTCCTTGAGAAATTGCATCCCGGAAGTTGGACAAGTATAAGGAGTGCCGATCAACAATTTGTGTGTATATATATTATATATATATATATATACACATACATACACACACAAGCATATATACACACACACAAACATATATACACATATATATGTCCAAGTTCCATCCGGCACCCCCCTCCTGATGAAGGAACAACTTGCTCCTGCTGCCCTCCTTTGGGGTACGAATCCCCCACAATGTAGAAATAAAATATCGGCGGCACTCAGGAGACTTTTATCCATAAATAAATTTCTGTGCTTTTAATCAATCTTTTTGGGCATGGAAGTCCCTTCCTCAGGATACAGCATGTATGCTGTACCCTGAGGAAGGAGCTTCCATGCCACGAAACGTTGATTAATAGCACAGAAACTTATTTATGGATAAAAGACTCCTGAGTGCCGCCGATATTTTATATATATATATACATACATACATATACACACACATATACATTATATACATATTTACACACACATATATATACATAACTGTCAGGGATCTATTGGGTATGATATCAAAGGTAAAATCAAATTCAAGCACCCCCACCGATGGGAGTGGGTTTCTCAACCTACAACTCCCTATAAGCGAGATACTTAGTTTCAGCGACTCAGAAGCTGAAAGCCTATACTTTAAAGATTCCTTACGGGAGACAGCGGGGTCCGATACTACAGATAAAATATACCAAACATTACTTAAATTTAAGAAAAAAGAAGTAGACTATTATTTTCATGGGGTAACCCTAACGGGCTATCATAAGGAGCGCAAAATTCCAGGGGTTTCAGGATTAGAAACACTCCCGCTATTGGCCACAACAGTGTAGAATTTTGTAGACGTTGGGTAGCAGTGCGTAATAAATGCTCTCTGGACCTCATCTTATTAATTATTGAGGAATCCAGTAGAGAATGAAATAGCATTCGTGAAAAAATCGTCACTTTTGAGACCACACACAAAACAGATCTATCCAGTGATTCCTCACAGAATTGGCTGGAGAAGCTCAGCACACAAGTCACAGAATATAAAAAAGAAAGAGAAATTAAACAGGGTGAATCTAGACTATCAAGAGCAAAGAGTCTATACCAGGGCTACTGGTAGGAATCCTACACCCAGGTTCACCAAATATAAACAAGGACCACTTAGACGACAAGTAGAGAGTGACCTCTCAAGTGGAGCCTATTCGTCCCAAAGCGATCAAGAACCTTCCACCAGCACTGTGTCACGGAGACCCCCTTTAGGGGTTACCAACCGGGCAGCAAAAGACGCAGGGCCCACACGAGCCGTAGCAAGCAGGGGGAGAGGAAGAAGAATAAACAAGAAGAGAATACAATAATCAATTTGTCCACAAGAACTATTACTGAAACCGAAAAAAATTTACTTAATAAAGGACTTGGCTTCGTTCCCACCTGCCCTTTCAACAGATTTGAGTGGAAAAAGGATATGTGGCGGTTTACACGTAATCTCAAATTAAAAGAATTTTATTCCAACACAGAAGAAAACAATACTGTATATGAACAGGGACCTGTGAAAAAACATTCTACTTTTGAACCCCAATCTCCCAATGCATCCATAAAAAGTTTCACTAGATTACTAGATCAGCAGGTGATGGAAGAATCCAAGAGCCCACATATGTCCCCCCATAAGAATTTAACCAAGGATGAATATTTGGCATTAATAACTCTCAGCAAGGATTTCTCTATCTCCATTTGTCACGTGGACAAAGGGGGTGCCCTGGTTATACAAAACACAAATGACTATAAAAAAGAACTATACAGACAACTATCGGATACAGCAGTATATTTGGAATTAGAAAAAGATCCTTCATTCCAATATAAAATAGAATTGGACAATATTTTGGCAGAAGTATTATCCAACAAATGGATCTCAGAATCCACTACAATTAGTCTTGGCACTGATAAACCGGTAGTACCCCTAATTTACTTGTTACCTAAGGTGCATAAATCCCTGGAGTCACCACCAGGTAGGCCGATAATTTTGGCAAGAGGCTCGATGTACAGCACCATCTCTAAGTATCTGGACTTTTATGTCCAACCTTTAATTATGAAGCAACATACTTTCTTGAAAGATACTAATACAATGCTCAACAAACTACACAGCTTGCAGCAGTTGCCTACTAATTTACTACTCTGCACAATCTATGTAGTGTCTCTGTACACTAGCATCCCACACAGACAGGGTCTGGACTGTGTTTATCAATTTTTGAATAATAACAGTGAGTATACTGGTCCACATATACCCTTTTTTATGAATCTAATAGAAAAAACCCTTACCAGAAATTACTTTTTATTTGATAACATGTTTTTTCTTCAGTGCAGTGGATGTGCCATGGGTTCCCATGTAGCACCTTCTTTTGCAAACATCTACATGTTCGAGGTGGAGAAATCTCTATTCTTTGATAATACATCATTTTACCAACATGTACTATTTTTTACTAGGTACGTAGATGATATCCTAATACTGTGGTTAGGAACTCAGGTTGAATTTGTGCAGAACATGACATTGATTAATCAGATGCATGAACACATAAAGTTTACTTATGTAAGTGATTATCATTCGGTACACTATCTGGATGTTCTAATCGAATGGAAAGGAATAGAGTTTGAGACCAGGATTTACCACAAACCAACAGACTGTAATACTCTGCTACACGCCAGGAGCCATCATCCGATTGCCTTAAAGAAGGGACCCTTTCTCCCAATTCTTACGTATTAGAAGGATTACTACTAATTAGGAAGTGGCAGCATTGGAAATTGATGACATGTCTAAGAAATTCATCAACAGAGGGAAATCCCCAAAAGAGTTGGCAAACATCAAAAATAAAGTTATGAGAATGACCCGGGAAGAGTTGTTCACTCCGAGATGCAAATCCTTGAAACTGGAAAAGACGATGTTCTTTACAAATAAACATAACACAGCCAGCAAATTCATTAACCACACCACAAAGACATTGTGGCCAATTATTAATACGGATACAAGTATTAAAGCTTTAAATAAATCAAATATCATGGATGTGCCACAAAAGAGGAAAGAACCTCAAGGATTGGTTAGTGCATAGCGACATATCAATACCATCATATTCCATTCCAGAAACACATTTTCTATCCAGGAAACCAGGCTGTCACAAATGCACTGGATGCACAACATGTAGCTACATGGAACCAAGCAGGTATATCGTACATCCACATTCTGGAAAACAATTTCCTATCAAACATATATTGACCTGCACAAGCAAATATGTAGTTTACATGATAAGATGCCCCTTGCAGCCTTGTTTATATAGGCAAAACTACACTGACTTTTAGGGAGAGGATGGCAAACCACCGCACAGCCATCAGACAAGCTTTATCCGGCAAAGAAATAGACCAACCGGTTGCTCGTCACTTTAAGGAAAACCGACATTCCCTGGCTACCTTATCATATAAAATAATCGACCACGTACCAATTTCCAAAAGGGGTGGAGATCATGAGAAACATTTATTACAACTGGAAGTACAGTGGATTCACAAACTGAACACCGTTACTCCCTTTGGACTCAACGAGACCTTGTCTTTTGCGTGCTACTTATAAAAATAGCTTCTCATCGTGGAGTTTATGCTGTGGACCCTTACTTTGAGACTCAATGTTTTTTCTGTCTTTTGATCCATTTTTTTCATTTTATATTTTTTTTCATTTTTTCTTAAATATATGTATATATACTGTGGAGGTTTTTTCTCCTTTACATACAACTGGGCACTCTACACGAATAGCGTAAGCACTTTATTGTCAGTGTGTTAATCCCCACCAGCGTATCCTTTCAGAGGGTATATTTATTACAGACATACCATACTGGCTATGCCCAATCTCGGCCAATCTTGGAAGCCAAGCAGTGTTGGGCCTGATCAATACTAGGAAGGGTGACCACCTAGGAAGATCAGGATCTATAATATAGACCTGCACCTCTTACTTTGGAATGACTGGTTGTAAGGGATAGAACAGGGCTATGTATGGGTTGCCCTTGTTCATGTATACCAGTATATACATATATACATATTTATATACAATATATATATTTTTCATATATATATTTTTTAATTTTTTCATAATTTTAAACCATTAAATTTTTTTTTTCTTCAAATAATATTTTTTCTTAATATAATTATTTCTGCAATAAAATATTTTTCATTTTTGGCCGGCGATAGGTTGGAGTCTTTGTTCTTTATTAAACAGATATTTGGATTTCTGGTACTGTATTTTCTTTTTATTCAACATTTTTTTTATGCATATCTTTTGACCCTGTTTTCTCTTTTTCTTTTCTTTTTTAGTTCATCCATTTTTTTATTCTTTTATTTTGTCTTTATCATTGCACTTGTTCACATGATTGTTGTATTTTTATTATGTATTCAATATATGCATGTGCACGACATCCTCATACCTGTACTGGCACAGACACACGTACATGAACATATACAAGTCCATGAACATGTTTTTTTCAAAATTTTCCATAGTTTACACATTTTTTTGCCATATATACACAATATATATATATGTTTCTTTCACAACTTTTCCACATTCTCTATTTTACATGACCATCAGGTCAGATAATTACTGCACTTAACGTTATCATTTTTTGTTGACACTAGGATGTGGAGTTCTCCCCAGAGATCAGGGTGATTGCTGGAGTGCATTATACTACATCCTTCACCCAATTTGTATCATGTTATTTTTTATGTCACATTTTTCTCACTTGAGATCCCCTACACCTTACTTCTGTGTGCTTCACATATGTATTTAACATTTTGATATTCCATTTTTTGCACTTGCCAGTGTATTTACTGAGTGTTTATTCACTTGCAATGTATCCTCCTGGCCACTGGTGTGCTAGACTAGACCAACCTGTGAGTGGCCCGCTGTACCTGGCTCGGCGTGTGACGTTGCCACGTTGGTGATGTCATCGCGCTAGTGCCATACTGCAGTGTGGGCACATGTGGATGACATCAGACTCAGAGCACCCAGTGGCCAGTGCACGGAGGTAGCACCTGTAACAGCAGACACACTGTTATATAAGTATGTATGCTTGCTCTTTCTTTTATGTTCTTGATAAAAGTCTATTTGACTGAAAAGTCGAACAAGAGTGACACAGTTGTCTGCGTATCCTTATTTTTCAAGACCTGTGAGTGCCGCCTTATTTTGCATGTTCTGTTCCTTAGGGAACTTGTGGAAGGCACCAGGGCCATTCCTGTACGCTATATGTGGAGTGCCAGCCAATATATTTGATTGTACACACATATATCTTGATAAAGTCCCTGAAGGATGAAACGCGTTGGGCAGCTGCCTCTTTCTTGCCTGATGAACTTGTGTCATATATCCAGATAAGCATTGCCGTTTTAATTCTTTTTATATTTTAAAGAATTATTTAATGTTTGAATTTTAAACATATGATCAGCTATATGCGGTATTTATTCATTATTAATTTATTATGAATGACATATTTATGATATATGTTTGTCTAGCACACTGCACTTTATAATACCTTAATAGAGCCTGTGTATGCTGCTATTACTGTGTGCAGGCCCTTTGTTTAATTTTTATGTATGTTTTATGGTATATGTTTGTCTAGCATACTGCACTTTATAAACATCGTAATAGAGCTTGAATTGCTGCTATTACTGTTTGCAGGCCCCTTGATTAATGTTTATATGTTTTTATGTGAATAAATTGTATATGAATTTCACTTTTACCACTTTGTAGACAATCCATTAAGACCCTTTGTTTTATCTTATATTGTATGCAACACACCAGGCGCTTTATTTCAACTACACCTACACATATATATATATAGATAAATATATACACACATACACACACTATATATATATATATATATATATATATATATACACACACACACATATATATATATATATATATACACACATATAAAAGTAGAAAAAAAGAAAAAATAGAAAAAAAGGGGATAAAAAGGGGGGTAGCATACACCAGTCTTCTTAAAAACATCTCTTTATTGCATCTCAGTAAAAATGTTACAACATTTCAAAATCCGACGTTTTGTTCCTGTGCATGGACCTTTGTCAAGGTTAAAAATCAAGTGAAGTACAGCACATATATACTAGGGGTGAGCGGGTTCGGATTTCTGAAATCCGAACCCCCCTGAGCCCCCCGATCCGAGGCAGATCCGAGTCAGGCTCGCCTTTTCCCGCCTGACTCGGATCTGAAATCGAGGCAAAACGTCATCATCCCGCCTTCCGGGTCTCGCGGGTTTTGGATTCTATATAAGGTACCCGCGTCAGCACCATTTTCTCACTCGGCTGTGGACAGTGAAGAGGGAGGGTGGGAGTTAGGGCTGGCTGGGCTGCGTAGTGTAGTGTAGTGTGGTGCAGTGTAGTGTTGTGCTGCGCTGCTGTTGTCCATAGGGGCTGGCTGTGTTGTGCTGCTGTTGTCCATAGGGGCTGTGTCGACTCCTCCAAAGTCCATAGGGGCTGGCTGGACTGTGTTGTGCAGTCAGTTGTCCATAGGGGCTGTGTCCACTCCAAAGTCCTGAGCGGTGTCCCAGTCCTAAAGGGGTGCTGTAGTGTTGTCCAGGGGGTGCTCTGTCCATCAGGGGTGCTCCCCCCAAGTGCAAAAAAAATAAATATTTTTTCTGTGTTTGTGAATTGTGTGCACAGTAGCCGCACGTGCATTAACAAAGTAGCGCCAAGCGTGCGCCTGTGTCATAGGTAAAGGGACGGCTGGCTTGACCGTTAAAGGGTGCTGTAATCCCCAAAGTGCACTCCAAAAATAAATAAAAAAATATATTTTTTTGTGTTTGTGAATTGTGTGCGCAGTAGCCGCATGTGCATCAACAAAGTAGCGCAAGCGTGTGCCTGTGTCATAGGTAAAGGGCCGGCTGGCTTGACCATTAAAGGATGCTGTAACCCACGAAGTGCACTCCAAAAAAAATTAAAATATATATTTTTTTGTGGTTGTGAATTGTGTGCGCAGCAGCTGCACGTGCATCAACAAAGTAGCGCCAAGCGTGTGACTGTGTCATAGGTAAAGGGCCGGCTGGCTTGACCATTAAAGGGTGCTGTAACCCCCAAAGTGCACTCCAAAAAAAAATATATATATATTTTTTTTCTGTTTGTGAATTGTGTGCGCAGTAGCCGCGGGTGCATCAACAAAGTAGCGCCAAGCGTGCGCCTGTGTCCCATAAGTAAAGGGCCGGCTGGCTTGTCCGTTAAAGGGTGGTGTAACCCCCAAAGTGCACTCCAACAAAAATAAAATATTTTCTTCTGTATTTGTGAATTGTCTGCACTGTACGTGCATCCTCAAAGCAGCAGCGCCAAGCGTGCGTCTGTCTGTTAAAGGGTGGTGTAACCCTCAAAGTGCGCTCCACAAAGAATACAAAATTCTTTTTTTTTCTGTCTTTGTGAATTGTGTGGGCTGTAGCTGCACGTGCATCAACAAAGGAGCAGCGCCAAGCGTGCGCCTGTGTCCCATAAGTAAAGAGCCGGCTGGCTCATTTCTTAAAGGTTGGTGTAACCCACAAAGTGCACTAGTCTCCAACAAAAATAAAAAATTATTTTCTATGTTTGTGTGCGCCTTAGCCGCGCGTATATATCAATATAACATAAATGGAGGACCAAACTTTCTCCGATAAAAATAAAATACGGAAAGATCAAGAACCACTTCCTCCTACTGCTGAAGCTGCTTCCACTAGTCATGACATGGATGATAACATCCCATCAACGTTGTCTGCCAAGGCCGATGCCCAATGTCATAGTAGAGGGCACATACAATCCCAAATGACAAAGTTCAGAAAAATGACCTTAAAAAAAACATATAAATCATCTGAAGAGAAACGTAAACTTGCCAATATGCCATTTACGACACGGAGTGGCAAGGAACGGCTAAGGTCTTTCCCTATGTTCATGACTAGTGGTTCAGCTTCACATGACGATGGAAAACCTGCTCCCGCTAAAAAAATCAAATGAGTTAAGCTGGCAAAAGCACAGCAAAGAACTGTGCGTTCTAAGATGATATCACAAATCCCCAAGGAGAGTCCAAGTGTGATGGCGGTTGCGATGCCTGACCTTTCCAGCACTGGACGGGAAGAGGTGGCTCTTTCCACCATTTGCAAGCCCCCTGCAAGTGCTGAAAGGAGCACCCAACGTCCACTTGCTGATATGCAAATTGAAGATGTCACTGTTGAAGTAAAACAGGATGAGGATACTGGTGTAGCTGGCGCTGAGGAGGAAGTAGGCGAGGAGGATTCTGATGGTTATGTGGTTTGTTTAAATCAGGCTCCGGGGGAGACAGTTGTTGTCCGTGGGATGAAAAAGCCCATCACGGTCATGCCTGGGCAGAAGACCAAACATTGCACCTCTTTGGTCTGGCAATATTTCTATCCAAATCCGGACAACAACTGTCTTGCCATATGTACCATATGTAAAGGTGAAATAAGTAGGGGTAGGGACGTTAACCACCTAGGAGCATCCTCCCTTATACGGCACCTGCAGCGTATTCATAAAAAGTTACTTTCAAGTTCAGAAACTTTGGCTAAGACCGTAAGCAGTCCAGGGACACCTAAATCCCATTGTCCTGTTGTATCCAAGCGCCTGCAAACCACACCGTCAACTCCCTCCTCGTCAATTTCCTCCTTAGTCAGGATCGGAAGTAGTCCTGCAGGCCATGTCACTGGCATGACTGACTCTCCTATCCGGGATTCCTCCGGAGGATCCTGCATTGCTACGCCTACTGCTGATGCTGCTGGGAGTCGTTCATCATCCCAGAGAGGAAGTAGGAACACCACTACTTTTACTAAACAATTGACCCTCCAACAGTCCCTAGCGAGTAGGGTGAAGTACGACAGCAGTCATCCAGAAGCAAAACGTATAACTGAGGCCTTGACTGCTATGTTGGTGTTAGATGTGCGTCCGTTAGCCGCCATTAGTGCAGTGGGATTTAGACAATTGATGGAGGTAGTGTGCCCCCGGTTCCAAATCCCATCTAGATTCCACTTCACTAGGCAGGCGATACCGAGACTGTACAGAAACGTCACAAAAAGTGTCCTCAGTGTCCTGAAAAATGCGGTTGTACCCAATGTCCACTTAACCACGGACATGTGGAGAAGTGGAACAGGGTAGACTAAGGACTATATGACTGTGACAGCCCACTGAGTAGATGTATCACCTTATGCAGCAACAACAGCAGCATCACCAGTAGCAGCATCTCAGAAACGCCAGCTCGTTCCAAGGCAGGCTACGCTGTGTATCACCGGTTTCAGTAAGAGGCACACCGCCGACAACCTCTTAGAGAAACTGAGGGAAATCATCGCTCAGTGGCTTACCCCACTTAGACTCTCCTGGGGATTTGTGATATTTGACAACGCCACCAATATTGTGCGGGCATTACATCTGGGCAAATTCCAGCACGTCCCATGTTTTGCTCACACAATAAACTTGGTGGTGCAGAATTTTCTGAAAAGCGACAGGGGCATGCAGGAGACGCTTTGGGTGGCCCGAAAAATTTCTGGCCACTTTTGCCATTCAGCGACTACATGCCGAAGACTGGAGCACCAGCAAACACTCTTGAACCTGCCCCGCCATCACCTGAAGCAAGAGGTTGTGACGCGGTGGAACTCAACCCTCTATATGCTTTAGAGGATGGAGGAGCAGCAAAAGGCCATTCAAGCCTATACATCCACCTATGACATAGGCAAAGGAGGGGGTATGCACCTGCCTCTAGCGCAGTGGAGAATGATTTCCGTGTTGTGCTAGGTTCTCCAGCCCTTCGAACTTGCCACACGTGAAGTCACTTCAGACACTGCCAGCTTGAGTCAGGTCATTCCCCTCATCAGGCTTTTGCAGAAGCAGCTGGAGAAAGTGAAGGAGGAGCTAAGACGGAGCGATTCCGCTCGGCATGTGGGACTTGTGGATGAAGCCCTTCATTCGCTTTGCCAGGATTCCAGGGTGGTCAATCTGTTGAAATCAGACCACTACATTTTGGCCACCGTGCTCGATCCTAGGTTTAAAGCCTATGTGGTGTCTCTCTTTCCGGCTGACACAAGCCTGCAGAGGTGCAAAGACCTGCCTGTGAAAACACTGTCAGCTGAAGTAGAACGTGACACGTCAACAGCTCCTTCTTCATTTTCTCCCGCAACTGGGGCTGCCAGGAAAAAACTAGGTATCCTAAGCAACCCGCTGGCGGTGATGCAGGGCAGGCAGGACCAAGTTTGGACATCTGGTCCGGACTGAAGGACCTGGCAACAATTTCTGACATGTCTACTGTCACTGCATATGATACTGTCACCATTGACAGAATGGTGGAGGATTACATCGGTGACAACATCCAAGTAGGCATGTCAGACAGTCCGTACCTGTACTGGCAGGAAAAAGAGGCAATTTGGAGGCCCTGTACAAACTGGCTCTATTTTACCTGAGTTGCCCCCCCTCCAGTGTGTACTCCAAAAGAGTGTTTAGTGCAGCCGGGAACCTTGTCAGCGAAAGGCATAGGAGGTTGCTTCCACAAAATGTGGAAAAGATGATGTTCATAAAAATTTATTATCAACTCTTCCAGGGAGACCAGCCTCCAGAACGTACAGAGGGACCTGTGGTGGTGGATTCCAGCGGGGACGAATTAATACTCTGTGAGGATGAGGATGTACACAACACTTAAGAGGGTGAGGAATCGGTGGATGAGGAGGATGAGGACGACATCTTGCCTCCGTAGAGCCAGTTTGTGCAGGGACAGATTAATTGCCAGCTTGTTTTGTGGGGGCCCAAACGAACCAATTATTTCAGCCACAGTCGTGTGGCAGACCCTGGCGCTGAAATGATTGGTTTGTTAAAGTGTGCATGTCCTGTTTATACAACATAAGGGTGGGTGGGAGGGCCCAAGGATAATTCCATCTTGCACCTCTTTTTTTTCTTTGCATTATGTACTGTTTGGGGCCTAGTTTTTCAAACTGCCATCCTGTCTGCCACAGCAGTGTCACTCCTAGATGGGCTACGTGTTTGTGCTGCCCACTCGTGTCACTTAGCATAGTCATCCAGCTACCTCGGTGCAACCTTTTGGACATAAAAACACTATTCCGAGGTGTGAGGTGTTCAGAATAGACTGGAAATGAGTGGAAATTAAGGTTATTGAGGTTAATAATAGCATAGGAGCAGAAAAACCAACACATTCTGTGATTTTAGCTGTTTTTATGCTTTTTTTTTAAAAAAAATACAGATCCAAAACACAAAACCCAGAACCCAAAACACAGAAGGGTGGTTTTGGCAAAACCAATCCAGATCCAAAACACGAAGAAAGATCCAGATCCAAAACACGAAAAGTTGCCGGTGCACACCCCTAATATATACCCATGTAGCTAATCAAGGAACTCCTCCCCCAATCACTAGAAATATTTCACCTGTTGAAAACAGCAGATAAATCTAACCAAATAATCATAGCAGCTAAATGAAATGTCAATATAAATAAGCATCATGTGAGGTCAATAAAGTAAAAAATCTACTAACCTCAGTGATAGAGACACTATCCTTACCAGGGAACTAAACGTTGCCATGACTACCTGACAGTGCAGCTGTGACCAAGACATTTACTGGGTCACATGGGCGCTGTGTATCAGTTCCTTGTTTGTTTTATGATAGTGCTGATTCTTTTGCAACACATGACTGAGATCAGACACTGTTGTAGTTGCTTATCATGACGTTAAGTTCCCTGGTAAGGATAGTGTCTCTGTCACTGATTCAGAGGGCTGGTGCAGGGGAAGTTGTGTTCTGGTTACCTTGACAACCAGATGCAGTGTGTTTCAAACCACAGGAAGTGGAAGGAACGTGAGATGCACGGCAGCAGGGCTACACATTATTGTTGAAATGTATGAGGTTAGTAGATTTTTTACTTTATTGACCTCACATGATGTATGTAATCCTCTGGTAATTTAATTTTGCCTTTAAAAAAAACCTGCCTCATCCATTTGCTCTGCTAAACCAGGGATATCTGGATATGATGGTTTAATAAACATATGTAATTCTGCACACCCTGATTCTGGTTTTTGATGGGCTTAAGTTTTCAAAAAAACCACTGTTGTACTTTTATAATTCAACCACATTCATACATGTATACTGAATTATGGCATTTTTTTAAATTATTTTATTTTTAAACAACTCTTAGGATTGCGTCCTAAGACAAGGGCCTTGCCAGGCAGATTCTCCACCCACCCCTGAAGCCCCCTCCCCCACCCACTCCTCCCCACCCACCCCTGAAGATGCCTCCCCCACCCACCCCTCAGGAAGTTCCAATTGGGCTGCTTGTGCCCAAGAAGTGCCGGACCAAGGAGATGAAGGTACATATGTCACAGATGCCATTATGCAATGTATACCAAATTTAGAAACCAGATAAGAATTCAATGTTAACGCAGCATTAACCTCAGTAGCCAATGTTAAACACTGTGCAAGACTAACTGGCGAAGGGATACACACAAATTATTCATGGCTATGGTGGGTGGCTTTTATGTCAAACTGTTTGGATTTAATAACAAAAACTTAATAAATAATTTTGCTTTTCCTTTACATTTCAGTGGAACAAGAGGAGCCACTTCGGGAGGTCCTGAGGAGGGTGGTGGCTACAATTGGCACAGCTGTGCAAATAATTTTGGAGGCCATTCTCCGCATACAAAATTCTCTTTAAATATTTGTATAATTCAAAAATAAAAAAGTAGAATTTAAAAAAAAAAAATGTTTTGTGTTTTTATTAAAAGGTAAAATGTTCTAGAAGTAAAATCATAAGTTGAACTATCTAATTCAATGTTGGCATATGTATGTAACTTTTAATGTGTACATAAATATAAATATATATATATATATATATATATATATATATATATATATATATAAAGAAGGTCCCAATAATCATGGAGCCGGACCAGCATACTGTATTCACCGGGTTGTGAGCATTGCTTCCTGACTAACATGACTGCAACCACGCATCGCACTGCTAAGTTCCATTAGGAGAAGAAAAGCTTGTTTAAAACCCTGGTTTTAGGGGGGGGGGGGGAAAGAGAGAGAGAGAGAGAGACTTTTATTAGTTATTATACTACAAATTCCATTCACTGGGAATGGTACAGTGAAAAATGGAGGTAAAAAATGTATCAATTGAATTGATAAACATACATATAGATTGGTGTATAAAGATATAAAAATGTGAGCAAATAATGTGTAAAAAAGCAGGGTCCACCATTTCAATTTCCCAGTATTATGAAAGCAAAGTACAACGTTGAGCCGGAGCAAAATTATATGTAATATGTGCATTCAATATATCTAATAACCTACACATAAATGCTCCTTGTTGGTCATAGAGCTGTTAATAAAGGAATTCACTAATATTGGTGGTAATAATATCAAATATACTTGAGTGGCTTGCGAAAACTTCAGCAATATTGTACTCCTTTAATATAAGGCCTAAGTTCAATCTTTTAAAGGTCAGAAAATCACATAACAATACTTATTATCTTTTGCTGTCTCATGTATCACAATTTATTCACTTAATATAATACACATTGGTTTGTGAGCATAGAATAGCATCACACTAATACTGCAATATGTCAGTTTTATTTTGACTGATCAATTCATATAAAGCTCACAGATCACTTTAAGCTGTGCTGCCAATGAATAATGTTACTGCAATGTTAACTCAACCGTACTCAAGTAGCATTATTATCCACACCATATATTTATAGTGATATCACTTCTGAACTAGTACAAGCTTGATAATATGAGATATGGTAAGAAGTTACCCTTGTTATCTCTATTTCTACGAAGTCCATAGGGTTCCACAGGATACTTTGGGGTATAGGCGATGGCGGCAGACATCGGGCACCTCAGAGTTAAAGTTTTCAGCCTCCCAGGATGCACTGGCGTCCCTCTCCTATACCCCACCCCCGAGCCAAGGCATCTCAGTTACGTAACAAGCCATAGGCCGGAGGAGGAGAAGAAAGAGAGAGAAGAAAGTCTGGAACACACAAGAATCACATTCTCGCCAGAAGGAGATGGAAAAACCGGTGACCAGAACAAAGCCCATCTGCAGTACAGGTGTGATAGGGCGGGAGTCCTGTGGAACCCTATGGACTTCGTAGAAATAGAGATAACAAGGGTAAGCTTACCATATCTCATATTTTCTACTTCATGGTCCATAGGGTATCCACAGGATTCCTTGGGGATGTCCCAAAGCAGTATCCTTTAAGGGTGGGGATGCTCCTGTGCAGAAAGGAGATTCTGCCACCTGATGGAAGCATCCTGAGAGGCGAAGGTATCAAATGCATAATACCTCACAAAGTTATGGACAGAAGACCACGTGGCTGCCTTGCAAAGCTGAACAGCAGAGGCACCACGGCGAGCTGCCCATGAAGGACCCACAGACCGAGTAGAATGAGCTTTAACAGAGGATGGTACAGGAAGGCCCTCATGAATGTAAGCCTCAGAAATCGCCATGAGAATCCATCCTGCCAAAGTTTGATTAGTGGCAGGACAAACCCTTCTTACGGAAACCATAGAGGACAAACAAGGAGGCCGACTTCAAAAATGAATTGGTAAGGTCAACATAAATCCTTAGAGCACGTACCACATCAAAGGAGGCCTCACCAGCCGAGAGGTCTGGGGAATTAAATTATAATTCCTCATTAATGTGGAGACTAGATACCACCTTAGGTAGGAAACCAGGGCGAGTGCGAAGCACCGCCCTATCCCTATGAAAAATCAGAAAGGGAGGGCGACATGAGAGAGCTCCCAAATCTGACACCCTTCTGGCCAAAGCAATGGCCAGCAGAAACACAGTTTTAGTTGTAAGCCATTTTAAATCGACTGAACCCAGTGGTTCATATGGTGGTCCTTGGAGAGCTCTCTGGACCACAGCCAAATCCCAAGGAACTACTGGTGGAACAAAGGGAGGCTGAATGCGATGTACACCTAGCATAAAGGTGCAGACATCAGGAAGAGTAGCAAGCCTACGCTGAAACCACACTGACAGGGCAGAAACTTGCACCTTCAGGGAAGGAAGGTGAAGACCGTGATCTAAGCCCACCTATAAGAAAGCCAAAACCCTGGATATCCTAAACACCTGAGGATCATAGCCTCTAGGGCGACACCATTCAAAGTAAGTATGCCACACTCTACGGTAAATTCTTGCAGAAGCAGGCTTCTGAGCTCTGAACATGGTGTTAACTACTGGAAAAACGCCGGACCTTAAGAGGGCTATCTCAACAGCCACGTCGTCAAAGACAGATGACCCAGGTCGGGGTAATGGCAAGGACCTTGAGACAACAGGTCCAGATGTTGAGGCAACAGCATCGGAGTGTCTATGGAGAGACTTCGAAGATCTGAGTACCAGTGATGTCTGGGCCATTATCTACAGGAGCGTGCCTCATTCTTGCTTGAATTTTCTAATGTGAGGGAGGGATTGTGTTTCAACACAGGTGAGGGAGATGTGTTACTACAGAGGTGAGCAATGATACTGTTTTACTACAGAGGTGGGAGAGTGGAATGTGTTCAAACACAGGTGAGGAAGAGTAATGTCTGAATATAGCAGAGGTGAAGGATTAATGAATCACTGGAGTGGTGAGATGTAAATAATAAATATCTAAGGTCTACCTGGGCACATCAGCTAGTCTATCTATATCTAAACACACAAACATATGTGTGCATACATAATATATATATATATATATATATATATATACACACACACATATATATTAGTATTGTTGTTTTCTGAATGTTCTTAACATCTTATTAATCAACATGCTAAATAAATTATTGTTACACTTTGATACATCCATTTCTCTGATATAATTTTTATGTATTATAGTGCTAGTGACATTTGTATATAGGTCCGTCTTTCCGTTACCATGAGAGTATGTTAGTGGTAGCTGCAATAGCACGAGGGTTGCCATACTGCCTTATTCTGGGGCTTTACCCTGTTACAAGAAATTTATACTTGACCAGATTGGTCCGGACAAGCCGGCAACTGAATCACTGGCCGGATGTCTGACCCTACATGATCCTGTTATTTATACCCCGGAACTGGAGGGAGAAACCAAGAAGCAACAATATCTAGAGCCTGAATACCAAGCTTTGGCTGCAATCCGACCAGTGACGCATTCCAGAACATGTGAGGATTGGAGGAAAGAATAACGTTGCCAGATGTTGGATAAGATTGGTCTCCAGTGTCCAGTACTGTATCACTCCAAGACTTTGCTCGAGATCATTTAAATGATGGTGCATCGGAAAATGCCTACAGATATGTTGTGAAAGTGAATGGAGTATGGAAGGCTGAGAATCATAATTTATAATAGAAAGGGACCTGCTATATAGGGTTGCAGTGGTACAAGAGAAAATAGATAAAAAGCTCTTATTGCCACAGTACATGTACCTTTGGTATTGGGAACAGCCAATGTACACCTTGTGGGAGGGCATTTGGGAGAGGAGAAAACTCTCAATTGGGTGCTTGAGGTTTTACTGTTTTAAGACTTTAATGCTGTCTGTATCATATGGTGGTCACTAATGCTGTCTATTATGTGACCACAAGTGCTGTCTAAAGTATATGTAGGTCATTAATGCTGTCTGTAATATGTGGCGGTCACTAATGCTGTCTGTAGTACATGGCGGTCATTAATGTTGTCTGTAGTATATGGCGGTCACTAATGCTGTCTGTAGTATATTGCAGTCACTAAAGCTGTCTGCAGTATATGTAGGTCTCTAATGCTGTCTGTAGTACATTGCCGATACTGTCTGTATTATATGGAGGTTATATAGGTAAAGGGTGGCTGCTATTCACAGGGACAGCAGGTGCTGTCATGAGTCTTTGCGCCAGGTAACAGAAAGGCTAGCTTTACCCCTGAAGTGGAGGAGCAGGTGTCCCTTCATTTCTCAGAGTAGCCGGCCCTGCTCTTGCCGCTCTACACCAGAAAATTCTGATGGAAAATAACACTACTCAACAAAATGAAAAAAATATCTGCATCTAGCATGTGAAAGTTTCTTTAGGGAAGCTGAGTTCACTGTCACATCACATTTATTAGATACACACAAATAACAAAAGCGTTATAGCTATAGTTGAAAAAAGTAAGGCAAGGTACACATTAGATGATGTGCAAAAGATGTGATAATCGTCCTGATTTCCCTACATCCCCAGAACAAACTATATAGTGCGTACACACTGTACAATCCTCCAAATGACATAAAGATATATCTTACATTGTTTGGTCATTAGATCGTTAAGATATAATGATAACTTATCGCCTGGTTGTCCAGTTGGGCGTACACACTACCAGATTTTATCAAAATTGCTAAAGATATTTTCTGATCTGCCAAGCATGTACAGCAGATCAGAAAATGAGATGAGCAAAGCACGGGAGTGCACAATAGTGCGTACACACTAGATGATGTGAATTTGTCATACCAATTTGTCTAAAATAGTCAAATTGTCCAGTATATCATCTAGTGCAGTGATTCCCAACCTTGGTCCTCAAGGCACACTAAGGGATACATTTACTAAATTGTGAGTTTTTAGAAGTGAGTTTTAAAAGTGATATTGCCCATAGCAACCAATCAGACTCTACACATCTGCACAGGACCGGCGCTAGGCTTCCAGCGCCGGTCCTGTGCTGCACGCCTGAGCCCGTTCCCTCCCCCTGAGCGCTTGCCCAATAGCGCTAGGAGGCGGGCTCAGGCTGTGCATAACACACGCATCGCCGCCAGCGCTGGCGGCGATGCGTGTGTTAAACAGCAGCCAATGAGAGTCAGATAGACTCTCATTGACTGCTGCAGCACCCACTGCAAAAGCCGGACTCCCTTCCGGCTCCTGCAGTGGGTAATGGGACTGACGTCATGACGTCTGTCCCATAATGCTGAGCGCGCCAGCCCGGGCGGACTGGCGGGCGGGAGCGGCATCGCGGACAGGAGCAGCGTGGAATCAGGTAAGTATATTTTTATATATATATATATATATAACCTATCTGCACAACGGGGGAGGGGGGTGGCTACTACTGGGGGGACCTCTACTGGGGGAGGTGTGGCTACTACTGGAGGCGCCATTGGGAGGACCTCTACTGGGGGGGCTACTCTACTGGGGACTACTACTTGGGGGGGAGGGAACTACCACTGGGGCATTCTAAAAGGGGCCTATTACTAGAGGCACTGCACTCGGGGGACCACTACTGGGGGCAATAATAGAAAGGGCCACAACAGGGACCACTGGATAGGGGGGGTCACTACTGGGAGCCTGCATCAGGGGGACCACTACTGGAGGCACTGCATGGGAGGGGGGGGGACTACTGCTGGGGGCACTATATAAGGGGCTTACTGCTGGGGGCACTGCGGGGACCACTACAGGGGGCACTAGATAGGGGGGATCACTACAGGGTGCCTGCATAAGGGGACCAATACTGGGAAAACTGCATGGGGGGGACTACTGCTGGGGGCACTATATAAAAGGGCACTGCATAGGGGGGACTACTACTGGGGGCACCATATAAAGGGCACTGCATAAGGGGATACCGCTACTGGGCGCACTGCATTGTGGGGACTGCTACTGGGGGCACTGCATAAGGGGGAACACTACGTGGGGCACTGCATTTGGGGGGCCACTACTGGGGGTACTGAGTAAGGGGAACTAATTGGGGGCTGTATAAGAGGGACCACTACTGGGGATACTGTATAAGGGGCACTACTATGGGCCTGCATGAGAGGGACCACAACTGCATACTGGGGGTACTGTATAAGGGGTACTACTGGGGTTAAGGTGCATATGGATAGGAATGTTCAGTTTGAAAATAAAGGGGTGTGTCATGTTGACATGCCCCATTTTTAAGTGACCACGCCCATTTTTTGCTGCGCGCGCCTTCGGTGCGCGCACATCGGGGGGGAGGGGGGGCTCCCTTTTCAAATTTGCCCTGGGCTCCAAATACCCTAGTTACACTACTGGTCTTAAGGACCATGGTTGGGAACCCCTGGTCTAATGTGTAATCTTAGAAAAGTGAAAATATATATTAATCTCTATAGAATTACATTTCTTTCATCATTTATGAAATACTAATAATACTGCAGAAACTAAACTTCAGAAACTCTTAATTCAAATTAGCTGTAATGTAATTGCTAATAAAAGAAAAAATGTAAAGTCACTTTGCTTTAGGGCAGGGCTCTTCAACCTTTTACAAATTAAAAAATTCAACGAATCCCAAGGGCCACTAAGCTATATGCCACACAGTAGCACAATCTTGATTCACCCAATTCACATTAAACCACATAGTTGTGTCCCTTATTCATGTATGACACACAGCAGTGTCCCTTTTACACAATGCCCACATTTGTGCCCCTAATACTAGGGATGAGCGGGTTCGGATCCCCCCCGATCTGAGCTGGATCCGAGTCGGCGCCATTTTTCACTCCGACTGTGGACAGTGAAGAGGGAGGGTGGGAGTTGTGCTGCTGTTGTCGCCCATAGGGGCTGTGTCCACTCCAAAGTCCATAGGGGCTGGCTGGGCTGTGTTGTGCAGTCAGTTGTCCATAGGGGCTGTGTCCACTTCAAAGTCCATAGGGGCTGGCTGGGCTGTGTTGTGCAGTGTCCCATAAAGGCTGTAGTCCTAAAGTGGTGCTGTAGTGTTGTCCAGGGGATGCTCTGTCCATCAGGGGTGCTCCCCCCAAGTGAAAAAAAAAAAATTTTCTGTCTGTTTGTGTGTGCTGTAGCCGCACATGCATCAACAAAGTAGCGCCAACCGTGCGCCTGTGTCATAAGTAAAGGGCCGGCTGGCTCGTCTGTTGAAGGGTGGTGAAACCCCCAAAGTGCCTGAAAATAAAATAATATTTTTTTTCTGTGTTTGTGTGCACCTTACCCGCACATGCATCAATATCACATAAATGGAGGACGAAAATTTGTCCGATAAAAATAAAATAAGGAAAGGTCAAGAACCACTTCCTCCTAGTGCTGAAGCTGCTGCCACTAGTCATGACATAGACGATGAAATGCAATCAACGTTGTCTGCCAAGGCCCAATGTAGAGGTGTCACAGTTGGTGCTAGTGAATTACCTGTCTCAGGTGATGAACTGGAATCACTGGAGGCCGGCTGGACTGGAACCATGGATAACATGAATAGCTCTTTCAATATAAGAAGTGGGTAGCAGTGAGAACTGCCTTTGGTGATGAGTGACTGGAACTGGAAACTTGAAACGGTGGAGTGCACCAGAAGGAACTTGGAGGGACCGGACTGGGACCGGCAGGTAGGCTGACTGAGCTGGTCGGGGTACCAGTAGATGAGCTTGCAGATGGATGGTAGCACGGAAGCTACTTGCAGACGGATGGTAGCGTGGAAGCTACTTGTTGTGGTTTGGGAAGCCATGGGTAGACGGTAGCTGGGTGGCTACGTGGAGCGTCTGGATAGCCGTGGGTAGACGCTGGTAGCTGGGTAGCTACGTGGAGCGGCTGGATAGCCGTGGGTAGACGCTGGTAGCTGGGTGTCTGCGTGGAGTGTCTGGATAGCCGTGGGTAGACGCTGGTAGCTGGGTGGCTACGTGGAGCGGCTGGATAGCCGTGGGTAGACGCTGGTAGCTGGGTGGCTACGTGGAGTGGCCAGATAGCCGTGGGTAGACGCTGGTAGCTGGGTGGCTACGTGGAGTGGCTGGATAGCCGTGGGTAGATGCTGGTAGCTGGGTGGCTACGTTGAGCGGCTGGATAGCCGTGGGTAGAAGCTGGTAGCTGGGTGCTACATGGAGCGGCTGGATAGCCGTGGGAGAAGCTGGTAGCGTGGAAGCTACTTGGAGCGGCTTGGGAGCCGTAGGTGAGAGATGGTAGCGTGGAAGCTACTCGGTGCGACCTGAGTGCCGTGTGAAGAAGCTGGTAGCGTGGAGGCTACTTGGAGCGGTCTGGGAGCCGTAGGTGAGAGATGGTAGTGTGGAAGCTACTTGGTGCGGCCTGGGAGCCGTGGGTGAGAGATGGTAGCGTGGAAGCTACTTGGTGTGGCCTGGGAGCCGTGGGTGAGATGGTAGCGTGGAAGCTACTTGGTGCGGCCTGGGAGCCGTGTGGAGAAGCTGGTAGCGTGGAAGCTACTTGGAGCGGCCTGGGAGCCGTAGGTGAGAGATGGTAGCGTGGAAGCTACTTCGTGCGGCCTGGGAGCCATGGGTGAGAGATGGTAGCGTGGAAGCTACTTGGTGCGGCCTGGGAGCCGTGTGGAGAAGCTGGTAGCGTGGAAGCTACTTGGAGCGGCCTGGGAGCCATAGGTGAGAGGCTGGTAGCGTGGATAGCTGAATGCAGCAGGCTTAAGGATAGCACTGGTCTAGGAACCAGCAGGAGCCTGGGACATACTGGTACTCAGAGGTACAGCTATAGCACAAGTTGTACACCACGGGACGTAACGAGATGTTCAAGCACTGAGTGCTATTAGAGGAGGATCTATATACCTAGAGTCTGGCAGCAATTGGTGGATACAGACGGGTGGTCTGGCAGTGGCATTCTGAGGGGAGCAAGGCACAACATGCAGAGGGAGTAATCATCTCTGCAGCCCTTGAGAATCAGGACCACACCTGTGATTCCAATTAAGACTAGCAATGCTCACAGACAGAGCAGGGTCCAGGTGATTAATCAGTGAGGGGAGGAGAGCAGTCTGCACACACAGAGATGTCACAGCCAGCATGATTCAGCCAGAGCAGATGTCCCAAGAGAATTACAGACACAGATCCATGGAGCAGCTGGCAGAGGTAAGTCACAAAAGGTAAAAACTAGCCAGGATTGTGACAAGAGGGCATATACAATCCCAAATGGCAAAGTTCAGAAAATTACCATAAACAATTAATTTACATCATCTGAGGAGAAACGTAAACTTGCCAAAATGCCATTTACGACACGGAGTGGCAAGGAAAAGCTAAGATCCTCCCCTATGTTCATGACTAGTGGTTCAGCTTCATATGACGATGGAAGCCCTCCTCCCGCTGCAAAAATCAAATGAGTTAAGCTGGCAAAAACACAGCAAAGAACTGTGCTTTCTAATTCTAAGAAGATATCACAAATCCCCATGGAGAGTCAAAGTGTGGAGACGGTTGTGATGCCTGACCTTCCCAATACTGGACGGGAAGAGGAGGCTCCTTCCACCATTTGCACTCCCTCTGTAAGTGCTGGAAGGAGCACCCACAGTCCACTTGCTGATATTCAAATTGAAGATATCACTGTTGAAGTACAAAAGGATGAGAATATTGGTGATACCTGGCGCTGAGGAGGAAGTTGACTAGGAGGATTCTGATGGTGAGGTGGTTTGTTTAAATTAGGCTCCGGGTGAGACAGTTGTTGTCCGTGGGATGAAAAAGCCCATCACGGTCATGCCTGGGTAGAAGACCAAACATTCCACCTCTTTGGTCTGGAAAGATTTCTATCCAAATCCGGACAACAACGGTCTTGTAATATGTACCATATGTAAAGGTGGAATAAGCAGGGGTAGGGACGTTAACCACCTAGGAACATCCTCCCTTATACGTCACCTGCAGCGCGTTCATAAAAAGTTACTGTCAAGTTCAGAAACTGTGACCGTAAGCAGTCCAGGGACACCTAAATCCCTTTGTCCTGTTGTATCCAAATGCCTGCAAACCACACCGTCAACTCCCTCCTTGTCAATTTCCTCCTCAGTCAGGATCAGAAGTAGTCCTGCAGGCCATGTCACTGGCATGACTGACTCTCCTATCCGGGATTCCTCGGGAGGATCCTGCATTGCTACGCCTACTGCTGCCCATGCTGCTGTTGCTGCTGGGAGTCGTTCATCATCCCAGAGAGGAAGTAGGAACACCACTACATCTTTTACTAAGCAACTGACTCTCCAACAGTCCTTAGCGAGGAGGATGAAGTACGACAGCAGTCATCCTGAAGCAAAGCGGATAACTGAAGCCTTGACAGCTATTTT
The DNA here is from genome assembly GCA_031769625.1 of Taudactylus pleione. Classification (NCBI taxonomy): domain Eukaryota; kingdom Metazoa; phylum Chordata; class Amphibia; order Anura; family Myobatrachidae; genus Taudactylus; species Taudactylus pleione. The sequence goes on from JAUIMM010000136.1 coordinate 1,178,200, forward strand.
GGTGTTAGACGTGTGTCTGGTATCCGCCATTGGTGCAGTGGGATTTAGACAATTGATGGAAGTAGTGTGTCCCCGGTACCAAATCCCATCTAGATTCCACTTCACTAGGCAGGCGATACCGAGAATGTACAGAGACATCAGAAAAAGTGTCCTCAGTGTCCTAAAAAGTGCAGTTGTACCCAATGTCCACTTAATCACGGACATGTGGACAAGTGGAACAGGGCAGACTAAGGACTATATGACTGTGACAGCCCACTGGGTAGATGTATCACCTTATGCAGCAACAACAGCAGCGTCACCAGTAGCAGCATCTCAGAAACGCCAGCTCGTTCCACGGCAGGCTACGCTGTGTATCACCGGTTTCAGTAAGAGGCACACTGCCAACAACCTCTTAGAGAAACTGAGGGAAATCATCGCCCAATGACTTACCCCACTTAGACTCTCCTGGGGATTTGTGATATCTGACAGCGCCACCAATATTGTGTGGGCATTACATCTGGGCAAATTCCAGCATGTCCCTTGTTTTGCTTATGCAATAAATTTGGAGGTGCAGAATTTTCTGAAAAACAACAGGGGCGTGCAGGAGATGCTTTGGGTGGCCTGAAAAATTTCTGGCCACTTTTGCCATTCAGCGATTGTATGCCGAAGACTGGAGCACCAGCAAACACTCTTGAACCTGCCCTGCTATCACCTGAAGCAAGAGGTTGTGACGCGGTGGAACTCAACCCTCTATATGCTTCAGAGGATGGAGGAGCAGCAAAATGCCATTCAAGCCTATACATCCACATATGACATAGGCAAAGGAGGGGGTATGCACCTGACTCAAGCGCAGTGGAGAATGATTTCCGTGTTGTGCAAGGTTCTGCAGCCCTTCGAACTTGCCACATGTGAAGTCAGTTCAGACACTGCCAGCTTGAGTCAGGTCATTCCCCTCATTAGGCTTTTGCAGAAGCAGCTGGAGAAAGTGAAGGAGGAGCTAAGACGGAGCGATTCCACTCGGTATGTGGGATTTGTGGATGAGGCCCTTCATTCGCTTTGCCAGGATTCGAGGGTGGTCAATCTGTTGAAATCAGACCACTACATTTTGGCCACCATGCTCGATCCTAGGTTTAAAGCCTACATGGGGTCTCTCTTTCTGGTGGACACAAGCCTGCAGAGGTGCAAAGACCTGCTGGTGAAAACACTGTCAGCTGAAGCGGAACGTGACATGTCAATAGCTCCTTCTTCATTTTCTCCTGCAACTGGGGCTGCCAGGAAACAACTTAGTTATCTTAAGCAACCCGCTGGCGGTGATGCAGGGCAGACAGGACCAAGTTTGGACATCTGCTCCGGACTGAAGGACCTGGCAACAATTTCTGACATGTCTACTGTCACTGCATATGATACTGTCACCATTGACAGAATGGTGGAGGATTACATCAGTGACAGCATCCAAGTAGGCATGTTAGACAGTCCGTACCTGTACTCGCAGGAATAAGAGGCATTTTGGAGGCCCTGTACAAACTGGCTCCATTTTACCTAAAAGTTGCCCCCCCTCCAGTGTGTACTCCGAAAGAGTGTTTAGTGCAGCCGGGAACCTTGTCAGTGAAAGGCGAAGGAGGTTGCTTCCACAAAATGTGGAAAAGATGATGTTCATCAAAATTAATTATCAATTCTTCCAGGGAGACCAGCCTCCAGAAAGTACAGAGGGACCTTTGGTGGTGGATTCCAGCAGGGACAAATTAATACTCTGTGAGGAAGAGGATGTACACAACACTGAAGAGGTTGAGGAATCGGTGGATGAGGACGACATCTTGCCTCCGTAGAGCCAGTTTGTGCAGGGACAGATTAATTGCCAGCTTGTTTTGTGGGGTCCCAAACTAATCCAATCATTTCAGCCACAGTCTTGTGGCAGACCCTGGCGCTGAAATAATTGCTTTGTTAAAGTGTGCATGTCATGTTTATACAACATAAGGGTGGTTGGGAGGGCCCAAGGACAATTCCATCTTGCGCCTCTTTTTTTTCTTTGCATCATGTACTGTTTGGGGCCTAGTTTTTCAAACTGCCATCCTGTCTGCCACTGCAATGTCACTACTAGATGGGCCACGTGTTTGTGCCGCCCACTTGTGTCGCTTAGCATAGTCACAGCTACCTCGGTGCAACCTTTTGTCCTAAAAACAATATTGTGAGGTGTGAGGTGTTCAGAATAGACTGGAAATGAGTGGAAATTAATGTTATTGAGGTTAATAATAGCATAGGAACAGAAAAACCCACAAATTCTGTGATTATAGCTGTTTTTATGCTTTTTTCCCCAAAAATACAGATCAAAACACAAAACCCAGAACCCAAAACACGGAAGGGTGATTTTGGCAAAACCAATCCAGATCCAAAACACAAAGAAAGATCCAGATCCAAAACACGAAAAGTGACTGGTGCATACCCCTACCTTATACACAATACCCACAGTAGTAGTGCCCCTTAAACATAATGCCCACAGCAGTAGTGCCACTAATGCAATGTCCTCTGTAGTAATGTCCCTTATGCAGTGCCCCCAGTAGTGGTAGTGCCCTATATGTCATGCCCCCAGTTGTGGTAGTGCAGTGCCCCTTATGCAGTGCCCACAGTGGTAATGCCTCTTATGTAGTGCCCCCAGTAGTGGTAGTACCCCTTATTCAGTGCCCCCAGTAGTGCTGCCCATTATGCAGTGCCCACAGTGGTAATGCCTCTTTTGTATTGCCACCAGTAGTGGTAGTACCCCTTATTTAGTGCCCCCAGTAGTGCTGTCCTTTATGTAGAGCCCACAGTGGTAATGCCCCTTATGTAGTGCCCCCAGGAGTGGTGCCCCCTATACAATGCCCATTGGTGGTGCCCCAGTATTAATGCCCCCTGTAGTAATGTCCCCAGTAATAGTGCCCCTAATAGAAATGCCCCCTAGTAGTAGTGCCCCTAATAGTAATGCCCCCTAGTAGTAGTGCCCCCAATAGTAATACCCCTAGTAATAGTGCCCCTAGTAGTAGTGCCCCTAATAGTAATACCCCTAGTAATAGTGCCCCTAACAGAAATGCCCCCTAGTAGTAGTGAAGCTGCTTACAAAAAAAAATACTACTACTTACCTTAAACTCCACTCCCACGTCTGCTGTCTCCAGTCCACTCGGCTGCTCTTCTGTCTGAACTGTGGGAGAGACGTCATGACGTCTCTCCCATAGTGCACTGCACACACTGCAGGAGCCGGAGCTCAGGAGTGAGCTCCAGCCTCCGGCTGGTGGTGCAGATAGGGAGCCGGGTGCCCACTGGTAACCAGATCTCAGCGGGCGCCCGGCAAATGGAGCCTGTGGGCTGACAACGGGGAACAGCTCCACCCGACCGGTGGGCCACCCGACAGAGCTCCGTGGGCCACCCATGGCCCGCGGGTTGAAGACCCCTGCTTTAGGGAAATAGGATGTTGACGCTCTCTGTTCGTACAGTGTCTCATTGGTCTCTCTAAAAAGGAAACATTGGCAGAATGTCTTGGTGAAAATGTTCCCCCTGTTCATCACTTACTGTACTTAGGTTGTCAGGGAAAAACTCTAGGTGGTAATGTAAAAAGTGGATTTTAAATGACTACACTACATTTTCTTGTAGCAGACTCAATTTCCATTAAGTTAGCCTTAATATTTAATCTCTAAGCAGTTTCCTTATTTGGGGGCCAACAAATATGCCTTCTTTTAGCTTTGCTTCACTTAACTTCAGAAACTTTAGATAACTGAAAGCCTGGCCATCTTTATCCAGAGCTTTCATGAAATTCTTCATCAGGCCATGGGAAGTAGAGGTAAAATGATTTTATGTGGTGCAACCAATTGAGCATACTTTATGTTTTTCTCCCCAGCCACTTTTTTGTGAAATAGTGATTTTCAGTGTCTCTGCTGTCCCATACACACAGAAAAAAGCAGTATTTTGCAAATCCACCTTGCAAACCTAGCAGCAGTGCAACTACATTTAAGTCACAACAAAGATTCCACCCATGATCCTTTTAGCCATACATTTAAAAGTTTCTTTCATGTCCACTGCATAGGCCAGAGGCACTGAAAGGGGTTTGTTCCCATATGGAGGGGTAACAATGTTTTTAGACTACTCTTTGATGAATCAATAAACACTCACTAGTACTGTGCTGAACACCAAACTATAATTAAACTGTTAACATCAGTACACGCTCATTGAATTTTTCTTTTAAAAAATACGGCCAAAGAAAAGTTTCCTGTTCTAAAACTTTAAACTGTTGTACCCATACTTGCCTACTCTCCCGGGACTGTCGGGAGCCTCCCGAAAATCGGTGCCACTCCCGACACCCCGCAAGACTAGGCAAGTCCCCCGGAATAGATGCCGGCTCCCCGCTAACCCCCGCGCCAGCCGCAAAAGTGGGCAGTGCAGGGGTGTGATGACGCGATTAAGCGCGAATCGCGTCATCGTAGCCCCGCCCCCTGCCTTGTAATGCCAGTAATATTGGCATTATAAAGCGGGGGGCGGGGCCACTATGACGCGATCGCGTCGGCACGCCCCCGCTCCGCCTCTTTGACCCGCCCCCATCCTCCCTGCTGGACGGACCTGCCAGCCCCCTTCCGGATTCCCCTGCCGAGATGTCGGCAAGTATGGTTGTACCTTGAGGCAGAAGGTTTGACTGTTGCAGGCTAGAACCCAAAAGTTCGGCTTATTGTTTTGACAGTTTCAAGTCACGAACCAAATCATTTTATTCTTCCTGTTCTATGGTGATACTCCATTGTAATTTATCGCTTTCCTCTGTTGTCCCTGATTTACGTGTATACACACAAGGTACAGAAATAGGAAGCCCTTCTCCATAAGGCACAGGTTTTAGCACTGAAGACACTTTGGGATAGTTGATAGTGTGCTTAGTTCTACTGGAATGCCCAGCAATACCAGTTAGACAAAAATAACAGTCAATACAGTGGTCATTTGACTCACACCATACCATTAGGACAGCTTTTACCTTTCAAATGTCCTGTAAGATTAGTTGAGCAGGTTATGCAAGAAATATGGGGTTCAAATATTTTATCCTGGTTACCAAGAGCACAGTTCAGTGGCAAACGCAGGATTTCTAGAGGGGGGTTTCAAAATGCTTGATTTTAGAGTCTGGCCAGCCCATGGATGGGGTATATTTAGTACTTAGCAAGCTAAAGTTTGTCTCATTAAAAGTGTAGTGTATGCCAGCGGCAAAGGCAGGTTTTCAAGAGGGGATTTCCAAATGATTGATTTTAGAGCGAGTGTGGCCAGTTCATGAAGAGGGCATAATTAGCACTTAACCAGCTTTAATATGCGTCATACAAAGTGTAGAGTAGGTCATAATTCCAACAAAGACAGGACCAGCGATCACAATAAGTCATTAGAAGTATGAGGTGATGCATTAATTACTGGCTGACATGATAAAAGATCCACAGGTGGTGCCAATTAGTTAATTTGTGACACTAATGAGAACACAACACAGTGTTGTATTATATACTATTTCTATTGTGGTCATGGTGTGGGCTGGGGAGGGGGGTTTCCAGGCAACCGGAAACTCCCCCTGCGTTTGCCCATGCAGTTAAAGTACATTTTAAAATCCTTCTTCAACAAGGTGCTGATTTTAACTTATGGGTGTGAACATACTGCAAACACAACAAAGGTTATCAAGACAGTGGCATTATGAGGGGAGTGCAGGCCAAACCCAGGTGTCACCCTCGGAGTTGGTGACACCTAAATGCCGGATCTTCTGCAGTGGCAGGAGCAGAGTGCTGCAGTGTGGCATTTTCCTGCAGCACCTGACTCCTGTCATAGATGAGGAGCCGACAGTGCAGATTGCCAAGTCCCTGGAGGAAGCCTAGCATCTCCGATCCACCACATGGCCACTCCCCCTTTATGCCACATCCTATTTTCATCCAGATGCGCCTCCGCGCGCGGGAGGGGGGGTATCCAGAGTGCACACCGGGTGTCACCAGACCCAGCGACGCATCTGTATCAGGACACACCCATGAATTTTAGTGACTGCCATTACTTTTGTATGTACTTACAAACAGAGCAAATACAAAATAACGAACACAAGAAAAAGATTACAACTGATGTAAAAATGGAGAAATGAAACCAAAAGGTAAAATAGCTACTTGCACTGGTCATTGCCAGTGGTGTGAGGGCCACATATCTCCTTCAGCCAGAGTCCTGGGACACAGAGACAGAGGGCTCTGTGATGAAGAAGCCCACTGTGATAACACCCCCTGGTTACTGATGGGCATGGTACAGTCTAGGGTGCTTCCTGCTTACTTCCCCCCTCTGCATGCTGATGGGAAGCTGGGACAGGAGCCAGCAAGCAACATGGCATCCGGCACTAAGAAGAGGTTTCTGACCCAGTGCCAGCACATGGAGGAGAATGAGGATGATGATGATGAGGGGGATTCTGAGGACATAGAGGAGGAGGAGTTTGGGCAGTATGCGTACACCATAGTGCAGACAGAAGGGAGTCTTGCAAAGCACTTACTGTGATTAAATACTTTAATTTTGGAATTTACATTTTTCTGAATATCTCAAACCTTACGGGATATCAAATTACCAATGGTATATTTGCATTCTATGCAAAAAATTACATATAAATTGATATATATCGTGTCAGATGCGAAATGGCATTAATCAATTTGTGAATTGAAGCTAAAGTGCATTTGGTTTATGTAGCAATACAAGAAACTGAAGCACAAGCCTACCTCTGAATGGCATAAAATAAACTAAATTAAGGGTTTGAAATGGTCTAGTCAAAGTCCAAACATGAATTCAATTGATTTGCTCTGGCAGGACTTTAAACGGGCAGTTCATGCTCAAAAACCCTCTAATGTGGCCTAATTAATGCAATTCTGCAAAGAATAGAGAGCTAAAACTGCTCCACAGCGATGTTAAAAATGTATCTTCCATTATTGGAAGTGTTTTGTTACAGTTGTTCATTTTGTACTGTAGGGCAATTCATTTTTCACATGGGTAATATACTGTAGGTGTTGGATAATGGTTTTCATTCAATAAATGAAATTGATGACTTAAAAATTGTATTTTGTGTTTACTCTGGTTCTTTTTGTCTATATTCAATTGTGTTTGAAGCTCTGAGTGTGACAAATATTCAAAATAGAAGAAATCATGAAGGGGTAGAAACGTTTTCATGCAGCTGTATTAGCATAACATCCTTCTGGACACTACTCCCACTTTTTACGGAGCACTTGCTATCATAAATGTCTTCACTCATGTCCAAAAGTACACACAAACCTAAATACAAGTAATACAGAAAGTAAAGACAGTTTGGCTAGAAATTATTTTTTTTATAAAAAAGAAACAGATTACTTTTGTCTAATTCTCCACATAATCACCTCCTTCATTTAAGCATTTATGATATTTGTCCACAAGCTATAGGATACCCTTGTACTCTACTCCATCCAGTTAATTAAACCAAGCTTCAAATAGTCATCACTTCCAAAACGTTTTCTTCTTAGGAACTCTTTAAGCTTAATTAAAATGTGAAAAATGCTTGGAGCAAGGTCAAAACTATATGGTGAATAATCTAAAACCTCTCACCCAAAACTTTGTCATGCACGTTTGTTTGTCAACTATTGAACATTTCCCACTACTTTCTCACCATACAGCGGCTTTTATGGCCAATACATTTTAGCAGGGCTCACTTTCTATGAATTCAATAATCAAAAAACTTTTAACGTCACAGTCGGAGGTATTTGTATTGTACAGTAGGGTTCATTTTGACAGTGCACGACGTAAAAAAAAAGCAACCATAACAGTCAACCACTCACAGAGCACTTAAAAAACAGGTTATTGAGACTGCCTAACCATGAATTGGGGAGGGCGAATGACCTGAGCAGCGGGAATGTGCAAACGATCTTTGCTCTCTGGAATACCCTTTTATTATTATCTCGGTGAGGCCAATATAATCAAATTAATTTCCCCTCTAGGACAAATAAAGACTTGGCAATTATTTTATGATTTTAGAATCTGGGTACCAATTTTCAGTTATGCTCAAGGAGTGCCAATTACAAAATTGATGTTTAGAAAACCTATAGTAGTTGCATATCTTCCTTTATGACCATTTTTGGACAAACTATGATTCACAACTGCCTTTCAGATTGTCAACCAGTGAGAAAAGTTTATATAATCCTGGGTACAAAAGGCAAGCTGTCAGTTCCGTATGTGGGACTCGATCCAATTGAAGAGCTGTCTATCTTATTCTGCCATATCCCAGGCATACAAACTATATAAAACACATATTATATTTCTGAGTGTCTTATTACTTTTTGCTTATATATGTGTCTGCACTTTTGTATGTCATTTGCTATATGTTGTTGTAGTATATCCAAATGTTATTAATAAAAATTATATTAACACTTATTGATTATCTTTACACATCTATACTTTACACTTCACTATCACCTTATTTCCCTTTTTTGTGTGATGCCCTGGGGATGGTCATTAGCTGGATTATTTTGGGGTGCCCTGCACCTCAGACGTGAACCCCTGAATGTTAGGGACGCCATTATAGAGGAGACTTGATACTGGCCCGGCACCTAATCATATATTTGCGAATGTACGCAACTATTACCTCTGAATTTCTATTATCATGTAGGATTCAAGTATTTTTTAGTTATATAACCTTTTTTTCTGTGGTTCAGAGTAAACCCCGCCCTTTACATTCACCTGTGCAATATCATTAAGCTTATGTGAGTGACCACTGTATTTTTTATTTGTATATCCAAATGTTGCAATGGCAAAAAGAGTGAAAAATCTGCCACACATACAGTAGATCTTGTTATATTAATTTTATATGTTTTGCCCTTGTTAATCTTATGATTCCATGGGACTATTATGAAGAGAATTATTGCTTGATAGCTTGACTGTATTAACACTTTGCTAGGGCAGACAGTGCAAATCATCTGATTTCTGATGTACTGTATGAAATGTTAACATTTTTTGACTAGCAAGAAGCATATTGTGTACCACTAAGTAAATATGTGTGACAGTATTGTAGGATCATATTGTCCTCATTCAACATTGTTGTGGCAGATAATAGGTGTGTTTCAGTGTGACAGAACTCATGGTGATCAATCAGCAAAAATTTAATCTATGTGAAAGGTGAGAGCAAGCCGAATGTTGAAATTTGGTGTAACCCCTTACAACAAACATCAACATCATGGACTCAGGTTGATTTATTAAGCAGTGAAAATGGACCAGTGGAGAAGTTGCCCATAGCATCCAATCAGCATCTGTCATTTTAGAGACAGTACTTGACAAATGGTTTCTCAAAGTTAGGAGCAACTTCTCTACTGGTCCACCTCCACTTTTTTTTACTGCTTGATATCTCAACTCCTCAGTGAGTGACGTGTTCATGATACTTACATTAACTCTGAAGCACTGCTGAGAGCCATCCATGAAGCGGACATTGCAAACCACCTCTGACCTATTTTTCTCCTTCGGAAGTTCAGCTGCTCGAATGTTGTTGATCCTTCCACCCAAAGCACGCAGCCGGGAGTTCATAACTAACACAGTTCCTATAAGGTTAAAGAACATTCAGAAATAAACTTGTGAACTTTCTTTGCAAAATGTCCAAGAGCACACTATTCATGTACAAAACACACAGTTCTTATCAACTAATTATTATTGATTTTCTACTAGTAGAAAATCATATAATTTACACCACAGTTGGAGAAAAATAAACATACTACTTAGGAAGAATTCTAATTTATTAAGACTTTTTATCAACTGGTTTATACCAGCCATATCCCTGCTCCTGCTAGATTCAATGTGCTAAACCCAAAAGGCTGCACAATCTTTTAAGGTCATGTAGTCCAGGCAAAACATGATTAAACATGGGAGATACGTAAAAATGGTGCAAGGGTGAAAAAGTCTGCCGTGCACGTACTCAGAGATGATTAGAGAGATATATTGTTATATTGTGAAAGCAATTACTATATATATACACACACACACACACACACACATATATATATATATATATATCATGTGGTTGCAAGCCCCGGCTTTCCAATTACAAATGGTAATTGCAAGCCCCGGCATTCCAACTACAAATGGTAATATCTCGCTCTGGTGCCCTCCTGGAGGGTCGGCACCCTCAGTGTATACAAATGTGAAGAGAGAGGCGGCACTCAGAGGCTTACTAATAAACAGTGAACCCTATGCCAGGGTGGTTTATTGGTCAACGTTTCGGGGACCGAATCCCCTTCCTCAGGACAACAACAATAACAGAACATATTTGAAAACCAGTGTTAAATAGACAACCCAAATGTCACTTACCCCTTTCTCCCAATGAAAAACACTGTAACCAGGTCCCATCGGCTGTCCTCTGTCCTCCGGCTGTGGAGGACACGGACATAACTTCCGGCTCCGCCTCCGTCTCGCGCCGGAAGTTATGTCATCGGACCCAGCCCCGGGACCATGGCAACTGTAAACAACACAATCTACAATAAAAATCATTGTGTACACCACGCAGGACACCGAAAGGCGATATACAGTGCAAATAACCATCACTAATTACACAATGTTTAGTATAAATAAAACAAATACACCTTGTGATGTATCATACCAGGAAGGTCGATTGACCTTACTGTGATAATTGATATATATATATATATATATATATATACACACACACACACACAAGTAGTAGGGGTTCGGCACTCAAAGCAACTCAACCTGGTGCCCTCTGATACGATAGTAAATAGATAGCAAACAGGAACACGGTGCATTGTTATATATATATATATATATATATAATCAAACAGGAACACGGCGGCACTCACGGTTTTAAAGTGAAATAAGGACAACAGCCCACTGAGTTTCACTCAGTGGGCTGTTGTCCTTATTTCACCTTAAGACCGTGAGTGCTGCCGTGTTCCTGTTTGATTATATATATATATATATATATATATAACATTGCAATTTAAAACATACTTTAACAAGCCTAAAATGAACTGGGGTAAGAAGTGATCTGTATGCATACTGTGCAAAACACCATACTGCATAAATACATATATAATACAATAGCACCATATAGTGGGGTCAAGACAAAAGGTGCATTTGTTTTATTTATACTTAACATTATTTAATTAGCAGCCACATGAAGTATACCCTGACGTCCTGGATAAGGTTTGTCAGAGGATTCCCAAGGCACCCATATATGTTTTTTTGTACCTCATGAACATTTTCCCAACAAACTTTTTTGATTAGATGTGGTTTTGATGTGTGTTCACTTTTTTTTATATCATTGGAGATTGCATCAGCACTTTATTCTGTTCTATACAGAAATACACCTGTGGATATTTTTATCATTGTTTATTATTTAAAAAAAAAAATTGGCACCAGCACTTTGGTGTTGCACAACCATAGAGATCAGCACTTGCATCTTTTCTTGAATCAGCACCTTATCATGGCTACCTCAGAAGGTGAAGGGGATTTTACTTCATTCTTGTTACAATGCGACAACTATGAAACCCTAAGCTTCTCAGATATTGATGTGGAGAGTATTCTACACAAGGACTCTGCATTTGTGGATGTTACATTAGATACCAATGATGAGATTTTTAGAGAATTGGTGAAATTGAAGAAAAGAGAACTTTACTTTTTATTACATAGTTGAACCTTGTCAGATTACTATTGGGCCAAACAGATTCCCTGTGGATTTAGGGTACACAATATCCCCATGATAGGGAGGTAAAACATGGCCTTTTGCAGAAGATGAATCTCCATATTGAACAAGTGTTCAATGGATTTCATTCTACACACGAGAGCTGAATATTACAAAAGAGAAAATACTGGTTTTTGAAAGAGAAAGTGTCGGTTTAGCCTCAGATAACACCGCTGTCTGGTTATCTAAACTGAAAGAACAAGTCGATACCTATAAGACAGATTTAATGAAATCCAAAAAAGAAAAACTGAGAAAGGCTCAATTGGATTACACCCAGCATCGGGTCTATGCATGGCTAAGTAATGCACCCAACATAACGTTCAGAGGTCGAGGAGCTCACCATAAAAGACGGACACCGAGGGTATGATTCTCAAGCACTTCTGAAAGTGAGTCAGAGGACCCCCACTTGGCCTCCATGAGATCTACATCTTCTGTGATCCCTTTAGGGGTAAGCACCAGGCCTGGAACATCAACCAGGGGAAAAGGCCAATGAGAAGAGGGTGACAAGCGAGGAGGCAGGCAGGCAAAAAGACTCCTGCGAGCCAAAAATACCTAATTTTTAATCTATCCTCTACTCCATTAACAGCTGCAGAAACCAGCGTACTAAGCAGAGGTCTGTCATTTATTCCTGCAAACAAAGCAGATACATTCAACTGGAAGGTCGACATGTTAAAATTTCTGAGAACTTTACGTTTAACAGAGCATTTCTTTAAACAACCTACATTGGCCAGTACAGTTGAACTCACACCGAGAATAAGGAAATTAGGTCCAAACTCTAAATTCGATCCACGTTCCATTAATCCCTCAATCAAAACTTTTAATAGACTTTTAGAGGAATCGGGCAAACAAGACAGTGGACCTATTCGGTACAACTTATCCTTTGATGAGATAAAGGCACTGGAGTCCCTGAGCAAGCACATTGATATCTGGGGGGCTGAAAAGGGGGGTTCAATTGTATATAGGGGAATGTGAGAGACTTTTGAGTGACTTGAACACCTATGAGCAACTAGACAGAGATCCATCTGCTAGCTTTAAATTTGAATTGGACAACATGGTGAAGGAAGCCATTCAGGATGGTTTTATTTCTCCTGAGATTGGTAATAATTGCGTGTGCAATTCCCAGTGGTACCTATATTTTATATTCTACTTAAGGTACACAAGGACGCACAGAGACCCCCTGGTAGACCTATCATCTTTGCCAGGGGCTCTCTGTGTGAGTCAGTTGCAGTGTATCTGGATTCATACCTCCAGCCTTGCATTCAAAATATTTTTTACATATGTTAAGGACCCCAGTACTTTACTGAGGATTTTACATGACATGGGTAGTGTAACTAGTGACACTGTGTTGGTTACTTTAGACGTGACCAACTTGTACACGTGCATCCCCCATGAGGCAGGTCTGATAGCGGTACAACATTTGATCATGGGTAAGGTACACAGGACCCGACATCTGTTTTTTCTTAAAACTATTGGAGTTTACTTTAAAACATAATTTTTTTCTGTTTAATGGGAAATTTTTTCGGCAAAACACCAGATGTGCTATGCATCATCCTTTGCCAATGCCTTCATGTGGGAATTTGAAAGGGAATTATTTTTTGAACAACCCAACATCACCAAGGGGATTATCCTTTATTTTCAATACATCGATGACCTGCTAATTTTCTGGCAGGGCGATATACAATCGCTGGTAGAAATTGTGGAAAAACAAAATGGATCTGATAGACCCATTAAATTAACCCTAACTCATGATCCCAAACAAATATGTTTTTTGGGCATTCTAATTACAGTGACAGATGGGATTTTTGGTACCACTCTATATGTCAAACCCATGGACCACAACACATTGTTGCAGTTTAATACTTTTCACCCCATGCCCACAGTCAAGGGTTTACCTTACTCGCAATTTCTGCGTTGTGATAGAAGCACTGGAGAAGTTAGGGATGGCATGTATATGTGTCCCAGATTCCAGTAATATGTATTTCTAACCCCCAGGAAGAATCTGTTTTGCAAACAGATCTGAGTGCCTGCTTCAGGTAAAAGTCGGAGAATGGTTCCTGGGGGTGTGGATGTGAGAGAGAAGGGAGGGCTCCATCCAGAGGGTCATTTCAGGTGTTAGGCCTTCCAGCCTGTGAGCAGGCTAATTAAGGAATACACCTGGAAGTGGCTCAATATAGCTGTGTAATGCAGTGTAATGTGTTTTGATGCAGTGTCTCAAACACACTGCATCAAAACAAAAAGACACTGAGGTTTTGTTCAGAGACACTGGGACCTTTTGAAAGTGCTGTGTTTGTGGTAAGGCAGTAGGCCTTTCCACTTGTAGAGAGGAAATTACCTGTCTAGTCAGTGCCCAGCCGGGCTAGGATTTATTTTATGTTTGTTTTTTTTTACTATTGGAGTTGCACAATAAAAACTGGTGCCGACCAGCTTCCACAAAAACCCATGACTGGAGTGCTGTTTCCTGGCTGCTGTGTGTAAGGAGGAGTCCACCTACCCCAGGAGAGGGACCCCTACCCTGATCATATCACAGCGTGTATGCAAGAGTAACACCCGGATTGAGGAGACTCACAGACAATTAAAACAGATGATGGAGAAAGTTTTGGTAAGAGGATATCCTGAAAAAGAATTGGTAGCAGCTAAAAATAAAGCTTTATCACATACAAAGGAATCCTTGTTAGCTAACAAATCTCCCCCCAAAAATATAAAGAACAAAATTCCTTGGGTTAATGATATAATGTTAAAGCACAATTACTAGAAAGAAAGCCCATGATCTTTGGCATATGATTACATCAGATCCTGATCTAGGATACTTAAGAGAGACCAAACTGATGCCCAGCTACAGCAGGGGCAGAAACATTAAAGACTGTCATACAACACACAGACATTACAAAAAGAAATTGGGTGCTGTAGTGAAACACTACACTTCCCGGCGCTAATAATGTAAATTCTAATTAAATGACACCAGCTGCAAGTATAAGGTCTAGTTAGGACCAGAAAGAAAAAGGGAAACTGCAAAAATCTAAGTTAACTGCGCTTGGTGATATATAATAATCCCATTGACTGAAAATAAATATAAATAAATCAGTTTGCTTGGTATTCTGGACACAGGAGACTTGTTTAAAATGCAATAATGTTTAACCACAAAAATATCTGAATGACATAAAAATATATAGAAGTGCATAAAAAATATATATCAGCAAGCGCAGTTAACTTATATTTTTGTAGCTTCCCTTTTTCTTTCTGGTCCTAACTAGACCTTATACCTGCAGCTATTGTCATTTAATTCTAATTTACATTATTAGTGCTGGGAAGTGTAGTGTTTCACTACAGCACCCAATTTTTTTTTGTTTCCAATCAAGTTCTTCCAAGGCAGCTATTATATATATTTTGAGACATTTGGTTTATAATTAGTGTTTGTTTTCTATTATGGCAGAATTTAAGAGTTATTATGAAAGGAAAAATAGACGTGATTTATATTTATCATCTATAAATGAGAAGGTTTTTATAGAACCAGAACAAAATAAAAACCCAGACATGAATAACCTATTTTACCAGTTGGAAGACCTTTTAAAAGAGGAAATGAGAAATTGGTGGATAGTATTTCCCTGCAAAAGTATTTTGATGATAAAATTATCCCTAGGGGCTTGGGAATATTCAAGCACCTATCAATTAATGAGAATCCTACTTTACAAAAAGAATGGAATTAAACTTTGGATCATTGCTCTCTCTCATTTATAAAACTCTTGATTAAATATAGAGAAGATAAAGTAACTAAAATTATAGAAAAAAGATGACCTTCTCAAATTCAGAGATCAGAATGCATTTAAACAAAAAGATGAACAAATCAATAATAGAGTAGAAAGATTTGAGAGAGAATTAGTTAAAAAAAATAAAGCGCAAACTCCTTAGAGATCAAGAAGATTACAAAATGGATAGGATTAGAACATACAACAAGCCAAAAAGAGATTTGAGTATAAAACAACGTTATACATCTACTCATTATACTCCCCCTGTGAAAAGAAGAGAATACATAGAATCTCCAAGAAGGAGATATTCCCCTCCAAATAACTATAGGAATATCAATCTTAGAAGACAGAATGACCAGCAACAACATAAAACTAATTTTAAATTGAGAACATACAAACTACCCACCCCTGTCTTAGACAGAGAAAGGGAACAAATCGATCTTACTAAGGATTGTTTTCCCTTGGCAAAATATCGCCATCTGAATCCATACGAGACACTGACCAACTACACCCAGATAAGAAAACGTAGAGAAAGAAGAGAAAGAGAGGAAGAAGGGGTAGAGGAAAAAGAAACAAGGAGAGCCAGACACAGATAGACATCAAAGGTATATACAATCTGTCCTCTCAAGAATTGTCCATTGAACAGAAAACATTATTACAGAAAGGCCTTAGTTTTGCTCCAGCAAAAGAACACAACATATTTGAGCTTTTTTTAGACCTCAATAAATTTACCAGAGACGTTTGTAGAAAATCTTATTTTGCCTCTAAGAAACATAAAACTCTTGATGTTAATGTTCAAGAAATACCAATAGTCCTAAATGAATCAGACCAAGAAGGATTACTTTGTTTGGAGCAATTATTAAATGAAAATACCACAGAGATTTTATTGTTTGATACCAAAGCAAATATTGAGAAATCAAAGCTACCTAAATTTAAAAGGAAATCACAATTTTTTCCACTTGAACATAAAAGCTCTGCTGTGAATATTTTCTATAACAAAACTTTGAATGAATTTAAAACATTATGTAAAAAATCAGACATTAAAAATAGAAACAAAAATAAATATTATCCCATGTCATTCAAACAAAATCTCTCTAAACAAGAAAGATTAGCGTTAAAGCAATTAAAAGAAAATAACTCTCTTATTATAAGGCCAGCTGATAAGGGGGGTGGAATCATAATCCAAGATAGAACTGATTATATCTTTGAAGCAAAAAGACAGTTGGATAATATCAACTATTATACCTTATTACCAGGTGATCCCACCATACCGTATCGGCTGGACTTTCTAAATATGTTAGATCAGGCAAAAACTGAGAATGCGATATCTGAAGATGAGTTTACATTTTTGTTTTGTGCACACCCTGTCACCCCGATATTTTATCACTTACCCAAAATTCACAAAACACTAATTTCACCCCTGGGCCGTCCTATAATTTCTGTTATTTGTTCACTCACTTCTAATTTGTCACATTTCGTAGTTGCTCACTTACAATATCTCCTCACTAATTTAAAATCTCACATTAAAGATACCAAACACATAGTACAAAAAACGTCTGAAGTACACTGGACCAAAGGGTGGGGGTTCCTCACCCTTGATGTACAGGCGCTTTATACAAATATTCCACATCAAGCAGGTATCGAAGCAGTAAAATATTACTTAGAAACTGATGAAAATTTGACTGTAGAACGACGAGATTTTTTGTTGGAAGCTATTATGTTTATTCTCACACACAATTATTTTCTTTTTGACAATAATTATTATTTACAAGCACTCGGGAAAGCCATGGGGACCAGGTTCGTGCCGAGTTTCGCAAATCTCTATATGGGCCGTCTTGAAGAACAACTTATCTGGACTGGCCCATATAGAGAGAACCTGGTCCTCTATGGCCAGCTTATAGATGATTTATTTATTATTTGGGATGGGGGTGTTACACGAGCACTAGAGTTTGTCACTTATTTTAACACCAATATGTATAACCTTTCTTTTACTCACACATTTAGTTATGATTTAATTCATTTTTTAGATATCGCATTCTCAATACAAGATGACACCTATAAGGTTCCATCAAATTATGTAAAACCTGTTGATGCTAGCAATTATTTGCATTATCAAAGTGGTCACTACAGACCGTGGATAAAGAACATCCCAAAAAATCTAATTCTAAGATTTAGGCTTAATTGTGCCAAAGATGATGATTTTCTTCTTCAAGTGGAGGAGATGATCACTCATTTTAGAAGAAGAGGCTATCCAGAACAATTATTGTAAGATGCAAAACAATATGATAAATCAATAAATAGATTAGATCTACTTACAAATAAGATAAAAGAAGAAAATTTTGTACAAAAAGATGAAGACCCTGATAAAGATACTCTAGAATCAGTAACATTTATATCTAGATTTAATACTAGCTCAGGACAAATTAGGAAAATTATACATAACAATTTTTCAATCCTGAAACAAGACCCTATACTCAAAAATTGTATTGTAGATAAGCCTAGGATTACCTTTAGAAAAAAATATAAACTTAAAGAAGATATTGGCACCAAGTGAATTGAAATCAATAGCGAAACCCCCAGTAAAAATATGGTTACAATCTAAACCTGAAGGGAATTATCATTGTAACAAATCAATTTGTCTAACTTGTAACTATATGCAGAACAGAGCCCGTAGTGTCACTTGCACTGTGAATAATGGAACATTTCGTATTAAACAATTTATTAATTGTGATTCTACATACTGTGTTTACGTCCTAGTGTCCCTGCTCCCTACAATATGTAGGCAGGACTACACATACCATCAATTGTAGATTTAGGGAGCACAGATGGAATATTATTAACAAGGTACTTACACACAGTGTGTCATGACACTTTTTCTACCTTCACAAGAGTGACCCTTCAGGTCTGTCTGTTGTGGGAGTAGGACATTTTGGCAACACCAAAAGAGGAGGAAATAGGTTTTGCCAATTATGTATAGGAGAATGAGCATGGATATTTAAATTAGATACCTTAAATCCTAATGGGCTAAATGAGGCCCTTGACTATGCGTCATTAGAATAAAAGAATATGTCTTCACTATTAGGTCTGTAGGATAATGGACCACTTAAATAGATCCTGACTTTGATTATCATGCCTGTTTACTGTGGGGTGCCATTGGAGTAGTGCGAGGGATGTCTGTCGCCGTGTCTTATCTATTGGCACCCGCATGGTAGTAGGATGACCAATATTGGAACACTTAGATGTTGCGTATCAATTTGAGCCTGATTTGATTTTGTTTATTATATCTATGGATTGGGGGTGCAATTAATGCGGCATGAGAGATGTTTACCGCCATGCTTTATACTTATAGGATACCCATTATTGGAATATGATGTTGACTAATCTGAGTCTTGTTTTTGATGTTATTTATTGAATTCAATTTAATACACTCATATGTATGATAATGTATTAGAATTTAAAAATACATCTATATAATATATAGACTTAAGTATCATACCAGTTTTATGTATGAGTGTATCTATGTGTGTTCATTAGATCTATATGCTTGGGTGCTAGGAGTTATTATCACAAGCAGAGATAGAGATTAATAATTATAAGAAATGAAGTAATACTTACAAGAGACTGAACTATATGGGCAATATTCTCACTCATGAAATTATTATATATTTTTACATTGTACTGATTCCAATATGGGGGGGCGTGTGTTTGCATGTATAAATTTGTAGTTTATACTTACAGTCTGTAAAGGGTTAATTAGAGAAGTGCATTTACTATAATTATTATTATTCATTAATATGTATGTTCTTTATCATCTTCATCCACTTATGGTTGGCTGCTACTGTTTTTGTAAGCATTTGTTGGTTCGTATGGATATGTCTATTAGGGCTGCTATTCATTTATTACTGCATATTGCAGTACTAATTAAATATACAAGTTGGCAATTTAAATTAAAAGAAATGAGTGAACTAGAACAATAATTAAATGGAACTGGTGATTATCATCATGATGAATTTTCTCATACCCAGGAGGCTTGGGAATTTTTTATAATATATCTGTTTCTTCACAAGTACCATTATATAGGTTTTTCTTTTATTTATATATTTCCTATATATTTATTTATTTAAAAAGATATAAAATGAATTAGTAGTTGTTGCAAGAATTATTCTTACATTATAATTGTGAAAAGGATTTTATTTATTTATGTTTATTATTATTAACAGTTGCTTATATAGCGCAGCATATTCCATTGCGCTTTATAATTGGAAACATTTATAGAACAAAACAGGGTAATAACAGACAGACATAGAGGTAAGAGGGCCCTGCTTGCAAGCTTACAATCTTATGTGAGGCAGAAGTGGTCTGTATGAAGTGGTAATACAAAGAGTTAAAATCAGGTGCAGGAGATAAACAATCACTTATTAAGCCACTGGAGGAATATACCGAGACTTTTTGGATCCAAGTCTCCAATCTTGAGAAAGTCCCAGCATCCCACAGGATGAAACGCGTTGACCTTTACCCTCCTGGATACCTTTGAGCCAGACAAGTCTGAGTAACCGCTGAACATTATTGCCGTTAGCACTGTTCTCCCTCCCTGCTGTCTGCTGTCTCTGCATGGACTATTACATCCAGTCTGCCGGAGTGTGACTAAGAGCTGCTGCTTTACATCACATTTACAGCGTCAACCTCTGCCTGTCAACAGAGGCTTATTGCCCTACATAGGGGATTTCACCTGGCTTCAAAATATCTCAGCGCCACGCTTTTACAGGGAGTTGGAGATTTCAGAAGGTGATTCTACACCAGCTTACTTGGACCGAGGTAACACTGCATTATTCAGCGGCAGAATTATGTGATCTAACTGGGACACCAGTATATCACTGTTTGACATGGAGAGCTAGCCTCAGGCTTGCTCTGTGAGTATATTGCAATTGTAACAATTGGTTACTTATTTCAAACCATTGACACATTTATTTGTAGCAACATTCATTCAGCTGTGGACACTGACCATTCCTATATACAAGTGGCGATTGAACAGCATTTTATGACCAAGTCATTTAGCAACCAATTTTTATTATATGATTATTCATGAGCACATTATTGTTCTATATTATGCTGCTTTATTGATTATATTTTTCACGCACTTCTATATTTTTTTATGTCATTCATATATTTTTGTGATTAAACATTGTTGCATTTTAAACAAGCCTCCTGTGTCCAGAATACCAAGCAAACACTGAATTATTTATATTTATTTACAGACATTACAGGTTTTAATAAAAGCACACGGTTGGCGAAAACTTTTTTGAGCCCTAAGAAGGGGTGCCACAAGTGCCTAGGCTGCACTACATGAAATTTCCAATCAAGTGGGCTCTTACCTGTAATTCCACTTTTGTGGTATATGTGATTATTTGTCCATGTTGTTTATACTACGTTGGCAAAACTGAATGTCAGTTTAAGATTTGCAAGGCCCAACATCGATCAGCTATTCAGTCAACTCTACAAAAGGGGGAGAGTGAATAACCAGTGGCCAGATATTTTGTTCTTTGCAGGCACACTCTGACAACTTTAAAATATAGAGTTATTGATCATGTCCCATTATTGATAAGGGGAGGTGACAGAGTAAAAAAATAGCTTCAGTTGGAATCCAGATGGATTCACCGTTTAGACAAACTGTGGCCCCGTGAATTTAACAAGTCTTTGGGACTTGTTAATTTTCTATAGAGTATTCTCAACAGAGATTGGTTATAGAGAGATTTTTTTACATTTTATTACATATAAGATTTTTTATATATTAAATATTTTTTATACAAGATCTGATATTTATCTATGTTTACATATAAGCCAGAAGAAAAAGAAAAAAGGACTCTTGGTGGGGGCACACTATAGGTATAGAGATTTGGCCGTTTAAAAATTAACTTTTATTGAATACAATTGTAAAAATTGAGCAACTGAAAGTGATTCAACAAATACAAAGACATACAATACACATATACATCAATCAAAGGAGATACACTCTCCACTATGGATTATAAATAAAGCTAGGTGAGATGGTAATAAAATAGTATAGATACAGAATGCGCCTTAAGCCACAATTGAGGATACCATACCATTTAACTCCTAGACGTATATAAATAAATCCAAGGAGATATATTCCTCCACTAAGGATTTAAAAGGCCAGGTAATTAAATACTATGATAGTGTGAATAAGTATCTATGCCTATGGCCACAAGCATACTCCATCAAGAAAAAAGAAATATGTTACTAAAATCTACGTTCCAACAGAATAATCTTCTGAATGTACATTGACAAACAAGGAAACACACAATACATATACAAATAAATCCAAGGAGATATATCCTTCACTTTGGATTATAAGAA